>JAWNKY010000899.1:0-694254 GCA_035041765.1 Drosophila algonquin
ATAAACTTCCCAGGACGGCGAGGATTTTTTACTGCGCGCGGATTTGAAATGAGCAAGGGAGTTACTAAAATAATGGATATATGAATGGATGCTGAAATCAGAGTAAACTGTTTCATGGGAGATCAGTTATTCGATTATGTTATCTTCTTACTATAATTTATGGGTTTCCTTCCAAGGCGTAGCCCCAACACTTTATAGCCCAAATTATAGTGAACAAATAAAACAATCGCACCCAAAACAATTAACTTCGACACAAGCGTTACAGAGTGTTGCCCACCAACCATTGAAATGGTAAAATCTATTATTTTCAGCCATAAACTGCAATATTATATTAAACAGAATATCAAATTAGAGGAATATGGTTTTCGTTGGTATTTTTTTTAAATGAGACCGTTCTTTTCGGTATATTCGTTTCACGGCGAGCGAGCGAATTGGCTGAGGGCGAATTCGTCGCAACATATTCGCCTCACATTTCACTCTCACTTACGTTGCCTTACGTCATATTTCACTCTCACTTACGTAATTCGCCGTAGACAACATTTTTCATACCCTCTACGAAAGGATGTTATAGAATCTAAGAAAAGTTTGTTTTACTAGGCAACAATTATTGCAGAAACTAGTCAGTCTCTATCTCAGATAGTTTTACGGTTTTTGGCTTTCTTATAAAGACTGAAAATGGGTATCGGGATCGATTTGTTAGTAATAATAAATTCATCAAATGCATTATTGGGTCGAAAATTGTAAATATGTGCAAAATACAATATTTATTACGTTTTAAAGCATCTGGAAAAAAAGAATTTTAACATTAATTGAATGAAAAAGGGTATACATATGTCTATATTACCTTTTTTATACCAAATGACGTGACATTCCATGCTCACTTACGTTTTCTTACGTCGGATGTCATGCTCACTTAAGTTTTATAAACGTTATTTTATAGACAACCCAACCAAAAGGAGTCCTGAAATCTAACCAGTCTTGTAGAAAATAGTTTTATCTATTGTATAAAATTTTGTGTTCAGGCCTGAGGGTCCTAGTTAGCTAGTAATATTAAACAGAATATCAAATTCGAGGAATATGATTTCAGTCGGTATTTTTACGGTATATATTTAAAATGAGACCGTTCTTTTTGGTATATTTCTGATGGTCGGACGGTATATTTTATCGGTCACACGATTTTCTTTAATCAAGTGCTGTAACGTCGCGCATGAAAAAAAGTTATAACTAGCAGCTGAGGTGAAGCACTGCAAATGCTTTTAGCATATAATCGCGCAACAACATTAGACAAGTTAGCAAATAAGCGGCAAGTGCTGACCAAGCCAATTGATTAAACGCCCTAATTGAACTGAAATAAAATATACCAAGCGCGAGTGATAGAGAACGGGTGATAGTGAGCGAGACCGAAGTATTGAAAAGCTGCCAAAGAAATCTTGCCACCAACACACATTTTTTTGCATTCACTCTTTGCTCTCTCGGCCGCTTTCATCGCGTGTTGTTTGTGCCAGCTTGTGTGTGTGTGTGTGTGTGTCTGTGAATATTTTGCCGCGTTGCCTTGCTGGCTCGTTCGTAGTCTCCTCCTGATTTGTTTTTGTCGCTGGGAGTCGCCCCGACAGTGCTGTTGGAAGAGTGTGCAGCAAGAGGCACGTGAATGTCGCAAAAACACCAGAAGCAGTCCTACCAACCGCTCCCCACCGCCGCGGCCGCCATGGACAATCCGGCGATGACCCAGAGCAGTAGCAGTAGTGGCGGGAGCAATGAAAATGTCGCCAACATACCTCCGACTTACTCGTCACAACAGTTGATGCCCTCGGATTCTGACAGCATGGAAGAGGAGCGTCAGCTGCGTCCCACTGGAGCTACTGCCAACCTCGGTACCGGCCTTGGCTTACCGCCCGTGCCCACACGCCTTTCCGCGGTCGGCCGGAAACAATGGTTTACCGTTACCGTGCTCTGCTTTGTCAATCTCATCAACTATATGGACCGCTTCACGATTGCGGGTATGTGCTCTATTTATTCTTCCGCTAAAACCGTGACTCCTAAAATGAGAGGGCAATTGACTGCCAAATCATGTTCTTGTGACGTCAGTTGTTGTTATTTACTTGAAAGATAAGGAAAAAGTATTGTTGATGATAGTAAAAACGACGTTCTATATATGAGTATTATTGTCAAGAGTCTCTCAGCTCAGGGGTTTCTGATGAGAAATGCCAAGCGAATCGTACGAGCTGTGGGGATGACTAATCAGCGCGCTTACATTTATTTTTGAATCATCCGATTCAAAAATACGTACATAGTATATGAGTACACTCATTTGGATACTGTTTTTTTATCGCAATGCGCTTCCTCTTTTTGCGTACATTTCCACGGGAAATCAATCAAATTTCTCGCACACTCTCAACAATCGGGGGTGTGATATCAGCACCTGACCATGGGGTGGGGGGCGCCAAAGGCTGGGCCACAAGTAGTTACCGCCCGCGTGACAATCGACAGCAATCGTATGTTATTGGAAGTAAACTCCCCTCAAATATCATCTAATTTCTGCGTAATCGTTTAATTTCGTGTTAATTGTTTGGGCTGTGATGCGGGTCTGTGTCTGGCAGCTCTTAGTTGATACTAAAACAACAATTTGTGTAATTGAGTGCTTCCTTCTGCGTGCAAGGCACGAAACAATGGCACCAAATACGTGTCGTAATTGACAGAATTCGACTAGAATCTTTGTGTTACAATGCGGGCCGGGCCTATGAAATTTCAAAACAAACAATGGCCCAGACTCCGTTTCGAATATCTAAAATTCTGAAGTAATCGCCTAGATTGATTCTTTGCGGTTTAATGCGGGTAAAGTTTCATCTTGGATTCTTGGACAGAAAACGGGAGATTCCCAGTTGGTGTTTGGTTATCAAAACCAAACAAACGATTACAGCCGGAATCAGATAGCGTTGCACAAAACTAAATTAAACAGAAAATGTATTATTTATAGAGCTCTCGCGACGGCGATTGTCAGGTGCAACAGGTTACGAGGTGTATGACTTTCGTCGCAGGGGGACGGGCCCTAGAAATGTGACGGGTGGCTGGTTACGCAAGTCGAATAGCTATCTAACTAGTTAATAGCCATAGTTAACTTTTAACATTAACGATCTTGGAAAGTTCCCTGCTCTGTGAACCTGAAAATGTTGGCCAATTGCGATATCAGCGAAAACTCTTAGCCAAGTGCACCCCAAGGTCAACAGATAAGTTCTTTTGCACAATTTGCACTTCTAGAGAGATTAAATGTAAAGAAAATTATCTGTTTTTTATCGCTTGATTGAATAAGAATCGATCACAAATTGATTTTGCACTCATTTCTTGATAACTTAACCCCAGTGTAGTAAGCTTTTAATGGGTAATGAGTGGCCCAAATGCTTAAAATATGTATATGTATGTGCATATACGTACCATATGTAGATACTGTGCACATATCGTATGACTTTTAATCAACCAAAGTCGGTTCCGTCTGGCAGGAAACGGATTTGCACTACCCAAAGGGCGATAACATTTACATTTAAAGCTTCCAATGAGTCCATCCAAAAATGAGTTACACTCACACTCATTTTGGGGTGCCCACTCATTCATTCGTCCCCTACACTCCGCCCAACGCCCACTATCTTGTTTGCTTACTTCCACGCAAATTCATATTTGTATATTGTACCCTTGAAAACAGGGTATTATAACTTTGATCAGGTGCCTGCTACTACCAGTATTTTCCAGATTTCAAAAAGCTTTTCCGTTTTCCAATGGGCAAGGGTATAAAAACGTTGCTTTCATGACTTTTTCCATATTTTGCATGTCTGCTAATTAATTAGGAAAATTTCTGTTTATTTAAAACAAAAACTAAAATAAACATTTGAGTACACGCTCCAAGGTTATAGCCATTCTGCAGCTACATACAACATTGCGGTTATCGCATCCCGCCCCCGCCCTCCCCCCAGTCGTGTCTTATCAGTTTCAGTGGTAGTAACAGAAGCCAACAGATTGCATTTTGAAGCAGCTGGTGGGGCACGTGTCGGGCATTTGTTTAAACAATTTCGCATTGATTAGATTGGCAGTTTCGTGGGTTATTTATTTACTTTTTGGATGGCCTTTTGAGCGTGAATTTCGACATTTTCCACTTAGATAAATAAGCTACAATACATTTACTGTTAGCTATATGAATATATGGATTCGCATATGTTTTGCCTGATGTCTGTCAAGTTCAACGATATGCAACTAATTAATATTTTGAGTACGTCTTGGCCTTTGTGAACGACCCCCGACTTTGCTGTGGCCTGATATTATCTCCACTCTCTTGAGTTTAGGTATTCGCCAACTTATGGCAAATAGCATTTTGGGTCCCTTTAAATGGTGGTTGTTCGTTCTTGTTGACACCAAAGTGAACTTTGGATCAGAGATCTGCTGATGATACGAGAATCGTTTCGGTTATTTTGGTCAGCAAATATGTATTCTGAATGAACGGACACATACACATACATACATATATGTACATACATATATCTTGTACACAGATCCACTGTGCTATGCATCCTACGTAATACTTTTTGGCCCCCTTCCAAGGCGCCAAATAAAATAATTGTCGCTGTCCAAATGATTGAAAACAGTTGGTTTATAGGATTCTGCAATGCGATATAGAGTAGCTTTAAGTTGTATTCCGTTGCAGCCAGATTATAGTGTTTGTTTCTTCACTTTTTTCGATTTTGAATTTTGCATTTCGTTCAAAGTCGCTGAGTTTGTTTTTATGTCCGCTTGAAATCTTTTACTCAACAAAATGTTTAAGGCACACACAGAAAAACTTTCCATTTTGTTGCCTTCATGGTTGGAGAAAGAAATAAACAAAATGAAACAAGATGATACCTTGACACACCGAAGTGACGTATACCCTTGAATATACTTATATGAATATTAGACAGCGGAATGCATATATGTATTAGGTTACGTTGGTTTAGGGGGGGCCTGTCCAGAACCTTTCCCAAGAACACCCGTTCTACAATAACTGGCTTTGGGTCTTGCATCATGCAAATGTTTGTTGCAGTTCATTTTTTTGTGTGTTTTGCCCTATTTTGCAGCGTCACTGTGGCACTCTATTGTGGTTCAACGAACTGCAGAGTCAGGGCGGTGGCAGTCGACGGCTGTGCAAAATGCACACTTGCCTCGAAATTGAATTAACCAGAGAGCCACAGGCACAATAATAGTGTAATCTAGTTAATCGTTCACTCGCCTGTGTGGGGTAGGGTAGGGAATGCCTATTTGAATACTGTAAACAGGGATGTGTAGGTTAGTTAACTTCGTTTTTTTCTGTTTGTAAGCTTTCACAATTGATTTCCATTTGTGTGCATTTCCACCTGCCCCGAAAAATGAAAGTTTTTTTCGGCAGCGAAAGTATCTGTCGCATTGCGCCGCCTTTCAAGTGCAAGAGCGCTGAAAATCTGAACGAAAATATCATTCAAATATTCCCGATTCGATTGTTTAATCATTGTCTGATTTTAAAGCTTACGCGGCTGATATCGCGCGATATTCAAGGCCAACGTCACCAGAGAGCTACGCGACGAGCGGGACAGTCAGACAGTCACTTTCAGTCCAACAGCTTTTTCATTCATGGTAATGAGGTTGGTTCCACCTCTTCACCTCTCTCTCTCTCTCTCTCTCTTTCAGTAGACTGACTAGACGTAGTAGCAACAGTCTCGCGATTTCCCCATTTTAGTCAGGAGACCCCTGTCTACAGTACGTTTCGTCAGTGTAAGCCTTTTGGGCTGAGAGATTTAAGTATATGCCAAATTGATCAATTATTTAAACTAATTTTATTATCAAAGAGCGCCAATAGTTCCATAGTATCAGAGTGCCTTTTTGTTGTGTTACGCACTGTCTTGTGCTAAATAAAAGAGAACAAATGAGAGAGTGCCAGAGAGACCGAGAGGTTAAGAGAGTCAAACTGGTTCTTAAATGGCCATAACCGGCAAAAGCAAAAAAAACGAGCAAAATACAAACGGACGCAGACAGGGCAGAATTTGCTTCTGCTGCTGCACTGCTCCCAAGGCAGCGCCCCCTCTGACGGCACCCAACTGGCAAAGAATGCCATAAACAATCGGCATTCCTTTTGCGGGAACCCGATTACACCTCGTGTATGGGAGGGAAAGACCCCACTGCACCCGCCACACACTCCTCTTTTTCTATCGCTCTTTCCGTCTGCCCACCACAACGCTCTCTGCCATTCCACACCCATCGCATATCGCAATGCATGCACACATACATATGTATAGACACACTGTTTATCGCGTGGCGTCCTCCAACCATTACGTCACTGGGCAAACAAACGCTCTGATTGGTGGAAAAACATCGTACGATAAATTTCTCAAAAGCGAAACGAGCAAAAAGAGACCCAGAAAATGAAATAATTAAAAAGCAAACGCTGATTCACGTCCCACTTCGTGCCACGTTCGCCTAAACACTCGGCTCCACTCGGCTCCACTTCGTTGGGGGTTCGGACGGCACACAACTTGTTGAGCTTTTGCTTGTCTCCCACTGTGGTGGTTTTTGTTGTTTTTGTGCGGTGCATTTTTGCCGGCTTCTGATCTCCCTCTCTCCGGCGCGCGCTCTCTGTGTCTCTGTCTCTCTTCTGTCTTTGCTCTTTGGATTGTCACTTTATTTTTGGGTGCTTTAGCACTAGACCATTTGGCCGGTACATTGGCCCCGTACGCGGACGGTGAGCTAAAAGCCATGCTTGAGCTGCAAGTAGAATGTAGGAAATAGCGTTAGATGTTCGTACAAACAGTTATTGACGGAGGTCGTTTTGGCCATTAATGCGGCTTGCACATCCGTTTGATAATGAATTTTTAAACGATGCTACGAAACGTGCCGCCTAGTCGTCTTTGCATGAAACGGAAATAATTGGTATTTTGTAGGCGAAGGTGATTCATAATATTAAAATTAATCTTTGGGCACGTCTTGGCACAGATTGGATACATATTTCAGAAAGCTAAATGGAATTTGGCAGCTCATCTCAATATGCATCTGATGTCAGTGCGATATGCTTCGATCATCGCTAGTTACTGCATTTAAAATTGCAACAGAAATTCCCAATAGATCGAGAGATACGTAGATATGATGCATTATTTACTAATAAGTGCTGCTGTACCCATTTTTAGCCACAAATATTGATTGATTTCCCACTTTCTGCTGCTTTTAGTTTGTTTTTTTTTCACATTTTAACGAGTCACGGTGAAGAGGAGTGTGACTATGTGACTGTGCCGTGCTAATTGAGGAAGGCACCACCAGCACCTCTCTCTCTCTCTCTCCCTCTCTCACCACTCCCATCAAAATGGAGCTTACGTAAAGCACTCGAATATAGCATACTCATATCAAAATGTGTTTATTTGGATAATTAGCGTCTACTGGCTAGTAGTATAGTTAGTACACACCATCAAATATTATATATGTATTGTATATATCACGCGATTCTAACATATTATCACTATACAAATTCCCTTTATTCCTTGCAGGGGTGCTGAAGGATGTGCAAGAAGACTTTCAAATTGGCAACGATAGTGCGGGACTCCTGCAGACGGTCTTTGTCATCTCGTACATGGTCTGCGCTCCAGTCTTTGGCTATCTGGGGGATCGGTACTCCCGGCCGTATATCATGGCCGTCGGTGTGGGCCTATGGTGCACCACCACGCTATTGGGCTCGTTCATGCAGAGTTTCGGCTGGTTCATCACGTTCCGGGCTCTGGTTGGGATCGGCGAGGCCTCCTACAGCACGATAGCGCCAACGATAATATCGGACCTCTTCGTGGATCACATGCGCTCGAAGATGCTGGCGATGTTCTATTTTGCCATTCCCGTCGGTTCCGGCATGGGGTAAGTTCTATGACCCACAGCGGCGGCGGCAGCGGCAGCGGCAGCGGCCAAGAGTATAGGGTCTTATCAGGAGATCGTCTGACGGGTTCCGCCTTCGACTTTGTCACTCCGCGAGAATCGGCTATCAGCTGCTGACAACAATTCAACAGCCGATGGGGTGCAAAGTTTGAGTCTGGGCTCGACTCAAGGGGATGCTCTAATCAGCGTAGCGTGAGAAAAGTCACGTGACTTCACCCGGAGCACCTTCAATTAAAAGTGGAACTGGACACTGAAACTGAAATTGAAATTGATTTATTTTTGGAATGAAGCTGGAAAATGGCTTGGCCTTAATTCAATTAAAGTGGGGTCAATTGTGGGGGGCCTGTTGCGTTGATTGAAATTTATGCGCCGCGCCAATTGGCAGCCAATGCAATGGCAGACCAAGACCAAGAGTCAACTAATCTTAATCGACTCTAATGTGCTCTCTCCTAACCCTTTCAGATATATTGTGGGCTCGAAGACGGCTCACCTGGCCAACAACTGGCGCTGGGCGCTGCGCGTGACCCCCATCCTGGGCGTGGCTGCTGTCCTGCTGATCATGCTCATCAAGGATCCAGAACGCGGCCAAAGCGAGGGCTCCCACAACATGGAGGCCACATCCTACAAGAAGGACATCAAGGAGCTGCTCAAGAACCGCTCGTTCATGCTCTCTACGGCTGGATTCACTTGCGTGGCCTTTGTGGCCGGAGCCCTCTCCTGGTGGGGACCCTCCTTCATCTACCTAGGCATGAAGATGCAGCCTGGCAACGAGGACATCGTTCAGGACGAGTAAGTGTACCATCCTCCCCATGCATCCCTGCCCCCCACATGTCCCAAAATCCCCCAAATCGAGCTCGGCGCCTTATACCTTTACCTCTGGTTCTATCATCGAAGCATCTCGTACAAGTTCGGAATAGTGGCGATGGTGGCGGGCCTGATCGGAGTACCGATGGGCTCCGTGCTTGCCCAACGACTTCGCGGTCGCATGGAGAACTGTGACCCGTACATCTGTGCCGGAGGACTACTGGTATCCGCGCCCATGGTATTTGCTGCTCTGGTGGTGTCGCGGACGAGCGGATCGCTGTGCTTCTTCTTCGTGTTTTTGGCCCAGGTGGCCCTCAACCTGTGCTGGTCCATTGTGGCCGACATTCTGCTGGTAAGCTGGCAATCTGGCAATCTGGCAATCTGGCCGAGAAGAGTTTGTTATAAGAAGCAACAGCAGCCACAACAACGAAAGCCGATTACTAATGCGCCCTAGTCCCTAGTCCCAAGCTCGCCAAACAGTTTCCACTCTCCGCCTAAGCTTTCTTTTAAAGACTAACCTGTTTTATCCCTCCAATCCAAAATTTTCCTCCCCCAACCCAGTGTTGCATTCAAGTTCGGAGTGATCACAATGGTGGCGGGCCTGTTGGGCGTGCCGCTGGGTTCGTTCTTGTCCCAGTATCTGGTAAAGCGATATCAATCGGCGGATCCGGTGATCTGCGCCTTTGGCCTGCTGCTCAGCGCCCCGCTCCTGTTCGGTGCCTGCCTGATGGTGTCGTCGCACGAGATGGCCACATATGTGCTAATATTTTTCGGACAGTTAGCTTTAAATTTGAATTGGGCGGTTGTGGCGGACATCTTGCTGGTAAGCCGAGTGGGAGAGACACCTACCTCCTCCAAGAATTTCTCCAGTCTTGCTTTTGTAATTTTGCACTCACTTTTTGTTTAAATTTCAATATTGTAAATGTAATTACAACACGTACAACACGTAATCCTAATATTAACTTTTTACTGTTATAATGAGAACACTATCACACCCACACACACGCACACGCGAACATAAAAGCATGCTTACACTCACACTCTAACCTATACATATTTTTGTGTTGCTCTCTTCCGCATCCTGTCTTATCGGTGGTGGTCGTTGTCCCTGTCAGAGAGCCTAAAAGGAGTTCTAACCCTGGAGTGGTACTGACTTAATAAAACCCTAAATGGTGCACATTTCGAGATGTATTACTGGAAAAACTTAGATTTAGTATGACATTCTAGTCTGGATTTCTAAACGTATGCAGCTTTAAAAGATTAAAGCTGCGAAATTCACTGTCCTTCATATATTCATTTCATTATTTTCCCTTGTATCCCCCCAGGGAGTTGGCACTTCTTCTTAATACTATTTTTCTTCTTTTTTTGCAAATGTAATAAACGTAAACCTCATTCCATTCTACTCCACTCCTTGGCATTTTCCATCCCTCTACGCCAGTTGAGGTTAGTGGGGGGTGAAAGAGAGTGTGCCACCCCCAGACACTTGCAACTTGGAATAAATTTCATCACACTCAACCCCCAAACCCCAGTCTGTACTGCGATGGTAGCCTTATTAAAGTCCCACATTGCACACATCCCACAAGTGCAAACCCACGCACCATACTCGACGACCCCATACCCCCGTGAAGATAAAATGTCGAAATTTTCGCATTTATGTATATTGTACGCTTCTGTCTGGCAGTTTTTTGGGGTTATCTGCACTGGCGAGTCACGTTTGCTGTCTACGAACTGATAAGCGAGAGATAGTAGAACTGTAGTTGCTCTTTATCACACACATATACGTACTAGTTGGTACTCTGTCAATCAGATATTGGCTGGTTCTTGATTACTTTGATTTGAGTTCTATTCGATAAAGAACCTTCAACGAGAGTTGATAAGCAGAATTCATGATCGATTCGATAGTAGATTTATGACTTACTGAACTTCATATATGGTTTACCTAATTCATTTAGATTGACAAGAGATTGTATTTCATATATGTACATATGACCTTATATGTGGATACTTGACCCAATTCGATATGCGACCCTATGAAGGGGTAATTGAAGTCCAGATAATGATATAATCCATATCTTGCAAGATTCAACTTCTTATCTGTGGCTCTACTTCTGAATTCGTGTCATATAATTTCTTAAACTTAAAGTTATCTAAGAACCATAGATATCTATATGATTCCTACTTGGGAGCTTCGTTTGCCTTGTGAATGGTCAGGGAGAGTTGTTTAGACAACTGATGTGCGCAACCTATACGCCAAGATAGTGGATATTACCCGTAGTATATGAGTATACATGTAGCTATATATCCACTTGCGTACTCGCAGACGACGTAATACTTTCAAGTGGTATCTATGTTATGTGGCCTGTTCTAAATTTGGCAGTACGTCAGACCATACTATATATAAGTATACCACTCTCAATGCATTATACTACATATTTTATTTGGTTCCGAGTCTCTTTTTTTACCACGCACTTGATTTGAGTGTATGCTCCTCGGTTTTTTGTTGCCTTTCGGCCATTGCAAAATGATTCCATTCCGTGACAAAAATAAGCAATCGTCAGTGATTATCTAACCACAAAAAGAGACGCAATGGTATTGGTATGGTGCCACCCAAGGGTGGCGCTATTTTAATTGTTTCAGATAAGGAGTTTTGATTAGAAACCGGGTTTACCTAAGGTTTCCACTGGTCAACCCCAACCTACACTAACGACTTTTCTAGAATTTCGGTTTATTTTGCATAGTTTTTGCTTCCGCTTTAGCACACATTCAAAAAACACACACGCACACCATCCAAAAGCACACATACACTATTGTAATTATGACAGTAAAAACTTAATTTTGCTTGTAAGAAAAACGAACGCTGATCAATCAAAATTGGTAAATCAACAAAGCAATGCCACAATCAAACAATTCAAAGAGTAGTCGGTGGTGCCCAGAGGCATTATAGAGTAGAGCGAATTCTACATGTCGAAAGTACCGCTAGCAGCGCCAGAACTGTTCCCAGGCGCACGCCCACCCAGTGTTCCCAAGTGCCGCCATTGTTGACACGAACCTGCACGCAAATTGGGACGGGCCGTTCCTTGTGCCCCACATTCTCGAGTGGCTCCATCTGTGGAGAGCTTTTGGCAGCATCGTAGCTTGTTTGATTGTGGATGCTTCTTGCACACACGTACACCGTAGTCTAGAACACACGCACACCTACGCACCCTATCCGATTTGATTAACAATTCTGGGTTGTGGTCTTGGCTTAACAATTCTATTGCTTTGTTTTCTTATGTTGTTGTTGGTAAAAGCACTGTTGTCTTAGACGTAAGTTAAGCATTGAACAATCAAAATTAAACCAATATATATTTTCCCCTGTGATGCAGTATGTTGTGGTGCCTACGCGTCGCTCCACAGCGGAGGCCTTCCAAATACTCATCTCCCACGCCCTGGGCGATGCCGGCAGTCCCTATCTGGTGGGAGCGGTAAGTTATAGGATCTCTTAGCAGTGAAAACCCATTATTTATATATGTACATATTTATTATTTATATCCTATTCAGATGTCGGAAGTCATCATGAAGCATCTGCGCAGCCATCCCGGCATTTCAGGCTTGACAAATGAACTGCAAAGCATGTCTCAGGTGCTGGAGTCGCAACTCGTTAATGCCACGGAAGTGGCCACGAAATTGGCCTCAGAGACTCTCAATTCGTTCCAAACGAATTTAACAAAGGCAGTTGACAAGCTGGATCAAGAGGTGGGTCATGGAAGTTGCTTCTATACTGGACCATCTTAACAATTAAATTTTCCTATTCCCGTAGTTCACGGATGTCGAACAGTTTGAGGGTCTTCAGTACGCGCTGTTCTCCACCAGCTTCGTGGAGGTGCTGGGCGGCATCTTCTTCCTGTTCACCGCCTGCTTCATACTCAAGGACAAATACAAGGCCGCGCAAAGTGTAGCTGGTAAGCATCAGCCATGACTCCGATGTTCTAGCGCATCTGTCCTCTCTCTATCTCATTGGCAATCTTCTGTCAATTTCGGTTCTTTTGTTTGATTCTGTTGGTTTCGGCAGGCGATAAGGGACTAGCGGAAGTGGCCGCGAAAGATGTCGAGTCGGTCAATTCGGACTGTCTTGTTTTGTACACTGACATTGCCATGCGGGAACGCGCGTGATAATGTTAGACGCTCTCAAAATAAAACTTTTTTGGCCTCAGATCCCGTAAGGTGGGTTCCTAAAAATTCTCGTTTCGTTATGCGTTCTGTTCTGCGTTCGTTTCACCGTTCAGCGTTGTGTTCTACTAATCCGACCTGACCGCAAGGCCTGCCATAACATCCAAATTGTCCTCAGTTCTCAGACATGGCTTTACCTATGTGTGCCTTCGCCTAACGGGATATATCTAATGAATTGTGTGTCATTCTCGATTTTACAGATGCTCAGGAACAGAACCCGCAGCGGGGCAACCAGATTGCCTAATACCAGCCTATACTTGAAGTTATCCTGCGCACTCAGAGGACTGATGGCATTTTGGGTGAACTCATCCTGACTGAAAATCATCTTTAATTTAATATCCACACACACACGCACACAACATATTGGTTTCATTTGGAATTTGGATCATATGTATACATATAGGATGCATGCTCAAGTTCCTATCAGAAGGAAGAGAATAGATAGCCACGACATCCATACATACCTAAACAGTTCAGTTGTGTAGATATATACATACATACATGCACTCTCAATCATCCACTCCCAAACTCGCGAGTCATATACATTTTAATCGGTTCATTTTACCTGTAAACGATATTTTACATAGTCGTAGATAGATCTAGTTGTGGTATTTTAGGCTAAAGAAAAATGAAAATGGAGAAAAAATAAAAAATTAAACAAGCAAACACTTCATGCGATTTCGAGGATGTTCTCCAATTAGGCGGCCACTGCTCTCGTCTCGTCTCCACTCCACTGCTCTCCTCTTCAATCAAGACCGAAACTGTTGTAAATAGTTCAAGAACCCAATCTTAAGTGGCAAGAGCACCGCACAGCACGGATTATCTCAGGCAACAACGTATGGAACGCATGGAGTGTCGATTGTTGCGATATTTATACATATATAGATAAGATACATATATACAGTATAATATATGAATACATTTGATTTGTACATATTGATAAGCAGTGGGCCATTGTATAAGTCATAGTCCCTATCTATAATCAGTCTAATCGTAATTCTGTAATTTTATTTTAACTATAATTTTAATCGTAATCTTAATTCTAGTTAGCTGCCTGTAACAAATTGAATGAAATATTTGCACCCTCAACTACTACTGAATATTACAAGCCAACTATTTAAACAAATGAAACAAAAAAACAACTTTAAGCTGCAGCTTCAATCTGATAGGATCATATATGTATGTATGTATGTTCTTTATGTTAACTCTTAGTCTAATGTTAGCCCCTTCAAAACTGAAATTGAAAGCGACAAAAAGACTGCAAATAATCAAAATCGATATTCGTCTTAGGAATAGCCCAAAGATAGGGCAAAACAAATATGATTTGACAATTGAGGATTATTAAGGAAATAAAGAATTTTCAAAAAAAATAATAACCAAATTTATTTATTTTGTTTGATATTTTCCAACTGGGGGAATCGGGAGTAACTCGGCCCCAACTGATAAGGGAACTAGTATGCGTCGTACCATTATGCACATACGTATGTACATATATGTATATATTTTTTATATTTATAGATAAGAAAAAATGATATGCAAATATTTGAATAGCTTTATAATGACACCACTTTTAATATATGTATACGACCGTTGACCCATTTCCTCTTGATATGAAATTGAACCCGGCAAACTGGTCGACCTTCAGATTAAAGACCTAATTTGTACTTCTAAGATGCTATCTGCTATTCTAAGACTGATATCTGTAAAAGAAATCTTGGTCACAAACGACAACAACACACGTTACTTAAATTACGAAGCAGGTAAAAGGATCATTCAAGGCTACGGCGCTTCCATCGTGGTATTTCCCCGAATTACTGGATGATCATTTTTTACGTTTTACCTAAGGCCATAAATCCATAGTTATCCAGTTATCCAGTGGATTGTTACGAGTTATGCATCGATTTACAGGATAGCTCTGAAATTCCCTTATCCGAAATACAACAAATATTAAATAAATACTATTATTAGTTATTATATTTACATTCTAATAGTTATCAATTTTAAATCTAGCATCTAAACAGAACTATTTGAAGCGAAGCAGAGCAATGCTGAAAGCTGCACTACTATTTACACAAGAGCATACACATGTACATACGTATGTGAAGATATGCATGGATGTATCTATGTATCTATGCAGCAATCCAGAAATCGTACAATGCAGTACGAAAAGAGAAGTTCAGAAACAAAAAACGCTACATGTGTATGTATGTGATTTTACGAATAGCAGTATAAAAAAGGACCTGAAAAGAGATAACAAAAAAGGTTAAAGAAAACTGAAGAGAGGAACAAAGAGACAGAAGAGAATAAGTGTAATCAGAATAGCACAAACCACCCTAACGCGACGATCTCACTCACACAAACACAAATGTGCGCAGCTGATCTGATAAGTCAATATTATAATAAAAGAGACGACGCCTAAAACACTCATTTCGACTTCGTCACTGCCAGTGCGCGCACGGATCGGTGGAGGCTCGGTTCATAAAAAATGAAAACAATGGAGCAAATGGTAAGTTTTTGGCCTACAAAAATGTGGCAGCCAGCATTTAACATCTTTCTTAAACTCAAGAAATCGAAACCAACTGGAGACACCTTCGGTCTGGGTGAGCGAATTATCCGTAATCCACCCATTCCATCATCGATGGGGAATGTGACGCACATCCCGTTGCCGTTGGTCACACCTCCGTGGTCCGCCAACGACACTTCAATGCCTATCCTCACAAGCCTGATGCGCGGAAATCATCAATATATCAATATTCCCCCTAGCAACGTACTTAGCATTCCGTGTTATCTGTGCCAGAAGCAGTTCTACGACGTAGATCTTCTTAAAGAGCACCTACGCCAACATGGCATGGAAATGTACCTGAATTCAATACGGTCACAAGTCACGGGTCAGCCAACCGAACAACAGCCCTTTTTAACATCGCCAAATGTTTACATTCCAAGTGAACAATCAACGCAACCGCCGAAAGAAACGCTATATCACGCTGAGAAATACTTTGAATGTCCGATTTGCAAGATCAGGCTAAACTCTCCCGAGCGCCTAGAACATCACCACAGACGCGTCCATCGCTGGGCAGAATTACAAAGGCTCAGAAGAATTGCGAGGCCTTTTGCGTGCATGCACTGCAAGGCGTCGTATAAAAAGAAGGGATATTTGCTACGTCACTTAAAAGCAAAACACAATTTTAATGGTTTTGCTCCACCAAAAGAACCAGTGTGTCTACCGTCTCCCTGTTCATCCGCAGCATCGACATCGGAGTCAACAGAAACTAGCACTCGACTGTTAAATTCAGAGCCAGCCGTCGACAATTATCCGAACAGCGGAGAGATAATAGCACCGCGTGAACGGTTCATTACGGAACCAGCCGCTGAATATTGTCGGCCAAGCAAATCTTCAACATCCGCATCGGTGTCATCATCAACAGAAACTATCACTAGACTGTTAAATTCAGAGCCAGCCGACGACAATTATCCGAACAGCGGAGAGATAATAGCGCCCAATGTTCTCTTCAATGCAGAACCTTCCAGCAGCTTTTATCCGGCGCGCCAATCTCCATTACAGTCGCCTTTAGAACAATCAAGTACTCGAGTGTTTAAAACTGAGCCAGCCGACGACTATTATCCGAATAGCGAAGAGATAATAGCGCCGCGTGAACTGTTCAATGCGGAATCAGCCGCAGAATATTGTCGGCTAAGCGAATCTACAACATCCGCATCGAAGGCAAGTTCAACAGACACGAGCACTCTACTGATTAAAACAGAGCCAGGTGTCGAGGCAAGTGAATCGGATGAGGACTTAGCTGCGAAGGCAGCCGCCTACTATTGTCCGCCCGCCAAGTGGGCCGCCATGGGCCTCCCGTTTGGGGATGGTTACTTCATTCCCCTGGATCCAAACGGAACTTATCCACTTCTTCAGGACGGATGCTGCCCTCCGTATGTGTTTGTCATCTTTTCTGTAGCATCCGAAATGATTTTGTTGTTTTTTCTAGTGAATTAAACCAATGGATCAGCGAGGAAGAAATGGCGAAATATATTGCACAGTGCTAGACCTGAAATGTACTTAAAGAAGGAGAGCTTCAATGGATAAATGTAAAACTACTTTAAATTTTTGTTATGAACTGTACTGTCAGTCCTGAGAATACTCGTTTTGTGTGGTTTGTACTCGTATCTCTCGGGATTTTTGAATATTTGTTAACATTATTACTGGGACACGAAACCCCAATACAATAGCTACGCTAATAAAGAACTGAAATTCGACGGAAAAAATTTCGGCAAGGCTTAGCTTTTAAGAGAAGTGCGGGGGGACGCTGAAATTCGAAAATCTGGCGGGAGGAGATAAGAATCTGTCGGATGTGGGAAAGGAATTTTTAAGTATAAACAATCTCGCCACAGAACTGGAAAATCCAATAACACTCATAGTTGACAGTGGTAATTTATGGGCACCTTCAGAAATGCGATCCAAAACATTCTTTTCCACTTTAATAATCTTGATTTGAAAAATGAAAGCTTTTGAGTACCAGGGGACGGCAGTATCAAGCCGCACAATCTGGCTCCATTGGGGGTTTTATTTTTGGTTGCTTTTAAATTGTCATGCGTTTAATGTTATTAGATGTAGCTAGTAGTACAGCAGTGATATTTGAGACACAACATTTTCTGAATGTAAATTCCATAAATTTGTTTGTCGTAAGTGAGATGGGAGTTGTGCCCATGAGCAAGTGGCGAGTGTGTATGGGGCTTGCTCCTAAGTAGCATTATAATTTTATAATAATATAAATACATACATACATAAGTACATATATTTTATAAAATATTTTTTTTTTTTCTGGTTAACCCCTGTTCCTCGATTCATCCAAGCTAATCACCCCCCACTCTAGTGTTCGAGGTATTTTTGGGAGCAAGTCTCTCATAAATAGACCCCCAAAATGCGGGATATTCCTTTGAGTAAATATCGAAGGACATGATGAACATAGATTTTTCGACAAAAAATAGTTTATCCGAATGAAAATTGCTGTTGTAAATACATACATATGTATGTAAGTAATATTTTAATTGGACACAAGTATAGATTTGTTTTACAATCTTTAATGATATGAAACTGGATAATATTGAATAAAGTACAAAGATATGAATTATGAGCAAATAGGGCCTGCAAGGCGAGAACGAATATGTTGCTGCCACTCGGTTGACCGCTAAAGACTGAACTTAAGTATCCTAAACTCCTAAAGGCAGCCCTTGGCTGCCGCCCACGACGTCTGTTGCTATCTAGCCAAAGTGCTGACCCAGCGCCTCTTGAGTAGTGTTTGTTGACGGCCGGCATCCGGGCGATCGGTCGCGCCGATCGCGATCCCACAGATGACGAAAACTGCTTATTCGACAATAATGCAGAGTCCGCTCCATCCAGTGGCAGATTCAGTTAATTCTCGTTAACTTGTACATATTTAACACAAATTGTTCAATCATTTTTTTATACAATTTTACTTAGCTTAATAATCGGCGAAAACTGCAATCTGGATCATTGAAATTATTGGAATAAATAACTTTAAGCCGATAAGAAAATATACAAAACAAATCATTCCAGGAAAGGAGCTTATGTGTGTACATATGTATGTATGTATGTATGTATGTATGTCAGCGAATTAAAAAAAAAACTTTTCTGGAATTCTTTCTAAGAAGGGACGGAACAGAAGAGAATAAGCGTAACCAGAAGAGCACAAACAACACTAACGCAACGATACACATATATGTACATACATATGTATGCTCCAGTACATGCAGCAGACACTCATTTACACAAATATAAAGGAGAAAAAGTAGCTGTATTTTTACAAGAAAGATCTGACAAGGGATAACAAAAAAAGTTAAGGAAAACAGCAGAGAAGAAAAAAGACACAGAAGAGATATAAAGAAACGTAAAGAGAAGAGAACTAACAACCCTCAAGCGACGCACCCATACACACAAACACACTTGTGCGCACGCGCAGAAGATCAGGACAAGTGAATATTGGAATAAGAGAATACAAATTATTTCATTTCGGCTTCCTCACTGCCAGTGCGCGCACAGACTTAGGGGACGCGAAATGGACGCGAAAACAATGGAGAAACTGGCAGGTTTTTTAGCCGAAAAAAAACTCAAGAAACCGAAGACAACTGGAGACGCTGACAACAGCGACAGTGATGTCGAAATAGTCGAGTGCATTGGACTGGATAAACCAAAAATCTGGGTAAATCCATCACTGATTTCGAAATCTACTGAAGGCGCCAACGATAGTCGTAGGGATGTGGAAGAAGTCGAGTGCTTTGGTCTGGTCAAGCCAACGACCCGTGAAAAGCCGCCACCTATTGCTCCATCGATGGGGAATGTGACGCACATTCCGTTGCCGTTGGTCACACCGCCGTGGTCCCCCACCGACACTTCAATGCCGATCCTCACAAGCCTGTTGAGCGGGAATCATCAATCTATCAATATTTCACCCCTCGCGAGCCTGACGAGCATAACTAATCAATTTATCAATTTTTCAACTCCGTGCTATCTGTGCCAGAAGCAGTTCTACGACGTAGATCTTCTTAAAGAGCACCTACGCCAACATGGCATGGAAATGTACCTGAATTCAGTGCAGCCACATGGCACGGGTCAGCCAACCGTTCAACAGCCCTTTTTAACATCGCCTAATTTTTACGTTCCAAGTGAACAATCAACGCAACCGCCGAAAGAAACGCTTTATCACGCTGAGAAATACTTTGAATGTCCGATTTGCAAGATCAGGCTAAACTCTCCCGAGCGCCTAGAACATCACCACATACGCGTCCATCGCTGGGCAGAAGTACAAAGGCTCAGTAGAATTGCGAGACCTTTTGCGTGCATGCACTGCAAGGCATCGTATAAACAGAAGGGATATTTGCTACGTCACTTAAAAGCAAAACACAATTTTAATGGTTTTGCTCCACCAAAAGAACCAGTGTGTCTACCGTCTCCCTGTTCATCCGCAGCATCGACATCGGAGTCAACAGAAACTAGCACTCGACTGTTAAATTCAGAGCCAGCCGTCGACAATTATCCGAACAGCGGAGAGATAATAGCACCGCGTGAACGGTTCATTACGGAACCAGCCGCTGAATATTGTCGGCCAAGCAAATCTTCAACATCCGCATCGGTGTCATCATCAACAGAAACTATCACTAGACTGTTAAATTCAGAGCCAGCCGACGACAATTATCCGAACAGCGGAGAGATAATAGCGCCCAATGTTCTGTTCAATGCAGAACCTTCTAGCGGCTTTTATCGGGAGCGCCAATCTCCATTACAGTCGCCTTCAGAACAATCAAGTACTCGAGTGTTTAAAACTGAGCCAGCCGACGACTATTATCCGAATAGTGAAGAGATAATAGCGCCGCGTGAACTGTTCAATGCGGAACCAGCCGCAGAATACTGTCGGCCAAGCGAATCTACAACATCCGCATCGAAGGCAAGTTCAACAGACACGAGCACTCTACTGATTAAAACAGAGCCAGGTGTCGAGGCAAGTGAATCGGATGAGGATTTAGCTGCGAAGGCAGCCGCCTACTATTGTCCGCCCGCCAAGTGGGCCGCCATGGGACTCCCGTTTATGGATGGTTACTTCATTCCCCTGGATCCAAACGGAACTTATCCACTTCTTCAGGACGGATGCTGCCCGTCTCCGTATGTGTTTGTCGTCTTTTCTGTAGCATCCGAAATGATTTAGTTGTTTTTTCTAGTGAATTTAACCAATGGATCAGCGAGGAAGAAATGGCGATTGCACAGACCTGAAATTTACTTTTTGCACAGACCTGAAATTTACTCAAAGAACTAGGGATTTAATGTGTAACCCATAATACTTTTAAGTTTTTTTTATAAACTGTACTGGGGATATCAGCAAAGCTGATAGTCCTGATGATTGTCTTTTTGCGTGACGTGTACTCGTATCTCTCAGGATTTTGGAATATTTCTTAATATGTATGAAGTAAACAGTGGATACATATGTATGTATGTACATATGAACTCGTACGTACAAGAACTGAATTTTTTCTATCCCAATTAATATCGACTCGTCCTCCTTGCTGTGCTATCGCGCGGAGCCTGCTAACGGAACCCCAACCAAATTATTACTTGTAAGTTAGACATCACTAATTGCATCATGGCCAATGACAACGACAAAACATAGACACCCCTCCTCATTCCATCGCACCCATCCTCACTTCCTCGCAGAAATTGCTGTGTTATCGCACGGAAGCAGCAGCATGCAGTTTATAAGCCTATTACGCGCTTCAGCATCCACTAATGTACATATGGCACATACCCTTTGTGTCCATGCCTCCTCCAGAGGACTGTCGCCAACAAAAGGATATCTGCAAGAGTTGCACCCATCCGCTGTCCAGCGATTGAGAATAAATACATGCCACCAAATGATGACAGGTCAGTTTCAGATTAGTTTTCGAGGTGTCAAGACGTGCAACATTCGCCAATCATCCCATCGAGTACTTCTACGCTATTCCCAGGTAGTAATGACTTAAAATATATAATAATTACATCATCAACGATAAAAAAGTGAAATATTAATTAAATGACATTAAGAAAAACAAATTCAATTGGAATAACTCAAATTTCCGTTAAGTGGTGCTATTAATTTTTCTAAAATGAATTAATTAATTTTAATTAATTTTATAAAGATTTGAAAATAAATTAAATTCACCGTTTTCTTTGGATTTTGGCTGTAGATATTAGTGCATTTGTGTGAATGTATCCTGCGGTACAGGTGGGAATGTGCTCGCTTCTTTCAAATTGGTTGGTCTAGCTCTTATATTTTTTGCAGTTTAGGGGACATATGTACATATGTATCTACTTAGCAGTATACATATGTACATATGTATGTATGAACTGTATGGGCTTGAGCATCGCTCTAATTTTCATTTTACACCAGGGGGGCTCACTTCCTCACCCCCCGCATTCCTCTTCAGAATAGGGCAAATCTTAGCCAAAAAAAAACAACATTGTTTTAAGAACATGTATGAATGCATGCAATGTAATATATGAGTAGAAAACATACAAATGTTTGTATGTATGAGTTTCAATCAAGGAGCAGCGCCGCTTTACTACATTCCGCATTCCTCTTTCTTTCTTAAGAACTCCGCGCACTTGACACTTACACATACACATACACATGTGTTGCCATTCCGCTCATATTACGTTCTCTCTCTGTATCTTCCTTTTCTTCTGTTTCAGCTCGTTTGCGCCGTTGTTTTGTTCATTCGCTCGTTGGTGGCCGAAGGGGGAAGTTGGAAACGCAGGCACGCCTGCGCCGCTAGAAGACAAGATTAGTCGAACACCGAAAAAAGTGCGGAATAAGCAAAAACCAAAAACTGTACATTTCACAAAGCGTAATAAAATCAGAAAGTAAGTGGACACATGGACATTTATTCATTTGATGATGCTAATGGTTAAATTCTGTTTAATCTGCAGAAAATGGAGAAAGCATCATCGCAGACCGAGACGGACTTGACTGGCCTCCACTTGGGATGCCTGCTGTGCGAGAAATGTTTCGTCGGCCTAGATGCGCTCCAGGAGCATCATCTGTCCCACTTTCCGTCGGTCAGCCCAAAACCGATCCCCAAGAACCACACCTGCGACCTGTGTGGGCGCGCGCTGCACTCGCTGCAGGAGCTAAGGCATCACTACAAGGAATACCACGAGGCTCTTGTTAGCACGGAGTCGCGAACGGGCGAGTTTTTCGAGTGCGATCGTTGCGCCAAATACTTCGTCCTAAGGGAGTACCTCAACCTCCACATGAAGCTAAAGCATTCCGAGTGGGAGATCAGGAAACCAAATGATTCGGATCATGTCCTACGGAATACCCAGTATGACACATATCCACCGTTCTCTTCCTTCAACGGGTAAGTTGAGTGATTGATTTTTTTGCGCCCACTAAACCAGACGTTTCATATTTAGGACTCTGTGCGCCGACTACTACTTATAGGAGGATCCTACTTCTCAAGATTGTTATTTTGGATTATTTTTTGATTTAGAAACCACTGTTATTGTTTATAATTTTTATTTTATAATTTGGGCCTTGCCGGCTCTATGAGCTAGATAACTGGATTAACCACAGATCCTACAGCATCTACAGCATTACTTAAAACATAGATACATATGAATAAAGACATTTTGTACGAATAGTAATAACGGTAATAAGGAAATACACATGAAAAATACGAATTTTCCGCACCAACTAATGCTTCCGTTCTGCAGAAGGTCTGATCTCCCAGGCTAAATGTTGGTTCATTTTCAAATAAAATTCACCTCAGACACCCTGTTTCGGCATATGTTATGTTCTCATTTCTCGATTTTTCGCTGACATGCGCATTTTTAACCCCCAGCCGATGTCCCGGTCGGTCGCGTCGTCCGCTTGGTTCTGGCTCTCTCCACCACGCTGGTGGTGAGCCCGCAGAGCGCCCATCTCCGTCGATTTTTGTCCATCGCTTGCTGCAGTCGTACTCTTTCATAAAATTAATTTCCGTTGGCGTTCGGTTGCTAGTAGTCTTCGTTTTGGCCTCGCTGCGTCGACCTGCTGGCCCCCGGGCCCTGTCGTCTGTTCAATTTGCAACCAACAAAAAATAAAGGTTATTGTTGAAACTACATATTCCCAGCAACTGGCCACAGCGACGTGGGCTGCCTAAAAATAGCGAATCTCAGACAGACATTGAACAGTCCCGTCCCAGTGAATCGTCGTGCCTCACATGTTGTCGTTGTATGTGTATGTGTATCTGTGTGCGAGTGCCTGCGAGTGAAGTGGAAATCTGTTTAAAAATAAAACAACGCCGAGACGGAAAAACAGTGCCAAGTGACTTCCATCAGTTTCAACGATAACAAAGCCCACAACTGCCTTTCCAGTGGACGCAATCGCCAGGTGAGAAGAGAGATCCATCGAGATGGATGGATGGAGATGTTCCTGTGGACAGATTTTGTTAAGGATTGTTTTCAAGTCTCACGTTTCCAAGAGAGCACCGCTCTCTTGACTTTGACTACCCACTTCTGCTCTCTTGCTCTCCCGTGTTTTTCCCGCCATGCTCAGTGTGACCAGACTGTCTGTCGGCTTTCCCAGCTATCAAACATATTTTGTTCAAATGTATTTGCAATTACTTGAAGTTTTCAATCAACCACAAGCGTGGCGGATCGTCTAGGGGTGAATGGGTGTACCTGCCTTATCTTACGGCGAGAATGGCTGCTATTGTTGGAGTGCTCTTTAGCCTTTTGATGTCTTCCAGACCACTTGGCCAGTCTGGCGAACTGCATTGGCAGTAACTGCAAAAGTTCACCCCCGCGTTGCCCCCGCTGCACAGAGTCTGGGAAATGCAGTCTGTATCCTTGAAACCGCTGACATGGCTACATTTCGTCGTTGCATGGACAGGACACTGTTGCTATGCTGCTGCAGCTCCTGCGTACGCACGATATGTAGTTCAAGGTCATCTGCTGGCCAAGCATCGGCCGCCAAGCAACCCAAAAGCCCAGACTTTGAGTGCAAGATTTCGCTCATTAGCGGCAATTGCCTGGGGAAAAGTGAACCCTTTCGGCAAGTTGAAGGACATGCGGATCATGCGAATGTCGGACCATCAACTTGAGACGCTATTTCTGTCGTGGCACTAATTTGCTTCCCCTCCTCCACTCCCTCTTTCGTGTGAGAATAACTGTAAACGTGGCACTAATGAGCGCATGCCATGCGACGCAAAAGCTACGTGGCCAGGCGACCCCATTACATGGGCAACGTGTTAGTGAACTCTGCCCACGGACTTGGAACTTTGCCAAGACACCTCTAGCTCTAGTTCCAGCTCCCGGCCCCTGTTGTGGCCGTGCAACAGGAAGCGCAGTCATTGAACACTTAATGGAATGCAGTTGGAACGGAAATAGGCGCCAACATTCTGGGCCAATGTGCCTCCCTTCCTTCCGCCTTGCCACAGATGAAAGTGTCTATAAATTTTCCGCTTGCATCAATCTCCTGGCCTCTGCCCCCTGGCCAGAAGCCAAAAGTAGGGGGACAACCTACTTGGCCCTGCTTAATACCAGCTAATTGCATTTTGCAATTTGCGGGCATCCAATTGAGGGAGAGAGAGAGTTCCGCTTAGACAGAGTGTCGTCAGTTAGTCGCCATCGCCTCACCATCCTTGCCTCCGAGCAAGTTCAATGGAGCGCAAATTGTTGTTATGGCAACGAATAAGTATAGCCAGCTCATTCGGCTGGCAACATTCTCCAGTGTCTGGCGGCGTTCCCTGTGGCGGGCGAATGACGTAAAGAAGTCGTTGTGGGGGAGGCGTTATCCTTGGGTCTTGAATCACCATTCAGCCAGCCATACACCCCCATCCACACCCCCACCCTGTTGACATGTTTATGCGAAAATTTACAAAGTTTCCTTCGTTCCGTTAAAGCGAGCTATGTTATTGATTTTATTAACTCGATTACAGTGACAGCGCCGCGCCGAAAGGATAGCCAAGGATAGTGGTAGTGTTTCGTCAGCGGTTGAGTAGCATGCTAGCTGCAGTTATGGCATCGGACATCAATTGGGATCCAGGTGAGTGGCGTGCCAAGGATTTCAGCTAAAGGGCCGACTGGAACGTTCTCCTTTGTTCGCTTTCAGCCTTGTCTAAATTGTTTACCACGCTCAAGGAGTCAGAGAACCTCTCCAATGACCAGGAGATTGATTTTCTGAAAGCCCTGCTCGAATCCAAGGAGCTGAATGCTCTGGTCAATGTGCACACAAAGGTGGCCAAAGTGGGGCGGGATGATCGCCTGGCCCCAGTGCTCTCCACCTCTGCCCAGGTGCTGTACGAGGTGCTGGAGCAACTATCGCAACGCTGCCATCTGAGCGATGACTGCAAGGAGGTCTTCCACCTGCTGCAGGATGCCCATGTTCAGGTGAGTGTTTCCCAAAAGGAATAGAGAATGGGATATGGGATATGCAATGACCTTTTCACTCGCTTTAGCATTTACTGTTCGCACACGATGCCATCGCCCAGAAGGACTTTTATCCGCATCTGCCCGAGGCGCCATTCGAGATGGACGAGGATGAGGAGACCATTAAGATCGTGCAGCTGGTGAAGAGCAACGAGCCCCTGGTGAGTGTCACTGCCCATGTCTTCCTCCCGCTCTCTCTCTCTCATTCTGTCGCTCCATCCCAATCTGCATCTACTTTCGGCAACACTGTCCCCCGATTGATCATCCTTCCAGGCCATGTCGCCCATTGTGATCGTGACAGTGCTCTGTGTTGTCTCTCATTTCCTTCCATCCCACCCACCTGCCTGTGTCTACAATTTAGCCAACTGCTCCCCCTCTATGCGCCTCCATTCATGCATTCGTCAAATCATCGTATCCGTCTCATCCGCCGCATCTATATCAATTCTTCCCCAAGCTAATCAATTTTGTAAATTTTGCTTACGACCAAAATCGAATACGATCGAATCGCTATCTCATTAAAAAAAACCAAACAAATAAAAAACATTTGTTAAAAAAAAATTAAATATAAAAACACAGACAGGAGCACAGAGTGCGGAGCCAATTGTTGTAAGTAATGCAAACAAATGTCCATAGCTGTAAAAAGTTCCACAATAAACTACAACAAAAGAAATCCCGTTCCAAGCACCACTAAACGGTGGATACTACATGTGTATTCACACACAGCATACATATATACACACGCATAAATGCATACATCTGTAATCGTGCGACTACAATTTGTTGGCTGTGTGTGCCGCCGCCCCATTTGGTTGTTGTCGCACGTCCATCAGCAACACCACACGAACACACCCACATACTAACACACACACACACACACATCGGAAACCGCACTCTCTCACACACACATGAGCCGACCTTTAATGGCGGAATATTGAAATGCGCTTGCCTACTTTTAGGGGGCCACCATAAAAACGGACGAGGAGACCGGCAAGATAATCATAGCTCGAATTATGCATGGCGGCGCCGCCGATCGTTCTGGCCTAATACACGTCGGCGACGAGGTCATTGAGGTCAATAGCATTAATGTGGAAGGCAAGACACCAGGCGATGTGCTCACCATACTGGTAAGTGCCCAACGATCCGATTTACCTCACTCCCACTACATGGTCTCTGTTTGCCAGCAAAACTCTGAGGGCACCATCACCTTTAAGTTGGTGCCCGCTGACGCCAAAGGCGCCCAGCGCGAGTCCAAGGTACGGGTGAGGGCCCATTTCGACTACAATCCCGATGTGGATCCGTACATACCGTGCAAGGAGGCGGGTCTGGCCTTCCAGCGCGGCGATGTCCTCCACATTGTGGCCCAGGACGATGCCTACTGGTGGCAGGCACGCAGGGAGCACGAGCGTTCCGCTCGCGCTGGCCTCATCCCAAGTCGAGCCCTGCAGGAGCGCCGCATCCTCCACGAGCGTACACAGCGAGATGGCAACGATCTAGACTCCAAGCGTAAGCATCCATTCCAGCTGGTTCATGACTATTTCCCTGTCTCCCCCCATGCCCAAGCCCAGACTGAAATTGATCTACTTTCATGTCGCCTCTTCATCCGCTCATTCGCAATCTGACTAACGATTGGCCGCCTCCCCTAACATCAACCATTAATCAGCCGGTTCATGCGCATCACTCTGCAACACCACCCCACCCGGCTCCCCCCGACTGCACACGAGCAGCAGCAACTCCTCGTGCCGCCAACCCAAGACTAAAAAGATCATGTACGACTTGACAGAGAATGACGACTTTGATCGCGAGCAGATCGCCACCTACGAGGAGGTGGCCAAGCTCTATCCAAGGCCTGGGATCTTCAGGCCAGTGGTGCTCATCGGTGCCCCCGGTGTGGGTCGGAATGAGCTGCGCCGCCGTCTGATAGCCCGGGATCCCGAGAAGTTCCGTAGCCCAGTACCATGTAAGTCGATTTGTGTCTCCATTTCCATGGCATTACAAAGAGTTTATTTCTTGCAGATACTACCCGACCGATGCGCACGGGCGAGGTGGCTGGACGTGAGTACATCTTTGTGCCGCGCGAAAAAATGGACGCGGATATTGAGGCCGGCAAGTTTGTGGAGCACGGCGAGTACAAGGGCCATCTGTACGGCACCTCGGCGGAGAGCGTAAAGTCGATCGTGAATGCTGGCTGCGTCTGTGTGCTGAGTCCCCACTACCAGGCAATCAAGACGTTGCGCACGGCCCAGCTGAAACCGTTCCTCATACACATTAAGCCGCCAGAGCTTGATGAGCTCAAATCTTCGCGCACCGAGGCGCGGGCCAAGTCAACGTTCGATGAGGCGAACGCCAGGAGTTTCACGGATGAGGAATTCGACGATATGATAAAGTCGGCTGAACGCATCGATTTCCTTTATGGCCACTTCTTCGACGTGGAGATCGTCAACGGCGAACTGATCAACGCCTTCGAACAGCTGGTCCAGAACGTGCAGCGGCTGGAGAATGAGCCGCTCTGGGCACCCTCGATGTGGGTGCAGTAGAATGCCAAGAAAACCAAACCATAGATGCCCATCTATAGGTGCATTTCATGCAATTTGTTAAACCAAACACCAAAACACCAAAGTATTTTTGCCATACGAATTTAGCGAAGTGCTAAGATAAAAGAAATGTAGTTGAATAGTTGAGGAACGAATATGAACGATAGAGAGACACTAGTGAGACACCCGTAGGCGGTCCTGCTGCTGGGCTGGTACACTCCCGTCCAGCTTTAGTCCTTTCACGACAAGTACCTTTTTGCGTAACAGTGAAAACAATGAAAAGAAAACAATAAAAAATTGAAATTGAATGAACTTAGAAAAAACCAGCATCTATAGAACGGATTAACAATTACAATTACAATTAAATTACATATATGAAAATGTTGTACAAAATTGATTATTTGTGTTCAAATGGAATAAATTATACAAATATTGTATTTATTACACGTTGTTAAAATCAAAAGAGTTAATCCCTACGACGTCTACCCACACGCCCAATACCCATATATGTAATTGTAACTTTAAATTTAACGCTAACTGTATCTGTATCTCAATTGTATATACACTCTCACTGTCCGGAGCAAATTGGATACCATACAGTATGAATCTACGTTCTATATGTGACATTTCTCTCATTTCTAAACTGATTTCATCTAACCAAGAGATTTTGCGCGACGATTCATTGTTAAAAACAAGTCAGATATTAATAAAAACCTATTTTAAAAGGAAGTTTCATCCAAAAGGAAATATCTCAATTTTGATCAAATAAAAGAAGACTTAAACACAGCTTTATTGGGCAGCACATTTTGTATACATATCGACACGACACTCACATATTAATACATATATATATATAGTACGACACATAATCCTTCATCTAAGTATAGCCTATGTGGTACATTGTATATCTTATTCATATCAAAGTCTATGCAGGATGTTTCATCAGTTTTCTTGATTGATTGCTAATTGTAGATTGCTATTGTAATACGAAGACAAAGACTAACTCTCATCTTTCCAATTCATTGAAATCATTGTCAGGTATCGCAGTTCGCCCTCTCTCTCTCTCTTTCTATAGCTAAAGCTGCGACTTAGTCCCGGACCACGAAGCACTCTGCCCGTAAAAGTCCGCCAATCGCTTGGCCTCACGCCACCCGGCCTCAACAGCACCATGCACTGTGGAGTAGTAGTGCTCGCTGGACGCCTCGCCCGCAAACTGGACAATGGGCTTGTCGCAGCGACTCTGTTGCAGCTCCTCCGACGGCTCGCGCTCCCGCTCCGCCGTGGTGGACACCACAGTGAGTGGATGGGCAAGCTCGCGGGCTCCTGTGCCCAGATTTTCAGTTTCCATGGAACGATAGGAGTATGAACCACGGAAGTTCTCGTTTGTGTGCCAGGCAGACGTGCGGAAGCTGCTTGGCTCGGGGATGTTCCAGTGTAGGAATCGGCGGAAAAGATACATGCAACCAGCTAGAACCTCATCCTCTGGCAAGGTCTCCATGTGCCTGCCGTTGACATTGGTTATCCAGCCGGCCAGGATGCGGGGCTGGTAGCTCACTCGATAGAAACCAAATACATCCTCCAGCCATGCCTGTGATGTCCCCCGTATGTCGTTCAAGTCCTCATCCCGCCAGAGCAGCGTAAAGCCAGTCCAGTCGTCCGGCCAAAAGGCCAGCGGGAATTCCACAAAGATTTTGTTGACGGTGCCAAAGGCCAGTCCGTCAATGGCTCGCTGCTTTTCCACAGGGAGCTTCGGCTCGAACAGACGCCAGTGCTGCTCCTTGAGCACGCCCAGGGAGACGGTGACCACCACATGATCGGCGATGCAGTTCTCTCCATTGCTCAGCTGCAACTCCACGCGTCCATCGTTGCGGTTCCAGTTGATCTTCAGTGCGCGGGTGCCCAGGAGCAGGCGCTGTTCTAGGACCCCCAACTCGGACTTGAGCTCGCGGGCACGCATCAGTAGTTTCAGCAGCTCCACATACCCCTTATCCTTCCAGTTGAGGAGGATGTCGCCCTCACACTCCCAATAGTCCAGATATCCACGTCCCGACACCTGGTCCAGCGTATCTGAGGCCTCCACCGAATTCTCGAACTTCTGATAGTTGTCAAAGAACTCTCTGGCCACCACCGCATCGATGTCGGCATTCTCCGGCCGCCGCAGAGTGTCATAGAATTTGTTGGTCAGGTAGCTGCCAAGGGATCCGCTGCAGTGGCGCAGCTCCAGTTGCCGCGAGACCAATGAATCCCCGACGATCGCCTTGAGCCGGCTGGCCACGTTCTCTGGTACCACTTCCCGATTGGAGCGCACACACTGATAGTTCTCGTAGACAGGGCCGGTGGACTCCAGCAGTTCCTCCTCTTGCCTCCTGGTCAGCTCATACACAATGTTATCCCTTTCGCCGTGACACCACTGGGCGCCCAAATCGATCACATTGTCCCCAAAGGGAATGGTGTGTATGCGTCCTCCCACACGCTCCTCGGCCTCCACAACGAGCACGTTCTGAAAACCATACTCCAGCAGTTTTGTGGCACACGCAATTCCCGAGGCTCCAGCTCCAATGACAACGATCTTACGATCGAGATTCCGTTGCGTCTGGCTCATTCTGGGTAACTAAATCTGGGAATGAATGCACAAAAGCAAATCAACGGGGGAGGTACATACATATTTACATAAGAATACCCATACCAATTGATGGAAAATGTGCAAATGCACACTATATGCATATTTGAGTGGAAGGGGAGGGGCCGTGGGGTGGGGTGGAGTGTAAATTCTAACAGCAAAAGCAATCAGAAAACACAGACGGAAAACCGACCCAAGACACAACGGTGACGATTTTCTTCGTATATTGTTTATATTTGAATAGCTGTTGTAGTGCAATTGCAGGCACTTGAGAGCAGTATCAATTCAACATTTACAATCATACAATCAATTAAAGACTACATAATACTCGTACAGACCGTTCGTTACCATCGGAGCTAAAGGAAAATCTTATAGACGGATGACTTGATAGATCATGAAATAAAACATAATCGTGTGACTGTACATACTTATATGTACATATATGTATGTAGTACTTCTATTTTCTGGTTAAAACCTGAATACCCCTTGATAGGGTACATAACTATATAATCACGTCAATTGCTGCACACAACACACAACAAACACTTTGATTAAAAAGTAACGTCTTCCATTCTGCTTCGATTATAAAATTGAAGCGCGCGCACCCGGTAAACGTAACGGCATTTCAGACATTGATAAGAGTCTCGAAAAAGCTCACCACCAACAAAAAAAGCATTATTTTCAGCCACAAGTAGGGGGGGACGGGTGTACGTATACGTATGTATAGTACGTATGTTTGGTCTCTGGCTGCATGAATTTATTAATAGTCGCCACATTGAGAGAAGTGAGTGTGGGGTGGTGAACGTGAGCATAGGCATAGGACCCTAGAGGAACCGGTGGCCCAACCGGACCAGCGGGTTTTCCTGTCGCGGCATTCCATTCCTCTGGATCTATCTCTACTTTAAAATGAATGCTCAGTGAAAGAGGGAGCGCAGCAACTTCCTGGTCGCGAACAGAGAGTGTGTGAGAGTGAGAGCGAAGCATTGATTTTATATTTGGCCAAAAATGTTCAAGGTTTTCTTCGGCAGGCGGCAGCAACAAACCAAACCAAAATACAGGCACCAATTGACACCCCACAAAACAAGTGTGCGGAAATATTTGACTAAGTATTTGGGTGTCTATCCAATCAAATTCCATTCCAATCGAGCACTCACCGAAAACTCGTGTCTTGTATTTCAAAACTGCCGAATATATTCGCAATCAAACATTTTTGACTCCACTCTGGAGAATTGTGTGGGTCCAGTCCTAGGCCGAGAAGTGGAAATCGAGAAAAATCCTGACTGAGGCGGCTGCTGCGGCGGGGTACACAAACAAAACTGAATGCCGACAAGCAAAGAGCATATGGAAACGTGCTTCTTTGGCCATGCTTATGCTGTGCTCCCCAGTGGCGCTGTGGTGTTCTGAGTGGGGGCCGCTGTTGTATAGGTGCCCCCGTCCAATTGTTGCCAGCACCTCTGGGCGCTCTGCGCAGACTGTAAGCTTACGAAAAGCTTTGAGTGAAAGCTGTACCGGTACAGCTGACTAGCCGGGCGAATGAGGAGAGGGTGGTGTTGTGGGTAGCTGTGAGTTCTTTTTGTTGGGGGGGAGATTGAGGGAGAAAATGTGGTATTATGGATGGACTTGACCCCTTGTCCAGACCAGCTAAGGATGCAATTGGGCTGTGCACTTGGCTCCACTAAAAAGTGTCTTGGGTTTGGTTTTAAATGATTCATATATGTATATATATTTACTCAACTGCATACAAGTTTCGCTATATTAGTGGAATTGGCTAAAACTCTTCATTTCATAACTCGCTTGATATATGTGATCGTGTGTGTGTGTGTACTATATATTCTTCGATGTATGTACATGTTCCTTTGGCCAAATCGGGAAATTACAGACAGGAAAATCTTGATTAATTGGTACATATATATGTTTGTATATATATATATAGTAAGTTTTTATTACATGATCATTCGGTTCGGTCTTTGTCTTTAACTTTGGAAATGCATATGTATTCCGTATACTCTATGCATGGTATTAGATATAGAGGCATGTAGACTCGATTTAAAAGTTACATATATGTACGTGTATATACAGCAAGGGAGTATACTTGGATTCTGCTGATAGTTTGTTTGAATGTAAAATATATTATTTACTTTCGAATATCCAAACAAAGTGGAATCCAAAGCATTAACTAATAAAACTAATTTACACTAAATACAATAAAAAATAACTGATTTGAAAACAATCGAAACGAAACGCAATTACAAAATAATAAATAGAATTATCACAAACAATAACAGCCCCGTTAGGATGAGAATAGCAGCCCACTGACGTTTATCTGCAAGAAGGAATTGCATTATTAGATCTTTGAATATACGCGAGTATGCATTCCACTCACCATTATTCATGTGCAACACTTTGGCAACCTTCTTCATGGTCGTGTCCAGCTTTGACTCTGTTGTATCGAATTCGTTCCCGAAGTCATCCAGCATCACAGCCTGCTCATCCAACTCGACGCCGATCTGCCGCGATACAGTCTTCAGGGTGCCAATGGAATCACTGATCATGTCCAGCTGCTCGTCCTGGCCCTGGATCATGCGCTGCTGTATGGACACTGTCTCGCCCACATACCTGTGACCGGGACTGTCCAGACTGCTGGCTTGATGCGGCTGCCCGTAGTGACTGGGACTGTCCAGGGCATTCTCCAGCTTCGAGTACTTGGTCCCGCTGTGGCGGGAAGCAGCTGCTGCCGCTGCTGACATGGTGCCGGCTATGGTATTGGCCACCGCCTGACTGCCACTGTTGATCAGTGAGTTGCCGTTTAAAGTGCTGGGACACTCCACCAGGTAAGTGCGATCGTTGTGCGGATGGAGATGGTACTCGTTTGAGTTGGTGTTGGAATTGGAGATGCCTTGATGATTTGGTTGATTCTGATTGGGGTTGTTGCGATCGTTGTCGAGGAGTGGCTGGTGTGCGGTTATGTCTCTGTCCCTGTTCCGGTTCAGGCTCATCTTATCCTTCATCTGCTTGACCTCATCGCGGGTGTTGTCGATGAAGTGGCGCCGGCTGGAGAGTTCGCGGTTGTCGATCCGAAACTTGGTCGGATTCTTCTCGACAATGCGTGCTAGTCGGTTTCCCAAGGTTAAGGAAAACCTTACAAAAAATGCAACAAATTTTCTGAGCTAAAAGGGAAAGGTTAGGCAAAGCGAATTGATTTTTCGCAAATGCGGCGTGACGTCGCACAACACATTAATAATGCAGTTTTGAAAAAGGATATTGATAGTGTCCTCGAGGTCCTCGAGATCCCATTCGATGCTCCGCAGCGAGTTACGCAGCTCAGTGGTGGTCCATTCAACCTCTGCTCCGCCGTCCTCCCCCAGCTCACGCCAACGCAGGTAAAGGCCTCGTGTTTTGTTCAGAGCTTTGAATACCTCGCTGCAGAGAGAGTAGGAGAGAGAGAGAGAAAGTAAGAAGGAGATGCGGTAAGATGGGGGTAATGGAACGTAATGACGAAGAAATTGCATTGCAATAAACCAAGCGGCGGCCACCTACTCCTTGACTACAAAAAACGGATCCTCCAGAGACATTTTGCTCGTTCCTTGGCCAAATGGAAATTTGTGGTTGCGGCAACGAGTAACAACGGTTATTTTTCACGTACGAGTGTAACGGCTAGCGCACTTGACTTTTATATTCATGGATTTTTCTTCCTCCTTTGCGCTGCTCCACGGACGCGCGCACTCACTGACAAACACGGGGGAAAACCACCCCCGAAATTGGGGATACTGCAAGTTGGAAAATATACGAATATTCGTTTCTGAGGGGCGCCTGGACGACACGACCGTTACATCAAAAAAACATGGAAGCTACTCTTTTTTAGCAGTAATTTCACAATCAACTGGGATCTAATCAAGCCATAAAACCGTATTGTGCGAAGTGATGTTTGAATAGCACGTTTATTGATTATTGCACTTTGCCGTGCTGCTTATCTTATTTTTTCTTGTTTTGCGCCGCGTCAGAGTTTTGTTTCGGCCAGGCAGAGAGTACACTGGCCCAGAGTCGACTGGCGCTATTTTGCGCTTCGGAACGACGGCAGCTGCAGGTCGGAGAGAGTGAAGGCGAAGGTGAAGGCATTTGTTTATGCCACTCCAGCGGCTGCGCACTGGGAGCCACCCACCCCCAAGACAAAAACAAACCGAGCATTATAGTTTTTCAGCCCCTTTTTGGCAACACTTTTATAACAACAACAAGAAACAGCTAAACTGCCAACACTGACTGACCAATGACACTGACCAAAACAAAAATATTTTAGCTCACCTGCTGCACGTTTCGACGTCATTGAGCAAAGCGCTTTTGGCAAACACTGTGACACTTTAAATTCAAAATTTTGGAGCAAATTGCGCTAAATGTTTAGCTTAATAATAGATTATTATTAATTTTGCGATTTTTGGGCCATCAGCAGTGTGACCGCGGACTTTTTGATGAAATATACCGTCCGACCCTCAAAAATGCACCAAAATATACCTTATTTTTCACATATACCGTAAATATAACGATACAATTTCGATGATGTGATATGGTCACACTCTACTACTGGTTATCATTGCGCACTTTAGCCGTTAACGCTTGTGTGAGGTGCGAATTAATTTGAAAACTGCATTTAAAATGCTCCAAAACGATGCGGTTCGAACACTGCAATACGACAGCGAAATACGCGTGGCACAGCAGCCAAATGCCACAGAACCCAGAGGCAAGTAAATTATCAAATGTAACCAAGAAATATCAACCAAAACATGAATCACCATGAACATTGGTACAATTTTTACTAGCCTAACTGATAAGTGGTTTTGCGCCTGTGTTGGCCACCCGCTGCATTTGGATTAATTGTTGTGGGGGCTCACATGGTCTGTGTGTGCGCGGAGTGTTGTGTGAGTGTACCAAGAAATATGCGACATAAAATTAGCTATATCTTATCAGCAAAAGTTTTGTTGTGGTATCACTATGGCCAACGGCGTCCCGGTTACCTGTTCGCAGCAGACGCCTGAAGTGCCTTTGTTTCCAATCAAACAGAGATATTGACCAAGTGATCAACAAACATGGATGCACATACACCTATTCAAAGAAATAATAATATATTCTCCCTTTGTTTATTTGCAGTTTATGATTCCCATATTAGCATAACCTCACAGCCACGACCGGCATCAGAGGCTCCCAGGATACCCCTGCCCACAGTGACTGGCAGTCGAACATTTATGCCCCTCTCCGGCTACGATTGCCTGGCAGACTTGCCCTCGGTCCACATTGAACAGACATTCGAGTTGAATGAGTGTATGTAATGTCCAAATGTATATATACCATGTCACAGATCCTCTAAAACCATCTTCTTTGCAGCCCTGACGGCCGTTTCTTCAGAAAACCGGTATGTGGTCCGCTCGCCCCTGGGCGATGCCGTCTTTGCCGCCAGCGAGAGTTCTACGGAGAAGAACCGACTCCTTTGGGGCGCCGGCCGACCGTTCCAGATGCACTTGCTGGACAAGACACACCAGGAGGCGCTGGTTTTCCGCAAGAAATTCGCCCTCGGTTCGATGTGCTGTCAGGCAAAGAGTCTGGAGATTTGGATACCGCCGGGCAATGTCCTGGGCCGGGTTGTGCAGTCGCCCACGTTCATGCAGCCCGAGTTCTTTATTGAAGATGGCAATACGGGCCAGCCCGTCTTCTGTGTGGAGGGTCCGGCGAATTCCGGTTTCTGTTGCTTCTGCCTGCCTAAAGAGTGTTACTTTAAGGTAGATTTCCCCCGACCCTGTCTCCAATCTTATCTAACTATTATCTTTGAACACCATGTAAAGGTACATTCGGGAGGTAACCTAAGGGCATCCATCGATCACAAGTGGATGGCCAGCAAGTCCCAGTACACCACAAATATCTACTTTAGCGATGCCAAGCTGACGGCCAAGGAGCGTGCCCTGATCTTGGGCTCAGCGTTTCTGCTGGTAAGAGCAATCATCATGTCATTCATCTTTCAAAGGAACCTGTAATTCTCATTTGGTTTTCCTTTCCAGGAATACATGTTCTTCCAAACGCGCTTCTAAAGCAATCCAATGACAACATTTGTTATATTTTCACATTGATTTCTTTATTTTTTGTCATTTTTTTTGTATAAGTTTTAAAGTTTTGTTTAATTTTTTTGTTTTTGTTCAGTTTTTTTGATATATTTTACAATAATGTAATAAATCACTTCATTTTCTTGTTTTTTAACCACATGCATACACACACAATCAAATATATATAGATATATCTATGTATATATGTATATATACGTTGCTATAGCTCTTGCGCTGGATAGCAATTATTTGTACAATAATTTTCATTTATCTCTATCAATTTTTGTGTAGTTTGTGTTTCGATTAACCTACTACTTATAGCATATATGACAACATAATGATTATTTACAGTTAGTTATTCATCTTATATTCTTCACCCTCCGTTTCATTCTTTCTTTCTTTGTCTCTACTATTCGTCTACTCTGAGATACACCAATAAAAGTAATTAAAAACAAACAATTAAAAGAGTCTCGTGGTCTCGTTGTTTAAAAAAATTGGAAACAAAACTAAGGATACAAATATTCTTATTTATCTCGTCTCGTTGGTGTATGATTAACAATTTCAAATAAGGGAGAACTGCGGGATCTGCAGAGGATTTCGATTTGATTTTTTTTGTTTTTTTTTGGAAAACCTGGTTTTAGTATGTTGGTGGGGGCGGGGAGTGCAGGGGCTTGGGCTGGCTAAGCCTTATAAATTATATATGTACATCTCTCGTTCTTTTCGGCTTCTTCGTGTTACATTTTCGTAAAATTTTCGTTTCACAGCACTTCAGGGATCTATGAATCTATAGATACATATATCATTATCTGTATACATATACACTACTCGTAGATTGAATTTTCATTTTACGTGTGTGCTTTGTAGAATATGTATGTAGGACCTTAAAACTAGGGCTAGCGTACATGGTACCTGGGTTGTATACATATACACATATATATAAATTATGATTAAGTGGTGTGCCTCGCGGCGGTGTCCCTCGTGTTGGACGGGGACAGGCGGCTGAAGCTGAGGGGCGCTGCTCTCCCGATCGCGTTGGCGGGGGGCGACGGCTGCTGCGATGGCCCGAGAATGTTACTTGTTAACTATTCCCCCCTTAAGTTATCGCCGTCCTCGGCGGTACGCATCTCGCCGATGACCTTTTGTGTTTTAGTTTAGCAGGGGCGAGGCCGCTTATGGCTCGAACCTTGCTCACAGTTTTCTTGAGGTTCAAGTATAAGGTGTTGTTTATCGTGACTCTGCTCTCGAAGGTGAAAAGGAGGGCTCTTTTGTTATCATCATGGGTGGTCCGTCATCTATGCTGATCATTGCCGGCTGTCCGTTGATGATAATTATTCCCTTATCCACCCGTGTGATGGATTCCAGGTGGCTGGGCTGCGTACGGCATGAAGCTGGGCCGCCTGCGTGCACTTCGCGCGCACACGAATCGTGCGCTGCCCTCTTGCAGATGGTTGCGGTGTTCGTTGTGGCGCATTCGGTGACGGCCAGTACCCCTTCGTCGCATTCTGCTACGATGTTGTCATTCATTTGTAGAACGGTGTTGTTGTGCGCCACGGGCAAAATGAGGACCTTCTTACAAATAGTCTTAACTGTAGGACAATCGATTAAAATATTAATAATGTTACTGGATTGGAAAACCTTAATGTTGGATACCCCCATTAAGCTAACTATGGGGACCTCTGTGAGCTGTTCGATGAAAATGGACTTCAAATCATTATGGTCAAGAATTGTAGGATTTATTATATTAGACTTCGCGAGAGTGATGGTAAGCATGAGGTTCTGAATTTCTGAGATTAGCATCCTGTTTCTTGCCAAAAGTGTTTCATACAGATGTTCTGTGTCTACTAGGTTACCTTTTTTCTCTTTGAGTATTCTGTTGACTGTGCTCGTTAGCAAATTAATTTGGTTCTGAATTAATTAATACATGTCTGTTATTTGATCCCATGAGCTGGGCTTCGGTTATTTTAATTCTCTCGAAGTTCAACGCGTCCGGGGTACCTGCCACTACTGAAGTATTGTTCCTAAAAAGTTTAGGCTTGGTGTATTGGTGTATTGTTAAAGTGCGAATGGGGAAATAACTCGGACATTTTGGTGGTATCGTCTAGGATGTTTATGAATTCGGACAAATTGGTTGAGTGCCTCACGTAATTACGCTGTTCCCATACCATCACGCTCCCATCCAGTATGGGAATATAGTTTGCGTGGGAAAAATCGTTGATTCGCGTATTCGTCGAGCAACGAGCAACGTGCGGGTATAGGACGACTAGATCTGCAATGGCTGCTGTTATGGTTTTTCGATTATCTTAAGTTGTCCTTGTGGACCACCCTCCCCCTAATTAAAACAGACGTTCCTAGGTCTGCTTGTACGCGTTCTTCTGCGTACAGTGGAGTTAGTTTGTTTCCTAACCTCTTGTTATTTTTTGGGAATACTTTTTCGCCCACTTCGAATACTCTGTTCTGTCTTGAGGGGTTATTCCTGCTTAGACTGGTGTTCTGTGCCTTGTCGATTTTTGTTTTAATCGCCAGTTTAAGTTCGTCGTTTTCGCGCGAATCGCCTCTATAGGCCTCTGGTCTATGACCGAGTGTAGTGTCCTGTTATACTCTACTGTGACTCTCATGATTAACTCTACGGTGTCATCGATTTTTTTGTCGATTCTGATACACCTTGCGATCTCTGCCAAGGTGCTGTGGAATCTTTCCACCTGGCCGTTGGAGCTGCTATGCAGCGGTGGAGCGTTGACCACATCGATGCCATACTGATTTTTCAGCAAGGAGGTAGTTGTCTCCGAATTGAAAGAGGGTTCGTTGTCGCAATATATGGTTTTAGTGTTCGGGTACAAGTTTACCAACTGTATGATTGGGGCTCGTACTTCTACTATGGCCCTAGAAGATATGGGCTGTACGATTGCGAATTTTGAGAACTTGTCAATACAAGTCAAAAAAAATTTCTTGTCTGTGGAGAAACTGTCGATATGCAGCATTTCTCCCGCGTACGACGGAATTGGTGTAACTCCCAATTCCTGTCTTTTGGGATGTCTGTCATATTTCGCTCTGGTACAAACTTTGCAGTTTATGGCCACTTCATTTGCAATTTTGGTCATTTTTGGGACGCCCACGTTCATGCAGCCCGAGTTCTTCATTGAAGATGGCAATACGGGCCAGCCCGTCTTCTGTGTGGAGGGTCCGGCGAATTCCGGTTTCTGTTGCTTTTGCCTGCCTAAAGAGTGTTACTTACGCGCTTCTAAAGCGATCCAATGACAACATTTGTTATATTTTCACATTGATTTCTTTATTTTTTGTCATTTTTTTTGTATAAGTTTTAAATTTTGTTTTGTTTTTTTGTTTTCGTTCAGTTTTTTTGATATATTTTACAATAATGTAATAAATCACTTCATTTTCTTGTTTTTTAACCACATGCATACACACACAATCAAATATATATAGATATATCTATGTATATATGTATATATACGTTGCTATAGCTCTTGCGCTGGATAGCAATTATTTGTACAATAATTTTCATTTATCTCTATCAATTTTTGTGTAGTTTGTGTTTCGATTAACCTACTACTTATAGCATATATGACAACATAATGATTATTTACAGTTAGTTATTCATCTTATATTCTTCACCCTCCGTTTCATTCTTTCTTTCTTTGTCTCTACTATTCGTCTACTCTGAGATACACCAATAAAAGTAATTAAAAACAAACAATTAAAAGAGTCTCGTGGTCTCGTTGTTTAAAAAAATTGGAAACAAAACTAAGGATACAAATATTCTTATTTATCTCGTCTCGTTGGTGTATGATTAACAATTTCAAATAAGGAAGAACTGCGTGATCTGCAGAGGATTTCGATTTGTTTTTTTTTTTGTTTTTTTTTTGGAAAACGTGGTTTTAGTATGTTGGTGGGGGTGGGGAGTGCAGGGGCTTGGGCTGGCTAAGCCTTATAAATTATATATGTACATCTCTCGTTCTTTTCGGCTTCTTCGTGTTACATTTTCGTAAAAAGACGACTCACAGCACTTCAGGGATCTATGAATCTATGGATATATCATTATCTGTATACATATACACTACTCGTAGATTGAATTTTCATTTTACGTGTGTGCTTTGTAGAACATATGTATGTAGGATACCTTAAAACTAGGGCTAGCGTACATGGTACCTGGGTTGTATACATATACACATATGTATATATATATACTTTATAGGAGTTGAACAGCTTTTCCAAAACCCTATAGCTACATATACATATATATCTCATATATATATATTTTAGATCAGAGTCGATGACGATTCCTTAATCTAGATACTTAAGGGGCAAATCAAACCGTTTCGGGGCTGCCCCCAGAGGATGTCTCCCACAAAATGACGGAGTTTACACTGGAATCGCTAAACGATCGATTGCAGGTTTCCCAACACTCGGTTTGGGCTCATCTGAGAGAGTGGGTGAGTGGTCGGGAGGGGGTTAGGATAGGTCTCTTAGAAGCTAGTGCTAGAGTAAGTTTTGTGTGCCCAAATGCGATATGCTTAGACATTTGATATGCGCTCGTTGGAGGTTTGGTCATGGCTGCCCCCAACCCCATTGTCGCATCCCAAATTGCAGGGGAACTGTGAACGGATGTCGGTGCTGGCGGTAGCGATGGTCGGCAAGTGGTATCCCTGGTAGTATGGATACTGTTCTATAGACAACAGTTTGGGCATCGCCGCTATCGTGGGCCACTCTCAGGTGGGCTGCAGCATGTACATGTACTGTCAGTTGCTGGCCGCTGCCGAGGCGACCACGGGAACGCTAACGGCAACGGGTAGGGCCAGAGCCGCATCCTGTGAAGGTCTGGGACGCTTCTCGTTGGCGGTGGTGGTGCTTCCCTCCAGTGGGTTGTCGCTCTCCTCGCCGCCCGTGCTGCTGAAGCTGCCGGGCAGACGCCGCTTCAGGTTGTGGGTGAGTCCATTGGCCACGGTCTCATCTTCGGACATGGAACTCGCACGCTTCGGCGTGTTGCCAGCACTGTCGTTGTCCAGCGAGGCAATGGCAGTGGCGATGGCCTCTAAGCCACTAAACCCATCCTCAGAGGCGCTGTCCTGCGAGGTGGGCGTATCCTGGGCCAGCTGCATCATGCCCGAGGGCGTGGTGTAGCCGCTCAGCTTGTTAGGGTCCTTTTCCAGAAGCTTCTGGGCGAGCAGCTTCAGGGAGATGAGCGAGTTCTCGCAGTCGCTGGTGTCGATCTCAGTGAGACTGATGCCGGCCCGTTCGATCTCCGCGTAGGTGCCGAACGGCAGCTTTTGCAGGCACTCCAGCTTCTGGACGTGCGTCTTTGAGCGCAGATGCTTGGCCAAATGGCCGTGAATGCGGAAGGCTATCTTGCAGTCGGTGCACTCAAAAGGTCGCGGATTGGAGGTGGTCGGCACCCCAAACGTCGATGTCATCATCACCTTATTCTTGTGCGCCTCGGAGCGTTCGTGCTTCTGCAGATGTCCCTGGGTGCGGAAGGAAATGCCGCAGGGCTCGCACTTGAACTTGCGCTCCATGTAGTGGATGTTCATGTGCAGCGTCAGCTGGTGCTGGCGCTGAAACGTCTTCGAGCAGATCAAGCAAGTGGGTCTCGCATCTCCAGCAGTGGGTGGTGGCGGTGGCACGCCTCTTGGATATGTGGTCACAGCTCCAGGCTGCAATTCGTTGTTGTTGTTGTTGTTGCTGCTATTATTATTATTATTATTGTTGTTATTGTTCTTGCTGCTGGCCGTAGCGCTTTTGAAGCCATCTTCGCCCACGATCACAGTCCGTGTGGGCTGCTGCTGCTTCTGCGAGGATGCTGTGGATGAAACTGCAGCTGCGACTGAAGTTGGAGTTGGAGTTGAAGGTGGAGCTGTAGCTGGAGCTGGAGCCGCTGTGGCAGGGGTGGAGACTGCTGCCGAGACTGGTGGGGATATACCCAGGACACCGCTAAAGTCTGTGGCATCCGGCTGCTGCACTGCAGCAGGGAGATTCGCATTGTGCGTAGGTTCGCTAGCCTTCTCCTGATCCGACTGCGCCTCACTCTCCTCGCTCTCATCATTGGTCGTTCCCTTCGATGAGGGAACGATGATCGCTGGCGTGGCACTAGATGTCGATGGTAGCGAAACCTCCACTGCCTCCGGGGTCTTCACCTCATGCACCTCGATGCTGGGCACCTCATTGATGCTCATAATGGGTCTGCTCACGGATAGGAGGCTGCTACTGCTACTGCTGCTTGTGCTGGTGCTGGTGCTTGTGGTCATGACGGGGGTCGTCACGGCGGTGCTGGAGAAGAGCGTGCTAATCAGATAGCTGCGACTGTATTGGCTCTGCTTCATCTTGGCATGCTGCAGGGCGTGCTCCTTGCGGTACGTCTGCATAAGCACATCTTCGCCGTCCACTGTCTCGTGCTTGGCCTGCTCCTCCTCCTCCTTCATCTCGGCGGAGATGCGAACCTTGTCCGAAACCGAGATGAGGGTCTTCATGAAGCCACTACCATTGCTGCCAGAGCTTCCAAAGATCACGTCATGCATCTGCTGTGCCTGCGATTTGGGCAAGTCCTGTGCTAGGGTTAGTGCTTGGGAGGGGGAGACGGACCCGGCGGCCATGGCTGTGCTCGAGCAGCGTGGCTTGGTGAGATCCATGGGTGCACTCTCCTCGCTGGCCACGACCCGCTTGGGCTTGGACTCCTCGGGATTCGAGTAATACTGCTCCTGCTTCTGGTAGTCGAACGGCGGCTTTGGCGATGTAAAGGAGCACACTACACCACGGGGCTTGGGCTGTGACGATCCCGACGAGCCGATGCTGTTGGCCGGACTGCCAGCCGGAGCCGGTGTCTCCTGAAGCTGGGGGGGATATGGCGAAACGCTTTGCGGTATGGGCGGTGTCATCGACAGCGACAGCAGGCAGCGAGCGGCCTCGTGTTCCTTCAGCCGCGACTTGGATTCGTCGGTGTCTGCCAAAGGATCAGGAGAGAGGATCAATTAGAGAGATAGTCCAGCAAAGAAAAGGATTCTGTCGTGCACTTACCACTGCTCTCGGATTCAATGTCACTGAAATCATCCGAATCTGATTCGCCATCGGCCATCGAGGAGGTGCGTCCGCCCGCCGAGGTCGATGACTGCTGATCAAAGTCCATGTCCACATCAAGGAACTCACCATCGGCGGGCATGGGACCAGGATTGATGCCCAGTTCGATGCATTTCTTGAAATGTGTCTTCGATTGCATGTGCTTGGTAAGATTCCCCTTGGTCTTGAAGCTGCTTGGGAGATTCCATGTTAAATTTATTTGCTCTGGGGGATTAGGACAAAAAGAAAGCCTTACCTAAAGTTGCAGTGGCTGCAGGTGAACGGACGCACGTCCGTGTGGGTGCGTATGTGCTTCTTTAGCATCGACGGCTTCTTGCATCGGATGCCGCACTCGGAGCACACGTAACGACCACGTCCACGTCCCCGGATGTAGGTGTAGTCCTCGTGCGACTCATAGCCGCCCACCAGGGGCTGTCCCGATGGACTCACCTCCATCTTCTTGTCTTCGGCCGCCTCCTCACAGGCCTTGGCCGCCACATTCGCTTCGCTGAGAGCTCCCACGGCCACCACCGGCAGTGGTGCGAGCGGATTCTGATGGAGTGCACTGCTGGACGCCGTCGAAATGGAGCAGATGATCTGCTGCGAGTTGACCAATTTGTAGTTGAGCTTCCCTGTTCCTGTCCCCGGGCCTGTGCCTGTGCCTGACCCCGCCATCGTGGTGCAGCTCCCATTGCCGAGCATCTTCTGGCGCGAATCGTACAGAGCCATCACCTGTTTGAGCTTGAATCCGAGCGGATGCGGCTGGTTCTCCTCGCACACCTGCCACACGCTGTACATCGACAGCTTGTGCATACCCGCCACATACGACGGCTGCGGGCAGTTCACCGTGCAGTAGAACATCTTGGTGCTGCACTTCAGCCCCAGATAGGTGTAGGCATGGCCATTGAGATACAGCTGCACACACGACTTGGACGGACGCGGCGTTTCGGGCGAGATCAACGGCAGGGTATTGGCTGTCGGTGTGATTCCATGATGGCGCTTCGGTGTAAAGGTGCCCGGCTTCAGGGGCAGACTCGTGGGACGCAAAAACTTTGATTTGGCGGCAGACAACGCCTCCTCTCCATCACCAGCTGGTGCTCCAGAGACAGTGGCAGTGGTGGCGCCTCCTGCACTCCCATTGGGCGTATCCACGTGCAGTGGCGCCAATGGTGCCGCTTCCTGTGGCTGCTGCTTGGCAGCAATCACGTTGTCCAGGTTGAAGTGCCGCACCTCCGGTTCCGATGCCTTCACATTGTCTGCCATCCGCAGAAAGTTGAAGGGCGCCTTCTTGGGCGTCGTCTCCTTGCTGCTGTTCCACTGGAGGGCGTTCCTCTGGGCGGGCGTCGGCGGCTGGCGACTGAACTCGCTCGGGAGATTCTGAACCCCACCGAAAGGCGACAGCGACTTGAGTGACTCTCCTCCTGCCGCTCCCGCTGCTCCTCCCAAAAGCAGCAGCGGACTCGGCTGCTTTCGATTGGGACTGCGGCCACGACTGGCGGGCAGTTGCAGCTGCTGCGGTGGAGGCGGTAGCAGGGACATCTGTGGCGTCAGGCTGCCGGGACCAGGAATCCCTGGCACATACGGAATGGGCGTCACGGGGGCTATTTTATCCCCACCACCGGCGCTCATCGGCAGAGTGAGTGGATTGAAGGCAGTTATCGAATTGATGGGCGGAAATTGGAAATGCTGCGCCCCCTGTGCACTGCTGACGCCGAGCATCGGATGGCTACCAAGGCCAGCAGCCAGCAGCTTGCGCTCCTTGCTGGCAGACGACTCTTGGTTCTTGGGCGAGACATCCTGAAAGCTCCCTCCCGACAGCAGCGGAGTGCGTATCATCCTGGGGCTGTTCTCCAGTTCGGGGCACTCCGAGATGGGTATCATGGTGCCGCCGGAGGAGGTGAGCCTGCGCAGGCGCTCCTCCTTGCTGGACTTCTGCTGCAGCTCCTGGGCCAAGTTCATATTGTGGTTGCCAAAAAAGTTGAACACTTGCGCGTCGTTAGCGGTCTTCGACCGCTTCGCAGGTTGAGAACCAGCAGCAGCGTCCATGTCCATTGAAAAATGACGATCCTCGTGCATTTTGGTGATCACCACCGAATCGTGGGTCTTGCGCGGTGCATTCTGCTGGGCGAAATCCACCAGCGGGGTCTTTCCAAGCAAGGGACCTGGCGATGGCAGTGGCGCATCCGCAAAACGCATCGCTTCCACGGGAACAGAAACAGTAGCCTGGACGGGGACCTGAACCTGCACAGGAGCCGATGACGATACCGATGCCGTTGGAGCCGTAACCGTCGATGTCCGTGCGGGAGACTGTGCGGCACTGAGGCGACTCAGCACCAGGCTGCTCCGTTTCGTCTTCAGCTGGTACCACGCGAGCTTGGCCAGCGTCTGTGGATTCTGCGAGTTGGCCATGTGGCTCTTGAGCTGCGGCAGAGTCATCGAGATCGAATTGGAATGAAAGTACTTGGAGCTGGGGGACGAGGCCGGACTCATCGGTGCACTGGAGCTGGCGTCCTGGCAGTAGGTGCTGTTGTGCAGCTTCAGTTCGTCCGCGCTGCGGAATTCGCTGGCACAGATGGGGCACGAGTAGAAGGCATCGTCGCCCTCGCCAATGGGCACGGCCAATCCTCGGGCATTCAGCAGCAGATTCTTGATGATTGAATTGTTTGGCGTTTGGGGTGCACTTGCTGCGGCAGTCTTTACTGGCGTCACTCCTCCTCCTCCTGTTGTTGTGGCTGCTGCTGCTGCTGCTGCTGCTGCTGTACTCGTCGAGGGAGTAGGGGCAGGCATGGGAGTGGCCTGGGGTGTCGGCTGTTGTTGCTTTGGCTTGGCGGAAAGATTCAATGGCATGGCACTGACAGCGGCCGCTGGCTGCTCCATTTTGGGCACTGGCGTGGCCGGATCCTGGCGATACTGTAGCGTCTGCATGGGCAGCGGCGAGGGTGGCGGCGGCAATTGTTGTTGCTGGAGTTGTTGATGCTGCTGCTGTTTGGCGGCTGTAGGCATGGCCGGTGCTGGCTTGTAGCTGTAGCCTGACCGTTTAACCACACCATTTGGCGGCTCCAGGGGTTGTGGCTGTACCTGCTGTTGCTGTTGCTGTTGCACCTGTTGTTGCAGATACATTTGATAGTGCTGTTGCTGTATCTGCTGCTGCTGCTGCTGTTGCTGCTTGTGGACGATCGCCTGAGCCAGATTCACTTTAGTCTCTCGTTCGCTGGCACCGATTCCCATCATCTGGGGATTATTACTGCCGACAGCCCCATTGCTGGCGTTGACACTGGCGTTGGCATTCGCATTGGCATTGTTGAAGCTGCGTGAACGATTCAGCTGCTTTGGGTACTTCTTCTGCAGCAGAATCTCCTTGTTCTCCACAATCGCCTCGTTCTGCGATATCAGCTTCGATATGTGCTCCTGCACTTTCTCCACATTCTGAAAGAGTGAAATTTCCCATTTGATTCACATCTCTCGTGGAGCTACCATTCGAAGTACTTACCACTTGCATCCCGCCACTGGCACTGGCAAAGCTGCTCAGATTTGTGGCTGGCGTGGTGGGGGCTGCCACTGCTGCCGCTGCTGCTGCTCCTGGCACCACAATCGATGCCTGGCTATTGGCTCGCACCAACTGAAATGGCAGAGAGAGTCCAAGGTAGAGTTTGGATTAACGATTCTCACATGGATGTCCTCCCATTGCACTCACCTGTTGGGGAGGAATATTCAGCGGGTGCTGCTGCTGCTGCTGTTGTGGTTGTGGCATCGGTGGCGGAGGAGCCTTCACCAGCGGAGAGTGTTGTTGCTGTTGCTGCTGCTGCTGCTGTTGCAGATGAATATGCTGTTGCATTTGCAATTGCTGAAACACCATTGCCTGCTGATGCATGGCCGCCGCTGCTGCTGCCGCATCCTGATTGTAATACGATGGCTGCCCCAGATAGTAGACACCTGCTCCCGGTGTCAAAGCCCCGGGATTGGCAGCCAGCAGCAGCGACTGCTGGGCGTGTAGCTGCTGCTGCAGCTGCAGCTGCATCTTGTGCGAGGTGATGTGATTGTTCAGCTTCATCTGTGTGCTGGGCGACAGTGTGGGATGGGCCAGTGCTGGCTGCAGTTGCTGCTGCTGCTGCTGCTGCTGTTGTTGTTGCAATTGCAACTCCTTGCTGCTACCGGGCGGCACATATAGAGCTGCATTATGGAACTTGGGCTTGTATGGCTTGTAGTCGATCGACTGGCGGTGCTGGCCCGTGGCCGAGTGCAGTGGCTGCAGGATCTGCTGCTGCGTGGATAACAATTTCTGGCTGGGATTCGCCTGCTGCTGATGATGCAAATTGGCAGTTGTTTCCTTTAGCTGCTGCATAGCGGGAGCATGCTGCTGCTCCACTCCTCCACTTGCCACTCCTATGCTGATTGCGGTCTTGTAGTCGATCGACTGGCGGTGCTGGGCCGTGGCCGAGTGCAGGGTGTCCGCGGTGGCAGGCGGCAGGGTTCCCGCTGCCGGCGAGCCCAATGGCAGTTGTTGCATGTGATGCGGCAGCGCTGGCTGGTGCTGGATGTAGGCGCTCTTCGATGCCGACAACGTGGAGGGTGATGGCGTGGGCGAGGCCATGGGTTCGTCGTACGGCGAACCCGAGCGACTGGGCTGAAGAAACAAAGAGAGAGAGAGCGAGGAGTACTCGTTTAGTGGAAATCCCCGATGATTATTCGATTCAATTGCTTACCAATTCGGAGCTACTGTTGCTCAGGTCTGCGTCCTGGTCGGACAACCCATCGTCCGCGTCCGCGGGCACCTCCAGGCCCCGCACTCGTGCCGCATGCGACCGGGAGCGGCAGTGCTTGTACAGGTTGCTCTTCGTCTTAAAGGCAATGCCGCAGGTGTCGCAGGGGTACGGACGCTCGTTGGTGTGCGCGCGTATGTGCTTCTCCAGCACCGATGGCTTGGCACAAATCAAATTGCAATATGGACACACATATCGGCCAGATTTCTCGACGACCGCTCCTCCCACTGCTGCTTGCGCTGCTGCTGTTGGCTGCGTCTGTTGCTGATGCTGGGCAAATGTTGCAGGCGTCAGTGTGGCATTGGCCGCATAGTTGCTGCTGTGAGTGTTGCTGGTTCTGGGCACGCTAACATTGTTGGCCATCTTCCCGCTCCCGCTGCCGCTCCCACTTCCACTTCCACTCCCACTGTGGCTATTGTGAATGTTGTTGTTGCTGTTGCTGCCCTCCTCATGGCTGATGGCAATGACATGATTGCTATTTACAAAATTGGCACTGAATTCATTCGACTTCGTCGTTGTCGTCGTCGTCTGCTGTTGCTGCTGGGTCAAATGATGACCATTGGCCACCACTGGCAGCACTGGCACCACCACTGGGCCCACTGCCGGCGGCGGCGGTGAAAGTGAGCTATTTGAGGATAGCGATGTGGTGCGACCGGCATCCCCGGCTGCATTGAGGCTGCCACTGCCACTGCCACCACCCTCCACCTCTGTGGTGCTTGCCAAGCGCTTGAACTTCTTGTGCAAATAGCGAGAGATGTTTGAGCAATCCGCAATGGCAGCAGCAGCAGCCATGCTGCTGGCGGGTGTAATGCTGCTGCTGCTATTGCTGCTGCTTGTGGCGGCGGCGGCGGCGGCTGCGGCTGCTAGTGGCGACTCCTCATCCTTGTGGCCGCCGACTGCAGCAGTTGACATTTGCTGTAGCGTCATTTTGCTATCACTTACACTTGCTTTAGCTTCATCTTTATCTCTATTCTTAAACTCATAATTATTCTCATTAATACTATTATCACTGTTGTGGTGGTGGTGGTGGTTGTTGTTGCTGCTGCTGCTGCTGCTGCTGCTATGGTTGTTATTGCCACTATTTATGCTGTGCTCGTCGCTCAGCTTATCTCGTGTGCTGCTTGTACTGGGTTTGCTGCCAGCAGCGACATCGGCAACTTTTGCTGTTGCGGTTGCCGTTGCTGCTGCTGCTGCTGCTGTTGCTGCTGCTCTGCTAGCTTTACTGTTGGCTGCTGCTGCTGTCTTCTGTGTGGCTGCTGTTGTGGCAGATTCCCGATATGTTTGCTTCTTTGTTGCTGGTGTGGCTGCTGCTGTTGCCGCCGCTGCTGCTGCTGCTGCTGCTGCTGCTGCTGCTGCTGCCGCTGCTGTGGCACGTCGCGTATTGTTGTTCACCTTACTGTTTGTCTTGTACTGTTTTCCCGCCGTCTTGTTGTAATGCTTGCCCGCCGTTGTGGTGCTTGCATTTTCCATAGTATCATCAAATTGATTGTTAGCCTGCGAGGAATTGGCAGCGGACTCATCTAGATAGAGAGAGAGAGAGAGAGAGAGAGAGAAGAGTGAAATTTTAGTTAGTAAAATCATAATTTAATTCATATACTAATGCTAATTGTGGCTAAATTAATTAAATTAATATCAGAGCAGGAGATCAAACGCGGTGAGGCTCTGGAATCTCCCCCGCTAACCAATCAATCCCCTCCCTAATCACACCAGCCACCACCACATGCTAATTCCCCCAATGGCATATACATACATATGTAATGTCCAACAATCAATTTTTGTTTTACTTTTCATTAACTTTCTATTTCAAACCAAATCAGAAACCCCCACCCACCACCCCCCACCCAGCCATCAAAAAGTGACTCTGTTAAGGCCCCACCTGTTGCACACACACACATACACACACACGTCCATGTACTCGTCTGCACAGCCATAAGCACACACACACACACACACACACGAGTAGACACGAGCCAGACGACGGGCGACCGAAACGAAACGACACGAAACGACACGAAAAACGGTACGAAAATCCAAAAGAAATGACAAGTGAAAATGTAACGACTCTTTGTTGCTGTTGCTGCCCGCCCGTTGTTGTTGTGGGGGTGGGGCGTGGGGTACAGTACGTTTCGAAAGTAAATATTTATACGAAAAGCTCTACTTGAGAACTTCAAAGAACAAAGAAAACACTGATCCCAAAACGCAGCTGTTCTATAAAACTATTCTATGATGGGCGCTGGTCGAATGATTAGTAAGCGCGGGGTAGCGGTAGGGGCGGGGGCGGGGGTACGGGCTAGGGGCAGTTCTCAAATCACAATCGACGCCACACTCGAGCACTCGCCATCCATCGACTTTGCGGCTGGCGGCGGCGTTAATTGACTCTCGCGACTGCGAATGTCGATGGCGACTGTTAAACATTCAACGCTATTAATATAGTACAAATTATACGGCATTATGTGCCGTATACGTATTTACAAATGTCTAACCGATCCCCGGACACTGGGCTCGTCTACTGGCTCGCTCGCTCGCTCGCGTGTTTACTCAATTCGTTATCAGCGTTTATAAGTCTTTCGGCTAAAGAATCGCCTAAAAAAATTCCATTGATAATGCCAAGCTCTTCGTAATCGTTAAATGTCTCTCTCTCTCTCTCTCTCTGTGTGTGTGTGTGTTAGTTTTATTATCGGTTATCAGGTTATCAGCAGGCAGGGTAGGAGGTACTGCAACTATCGTGTGTGACTGACTCAGAGAAACGAAACACCACCCAACGATAAGTGATCCCCCACCCAACGTGTAATTTGAGTGATTTGTGGCTCAGACAGACGCTTTGACGTCAACAATCTATTGAGCCATTTGAAGTGCCATTCCAAGGGGGATTAAGGCTCTTAAGTTGACATCTTGATTAACTAATTGCGTAATAGCATGTAAAGGAATTGCATCTCGTGTGGGCAGGGCAGCCTCCTCTCAGTGGGTCAATCACAAGGCGCCAAATGCGACACAATTAAAATGTTTCGTATACAACGACAACGATCTAGTTAAATGATTGCATGGAATCTCTGAGAGAACGAACAGAAGGGAACAGAACAAGTTTTCAGTTGTAAATAGAAATTCAAAACGTACAAAGATCATCTATGCTCGTACATATGTATACCCTGTACATAATCAGTGATCTGTTTACATCCAATATTTGACTATTTGGCGGGTTTTTTTACTCAACTTTCAACCTTTTTACTAGGAAGAAACATCTATAAACACTAAAAAGATTACACTAGATAGCACTCCGTTTTATTGTAGTAAAATCCCCACTGTACAGTGGTTACCCCGTAGACAAAGCTCAGATTTGGGTTGGTTCCATAAAAGCATAAACAAGAGCAGGCCAAAGACTACGCGCCACGATAGGAGGCCGACTTAGCCGCCCGACCAGCGACCAGGCGATAAGCTGTAATCAGCTGTAGAGACCCCAGTAATTATGGGACAGAATACTCATACGCAGTGTATACCCTAGCCTGTGGGAGGGTCGCTGCGAATAGAATAGTTTTTCATACTATTTCGTATTTACTTAGTTTTCAGTCACAGCAGCAGAAACTAAATTAAAACTAATATTTAAATGGCATTTTGTTATCACGAATTTTTGTTTAACATTTTGCTGGTGTTGTTGTTTTGTGTAGTTTTGTGTGCCTGTTGATGGCGTGAAGTGTTGTTCGGGTTGTTCAGTTTTATATGCAAATATGTACAACACATATACATACATTAGTACATATGTATAACCGAGTATATGTGCACTTTGCTTGCATTTGCATGCCAGGCGGGCAGACCCCGAAGCCAGAGACAAAGTGCAATACATGAAAATATCTGGCATTTTATCAGGCCTGAAACGAGTGCAGTTGCAAGCAAATATTAAGCACACGCTGCTCTCCGGCCAGCGACGTCATCAGAGCGCTTCGCGCTTGATACACTGACTGACTGACTGGCAAACTGATGGGTGGAATACACACATGCACTCACCCACCCACCCACACACACACCAACACACACGAATAAAGTCCAAGGTGCGGCCAACGGCGCCACTCTCTGTCTGTCTCGCTGTCTCTCTGTCAGTCGCTTTGACCGTGTCAACGCGATTGCGGTGCATGACTAGCCCTGATACGACGTCATCACGGGAATATGTACTGTGGGGTGTGTAGGTGTACTGCAGCTGTGAACAAAGTTTAGACCGCGCCACTTGGCAATTGTTTATAATTTATGGCACCACCTCAACGAGCAATGTTAACATTTTACAGTGCTGCTAGCAAAATACGTACACACATTATTAAAAGTACGTCAAATTCGAGGAAATGATACGAAATTCCAGCGAAAAGCAAAACTCCCGATAAAAGCAACACCGCAAAAATACCAACACACACACACAAACATATATGTATACATCAATACAAATGAGAAGACTATACAACGGTAAAGTGAGTTGAGACGACACATACCCGTCTAATTGTGGCTACGCATGCTGTTGCACGCACATACACTCACGCATACACACATATTTGCATTAAATATCGTTTGTAAAACGCAACAAATGAAACGTCAAGCGACAGAAAACGGTCCAACAATAGGTGGAGCACGCGCGTGTCGACAACAGGCGGGCGACAAGCGACAACGACAACGACCGAATCGCATGAAACATTTAAGGCGACTACGACTAGACGAGGCAAGCGGCAAAATTCATTCAGCAGAGAGTGTGCAAAAGGAAAACGAAGAAGCGACAGCGACCCCGTAGCCGCCGCCGCCGAGCAGTGCAAAAACAAAAAGCACAACCACTGTTGTTGGCGGCGGCGGCGACGACGTAAGCAGAAGCAAAAGCAACACAAAAAAAACGTACAATAATCAAATAATTGCGGCAATGCTTGCTCCTCCCTCCTCACGGTACCCTACCCAACTCAACGATCCACCACACGACGATCTCTCTCCTCTCCCCACCACCTACCTCACCCGTAAAACACTCTTTCGCACTCACTCACTCACACTCTCACGCACACGCAGACGCACACACACAGTGCAATTGTCAATCAAAAGTAAGCACAGGGTCGTCGCTGCTTCTGATTTAGCTGCTGCTACGCTACTGCTGCTGCTCTGTCTCTGTCTCGTCTCTGCTTGTGCCGAGAAATGATCAAATCGGGAAAAAACGTAGGCCCCCCTCCAACAGGTGACGTGAAGTGGGGTATATGACTGTCGCCAGCCGACAGTCAGCCGTTGCCGCTATTGTTGATTACGTACAACTGGCACACACTCAAACGAGACGAGAGCTTTATAAACACGCGCACACATACCACTGCACATCCCCAGCGACATACCCAACCTCACCACTCCCCACCCTAACCTCCCCCAAAACCATTCCCATGAATATGCGAAATTTTGCTGACTAAGGAAGGTCTGGGGAGCACCAGGCAACGGCAACGGCAGCAGCGACAGCGACAATACGATAACAACAAAACCATTTAAAACGTAGAAGCAACAGCACAAAACGTAGCAACGAAAAGAGAGAAAAAAAAAAGTGATAATAAAATAATAATTGCTACACATACAACAAAGCAAGGCACTGATCAAGAGAGGAAGAGGGAGGAAGAGAGAGCCCCCAGCTAGAGTTGCCGCAGCTGTCTATACACACGAGCAAGAAATACGAATGATACGCTGCTCCCCTTTCCCATTCCCCTGCCCCAACGAACCTCCACGAGTGGAGCACGATTTGCCATGTGGCCCAGCCTGTTCGTTCTCTCACTTACTCACACTCACACTCACTCATTCACTCACATACGAACAACATGACTAAGCCAAACAACTTGACAACACTGTCGGTTCGGTTCGGTTCAGTTCGGTTCGGTCGCTGCCGAGCGCTGTCCCCCCCTCCCCACAACGACTCCTCTGCTGCTCTTGGTCTTGCTCTTGTGTATTGTATTGAGTCAATTCATAAGAAACGAGGAAACCCGCCATATCGTCGTTTGTTGCTGAATACATGTTTACATTTCTTTGTGTGTATGAGTGGGCTTGTGTGAGCGTGTGTGCGAGTGGCATGAGCATGAATCAAGTTAAAAATTTTAATAATTTGCCCCGATGCGATGTTGTGGCTGAAAACGAGTTTAGCTTGTTGAGCCACCAAACGTTTCAGTCCCTCCTCTCTTCTGTGCTGTGTGTCGGTCGGGTCGGTGTATGTATGTATGTATGTATGTATGCATGTGTGGGTTAGGGTCCCCCCTCGGTGCAGCTACTTGTTTTCCTACCTCCTCGTCTTCGTCTTCGTCTGCGTCGTTGTCTTCTTCTTCTTCTTCTTGAACGCAGCAGCGATAATACTCAACACAAAAGCAGGCAAAGCCACAAAACTTTTTATATTGAAGCAGAAAAGAGGAGCTTTCTAGAGCGCTTGATAAGCGGTTTACTTCGTCTCCCTCTCCCTCCCTCTCTCCCTCTTCCTTGCTGCTGCTGTGGCGGCTGTGTGGGGGGCTATGACGTATCCACTCAGCCGTTTCGTTTGTGAAGTGTTGTAGGAAATCAAATTAAGGCGATTAAAGAGCGGGCGCGAGCTCTCGTGAGTGGCGTGAGTCGTGCATATCGCTTACAATGAGGGAGGGAAAGCAGTGGCGACCGTGAGATACCCTAAATGATTATGAATTGTTGATGAATGATTCAAAAATGCTCAAAACATCTAAATACTGCCAGGAACCAAAGGAATTACTCTACACCCTGTGCAAGCTTTCCATCTTAACTATCCACAAACCATTCGACTTTCTGCAACTCTATACCCCTTTGCACCCTCTAGAGTATGTGTGAATGATAAAGCCAGACAAAGAAATCGTATTTGTTTATTCGTATGGAATATCATTCCGTTCTATAAACATTGCTAAGAAAAATAAACACGAAATTCCCAATAACTAGAATGCTAAATGATTACGATGATATTATTTCTAAAAATTCGTCTGACTATCGACGACTTTTTGTCTAATCGCGGATCAGGGGCCATCTTCCGTTATGGTCTTGAAATAGATTTGGGTATTTTGGGGCTTATCGCCGGGAGCAACCGGCTCTCTGGCTTCTTTGCTAAGATTAAAAGGTCAAGGTACGGCTTTAGCTACTGATAAACAGATAAGATAGTTCGTAGAACAACACAAACACCTACCATATGTATATGGTGGGGCAGCTAGCCGTCATGTCATGTGACAAATACTGGTATTATGAGGGTATGAGTGCACTAGCACCCAATCCAATCTTTATTGCTAATGATTTATACTGTTTATATTCCCCATTCATTCTATTATCATCTTTGCAGGAGATCCAAAGCTCTCATCATCATCCAGTGGATGAGTAAGCAGACTTTTGGATCAATTAGCAAAGAAAACAGAATTCTACGAAAAATATACATACATAGATACATACATATATACGTGTATGCATATATCTTTTGGCACGGAAATTCCCAAATATGTTTGACGTCAGCTAAAGAAATTTTGTAAAATTTTCTTTCAGGGAAAATCGTGTTTCATTTCCAAATAAATCCATATACACAAGTGTACATATACTATGAGAGTGCCAAGGTTCCCTGGGTTTACTTTACATATGCAGAGTTCAGATCTGTATAAACAAATAATGGGTTTTGGCACCGCCGAGCAGAACCGAATCGAATGTTATATAGTACTTATGGGAGGGAGCTTTCCCCCATATATGTACATAGATTAATAGATTGGTATTTCGGGGCCTGCAGTTTACGGTAATTTATGGCAGCAATTAAGTGTTGAAATGGGGTAAAAGGCAAAATGTTTATTAAATAAATATCTAGAATAATTTCCGATCAAACAGAAGAGGATTGAGGCAGAGCAAAGATCAATCCGTATTGAAAGTATTATAGAATCTACACCAAGGGAATTTCTTTGGATTTATAGCATTTATGGGGTGAAGCAAGTTAAGAGAATTTATTCAATCCACGTTCGATCGTCAATTTTATATATATAACATTTCGTGGCCGAAAAGTGTTAAATAATTGCAAGGCCCGCAATTTTCGTTTTTGTTTACACACAAAAACCAGAAAATCCGAGGAAATCGCACGAAAAATCATTCGATGCTTTTCTTTTCTTCTATTTTTCTTTTCTATCTTTGACTTTTGCCAGAATTTGATTTTCTCTGATTTTGTATTTTGTTTTGGCGCTGCGCTAGAAATGTATTTTTAAATGCTCCAACTACGTAAGACGACATTCAAGTGTTTTATTTTAGACAGCAGACAAGTAGACAGCTCTATACATCCACACATCCCATACCATCCGCATATACATATGTATGTACATATATATGTATGTATACTCGTGTATACTCGTTTATTTATATATTTTCAGCTTCAGTTATTGGCCTTTTGCGTTAGCACATTTTGTGTTGGAAATCATCTAATCTATTTGCATTTCATTTATGAGAATAAAATGGGAATCTCACATCGAATCGAATCGGTCTTACGCAATGGATCTGTCCCCCCTAATGATCATCATCATTAAAAATTCTTTCGATTCCGCGTTTTATGGCCTTAATGAAAGTTTTCTCTCAAAGTCACGTAACGGGGAATGGGAGACCAATTAAATGTTTTATAAATATTTCGTTTTTGTCAAAACAAACGCCACCAAATCGTGCGTTCAAGCGCAAAACAAAAATGTACAAAAAACCAAAGACATTTTATAATAAATTTTTCACAGATTTTGCTGTTCTTCTTTTTTTTCCGCTTGTCTTGGCATTTTTTCTGGCAGCTGAAGGACGGAAATACGTTGGCGGCATTTGGGAATTTTGCATATTAGCCAAAATTAAAGACAAAAACCGAAAAAAAAGTCGCACAAAATTCATAAATAAATACAAGAGCATAAGATTAGGCAACGTTGTGCCGACGCATTTGATACCCTCCCAGAAAGATTCAATTATGATGTGATTACGTTTCCACGAGTTTTTCATGTATAATATTCCAGCAGACAGGGCAAACACGTATGGGAAATCATAACACCCACTGCTAAGAAAGAGAATACCCTTTGATATATTCAAAAAGCTTACGTAGGCCGCCCTCTTCTGCGGTCGTCTGCCCCCACGAGCAGGTGTGAAGAAGAGGAAGCAGATCCGACAGCAGCAGCATCGGCCAGGGGAGATGAAGGTGAAGAAGCAACTGATTTGATTGGGATTCGATGGAGATTCGATTTGAAATGAAAAGCAGACGCTTGGGGCGAGAAAATGTCAATTGATTTGTTGGCTGATGGCAACTCAAGCTACGCCCACTCATTCCGCAAGCAAAACGAGTATTTGTATACATACATACATATGTATGTATGTATGTACATATGCATGTATCTGTTGCTGGTCTTTTTGTTGTCAAGGTCAGGGAATGCTCTTCGGGGGTTGCCTCTAAGCGTCAGCAGCCGATAAACATGTGTCGTCATTTCCCATGGAGGGCATTCCTCAACACACACACACACACACATAAACAAACGGAGAGAGAAACACGAAACACACGGACAAAGGCGGAACGTATGATAACTGTTGCATGTTTAATTGTTCGTACCACACTTGAGAGTGGCCATAAACTGCCAGGGGATGAGATACAGATACTCGAATTCCATCTAGAGACACACACACACACACAGAGAGAGAGAGAACCCCCCACTGGTGTGGCGGCTTTTGTGTGCCTCCTAAGTGGATTTCCACCTTTTCTCCGCCCATTGTTTATTCTTGCTCTCACTCTTGTTGTTTTTGTTGCAATGGGAATGACGTTGCAAGCCTTTTGTCTCGCTCTGCACGAACGCTGATGCCGCCGCCGCCGCTGCTACGCTGCTAGCTGGCTGCGGCAGGTATCCTGGCGCCGGCTTAATTTACGTTTCGTTCCTTTTTAGTGCAGTGCAGGTAAACGCCTCAAAGTAGTTCAAGTCCAATGCGCTGGGCTGCCCTCTTATTGCTGCCTGCAGCCCAGCATGACACAGGCTTGCTCACTCGCACACACATCCACATGCACTCATTTATGCCGAGATTATCTCTATGCCTGCGCTGTTCACACTCACCCGCACACATTGGTTCCAACGGACACGCACACATCCACACAAATCTGACACACACAGCGGCCCGGCCGCGGGGTTGCCCAAAGTGTGTGTTCGTGTGTGTATGGTTTTTGTTGTTTCTTGTTCCCTGCTCTGCCGCTCTCTATTGTGTTCCCCTCTTCTGATGTCTGATGCCTGATCTGATGCTTCTTGACCGTTTCTGACTTTGTTTATTTTGAATTTTCACAGTTTTTCTTGGAATTCCTTCCACACTCCACACCACTTTACTTCTTCTTTTCCACTCACTCACACTATTTCTTTGCCACTTTTAGAACTCGAATAATATCCGCCCCACGCTGCTTGGCGCGCAGATACTTTGCCCTCGACGGCGATTTTTGCACTTTGATTTTTGGATTTCGACCACTTCGATTCGCACCGCACTCAATTAGCATATTATGACATTCGTCTCTGCCGTAACCTTTACATGCTCACTGTGATTTAGGTCTTCTTTTGCCTATGATCTAATTTGATTAATACAAAACTTGTTGTGGCGACGGCTGCACTCGCACTTCGCCCACACATATATATGTATATATGGATACACACGCACACACTACAGACTCACTGACTATTCGCGTATTCCGTTCTTTTGTGGTTTCTTTGCCTTTTGTTTATGTTCGGTTCGGTTCGCTTCGAGAGGCTAGCGTAGCGGTTTTGCTTTGCGTTATTTATTCCGATTCATCGTCACGAGCACGAACACACGAAGCAGCGAAGCCAACCTAACAGCGCAAAGTATGATCGTGGAATGGCAGACCAAGAGCGTCAGCGTCGGCGTCAGACCGGACGGGCAGAGTAACCCTTGGGCGCCCAAGTGTGTGTAGTCTTGAACATACATACATTTGTGAGAAGTCTTTAATGGCCAGATCAATGTAGATTCCGTGAAGATTTACTACGTAAATATTGTGGGATGCCCTGGGCCCTCCACCTTATAAATGTAACTTTTTAACACAACTGTGTTCCACTTGATTTCAACTTTATTATTATTTCTATTTTTACTTGACTCGGCATTCGTTGCATCATCCAATCAGCTGAAACAGCTCTTAGTTAACCGCGCCCCCTCTGAACCGGCCCTGCTTATATGATTAACAATAACAACAGCAACAACTACTACAGCAAGTGCCTTGGCGTCGCCAAGTCGTCGGCTGTTGCGCGTCGACGCTGTCACTGTGTGAGAGTGTATATGGGTGTGTGTGCCTGGCCTGTGTTCCTGTTCTTATAGTTCTCCCCATCTCTGTCTGGCTGCACGAAAGAGCCCCCCACCACAGATCCAAACGGCAGACATATGGCGCTCACTGTTTCGTTTCGTTTCGTTCGTGTTCTTGTTCTTGTTCCACGAAACTGTTCAAACAAGCAGCCCTGCCTCTGCCTCTGCTGCTGCCTCTGCCGCTGCTGCTGACGTCGCCGCCTCAGACACGGTCGTGGATATTGAGCGAAATTCGTTTTCTCGGTATTTTCTGCCGCGAGGGAAGCCCGCCCGCGAAATGTTCTATTGTTGTTGCTGCCTTTTGCCGCGGTGGCATGAACAAGCGCGAAATAAAAGAATTCGCTGCTGATGTTATTCACAAATAAGTGAGCGCCGCCTTCTTGGCTTATTAGATCAATTGGGTCTGTTGGTTTTTTCTGTTTTGTCGGGTTTATTTTTACATTTTCTATTTTTTTATTTGGTTTTTTCTTTTTTTTTTGTCGGTATGCGCCATTTTCGTTGGGTTTTCGTATTGTTTTAGTTCGCTTATATCAGAATATTTTTTTTGGCGGTTTAGTTGTAATTTTTGCGCCTTTTTGCGGTGTTGAGTGATTTATTCTGTTGCTTTACATACATATGTGTGTATATCGAGCGAGAGTGAATACGATAGTGTGCAGTGTGACTGGCAATGCCGTTCCATTTTGTACCCTGGCAGGAAGAGGATATGATAGGTTTCAGCATAAACCTCCCTTTGCTCTGAATATTAATTACGAATTATTTATCTGCAAAGGAGGGACATCACCATTTTGCACATGAAAGACAGTACAGCCCATCTCCATCGCATATTGTGCTGGTTTTTATAAAGCCCTTTGTTATGTTGCAATTAGGAAGTGATATGCAAGGGTATCTTACACTTCGGGACCGACAACTACATAGATTTTTTCTCTCTCTCGTTTTGTTTTCCTTTGGTGGAATGGAAGTGCATTTTAGTTTACCGCGAATCGCAAATACCAATTGCTGGCGATTAATTGCAAATTAAAGACTTCCTCTCCTCCGGTCGACGGTTTGAGTTTATCGCAGAGAATACGATATTCATTTGTTGCGGCTGTAAAACGCTAAAAGTGCCTAATAAATCACTTTCCTCAGCTCACGCTCATTAAAACTCGATCTTCGATAAGGGGATTCGATTCGACATACACGAGCTTGACAACGCCGATTCCGAGGGGCCTGGAACTTTAACGCGTACAATATTTCTGTGCCAAATCGAACGGAAGCGAATCGATAAGAACTGTATTCCCCCCACCTCACACCCACATGCATAGAAATAGTTTCAATTTTCCCCATTTGGCTCTATGCATGTGTGCTTGTGCGCAGTCTGAGGCTCTCGATGTTCATATGTATGTAGCTGTTCATATATTTAGACAGTTGACGTACGATAACGTTAACGTTCAGCACTTTGTCGCCGCTGATGATATCACAGAAAAGGTAAACAATCTAATCAATAAACACAATCAAGCGAGGACAGGACGAGTGGTACGCGCACGTCTATTGGATGACCCTTATGTATGTATGTGTGTGCTTCTACCACATCTGCATGACTAAATATACATAAATGCGTATCGTATGAACATACCCTGCAGTACCAGCCGTGAGCGATGACGAATGTCAACGACAATGTCATCTAGGCGTTGACGCCCGCTAAGCCGAACCCTTTATTTTCTCTCTGTTTCCTTCTTTTCCGCGCGATCGTAATAGATCGGCTCTGCCGATCGGTCGAACTACAAGAGAATTTGGTTTTCTTTCTCTTTTGCGCCTGCGTCGGCAAAGCATTCTTGCTTTGTTCGCCATGCATTTGCTATTACGTTACATTGTTACAATTGTGCGGAAAGAGTTGGACGCGAAAATGCAGTGATTTAGTGAAAAATATCTATATTATTTATTATTACCAGGTAAGTCAATGCACTAATACACTAAATAAACATAAATGTGATGTACGCGTGGTAAATTATGAAAATATCAATTGCATATAATGTTAAATTTGTGAAATTGTGAAAAAACTGAGTTCAATGTATCGCTGCATTCACATTGTATTTATTAAATAAATCAATTTTATTTATTCTTCTTTTATGCTCTTTAATTGATGTTCCCTTATGCTCCGACTAATATGTATAGTATGGATTAAAAGAAGAACAAAGAAATATAATGTGAATGCATAACCTGCGGTGGGCCCGAAATTTCAATTTTAAGCAGTTCAACAACAAAAACAGACAAGCAACCCTTATATGCGAGGCCTGAGTCAAGCAGGTACATATTTTGGCACGTGATTTGTTTTTGTTGTAGGAGTAAATGCACAGAACACCGCTGATCTACAGTGAGCATTGCTTTTTGTTTAAACAACTCTTTTACAAATCGAACATATTTTTGGAATTTTGATCTTTACTTTCTTATGTAATTGCAACCAAATTAATAGTATTTTATAGAATAATCATTTTATTGATAGATCAACAAAATACGGAACACAATGGGGACGGGCGCATCCTGGAAGTGCATGGAAAGTAAGTCTTTACAAGTCAAAAAACTAAACAAAACCATAATAAATTAATTCATGTTATTTCAGAGGCGATGCAATTGAAGTTACCGAAAGAACTTCAGAGATCCCCAAAACTGACATACATATGTACATAATTGCCGTTTTTAAAAAAAGCAAAAGAAAATAAATGAATATACTGCTTACTTATATACGCCTTACTTTTTCATTTAAAATCTTCACTTATTATATCGCTTATTTTTTGGAGAACATCATCCCTTGCTGTATGCCTTTTTTCGGCTAAAATCTTCACTTACTATGTGCCTTATTTTTTCGAGAAAATCTTCACTTATTATATGCCTTATTTTTTCGAGAAAATCATCGCTTATAGTAAGCCTTATTTTTCGGCTAAAATCATCGCTTATAATAAGCCTTATTTTTTCGAGAAAATCATCACTTATAGTAAGCCTTATTTTTTCGGACTTCTCGATGACCATGTCATCCCCTATGCTCCTAGGACATCGCAATGTTAAAGTGAGCAGTTCATCGTTCCGCGCGTCATCCCTTATGTCAGCTGGGGTGCTCACGCTGAAATCGGTGTGTGAGCACATTTGTAAGCGATGGCCCGTACTGCAGGGTATGGACATGTCCATACAATCCGCCACATTTGAATACGTCATTTCAAGTAAATAATCAAAATATCATAGTGATATTCCTACATACATACATATATGTATCTATTTAAGTAAGACTTTAAACAGTAGTGATGCTTGGTAAACATGTCTTCGACTACACTAGATACATATGAATGTCTGTATGTGTGTTTGTATTTTATGTCCTATTCATATGTCGAGGAGTGTACCAGATGCCTATGCACGCTATCTGTGTAATACCAGTTGTGTGTACGATTAATCGAACAGGCGACGCTCGCTGCTTTGCCCCGACTACACGCGACGATTGATTACAGCAATAAAACGTCTATCGCATCGATTGATTTAAAAATAAAACGCAAACACACACACACACACACACATGAGCATGAACATGCCTGTACCCGTGCCCCTCTTCCGTTCCGTGTCCTATCGTCAAATGATCGGCAATCTAGGCTGACACAGTAACAATTAACTGTGTCTCTCTCTCTATCTCTGTCTCTCTCTCTCTCTCGGTTCTTCTCTCGCTCTCACAAACATAAATAGGCACAAGTGGCTCTGGCCCCAAACTGCAGTGCAGGCAGTCGCTGGCAGCAGCAGCAGCAGCCGCAGCAGCGTACGTCGCCCCCAAAGAGTTCTTACTCATTCACGCATTGGGTAATCAATACAAACACACACAAGCACATACACACACCGGCTGAGAGAGGGGAGCCGCCACTCTTCTCAGCCGCCAAATGAAACCATTAAGCGCTACATAAAACAGTCGTCGTCGTTTTTGGTCGACTGAGGGGGAGACGGTACGTCGGGGAAACATTGCAACCAGAAGCTACGATCGCCAGTGCCGCCAAAGTGGCGACAATGGCAGCAGCGAACCGACGACGACGACGACGAGTGCAACGGCAACATCGACAGACGACAGACGACAGCGACAGCGGCTCCAACTCCAGCGCAGACAACATAAACAATCAGAGAGAGAGCGAGAGAGAGGAGAGAGAGAGTCAACAACAATCGACAAAGCGACGGCGACGGCGACGTGATCATGTCTGGCCCGTTCAGCAAAGTTGGCGACGTCGTCGTTCATACCCTTGCCCTTGCAGAGGCTACTATTATTTTGACCAGGTGTTTGCCACAAAAGAAAAAAAAATCATTTGAGTAGAGGTAATTTTTAAAGATTTTTATTTGCTTGAAATAGTCAAATATTATCCAAGACTCGATCGATTTGTTAGGGTATCAATAACTTCGACTCTAGCACCCTCTCTTGTTTTTGTTGCATTCGGCGGCTCCAACTTTGTTATTATTATTACAGCTCGTGCACATGCCCCCAACTGCCCACGATGCCACGCTGTTGCTGCTGTTGCTGCTGCTGTGGCAGCCCCGAAACAGGTTTGACCATTCACTTGAACTGCTTTAGCCAGCAGAAAAGGACAGCCAGATAGATAGAGAGAGAGACAGAGAAAGAGAGACAGGGCAACAGGAAGGGTGGTGGTGGTGGTGATGCCTGGGGGCTAGGTGGCGTCGTCTGCCATCCATCCTCCATCCTCCATCTCCGTCTTCGTCATCGATATTAAGCTTGTAATCAATCGAGCGAACTTCTTCTTTAATTGAGGAGCGCATCGTTGTCAACGGGCGGGAGACAAAGGCAAAGCAAAAGCGACAATCAAAGCTAATTGAATGCGCAGCGATCGCAAAAAAAGAGCATGAAAAAGCATACATAAACGACTGATGGAGTGGAAGAGAGAGAGCATCATAATCATGAAAGCGCAGATATGTACAAACTAGTGGTATTCCTGAAACTGATATAGACTTGCTCTATCTTCAACCGTTGCCTGCGGTTACCTTGGTTTGAAAATCAATTTCTCGAATACTATCTAGAATTGTTTGATATTACTGCATCTAATGTCCATTTCACATAATTATAGTACAGGAAAACATCGCTTGGGGTCCAGTCCACTTAAATATTGCATTGCATAGTTATGGGCGTATCGATTCTTGGCCTGAATGGTCGGAGCAGGAGCACACAACAACGTAAAACTGACAATTTGTGGTTAAACAGTAGGGGTGGTACTCTCTAAGAGCATTAAGTGGCAATCAAGGTGGATAGGAGACTCAGATGGGAGTGCTTGCCGATCGATAAGTATGTGGCTGTTATTTATCGAGGATCGATAATAGACCAATGAAGTCAAAGCTTATTCCATCTTTCAATTACTTCTACTTGGAATCTATTCTATTATTAAGCAGAAATGGCCCCAGAAATGGTTAAACAGTAGGGGTGGTACTCTCTAAGAGCATTAAGTGGCAATCGAGGTGGATAGGAGACTCAGATGGGAGTGCTTGCCGATCGATAAGTATGTGGCTGTTATTTATCGAGGATCGATAATAGACCAATGAAGTCAAAGCTTATTCCATCTTTCAATTACTTCTACTTGGAATCTATTCTATTATTAAGCAGAAATGACCCCCCTCCCTGAGCATTCCAATTATCAGTTGGGTTTGCCTTTCATTCAAATAGAATGCGCGGGTTATCGCTGATTTCTAGAAGTTCTTAGTCAGACAGCCTGGTGGAAAATGCGCTGTGGTGCTGCATGCGTCAGCGTTGAATAAATAAACGTTAGACGCCTAGACGTTAGTCAACCGCCGACCTACACGCTTTAGGCATTAGGAATACCGAGTACCGAATGTTGAATGTCGAATATTGAAATCCGAATGTCGAAAATGACCGCAGAGGTTCCCTCGCGTTCTGGGTGTCGAGTGTTTCGGGCCGCTTAACTTGGCTATTATAATATTGTTGATTGCTCATTTGTTGACACGCAACGCTTGCTCTGGGGCAGAGGCAGTCAACAAAGGGCAGGGTGAAGTGTGTGTGGCAGGCAGTCAACAAAAGGTATAGTGCGGCAGGCAGAGGGGCCGGACGGGGGCCAACAACAGCCAGCCCCGTGTTTGGTTTCAGTGTTATTTTAGTTTATTTGAACAATTCAACTACAACCACAAATCCGACTTGGAGAGGAGAGTGAGAATGAGCAGAAGCTGTGGCCATAACGAATGATTCAGAACCGGGTTAAACTAGACCTGTACTATATATTTTGCATATTCTCTGGCCTATTTATATTGTCAAATGTGGCCTGGCGTTATTTTATCCGACTAAAACAGTTTCCATGTTTACAATATGACAGTGTGCTGTCTTATTCTGATATTTCCACTTCTGTACTTGTGTTAGTTTTACTTAAAAAGGAATCGAATCCTTTAAGGACCATGTCTCATATCTGTTGGAATCGTTATTCGTTGCTAATGAGTTTTTGCAATCATTTTCCACGTAATTCGAATGTTGCTAATGATAATTGAACTATAAAAGGTACAATTAATTAATTATATTAATTATCATTTATATCTTTGGTTCTCAAAATGGGTATATCTTTCATTCCGACACCAACTAATGATTTCCCTTCATATCTAGCAAATATCTAGCATATTTTAGTAGAAGGTTTCCCCAAAAGGGTATACAGTATTCATACAGACACTCACTCTTAGAGTATTTGCCATTCGTTTAGTCGATTTAGTCATTCTCTCTGCTGTGTGTTTTGTGTGTAAATAAAACTGACGATCTCGATGTCGATGCCGATGCCGATTCTTTGGCCGCTGCTCTGGCTGATTGGGAATCGCCAGTTTGGCGACTTGTGCACACAGCCACACAAGATACAGATACAGCAACAGCCAGAGCAAGAGGCTACGCTACGCTACAGATGCGGAGATACAGCGAACAGACACGCAGATACTTTTATACACATTCTTTGCCGCCACAACGTTTCCCGAGACGTACGAGTGTACGAGTACTTGTAGCGTCTATGAAATCGCTTTAAATTAAGCACAGCGCAGCACAGCAGCAGAGGAGAGAGGAGGGAAGAGCACAGATGGGGGCAGAGCAGAGGAGAGGAGAGCACAGATCGGAGCAGATCAGGGGAGAGCGGAGCGGGCCAAAGCAGACGGAGGCGACGCCAACGAAAATGTGCCCGTGGAATGTTCAGCTGCCTCTTCGACTCTCCGGATTCTCTGATTGTGTATCTGTATCTGCATTTGCATTTGCATCTGCAAGTGCAGCGCTCTGGCTGTTCTTTTGTTGGCCATGATGTTGGCCGCATATTTGCATACGCCAGCCAGCCAGCCAGCCAGAGCAGCTGTTTATAGCCTCAGATGTCAGCTAATTGAATCGGCTCAGAGCTGCCCGTTTCGCTCTGTTCCGTTCCGGCCCAGACAGCAACGAGACAGCTTAATCACATGCGTCAATGGATTTGCGCGACTGTTCCTATTACCTGTTTTGGGCCAACACACAACAAGCAGACGGAGTGGCATCATTACACGTACATAGAATGACCGGGGACAGCTTTTCCCGGGTAAAACCCATAAAATCATCAATGCAAAACGAATTTCGAGGATTATCCTGGGCTTACGCTGCCACTTGACTTGCAGGCAGCCCTTGAGCCTGGCGCTAGGCAACCAATCCATCAATCCATCAACCCATCAACCCATGACGATGCAGGCAGCCAAACAGGCAGATCCTTAGGCATCCTGTCGGCAATTAAAATGGGCAACACTTAAGCGAACACAAAGAAATAGAAGAAAACAGGTAGAACCGAATTCACTTCTGGTGAAAATCCCAAAACAGCATAAATGTATCTTTGAGCTGGCAAATGCTCAACAGATACATATGTAGATACCTTTATAATTAGTGACAGAAATGAACCCGAAAATTGATATGTGAAACAAGGGATTCGTTATCTGCATATCGACATACGTCACGTATCGGCCTTATCGGAATGAAAGGGAAATGCATTGACTGGCAAAAGTATGTATCTATAAGTATGCCCAGAAGCTCGTAATCTTTTCCGATACGCTTTCGCCTAGATACATTAGATACAGAGCTTATATTTGATATATAATGTACTCCATATACCCGTATTATTTATTTATTTATTGGAATGTGTGTGGAGTGTTCTTTTGCCATGAATCACGCCATTTGGCCTTATCAATTGGAAGCTCTCAGCGGTTCTATTTGATTCGTTTTGTATGTACAGAGCACGCACTTTATCAACACTCACACACAGGTCTGCTGTGACTGTGACTGCGACTGTGACTGCGACTGTGTTGGTGTTTGTGCCACCCATGGAGTCCTGTCCTGTCTCCATCTTCACTTTCCCGAAGGTCATTTCTATCTTTCATATGAGGTATGAGGCATGAGGCGACCGTCTTTTGGTTTATGTGTAAATCGAACTTTTTCTTTTGTTTTATGGTCTGTGATAGCGGTTGCACTGATTGCCAGTTCTACTGTGAGTCACCGACTGATATATTTATGTCTGTATGTATGTCTGTATGTATGTCTGTATGTATGTTTGTAGTAGCTGATTGAATTATCAGTGCCTATAGGTGAGATTAACGATTGGAATTTCTGGGTTGGAATCAAAGCTTTTCTCAGTGATTTGTGGAGGCTTTTCAGCCTCATCTATTTCGCCTATCAGATACCGATAATTTTTCAGTTTTGTAGGTTAAATGAAGTACATTAATTAATTTATTGCGATGCGATACCGATTATTATCGATTTTGTAAACGAATTTAGGGCCTGAGGTCGTTAAGTCTCAGATGACTAATTAACAGTTATTACATGATTATTTATCGATAGCCAGTTAAGCGATAACTTAATTTCTGGGCCTTCGCTAGCATTCCGACCACTTACCTTTTAGCTTTTCCCGTGCCGTCTCCAGAGCACTCTTGCGTGAGTTTACTGTGGATTCTGAAAGCAAGCAAGAATTTGTTTCAATTAATTTCGATGGTTTTTGGCGAAAATTGAGATTAAGTTGCTTTTTGGGGCATGGGAAATTACGAGTAATGCAATTTGCTTCAAGATCAAACCTCTGCCGCACCCACGCTGTGACACTGACATTTCATTTGATGACGCTGGCCGGGCTAGCCGATGGCCAAGCGAAAGCCAAAGAAAATGGGGGAAAATACATACACACACCGCCTACAGACAAACATAGAGAATAAAGAATTCTAATGGCTGGCAAAAGGGGGGCAGCAGCAGCAGCAGCGGACCAGCCGAATGTTGCCAATTTTCATGGGCCATGGAAAAGCCAAAACAGCGTCAGACAGAGGCCATCAAACCGAGATGAAAATTCATTTTCACAAGAATGTTTACAAGCCAATTTTGTTGCGCTCTTTGCTAAATTTAAAATGGCTATATCTTTTTGGGGGTGTACGTACTGTGTACGAGTGTGCGTAGGTGTGTATCTGTGTGTCTATAATTTAAAATATTTATAAGCGGATTCTTCGCGCAAAATGAACGGGAAAATCGCATTTGATGAGTGCCTAAAAATAGCCACCAAATCTCATTCTGGCCAATTTGTGGCGAAATTCCCTTTGGGCAGGCACTAAACGGCAATAGCAAGTAATTACATTTTTGAGAATTATTGGAAAACACTCTAAACACTATTATATGAGGAGTATTCGTAGTACAATCTGGGTGACCACACAGGCAGGCACTCGAATGACGCACTTTTCGGGATTGATAAGCCGCCATAGGCCGCTGGCTGCGGCTGGCTGTGTGTGGCAATAATAACGAAGCGAAATAAACGATATAGAGAGAGAATCAGTGACGCAGGGAATACCCTAGCAATACCCTAGAATACCCTACATAGAGTAATCCCTGCCAAGAGCCAAGCCAAGGGCCTTCCAATCTTTCATATACATTCATATGTATGTATGTACTCGTACACCTCATGTCCGTTGCATGTTGCATGTGGAAATGGATAGAACCCTCTTGTGGCTAGGGAAATCGTATGACCATAAAACAAATGCGATTAAGAGGCGCTCAATGGGGCCGGGGGATTCTTATCAATATTTGACATGGTGGAAACAGTGAATAGTCAATTCGAAGCGCTGTCTGGTTGTCCGATTGGCTCTGCTCTGGTCGCTCACCGAGATGTTGTAAAGCACTCGGCTCGGGGCTTAATCGCTGCGAGTGGCTGCACTTTGAACGAATCATCGATAAGCCCTGGCCTCGGCCTCAGCCCCCCTGCCGCCGCTAGCCGTAGAATAGGAGACGCCTCCAAGTATGCAATGAAAGGTGCAGAGTTCAAGCAGAACGAACTGAAGAGAGAGCGAGTGTTAGATTAGAGCGAGTGAGAGAGGCAAAAACCTGCATGCAAATTAAAGCAGCAACCAGGCAAACAGCAACCGATGGAGGCAGCTGAGATGGCCAACTCAACAGCCGCTGTTGCCACAGCTTGGATGCCAAGTGCAGAAAAGAAGTTGAAGCCCCAGGTAGGTAGCCGAGAAGATGAGAACACGGCTGCCGACCCGATTGTGCACGCATCGGGGCAGGCACTGGGGAGACACGCCACTCCATCTCGGCGACTCTCCGACTCCTTCTCCTTCTGCTTGCCTTTGGTTTTTGTTTTGTTCTTACCACCTGCCGCACTTGTTTATGGCCGCGACTTGTTGTTGGCGACCAGCTCTGTCTGCTGCTCTGCTCTGCCCCCAAAGCGGAAACATGCACATCCCAGCCACAACCAGATTGAAATTGGCAATGTCGTCGTAGTGGTCGTCGTCGTAGTGGTCGTCGTCGTCATCATCATCATCCGAACATCCCACCTTTTCAGCCTCTTTCTTTGGGGTTTTGGCATTAGCAGAAACTGGTTACGAGTATGCCTCGCTTGCAACCAGTTTATCTGCCCTCTCTTTCTGTGCGGGGAAGCCGCAACACGCTGCTGCTGCTGCTGCTGCCATACTAATTGCTGGCTCGAATGTTTATAGAACAATTAACATTTGCGGCTCATTACGCATACGCTCTCGGCATGAGCTCAGCTCGGAGCTGCTGCTGCTGATGCCATCATAGCGATCTACCTGGGGCCACTGGGGCGTATGAGTAATGTCTCTAGAGAGGCAGGAGGAGCAGAGCTAATAAAATGATTCAGAAATTGCGCGCTTATTATTTTCGAGATTTTTTTCCGATGTAAACAAAATGGGCCGAGCGTTTCCAGATGATATTTATATGGATTTTTATTTTCAATTTGCGGCTTATTAGGCGTTATTAGAATGGGGATTATCTAGGATTGGACTGATAGAATTTAGATAGAGCAAAGATAAGAGAAAGATAGATAGCAGACCTTAGGTTTTCAAAATCTAAGAAAGATCTGAATGGAGAATATAAGGGTATTTACATTGGGGAGTCTAGAGAAAGGAAACAGGGGGGATGCACACAGTGGAAAGTGGAAATGAAGATCCCCTCATACCCCGAAGACCATTTTGTTAAATCTTGTCGCTGTTTAATCTTTAATCCATCTCTTGGAACCCCCATATCTACTCATTTAGTCGTACTTTGGCTTCCCGTTCTCTCGTTTTCGTTTTCATTAGCAATCCACTTTTGTTTTTTTTTTTTTTGTTAATTTGTGACGTATGCGGCGGGCGGCCTGTTGATTGCGTAATTGCGATGCGATTTTATGATTTATTTTCCCCCAAATTTTGGCAAATTGCTCCCAAAAATAATCAAAAATAGCATTAACAAATACAAAATCAGTTCTTTGTTTTATAACAAAAAAAATCGTATATAAAAGGCGAAAAAAATGCATTCTGCGCATTTTTTGTGGCTGCCAAAAATCTGCAGCTGCTTGCACATTTTATGCAAAAAGAGAGAAATATGAGTGTGCGTGTGTCTGTGTGTGTGTGTGTGTGTGTGCGGTTATGGATTTGCATACAGGCTCTGGTCTCTGGCTCAGACGCTGGTTTTTGGCCCCAGCTGTGAGGCTATCGGGCTGTCGCTCTGTGCGACCCACATGGAAATACTTGCTGAAGTACAAGTATGCCCGGAATGTGGCCCCCTTTGTGCGTGTGGGGGCCATAAGCGCCCGTCAGGGGAAGCCTGACGCTGGAACAGCTCTCTGACTTCCCTCTGGGGAGGGGGAAGGGAAGGAAACTAGAGCAGAAGTGCTGAAATTCCTGGGAGGCGACTCTGGGTAGGTGGCAGGCGGGCGGGCACAACAATGGTTTCGCTATCAGCCGCCATTCAGGGCTCTTGCCTCTGCGGGATTAAACGGGACAATTAAATGCTTGTGGCATGAGCATAGATATGCGCACATATTCCATATCTAGCTATCACTTTAATGCGTAATCAGACTGGTCTTTAAACCCTTTAATGGTTGATTGCTGAGGAACTTCAATGGGATATCTACATATGTATGTATGTAGATCTGTGATAAAAAGGGAAAACCGTCATACGGAGAAAAGCTGAACGAGATCTGAAGTGGGTGGCGCCTCCAACCTGCTGTCTACTGCTAATCTGACACACGTACACATTCATGCGTGCATACATGTGTGTGTTGTGTGAGTGTGTGTGCGTTCAGTTGAATGAGCAGCCAAATGGAATGCCAAAAAGCTGACAAGGCAATTATCAAAAGTTATTCACTTTTTATGCTCAATTTCCTTTGAGTTGTAGCCCCCCCAACCACCTCCTCACGTTGCTCTCTCGGGCACACCCCTCTCTCTCTCTCTCTCACACACAGACATACACCTGCTCTCTTGCAGCACTGCTCTCGCTCTCGCTCTCGCTCTCTTTCTCTCGCTCTCGCTCTCTTTCTCTCTCTCTTTTATTTGTTTTTGCTGTTGTTGGAGTCACCTTAATTGCTCGGCTTTTGTTTTGGCCGCCCCCCGGGCGCCCCCTTCGCCACAATCACCGCGTAGCGATAAGATTTCACGGGTGCTTTTTCCCCGCTATTACCGTTAACCATAGCAGATAAAACAAACCGGGGAAAACAGTTCAAGTTCAAGGGGGAATTTATGAGTGGAAACGAGCGTCATAGACGAAATGAAGTTGCAGAAACGGAGGCTGAATATTATCAGATCATCGATGGCCAGTCGGACCTCTAAGAGAGCTCTCTCTACAGTAATCCCCAGGACCTTATCGATGGATGGCCATCTCATCTCGAATGCCATCCCTGGCTGGGCAGAAATTTATCGCGTCCTTCGGTTTCCGGTGAAACAACAACAAAAACAAAACAAAACGAGAGGGAACGTTGTGAGCCGCGGCAAAGGCCGCGGCTCTACCTTATACCCGGTACTCAGTCAGTATATACATACACACATTTATGAGCCTACGATTTATAAAATTTATTATATGTTCTCAAAAGGGACAAAAATAATATTTAAATTAAAAAAATGAATTTTTGGAATTTGTATACATGTTTCCATTTTTGTTTACATATGCTTTGTATATCTGCGCCTACATTTCTACATGACATGTATAACTACATGTTTGAGACGTACAAGTGTTTAGGACAGAGCGAGAGAGGGAGGGGACATGAGTCAGCGCTTGGCAGGCGTTGCGTAGCCACTGAAATTTAATTTGTTTCTTCTGGCCATAATATTGATCCGATATGATCCAATTCGGTAATCTGGTAGATATGGTATTTTTTCATGATTTTGCGTTTTTGGTTTTCATTTATCTTAAAAATTGTGGATTCCACAGATTTTCGTCTTTTGTGGGGGCGGAAGGGGGCGTGGCAAAATTTTAAAACAAACTTGTGCTGGTTCGGTATCACAGGAGCTTGGATAGAAAGTTTGGTTGCTCTAGCTCTTATAGTCTCTGAGAACTAGGCGCTCATTTATACGAATAAGCAAAGCAGATGGGGTCGCGTGTGAGAGAGAGCGAGAGGGAATGATGACTTTCGAAATGGTTTCCTTCATTGTAGCTATAATAATGATCCGATCTGATCCAGATTCAACACTCTGATAGAAATGGGAATTCTCTATGACTCTGCGTTTTTAGTTTTCTCGTATCTTCAACATTGTGTACGCCACAGACTTTCGTCCTTTGTGTGGGCGGAAAGGGGCGGGGCGAAATTTTGAATTACATTTGGAGTAGTGTGATCACACAGGAGACTGGATACAAAACTTGGTTGCTCTAGCTTAATAGTCTCTGAGATATAGGCGCAAATGAAGACGGACGGACAGACGGACAGACGGACAGACGGACGGACAGACAGACATGGCTATATCGACTCGGCTATTGATGCTGATCAAGAATATATATACTTTATGGGGTCGGAAACGCTTCCTTCTGTGCGTTACACACAACCGTTATTCGCACAAATCTAATATACCCCTATACTCTTCGAGTACCGGGTATAAATATGGGAAAGAACAATATGTAAAGATTTATTTTTCGATCTGCGTAAACATAAATTACGAGCCGCAGGCACAGGCCACAGTACGAGCCAAAGGCAAAGATGTTGGCTAAAGCGTTTGCTACGCTACGTCATAGTATCTGTAAGGGTGTGTGTGTATGTGTGTGTGTGTGGCAGCCATTCGAATCTTAATTTATCTGTATATGTGTGTGTGCCGAAAGATACAAAGATACAGACAGACTCTCAGCGAAACATGAAAGTACGAGTATCTGTTGCTGTTGCAAAATTCGAACATCGAAGCATCCCAACCTATCCTGGCTGTGGCTGTGGCTGTGGCAACAGCAACGGCAACGGCAACAGCTGCCAACTTTCATGTTCCACCGAGGGGCACAGCACAACAAGAAAAAGGCGCAAAAACGTATGTCTGTCTGTCCGTTGTCTGTCTGTGAGTGTGTGTGTGTGTTTGTGTGCCTCAGTATCTGTGTGAATCCTCAATCAACTTCTTGCACACCTTCTTGTATCTGTATTTGTATCTGAAAGATACGAGTACGCATAGCACTTGCCACTGCCACTGCCTTTGCCTTTCTTTTTGGTTCTTTTCTTCCACTTTGAAACTTTGTTTGAGTCTCTGCTTCTGCTCACTCTCTCTCTCACCCTCTGTCTCGCTCTGATTGCCAGCCAGGGCTTGTCGCAAAAACGGGGCGAGATAGAACCGTCGTCGTCGTCGTCGTCGTCTATTCTGCTCGTCAGACTGTCTGTCTGCCCGTCAGTGGGAGAGACTGTGCGTGGACTGGCGGTCTATAAACGGAATTCTGAAACGCTGGCGCCTCACCAACGTGCACAACGTGCTGTACGCTGCACGTTGTACGCTGTGCGCTGTACGTGCCACATTTGTAACGTGACTTCCTTCAATAAATGGCCCCACAGCAACAGAGCAACAGAGTAACGGAGAGAGAAAGAGAGAGGAGATGAGAGATGAAAGAGAGTGGAAAAGCGAACGAGAGACAGTTTTACAGTATCTGTGTGTCTCTCGTTGAATACTTTATAAAATTCTGTGGCAAGAGTAAGCTCAGCTTTTCCACTTACCCTACCCCCACCCCACTACGAAGGAATCTACTCGCCCTCCACCACACATCTCCATCACCATCTCCATCTCGGTTGGTTTCACAGGAACTTGTTCATTGTCTTCTATGTCATTCCTGTGAATATTATTCGTATTCCAGTTAGCTGAAAGGCTCTTAAAAAGTTAAGTATTTTGCATGCACAAAGGGAAGTTTTCAACTTTTCAAGGGAAAAAATAGGACGCATCGGTATTCATAAGTTTGAATTGAATACATTTCGAGTGGCATATATGTACATATATTCTTTGGATTGGTACATATTGAATTTCCCCTCAATCCATGATTAAATTGCATTTCCCATTGCATCCGGAGCTCCGGTGCGTTTCCCTTTGAAAATGCCGCCATCGACCAGACAGCAAGACGACAACGTCGACCGTTGCCAGACGACTGTCGTCGCAGTAACCCCCCACTCCCCCTCCGCAGCAGACATGAGTTGGAATGAGGAGCCCCTTTTCCATGCTGATTGGTCCTTAAGATGGTTAAGCAGTATAACGAGCGAGATTAAGCAGTGGTAAAGCATGAAACAAAGAACAAGCAGTGCAGAGGTAGAAGAAAAGGAATCTGCAGCAGAAGGAGGGAAGAACAAAGAATCAAAGAAAGAAAATGAAGTAAAGAAAGTAAAACGAAGATAATTAAAGTGGATTAACACAAGAATAAAAGAGCAACTCCATCAGAATTAAGTAGTAAGAAGCAGTGCACGAGCAGTGCACTTGTTCTGTCTCCTCTGTCGCTGCCAGAGCAGAGGCTAACATGTCTCCACCAAGAACTGTCTACCCATCCCCATCCCGAACTTCGGACGAGGAGTCCCTTTTGATCCTGGCTTGCTTATTGTCTGGCGCGCTTTCGGGCGTTGAGGTTGAGTGGTCATCGCTTCCAAAAAGGGGACTACCTGACGTGGTCACCTTGTTTGTGCCGCGCCGCCCCGCCCCGCGCCTCGCCTCCCTCTCCAAAACAAACTCCGATGCTGCAACATACATATGTATTCATATTTATGATACGATACGCATGGAAATGGAGATGGAGTGAGCAGGAAGACCATATCCTTGGATCTTTTTTTCCTTTGGGGGCACTTAACTTTTTATCGGAAATCACTTTTCGGTATTCTGCGAATTTCCTTTCGATGTTTTGTGCGGGAATTAATATTTTATTATGTGCCCATTGGATCAGATGGTTGGAGGATCAGCCTCACGTGTATTTCACCCATAAAACTGCCCATCATCCCACAATCCACGTGACTCGGATGCACCCAACCGATTCAAGTCACATTGAAAGCCATCCGATGATGGTGCTTAAGGGTCGGGTCGCGGCGCCTATGTACATAAGAGGTACATAAGACTTGCGTTGCGTTGCGCTGCCCTGCCCTCATGCCACACACAAATGACAGGGCCCGTTGTCTTACCATCTCCTCTCCCATGCCGAAAAATGCGAGCCCATCCGCGTGCCGCACACTCACGTGGAAAATGCAAGCTGCCACACGGTGTGGACCGCCCCCCCAGTCACATTGTTGGCTTGGCAATCGGAACGTAACATTTGCTGAATTCCGGATTGATTTTGGTAGGCATTAAATGGTTTTTGGGTACAGAAATTTGGCTAGTAATTAAATTGATATATATTGTGGGTGCTGATCATATTACTGATTACTACCATTGATCACACACACACATACAGGTGGGTAGCTGATGGAAATGAAATTAAATTCCAGGAAATTTTGTGCGATAATTTCAAGTCTTTCCAGAGTGGTGTATGTGTGCGAGCGGTGAGTAAGATAGAGCGCCCCAACCATAAGATGATATGAAACTCGTTTGCAAACAGCAAAGTGAGAAAAAGAGAGAGAGCGAGGGAGAATGTAGAGGTAAGAGGGGAGCGAGCGATAGAGCCACTCAAAAGTTGTCAGGTGAATCATCGGAAAGCACAAGAACCACCAGAGCAGTGCCGGAACGGAACCACTCGGGCCCCCACCCTCACCCTCACTCAATCGATTATTGGCTAATATTCTGCTTCGCAGATCCAAAGCAGAGAACTATAAATATTGGTAGCAACTGGGGGAATATCTGGCTAAGAATTCGGCTAAAACTTGGACATCAAATATCAATCGAAAATCAATTAAAATACTGGGTAATCTTTGTTGTTTCCGAAGGTATTCCAGCAAAATTTGCAAAATATTCTTTTGTGCAAGGGTATCTTGGGGTTCGTTCTCTCTGGTTTGATAAAGCTTTGAGCCCAATTCAAACACAAATGCACTCAACCACACAGACACCTCAAACCGAATTGAATCGAAGCCGAATGGAGCCGAAACAGGTTAGCAGACAGGTCTGCAAGAAGTGTGGTTTTATTAGTGCATTGTAAGGCAAAAAAAAACACAAAGTGTCTGCCCCCACCCCCTGCACCAATACGGACCAAAGCAGAGCTCGAATCGGATCGAATCGAGCCGAGCCCCAAGCCAAGGTGCGCGCGTGTTTGTCTCTCGTTCGTCTCGGACTTTGGGACTTTGGATTGCGGAGCTTCCCCCTCTCCCCCCACCCCATCCCGAAATTCTGTTTCGCTTTTTCTTGAGGATATACCAATACCAAAAGACTGCTATCGAAGCTTTGGTTACCCTTTACATCGATCGTTGAAACAGTCATCCGGTTTTGTTTGTTTTTATTCTGCCTAACTATGAGCAATGGACACTTGATACCCTTTCAGAATGTTGCCTTTCATGGTGGCAACACACACAACAATCTGCGCTCTGAGTCGTAGATGCAAAATCTTGAATCAGATCGAAGTCATGAATACCCTGCTCCAGAAAGGGTAGCAGCAGCAGAGCAGCCAAAAGACCCAAAAGCCCGCTGACGAAGCTGAATTAAAAGAGAAACCGGTATGACGTGATGTGATGCCTGCCTGTTGTGCCTTTTATTTTCTTTCCCTCTCTACTCTATTTGCCTTTTCTGTTGTTTTGTTGTTTTGTTGTTGCCTTACTGTTGCTCTTCTTACTCAGACTCTTCTGATTCTGACTTTGCATATTTCAGCCGCGCGACGCTCGCTGCCTCTGCCTTTGCTTTTGCTATTGCTTTTGCCATTGCCTTTGCTTTGCTCTAGCTCTCTCACGCTCTCTGCTGCTCTGATGTGTTTGCTTTTGTAAGCCTATATTCAACACGTTTCTGTTTCTCTCTCTCTCTCGCGCTCTTTGGGTCTGTGTTTGTGTTCTTTGCGTAGACAAACAGAAATTAGAAAAAAAATAAAACCGAAATAAATACCATAAACAATTTTTATTTTATTTTTTTTATTGTTTTTGCTGTCTCCACTTGAGGCGACTGTGTGACGCCGCCGCTGCTGCTGCTTGTTGTTGTTTTTGTGTCTCATTTTGCTTTTTTATTGTTCATTTTTTTTGCTAAACGTTTTTTCAAAGAATTTCTTTGCTTTGCAAGCTTTGAGAGGGCGCAGGGGGTCCATGGGGTTTCGTTTGATAAGACCCATAGAACTTATGTTTGTTTGTCCAGCTGTGATACGCATTTCAATTCAATTTTCGATTATGTTTAATCTCATACGAGTATCATAGCTTTTGACGAGTAGTTTTTTTCCTCAGAAATATACCCACAATTAGAAGTTGGATAGTTTCTGTAGAACGTATTAGAAGTAATAGAAATGGAATCCAGATTTAAACCCTATATCCTGCCATAAACCCACACAAATACACATGCATTAGTTCTTTAAAGTTTTCAGCCCATTGGGCATCTAATTGGTGTTATGATGCCTAGCAGATTGCGTGTCCGTGGAGGGGTGGTGTGGGGGGAACGCACTGACCGCATTCAGCATTGAACTATGTTCGAGAGGTTATCAGCGACTGGCCACACAAATAAACATACAGTTCGTTCGTTCGAATCCAATGCGTACTTAGGAACTCAACGCGTACTCCTCTACTCTCTACTCTGAAACTGAAAACCAATTAGGGAATTTCTGCTGCAATGCAATATCCTAGAGAATAATTGGGTTTTATTCATAATTATGACGAAGGAGATAGTAGCCAACGCCCACGGACTGACTACCCGGGAGGTATTAATTAATTAAATTCGTATGTTTCTTGGAAAAGAGGTTTAACCTGCTGGCATTTCAAATAAGGCACAAAAGCTTTTTGTTTAAGCCCATCGTTTTCGTCGATGAATAGAGAATTCCGGTGTATCCACCCCCTCCCCACTGCAATGGATGGATTTCCATCGAATGCAAATATGAGAAAATGCAGCGCAGAGGAGAGTGGAAATATGTGTGTAAAATGTACATAGATTTCAAATTGCTAGAGGAATATTTTGCCAGCAGCTGTTCCAACATCAGTCAGGTCCTGGCCCTCAAACAAGGGGTGGTGCCAAACGGTTCTCCCCTGACTATCAGCCGGCCCAAAAGTGGGGTTAACCTCCGCCCAATTTACCCCAATCGTATGCCCATTCTCCGGCAATCGAGAGGGTGACAGAGAGAGAGAGAGAGATACACGAACAAATTCCTGCACGTCCTTAGGCAGCAAAAACAGAAATTGTATTAGGTTATCCTTGCACACACACACACAAATAGATAGATACTCTCACACACAGATACACACCCACACCCACACAAACAAAGGAAGAAGGCAAATGGCCTTTCACGGTCGTTGCCGTCACTCACTCGTTGTTGCCTCTGCTGCCTCCCCTGCTGCTGTTGAACAGCTTTCTGGCCCGGCAACAACACAAGGCAACATTGGCCATAGCCAACAAGGCTCTCTCTCCCCCTGTCTCCCCCCACCACTCCGTGGCACGACAAGGAAGGTCGGGCCAAACAGGGGGCCAAGCGCACGTTTCCCAGTATCCGTATCCGTATCCGTGGCACTCTCTGGTCCTCTCCCACTGCCGCCCCCACTCACAAGCCCACTCTCCCCCCTGCACCTTCTGCCCGGCTCCTCTTGCCTACTCATTTGTGTGAAACTTGTCTGCCATGAGGGATGAGGGACATCCTATACCCCGTAATCTTTCACTGGATCCTATACCTCCCTCAACCCCGTACCTCCATTACAAAATGTCCTCCTGGTTGATGGGGAGCTTCGTTTATGCCACGTATAATACCCCTTACTGTAATTGAAAACAGTTTAATGCAATTTTATTTACAGCTTACTCAAAGTCTCAAAGGGAGAGTGGCGTGGGGTGCACACAGAGCCTTGTGCAGCAACGAGTTGCAATCACGTTCTATTTGCATTCCATGTTGCCACGGATGCCACGGATGCTTCATCAGAAGTATTCATTAGTCTTCTTCAAGTCTTATACATGCAACATACGGATTATAATCTTTTCTTTCGACTTTTTGTGAGTTCTTTAAATTAAATTTTTGGAAAAAATACCTCAAAAAATTATACATTTTCGAATTTGAAAGCCTAATGTTTTCCAAACGGTAAGCTGGAGCTATAAAGTGTTCAGCTACAATTTGTAGCTACATTTATCAGCTCTTCAGAATCGCAAAGTTCATTGCCACCAAATGTAAGACACTAAAGTTATGTGAAAAAATACAGGACCACCTCATAAACATAAAACATAAAAAAAACTTAAAAACTCGAAATCTATCAGAAAAAGTCCGTAAAAAAAGTACGATTTTGTTGGCTAGTGTTGTTCTTTGTTCTTTTTTTTAAATTGGAGACCTTGAGTGAACTTTTTTTAAGATTCTGATCCTGATTCATCCTTCAGAAAGATGTCTGTTTCCAAAAACTCAAAGATCCCCCAGTTGTGCATGGCATTGCTTCAGCTGTGATCCTTGCTTACAGGATATCCTATAGTCCAGTCTCCTGTGGCACGTTGCCTGTGGATGGGTCGGTTGATTTGGTTTAATGCTCGCTTTTCTGTGGTAACTGCTTGACGACCGAGAAGCGGCAACAGCAACGGCAACGGCAACGGCGACAACGTCATCATCATTTGCTTCATCATTATCAACCCCACCATCCACCATCCACCATCCACATGCCCCTCCTGCCCCGTCCCCAGCCCCTAGTCGCCCTTGTTCGTTCAATGTTCGTTTTATTATGGTTGAGTGCTGGCGCTGCCTCTGCCACAGTCTGCTGCTGCTGCTGCTGCCCCACAAAAATCCAATGTGTGTGCGCCCGCAAAAGCAAATAAAACTTTATCATTTGGGGAAGCCCTGCGCTTTCATAGACTCTCCCTCACACACACACACACACACACACACACACACTCCATGTATCTGTGTGTGTGAGTGTTGCCAAACCTCTTCATCACACGCACACAGACACACGTACACTACACGTGTACTTTTTTGCACGTTGCCTGGTTTTCCCCCCCCCCCCTTTTCGCCTGCTCTTAACTTTTCCCTTAATTTCTTGTTTTCATTCTTTTTCTTTTTTTCTGTTTTCTTTTTTTCTGTTTTCTGTTTGTTGTTGTTGTTTTGCATTGCTTTGTATACGTATTTTCCCCTCTCTTGCCGTGCCATGTCTCTGGCCTCTTGTGGCAGGTTCCACCGTGGGATGGGAGGGGAGGGACGAGGCGGGGGCACCTGCTACAGGTATATGTGTGGCATGGCAAGGCCTGGTGGCATGGTATGGGGTTTTATTTTGGCTTACTCTCGTAGAATTTTCTGGGGGCCTGGATTTCGTTTTACGTTTATTTATTTATTTTCCTTCCTTTTCTGTTTCCTTTGCTATGGCCTGCCTCGCCCCCCCCTCGCCTCTCTCTATGGTTTATTTCTTGTTTTTTTGTTTTGTTTTTTGTTGCTCCTTGCCACTTTTGGCCACTCTGCCCTGACCTTTTTAGTGGCTCCAGCAGTAGCGGGGGTTCTGGGCGTGGCTGCTGCCCAGAGTCGAGCTGAGCGAGTAAGGAGGTGGGGTGGGGGGTGTTCAAGTCAGTGGAGTGTTTTGTTTATGGCTATGATATGGCCCAGGGGGAAAAAGGGGCAAGCACCCACCTTCATGCCACCTGAAGTTTCGGGGCCCAAAGTTGGGTCTTAAGCGTAAACAAGTTGAGGCACTTTATTGGTAATGAGAAAAACTCTCGCAAACGAAAGGATATTAAATGCGGCAAAGGAATTAAGAGGAAATTCGGCTTTGACTGGTTCCAGTGGTGGGATGGAGTTTGTGCCACAATTTGGAAATAGTTTTCAATTTAAACTTAAGTTTATGTTTGCTCTGTGTTTTAATCCGTTTTCTGGAAGGTTTCATTTCCGAGAATCTTAATGAAAACGAAATCAGAGCAAATCAATCAGCAAATGGAAATGGTTTCTAGGACATTTTGGCCACACCTAGACCCACATCTATAAGCAGCTACTTTTGTGGCCCTTCAGGACTCTCCCACCTTCAACCCTTCCGCTCTCTCGCTCTCACTCTCTCTGCCACCCAATGGCAACCCCATTTTCAAAGAAAAACTATAACAAACTAAAAGCCCTTTTCCATTCGAAATGGAAATGGAATGCGAACGAACGAAAGTCCAAACGAAAAGTTGCCAAAGGGAAAACAGGGAAGCAGAAAAAAGCAGAAAAGAACAGAAAACAAAGGTGGAGATGAAATGAAAATATGTACACAGAAATAACAGTATACCAAAGGCGGGCAAAGGAGTGCAAGGGGTGGGGCGTGGGCGTGGGCTTTCCTCTGATGCCACCCAGCTCTCGGCTTTCCCATAAATTATCTGCACAATGGCCAAGAGCAAAAGAGAGCCCGGCCAAAGGGAAAACCCTCGAGCTAAAGCCAAATATAACCGAAACGTGACGGAACCCAGGAAAAGTCTATTTTCATTTTTCGGCGTAGTTGGTGACACACACACACACGCACAAAGGGGGGGGGCGGGGCTGGCATAGGATAAACGAAAGTCAGAGGCAACGCAAAGACAAAGGCAAACTCGGCTTAAGTGCTGCCCTACCTCCCCCGCCATCGCCACCCACAATCCCTCCCGATCCCCAGCTGAACGACCCTGCCACAACAGTTGCAAAGGCTATGCTCCACCCTGACAGCCTGCCACCCTGCCATCTTGCCACAGAGCCGCACAAGTCGGGGGGGCATAGCCAAGGCAGACGGAAGGAGCGCTTTGTACATGTTGCGCTTGCCAGTCAGCGCTACGGTGGCTCCTGGCTAAAAGGGCCAAGGAAAACTCTGGAAAAGTGTACGGAAAACAGAGCAAAGATTAACTTTTGGGTCCCTGTGAGCCAGTGTCCACTGTGGCTGCCAACGAACTGAAATACTTGGCATATATGTATCAAAAGCAAGGCGTACTTGTATCTCATTTGGCAAAAGTATCTGCAGAAGGGAGCGCCAGATAGAGGAGGATTGAGGAGCTGGGAAGCGTGTGGGCAGAAGAGGTGCAACAAAGTACGAGTATCTGCGCGCGGTGGCTGTCTCTTTAATAAGTTCAAACTGTGGCATGAGCAGAGGCAGGGGCAGGGGCAGGGGCACACAGCTACAGCTGCAGCTACAGTCGAGGCAACTTGTCTAACAGGCAAAGTGACGCAAAGTATCTGTGACTGTGGCTATGGCTGTGTGCCTGAATTCCAAGTATCTGTATCTGTGGCTGTGGCTGTCTGCCTGTTGACTACAAGTTTGTATCTGTGCCCGCACACACACATAGACGGAGCAGAGAGTTCATGCCGCTTGGTTGTGAGCTTGATTTTGTGGCCATTACAAGGGGGCGACTACGACGACTACGTCAGCGTCGACATCAGCGTCAGCGTCGATGACTTGCTGCCTTGTTTGTGTCTCATTTTCGCCTCTCCTCCCCTCTGTTTTCCCCCCTGTCTGTGCCTCTTCCTCTTTCTTTTAACCATTTTTGTTTTGTTTGCTGCTTCTCTTTGAATCAAGCTGCAGCCCTCTCTCTCTATCTCTCTCTCTCTCTCTCCCTCTCATTCTCCCTCTCTCTCCCTCTCTGTGTGTTTGTTTGCTTGCCTTTTGTGCGCGCTTGGGATTACGTAAGGGAATCCCCAACATTTTGCAGCGCACACGCCACGCCACGCCACTCCACGCTACGCAACTGAAATGATAAAGGGGGGTGGTGAGGGGAGGCTAGGGGGAAATCACCCAGTGATGGGGCATGGAACTGCGCCTTGTGGGTGGGTGGGTGTACACAAGTGTGGAATGAAATGTGACTGATGTTGGGCCCCCCCTTCGTGGCCGCTTGTTTCATGTTTTATGCAAGCTCTACTTCCCTCTCGCTCTACCCCTCGCTCACCCCCTCGCACTCCCTATCGCTTGCATGCCATCTCTGTCGCTTGTTGAGCAAGTGCTTGGCGGCGGCGGTGGCGGTGGCGGCCTGTTCAAGTAGTCGTGGCACAAATAATAATGCAAAAAACATGTATCTTATAGATACAATTCGCTCGCTGGCAGAAAGAAGGGTTGCAGCGGGGGCGTGGCGCACTTTTTCACTTTTTGCATATTTTATTTCGCATCACTTGCGGGACTTCGCCTTCTGTCATCCTGAAGGCTCATGGCAGGTGGCAGGCAGGGAGAGAGATGTGGAGTGGAGTGTTGGCGCTTGGGTTGGGGTTGGGGTTGGGGTAGGGCTCTTGGGGTACATAGATTGATGTCCCACCATATGGCGGCTACAGTTTCAAAGCAGAGATCCTTGACTCTGCTGTAATTGAAAGTTTCGTCCCCATCCCCGTCGAGTGCTCTGCTGTGCTTAAGGATTCTTTCCGGGCAAAACTTTTCCAGAAGCAAAGCCGTTCAAGTTTTCTCGTCCTTGAACGAATGTATCAAATACCTGCCAAGATTTCCAAAGATGTTCGCTCGCTCGCCCGCTCGTTCGGGGCGCAAAAGTTTCGTGTGCTTAATGAATAACAAGAAAAGATACTTACTGCCTCGGCCGCTGCCCCTGCGTCGCGCCATATTTCCTACTCCCCCCAAATATGTGTGTATATGTGGGTGTGGGTCCTTGTTGCGCCCTTCCTTTTGCCTATTTCCTCGCTGTCCTATCACATGGGACAACTGTTGGATACTGCTGGAGTATTTCCTTACGCCTGATTGATGTTTATTTAATGGGACCCGTCGACTGGGTTGGGTTCGGTTGGGTTGGGCTGGGCTGGGTCCTCTGTGCATGCGAATGTCCTTGACGCACACACCACACGACAATGGCTACGCTACCCCTCTTAATGTCCTTGCTGTTGTCCTCGGCTGTAAGTGTGTGTGTGTGTGTGTGTGTGTGGCCTGGTTCCTGCCTCGATTTTATTTGCCCGCTAGACAAATGGGAGTGGGGGCCGTGCCCGTGTCCATGTCCCTCGCTGTCGCTGTCGTCGTCTACTGCAAATGTCCTGATATGCCTTTAGTCGGATGACGTAGCTTGCTCTCTCATCGCTGCTGCCCCTATGCCCCCCAGCTCCTTCCTCTTCCTTTCGCTTACAGTCCTTGGCAGTTTGGCATTAGGGGGTTTCCCAATTTCGGCTGCTGTTGCTTCTGTTGCTGTTGGTGTTGGGGTTTCCCTTCTCTTTTTGTTGCTTTTGCTTTTGCTGTTGCTATTGTTGTAAATATATTTGCTCTGGTGTATATATCCATATATGTATGTGTGTGTCTGTTGTGTGTGTGTTGTATATATCAATTTGTATTCTTTTTCAATATCTTCTTGGGGCTCTACTTTTGATAGTTGTAAATACTTGAAAATGTTTTGTTTTATTGGTTTCTCTATTTGATATGCCTTTTCGCTCGGTTTCTTGTTTTTGTTGTTGTTGCTGTTTGTTTGATTCCCTCGTTTTGTAGATCTTTGTTGCTGTTTGTTGTTGCAGTCGTAGGACGCGTTTTTAATCCATTTATTAGCGTAGGACGACCGTTTCTCGTTAATCCACGTTAATCCGTTAATCGTTACTCATTGACCGACGTGACGTTACGTTACGTTACGTTACCGACGTTGACTAGCGATCGAGGTTTTGGCACCACCGTTCCGGACCGTTGCGTATACGCAACGATATCTTGCAAAATCAAGAATCAAATGAAACTAATTCGCGTTTAAAAAACGGGCGCGTAAATTCTTTCAACAATTCTTCTTCTCTCTCTCACACTCTTTCGACTTCTCTTACACCATTTGAACTAGAAGTTATTTCTTATCATCTGATGGTATGTGTGTGTGTGTGTGCGTGAGTATCTCACTTTTTAATATGCTTTATATGGCTCTGTGCGGATTCTATAAATAAACTTCTTTCGCTTTTATTCCAATATTATTTGTTGTTGTTTTTTTGCGCATTTACCGTTTTTGCGAGATGCGCACCTGCCGAGATACGTGCGTCGACGTCGGCGTTCGCGGAAAAACAGAGGCCCCCACAATAGCAGCCCTCAATGAGTCCGAAAGATTGAAGCAATATACTCCCTTGCTCATTTCAAATCCGCGCGCTGTAAAAAATCCCCGCCGTCCTGGGAAGTTTATAATATTCTTCCCTGGGAAATTGCTGAGGCTCTTCGGAAAATGTCGGGTATGGACAACAGGCAAAACGGCCCAGAAAATGCAAGGCCTGCAAGGTAAAATCCACCCAGCTGACTCAAAGCCTATCGGGGAATTTTTCGGGTAGGGTGAAAATCGTGCGAGCCGTGAAATTTCCCTTGGCTAAATTTACCCGTTATCCATACCTTTTTTGGCTCAACCCAATCTCAAACCAAAATGTTGTGTCGAACCAATCGGCTTGACACTGGACGCGCTCTTTTTCTCATTTTTGCGTTCATGTATGAGCTCTTACTCTCTTTTACTCTCACGGTATGAGATGAAAAGGAAAGACAGACACACGCACTAATGCACTGCTGTCGAGTACAAGCTTAAGAGAGAGACAGAGAGAGATTTCTATGCAATGAAGAGAAAAACGTTGGCAAATTATTTTATCATCAAAAATTCATCATCAAAAATTGTGTTCCATTGACAATTCATGATGTGCGCCAAGTTTGTGGTTTGTGTCTTGTTGATATTGGGGTATCAATTCTATCAATTCTTCCATAAGCACAAAGAGGACCCCTACACTACGCGATGTTCTACGAGATATTATATTATTATTATTAAGCATTATTATTGAATATGGAAACGAGGAGGCTTAATTTTATTATAATTATATTAACATACAAAAATGTTTTGTTTGTTACTTCGCCGTTTCTTCGAAAATTTCAAATTTCAAATTGCTTCTGCGAGGTGACAAATCGATAACCTATCGATAGCTTAGATAATACATTTCAGCTTTTGTCGAGTGACAAATCGATAGGGAAAGTTAAGTTACATGGTGGCGAGCTTTTGTCGAGTGACACTCGATAATTATTCCTTGCCTTCTCTAGAAACATGGCTTTAGCCGCGAAGTTCAAATTAAATGATGGCCAGATGGAAACGCAAATGACTGAAATATTAGATTAGACTGGCGAAGCTGATTCGACTGATTCTTGTGTTTGATGCTGTGCAAATTGGCGTGGAAATTCTGCCACGATTCTGCCCAATGAAGATGTACAGGTCCCCCTTTGAATATTTTCATAAAACATAAAAGAAAACCAACTAACTGTGGCACACGCTTTTGGCGAGTACTTTTGTTCTTTGCTTAACTCTCCCTCCTTTTCACGTAGAAAAAGTACTTTATACAAATTGTATTGTTGTGTGTTTAAAGCCCACCCACAATATTCTTAAACTGAAACTCAAAAATACCATGGAATTGTTGGCCAACAATAGCTTTGACACAACCTGCCCCAGTCGAAAGCTGTTCGCTCTGCCTCGTGTCGAAAGGGGCACGACAAGGCGGTGTCAATCGAAATTAATGTAAGGGAACAATGGGAAAACATCTGCGGCAGTGGCAGGGGCAGGGGCAGTGACATTGTCTCGGGGGTTTAATGAACCATCGGCACTGGCAGCTGTGAGTGTTCTCAACTAACGCCGTGACATGTGAAAGGCGTGGCCTTCAGCCCGTTAATGTTAACCAGCAAACATCCCCATTGCCAGCTCAATGCCGTTCGAGTGGAGATTATGTTGGCTCAAAGGGATTTCTATAATTTTATTTATATATTTCATAGAAAGCAAATGCACAAATCATCGAAATTGATTAAGCTTTCATCCAACATACCACCCCCTCCGCCTGGTAATACACACCCAGCCCCACCCCACCCCGGTAATTGTCCTCCAATATTCTACAAATCATCAATGAAACTGCCCCACAAATAGGTTCGTAAAAACAGCTGACGTTTGTTTACAGTGGCCACGCGCCGGCGCCATTTTGCCGGGAAAATTCGAGCATTCGAGTAGTCGCGTATTCGAGTGCGAAAAACTTATTTGGCGCCAACGCCAGGCAGCGCGCGAATTCCGTTGTAGTCGGTCGAAAACAGAGCGCGCGAGAGGATCACATCACGCATCCCGCACCGAAAGTGACGGTTAATTTCAAGCAACAGTTTTGGAAAAACAAAAAAATAACTAAAAATAGCAAAGCAGAGTTATATTCAACAAGTGTTTTTCTGGATTATCTTTCAAGAGGATTATAATACATAGGTACATATTACATATACATATGTAAGGGTATAAATTACAGTGGAAAATATCAAAATACGGCACTGTCTTAAATCCCTCTAAACAATAGAAAACAGTGACTCTATTATGTACATAGAACATACATATAGAAAGTATGAAATGTTTTCCGTAATCGGATTGTTAGAGTGCGGAAAAGAAGATCTTTCTCGTATGTCGCTTGGTATTTAAGTTTTTGCTCTGTTTATTATCCTTTGTTTGCTTTCATTTGTTGCCAGGCATCTTTGCATCATTTTCTCTTTTTGAATTGAAATTTACGAACCTTTGATGAAAACAAAACGAATTAATTTCAATATCAAGCATTCCGTTTTCGGTTAATTTTTGGCCATATTAACATCATGACTCCCCCCGCGATCCTCATCACATTTCTCTAAGGGGCATTGCATACATTCCTACTGTAATGCTTTTCACATAACAAAAAACACACAAAGTAGCGTTTACATTTTTAATTGTAACAAATAAACCAATTTGTGGCAATTTGCCACTAATTGATTTGTAGAGAATGGGAAATGTTAAACAAATATTTTATCAGTTTGGTAAAAAAATGCAGTCCGTGAATAAAATATGTATGAACAATGAACGTGAACAATGCAACAAAAAATATCGCTTTATATGCATTTTTAATTACGGCTAATAAATGCAAATAAAATTGAGTATACGCCTGGGGTGGCTCCACATCAAAATCAAAATCAACTATATTGCCAATCAGAAGAAAACCAAATCAATACGAAATATTTTAGAAAATATTTGCGTAAAATAGAATGGAAAATAAATACAAAAATAGACAATTTGGGAAAGAATATTTTGGTAGAATTTATGTATAAAAATAGAAAATGTGTCAGCTTCAATTGGGTTTCTACTATCCTGATTTTGTTAGCACAGTGGCAGGTGATGAACGCAACGGAAACTAATATTTAATTATGCGAAAATATTTAATTGCTATTGAGAAATGCTTACCAAGAAATTTGCATTTTCAATGCAATTTCATTCTAAGCATTTACCCAAGCGATCTGCTGTGGTGCCAATGGAAGGACGCAAACTGCAATCAATCGAAATAATTTATGCCTTAATAGCATTGGGTTCGAGGCACAAAGGATTGTGGGTCATTGTCCTGGAATACAGGAAACTATTTAGCATCTGGCAAGGTCTGAGGCTTCGCATTTTGTTCAATGTCCTGAATGTAATGTGGAGTTCTGGCTCATATAAATATTTGACCAAATTTAGTCATGTGAAAACACAATAGCCTAGCCAGCCAGCCCTTTGTGTCGTGGCCAAAAGCAAAGCATCTGTGAATTGTACGGAAGCCAAAGCCAGGCCAAAGCATCAATGATATTTAAACCGCACACCGCACCCCCGACTAGCTCCAGTCAGCGATGCATACGGGATCATACAGAATATAGTCGTCGCTATGACACCGCAAGCTGGAATTTTCTGCATTTCAAAGCAAATCAAAACTTGATGAAAAATAAATTGAAAACTCTCTGGTGGTTATTGATTGTACTTTGCCATGGCGTCACCTTCGTTTGTTCCAGCTCACACTCCACAGAATAGTTTAGACCTCAGCTGGACGCTTTTTAATAAGTCGGTTTCAATGGCACCGCATGGGTCATTTTAATAAAGAACAATGATAGCTATAGCTGCGGAATGTCAGTGGAATGGCGCTTTCTACGACCATCCTCACAGTTCATTATCTCAAATTGCCAGCAATATTCTGGCCCAGAGCGAATAATGTTTCCATGCCGCATGTACGCTGCGGCAAGATACGATGAATAAATCCCTATTTATGGGTCTTAAAGTTCTGCCTCACGCATCAAACAGCAAGGCCGTCGTGGCATGAGGCATGTGGCATCAGGCATCAGTATTAATGGTAATTAATTAGTTGACTCATGTTGATGCTCCTTGACAAAGATCCAATGGTTCGATTCGTTGGCCTCTCATAGGAACGGATTCGTCTCATTAGAAGGACTTCGCTTCTTTTCCGGAATGCCTATCCACTTGGGCCACGTCTACTTGGTCTTGAGCTAATTGGCATGCATCAATTATGGCTGAAATTATGTTGGGTCACCCCGAAAACGTTACCGATCAAAGAGCATAGCATCCAGAATATTTGGTTCAGTAAATAATAAATTTCCTCCTTGTATTTGTTCCTTGAATTTCCCTGACAAACGGATGAATGACAAATGGTTTGCAATCAATACAACAATTCACTTTGGTTTCCCAGGGGATGGGTTGGATGGGTTCGAAAGTGGATGCCACTTGAAACGCGAAACGTGAGTCATACAAAGGGACGGGTCCTTTTCATGACCCAGATCATTTCCATCGTCATCGTTATCGTCATCAGCATTACAATAAGGATTCGCAGTGACATCTCTCTCGTCTCATGGAAAACCATGGCAAATGGCCCTGACATTTCCATTGTCGTTAGGCTGCATTTAAATGCAATTAATTGGAATTTTTCAAAAGGTTTTGGACGAATATTAAAGGGCTCTTAAAAACGCGATTCTGGGAAATGGAAATGTGAATACAGCACAAAACATACAAGTGCATATTTCTCTCAGTGACTCTGCCAGCGATTTCCAGAAAAATACGATGCTAGTTTCGATATGAATTTTTTAATCAAATAGCAGCATACACTGAGAGAAAAGTGGCATAGCAAAAAGCAGCATATTCCTCCATGTTTGAATCTTTTCCTCTCGGTGTACATCTGTACATATAAATACATCCTGCATGGTTCTCCGAATGCGATTTTAATTAAACTAGTGTACTCAACTGGAGCATTTTTCCTCTTTTTGGGGAAAGCAACCGAACACCCACCCAACCACACATACACAGAAAGCGCGCACACGCACTCTGTCTCCCAGTCTCGCATTGCCGTCCCCCCCGGCTTTACCCCATAACCATCGATGGGTAGCTTTCAACAAGTCGTTAATGCAAATAACAAATAATAAACAATTCTCGGGGCTCTCTGGCTTTTGGCAAGATGTCTGTATACAATCGGACTTGTACACCCCAATCGGGGGCCCCTCTCCCCTCCTCTACTCCCCACACACAAACATGTAGAACTTCTGTTGGAAATGAACTTTTCATTGTTTTAGCTGTTGCCCGGTGGCTGGTGGTTCGAAACGCTTCTCCGGTCTGTTTTGTTGGCCATGGCCATGTCGGGTCTGTGGTCCAGTTTCCAGTTCGAGTTCCACTTCACCAACACTTTTCGACGAAGGTTGAATGTGAATTTATGGAAATGCCCAGAAGAATTTGCCATTACTTGTGGAGGAGTCAATGTCTGTTTAAGTGGCGGGTGGGTGGGTGGTTGGCCCAGCCAATTTACCTGGAAAAGCCTAAGAAAAACATTCAATATTAATGCAATCAGCAACAATTCGACTGGTTGATACCCAGGAAAATAGGTAAGAGGTGTGAGAGTATATAACTGTCGTGTATCCACGTCTTTTCTGTTTCGCTCTTTATTTTTTTCGTCGTCTCGCCACACACAAAGTGATCGGGCGTCGGTCTACACATTGGTAATGTGGCCGTATATTTAGTATTCTTGTGGTATTATCTTTTGTACTAGTATTGCCGTATTGGCTGAATTAGGTTATCCTAGCACAGAGGATAGCATTTGCATAAGTACATACATACATATGTGTATGCTCATATGTATTTGTTAACCAAATATGACCATAAAATCATTGAGTTGAATTGGAGGTAAACCTCCAATTAAAATATTGCCCATCAACCATAAAAACATAAAGGAACAAAACGATTTCGTATTGGATTGGATTCTGTTCGCCAGTGCTCGTATTTTTGCACCTAATTCCAGTCTGCCATCATTTTATTTATTGTTGATTTCAGCTGCTCGCTCCCTTAGTTCGTGCATTTGAACTTTGAATTACATTTGTTTGCTTTTTTTTCGGCGCTTTTCCGAATTCCAGGCCCAGGCCCGGGGTCTTACCTTTTTTTTTTTTGTTTTTTATTGCCCTGAGTTTTGGGTGTTTTATCGGTGCGTGCTGGCATTCATTAGCATTAAATGTCTAGCCGTCAGACGTTTGAATATAAATTGTCTAATGGGACCAGCGGGCATTGATAATTGTATTTGATGTCATTGGGATGGATGGATGTGGCAGGGGAGGTCCTTCAATGGTCATCAGTTAAAAGAGAGAGGGAGAGAGAGAGGGGGGTCGAACAAGTCCATTACTCAGCAAATATAATAAAGCTAAGAAAAAAGCAAACCTTCTCTCTAAAGCAGCTTTTCTGAATTGGCTTTCTAGCATCTGTCATCTCTCCGCACTATACCAGTCATGTAATACCCCAACCATTGCTCTCCACTGCCATTTAAAGCTATAACATTGTTGCCAATGCGTTTTGTCGTTGCTCGTTTATTGTTTTCATTACGTATACGCAGTGTGAGCACAGTAAAAGTTCCCTTTTTGAGACCCACATCACACTGAATGCCTGTCATCGTTGGCGGCTTTGCGCGAACAAAGAGGTTCGCTTGGGGCCAGACCAGAGCAGACCGCTCCGTTTCATAAATTCAATCCTCTGGTATCCTGGCATACATATATGTATGTATGGAGTGGAGTATTTCCATCACTTCATTTGAGCCCAAAAAGAAATGCTGTTTTATTTTTACGAGCATGTTGCACGCAACGACGTGACCGTCCATTTGAAATGCCAAGCTGAAAGGATACAAACCAGAATTTGAAAGGAAACGAAGGAAGGACATGAGAGTAATGCCAGCCTGGCTACCAGAGTACAAAATATGCTAAAAAATATTAACTGACTCTAGTCGGAGTACTAGTAAAACTAGATTGCATTTCTAAAAACGATTCATTCAACCACTTGCATATATTGAAAACCCATTACGAACAGAAACTGTCAGTGCCAGCCTTCAACAAGTGAGTCAACAACACACACACACACACACACACACAATCGGCTGTCAATATCTGTCGATAGCACAAATATTCTTGAGATTTCATTGGATGGGGTGGGCTTCGGTCGAAAGCCCCTTCCAGCATCCTGCTTCTAGGGTATTTACAGACAGCATTTACGGTGTGTGCTTTTGACCAGCAAGTCGTTTGTCTGGCAGCTAACGAAGCTCGATTGTCCGTGTCCGTCAAGACTGAGATGTGCTTGTGCTGCTGGGCTGTGCGGCTGCAGTCTGCCCCCCAGGATCCATTTTGTAGCATCAACATGATTTATGTCTGTGTGTGTGTTACGAGTACGTGCCAAATGGCTGCTTGTCCTTCGGCCAAGACCACCACGCACCGCACCTCATCGCGTTGGGTCCATTGGGATTGAAAGAGGGGGGTGGTCCTGTGGTCCTGTGATCCTGGGTCCTGGCTTTACAATGAAGATAAATTGTTAGAGTAAGCGAAAAATTTGCCCGCTTGGAATGCTGCAAAAGCGCGAAAAGTAAACGATGGCAAATGCTTATTGCGATTTGTAAGCGGCAATATTTCACAATTGAATTTCCTTGCCATCAACGGCAGCTGTTCTACCACCGTTCGGGGAGCTCTACCACATTTCAGAATGCTCTTTGAAGCCCATTCCAATTTTGGATGGCAGATGAATTGATTTGGCCTATTGCGAGGACGCGTTCAGGAGTTGTGGCCATCCCTAAGATAAGAGAGACAAAGAGTGCAAGAGTTTTTTTCTTTTCAGTTAACTGAACGCCAATGAGCGCAATCTCTGCCAAGAGGACTATTTTCTGCAGTTTTTTTTTGCAGAAAAGAAAGCACATCAAAACAGACAGAAAAAGAAATGCTATCGAGTTTCTCTTTTTGTCCATCGTCCACGTGCAACAGCTGCTGCCAGGACCAGTAACAGGTCCAGGACTTAGCACACCAAAGCATTAAAATTGTGTTGTTGTTGTTTTTATGATATTTTTTACGGTCTTTGAAGGTCAACTAAAGTGCTGACAGTTCCGATTTGCCCCCCCAGAGGTATTATGTTTTTGCTGGACCCACAAGCAACTCCTTATTTACAAATCACCGGCTGTCCAGATAGACATCTTGTTTGTTACAAATGCAAGAACACGAAAAGCAAACTGTATCGCCTTATGGGCCACAATGTTGAGTAAATAATTTTCGAACATATCAACATGAAATCTAACACTGCCTTGTGTGCCCTGTGTGTGTCTTTGGTGAAACGAGCATACATAGCAGTATGTACCTTGTACAAGGTATACATTTACTTTTCCTGCTTAAAGGCTTCTGCCATCGCATCATAGATATTTAAGGAACTATTTTCAGGGTTTTCACATTTCACATTGCACTGCTGGAATTTTTCCCATCAAACTTTTCCGAAACGGACAGCATGGGGTCTTAGATCGGATAAAAGTGAAAGCAAATGAAATACCCATCTTACCAATACCTTTTGGTTTCTAGCCAAAACCCTAGAGTAAGTCCTAGGTACCAGCAGCGTTCGATTGCATTTCCCCCCCGCCCCCCAAGAGCTCCCAAAGGAGCCCAAAAATGCCACAAAAATTACTTGTGGCTCTGGGAAAGCTCTGGGTTTTTGTTTGGGATTTCTGACGAAACTTTCTCCATGCATTGGATTTTCAAGAGATTTTACCGAGATGATTTCAACCAAATTACAGCTTTAGCGACCGCCTGCTATGTGGCATGTGGCATCAACTGCTACCTTTTTTTTTTTTTGGTTTGCTCCTCCAATTTGGTGACACCAAAGTGCTGTTTATTTAATGTCAGTGCCAGTTGCTGCTAGCCAATTAAATGTCAAGAGAATTTCAATTTATTCTGAAACCAACATTGCGGCCACGTTTTAAACGGGTGGGGGAGGCGTCATTAATCAAGGACTAACGGAACTATGCAAGTTCTACGTAAGTTCTAACCGCCACAATGGCGGTGACGGGTGTCAGAAGCAGAATCCAGATTGGTGGAGTGGCGTGCCGTGCCGTGCCACAACACCAAACAGTTGGCCAACTGTGAACTTGGGTAATGCTGTTTGGCTGTTGTTTGCCTCTTGTTTGGCTCGGGTCGTGTTCCCAAATGGAAGCATATTTTTCAGTGAACTTTGTCGCAAAGTCATTACTGAACTCTAATAAAGTAAGATACATTTGAGCGATTAATTAGGCTGAAAATAAATGACCTTCAGAGGTGGACCATAGACCATACACAGAGCGTGTTAAAGTTCACACTCCAGTCCAGAATTTATTGTATGCCCAGAGGCAAAGCGCCAAAGTTTTCCCTGTGCACGTTCCACAAACAAACTGAAAACGGAAAACAATACCCAAAATTTCAGCTACAGTGTGAATTTTACACTCAAAACGACCGATGGCAGGCAAGCAGGCAGACAGGCGGCCTGTCAAAATATAGGGGTGGGGGCGGGGCAAACATATAGAAATATATCAATAGAGAATTGCGCGAAAAATGTAAAGTGATTGAGACATTGCCCATTTGGCTGCCTGACAGACCGATTGAAATAAATGACAGCACTTCATGGATATATACAAATGGCACTTCATATTATATGAGCACTTAAGTGATCGCAATTAAAATGGGTATAAACTATGCATAAAAGTTAAGGGCACATTTCAGTCGTCTTAATGAATGAGTTGGTTCAATTCAACTGGAAATTATTCCCGTCCGACCGGACGACCGTTGCGTTGCTCTTCGCTTCTTAGTTCAATTTTGAGCAAGAATTTCAACAATTTCGGCAAACAAGCGTAAACAAACTTATAAATATTTCTCACAAATTAGCGGAGCGGCACGAAAATTCATGCACACAAAAAGATAGAGAGAGAGAGAGAGTAAAATGTATAGAGAGAGTGGAAAACTATTTTAATACGATAGAAGAGGCAAAACTTATTAAATTGTTGGAATAATCGTAGCTGCGAAATGCCCGTGCTTAAATTTGAAATTGCTTTGCAGAGCAGAACATCAAAGAACTCTGAACTATGTAAATTCAAAACTCGTACTGACATTACATATGATATGGCTGGTGTATGGGGAATTACTTGAGGGCTCCGCTACCAACTACCCAACTCTTTTCCCTTTGGCTTACTGCGTTCCCATGGCAGAAAATGACTGAAATCGTCAGTACCTTGTCATTTTATATAATCATCTAAGAGCTAAGATCTGCTTTGATTTGAAGCTGCCCCACACACACATACACACACACACACACACACACTTACACTTGAACGCGTACAGATATAGAAATGGTATTCGTGGAATTTCAGGAATGAGAACGAGGGTAAAAATGTTGCATGGTTGTATGGAAGCCACTCATCGGATTGTGATGACGGAAATCCCCTCGTTTGCTATTTATTGCAGCAGCAGCAGCTCTCAGGCTTGGCTTGGCTTGGCCCAAAGGCAGCTGTCGCTGTCGCTGCAATAAGCCGGCAGAAAACCGCAAAGGTAGTCCGTAGCGGGGAAAAGAAACACTTGAAAATAATTAAATGTACTACACAAAACAGAATACAAAACAAAATGAGCTTTAAGTGTCGAATCTAAAAATACCCTTCCAAAGAGAACATCTAGAAGTTTGCGATATCAATATTACATAGATATTTCTATGGTTTTTTTTAATTTTTGCTGGAATTCAATTTGGAAAACCACAAACTTTAACTGGGAAGATGTTGCATGCTCTCTCGTAATACTCACAATTAGGATAACGATGGTGATGATGATGATGATGATGATGATTGTGAAGGTGCTATGGCAACGCGTAGAGTTGAGAAAAAGTGTACAGCTCAGGCAGTTAGCCCGTATTTCAACGACTCCCTCGTGTCCCAGTTCAAAGGACTCGCCTACTCGGCAAATTTGCATAAAGGGAAGAGCGGAAAACTTTGCAGATAGCAATGTGGGTGCTTACGGCACACAGATAAAATTGACGCTGGCAATGGCTTTAAGTCCCTCAATCATTATTAAAGTATATAATCGTAGAAAATCGTTATCTCTCTCAGGCAACGTGTTAAATTTTGCATTCAATGAAGTCAATGAACAAAGGCTATGACATTTGCATTAGTTAGAAAGAGAGACTGTGTGTGGGAGAACAATGATGTCGCTTGCACTGGCGCAAGGATATGCATGCTTAATTGTCTGTCTGGGCCAGAACGATGATATGATTGTCTGTTAAATCGTTGCATTTCAGTTGGTCTAATGCATCCATCAGAGCCATCCAATTCCAATTAACTCAACGTCAAATTATGACAAAGGGCAAATTAACGAACGACTGGAGCTGGAGCTGTGCTGCTGCCTTGTGCAGGATCTGTGGGGTGTGTTAAATAAATTGACAACTGGGAAGTCTACAATTTGCATAAATTTCAACGTAATATGAAATGACAGCTAAATGAATTGGCAATTGCCATGACATGGCCAGAACAGACTGACGGAAGGGCCAACAGACCTAACCAGACCGATGCTTGCCTTGTTTAACACGCAAATTGTTGGACCCTCCTCGTTGGCTCTTCCTTTGTTTTCGTCTGTTATTTATTGCGCCCTCCCTTCTTCTGGCATCCCTTTCTGGAATTCCGTCCCGTCCATGACTCCCGGCCATGACTTTACATAATCAAGGTCATTGGATCATAGAAAATGAATAGTTCCTTCCTTACTGCCAAGTTTTGTAATCAAAATTTGTATTAAAGCATTTATTATCCACTGACTGCCCTTTAAGTAAAAGCACTTAATAGCTTTCTTGTCTTTTAGTGCGAACTATAATTTCTCAAGGAGAACCATTATGGATGGTATATATTTTTGCAACTTTTTTGTTATCCCAATTACAGGCAGTGTTATCTCAGTTGGAGATTTCCGCTGAAATGCACGCAGAGCATTTTTCTCTGAAACAAGTTGGATTAACTTTTACCCCATCCCTTACACAATTCAACCACTATCTTGATGGCGCTCGAAACTCTTTAAAGCTGATGCTGTAATTGGGAAAATGAAGGCCAATCTATGGGCAGATGGCCAGGAAATAAAAGATGCTGGCACAAGCAAAACCCTGTACGCCAAATGTTGGACAAAACATCACTCCTCTCACTATCAATGTTATGTTTAAACTTTAAAGCAAAAATAACATTACAGAAATCCCTGATGTATGGACACACTGTCCTCTTCTAGTGCATGGGCACACTTTCTTTCTACTTCCTTCTCTTCTTGAGCTCGTTTGAAAGTGGCAGCTGGCTGTGTGCAGAGTGACAAATATAAAAACATAAAATATAAAAGCAATCACTGAATATAAACATCAAAATATTGTGGATTCATTAAAACAAAGGAACTAACTGGACAACTAAGTATTTATTTCAACGCCAAAGGTGTACAATAATAGTCGTTTGGTGTCTCTTTCCCCCCACCCATAACCAAAGGGTGGGGGGTTTGATTGATATCCAATGTTTGTTTGTTAACGAATAATCCCCGTTGGGGAAACACAATTTCGCTGATTGCAATCTAAGGAGTAACCTGTGACATCGCCCGCAAAACCAAATAGCCGCTCCCCATTGACCAACAGCCAATATACATACGAGTATAGTGCACGCATTCGGGCATCAAACATCGGTGACGAGTGGAGTGGACCCATATGATTAATTGGTGTCCATCCATGTGGCAGTTTATCGCGGTTACGACCGCCTGGTTGTCGCCAAACCAAACCCTAACAGCAGACTGTTAGTGGGGGTGGGATTACTCTGTGAACCATGCTCTCACCTTGATTTATGATGGAATATATCACCAGTGTCGTGTCTATTTGGACACACCTATAGTTGAACAGTGAATAAAGCCAATAAATTGGCAATTCCCATTCGTATAGCACTTTTATTGGATAAGGGCTCGCATCGGGTCTGGTCTTTCTCTGCTTGAAAATGAAAGGATATCCTGCAGATATTTAACTGCATTTATAGTACAGTCAGCATTTCAGCAACTACTTGGTTTAGCAAATTACTATAATCCATAAAGCCAGACAAATGGCACTACAAAATCATTTGAAGAACTCTTACACTTGCTCTCACAGTTCACTGACCACATGATAAGTACTCTGTATATACACACCTCAAGCTGCTGGCCGACTCGAGCTGTGAGCACTCCAGGATTATGCTAATAATCTCGACTCGGCTCGGCCATTGATGCCTGTTAATGAGGGCAGCCGTGGACGAGGACGAGGCCGACGCCGAGGGCCTTCTCATCCTACAGCCCTCAATGCGGTGCCCAGATTCACACAAAGACCAGACGAGTTCACTTCGGTTCAACTTTGTTTTTCCTTTCGGTAGATGTGCGCGTAACGCACTTCTAATGATTGTAATTTTATTTCTCCTTTATTCGCTGGCTCTCGACGGTCGTTAAGGACAAGAACACTGGATTTAGTGCCGAATCGGCATCAGTTTCGTTTATGCCTACATGGCTACAAGTTACCGGTCTCCGTGAGCCATCAATTTTGATGGATAAAACACGCAGGGCAGGGCAGCGCAGGCCTGGAGACGAAGCGGAAGCGGAAGCTGGAGATTGGGATTCATATGCCGGAAAAACTGTCAGCCATCTTTTGCAGTTAATGGAGCGTTTCCTTACACACACGCATCCCAGCATCCCAGCATCCAACACTCAGCACTCAGGAAACGTTACTCCGCTCCGCATCAATATTCACACACTCAGCGCAATCTGCCACAGGACTTTTCGCGCGTGGCCACGCCACACAACTTTTCCATTAGGAAAGTTAAAGCCGAGCAGGATACAAATATAAGAAAGTTCCCACCTGGTTTATCCTTGCAATTCGCCAATGAACAAATGGATTTGGAAACTTTTGGGCTGCGCTTGGGTTGGGACATTTTTCGATTTTTGTGGCATCTATTTCAGAGGATGCCTGAGAGATGCCACTGAGAGGAGAATTTTAAATATGCATTCGCTTTTAAAACACAAATTCACTTTGATTCAAACGTAAATACATATATTTAAATGTATTACGTTGAGGCTCCATAAAGCCCTCCAAATGGACAGAACATTATCCTATCCAACACATTTCCAACAAATTATTTGCACTTGTCCTCCCATTCGCCCCACAAAAAAAGGTCTTTAATTAAAAATGTATCGAATCGAATACAAACCAAAATTGACAAAATGTAAATAATTAATTCATGCAAATTCTGCAATGGAATGGAATGGAAAATGATGTGAATATCTGCAAGAAAAAAGTGTGCATTTTCATTAAGTGCGGTGCGATTTCCGGATAGAAAACAAACAACATGCATTTTGATATTGAATATGTACATATATGTATGTATATGCATATATGTATATGCATATGTATATTTAACAAACTGAGGTGTGCGAATTAATTAAAAATAAAAATACATGTAAAGCCATTTTATGTTTGAATTCGATGCATTTCCGGGGAATTCAATTATCGTATGTATGTATAAAAATATTATTTTAGTGTTATACGATGATAAATTCGAACAATACAAAATATTGTTCTCTTTTGTTAGCTTTTTTGCGGGTGGGCGATACAAAAGGACCAAAAGTTGTCTGCTATTTGGCAGGCAGCTATTCAGTGATGGTGTTCCTCTCCGAACACATTGATTTTAAATCAAATGCATATTTTTCTAATCAAATTAATGGAATTAATTTTTATTCATTGTCTTCATGTCTTTCATTGCTGTTTAAAAGCATTTAAAGCATTAAAAGCATTAGGAAGTAAGGTTTAAACCAATTTCGGCCACTTCTTCTTTTAATACATATATTGAAAGGTCCAGGTATCTTCATAAATTGTATTCCTAAATTAGTAAGACCGGAGAGTGTCAGTTCTTGAGAAATTAGGTTTGCTTTCTGGTTTTCTTGGACGGTTATCAGGTTTTTGCAGTAATGCAGAGACACTCTGATTTTCCGAAAGAACTCACAGAAATTATTCTTCACTGATTTTCCACATTTCTTCCATGGCTATTTTTGATATAGTTGTTAAAATTTTTAGGCATTTGAAGAATAAAATTACTAATGATAATCATATCCACATGTGGGAATGTAATCAAGTGTACCCTGTACCAATTTGGCTAAAGAGTTTGTGATGGTCATACTTGTTATATTTTTGTGTTCTCTAGCTGGTGAAAACCATCCCGAGGCCTCAATTAATTTTGCGGCTTCCCAAGCGGCATGGCTGCCAGGCTGTCCAGGTCCTCAAAGAAGGCTCTTCCGAGAATTAGGTGCAGCCTTCTCATAAGTGCAGGACAGCCACAGAGGCCCGTTGACACAGTGCTCCGTAATGACTTCCGTCGAAGTACGCACCAGAAGAGTCTTGGTGCGGTTTTGGGAAGGGAAACGTTAAGGGAAACGTTCTAGTCCATACAGTCTTTGAGACAAAGCATCAGTGGCTTTTATTGGCTTGTTCGATGAAATTGATATCAGATTTCAAATGATTCTGTCTCGACAATTTGTATGCGTTGTATGCCTGATTTTTTGTTTTCATTCTTTTTTCTTTTTAGCACGCTCTGGTGGCGCCAGTATTTTGCATAATTAAACCAGCCACAGCAGATGCTGGACGCGATATGAAGTCGCTCGGATGATGGAGTGGATGGGTGGAGGTAAGTCACGGTCTATTTATAATGCAAATGGGGGCTGGGGACTGGGGGTGGGGGGCGAAATTTGCATTGCAAATCGTTGGATTCTTAACCATGGATGTAGTTTGAAAGCGGTTAACAAATTTATGCGCCCCACGCATGCGAGAAATCTTTCTCTGTCCATCAAAAACAAGAAAAGAAGAAACACTCTCTGCTGGGAGAGAGGATGGGGTTGATGGGGTTGCTTTTGGGTTTTTTTGTTTTTGCCGCCGCATTCCATCGGGGGAATTCCTGATCAAAATAAACACCGAATATATGTATAAATTAAACATGCTCGTAAACTCTTAAACGGATGCTCTCAAACACTAGTCGGAACCGGAGCAGAAGTGCTCGTAAAATGCCATTCTCAGGGTCATAAAATACAAAGAAACCCTACAAATATCTGTACTAATTGGCAGCAGCAGCAGCAGAAAGAATAATTACAACAATTGACCACAAGAACGAGCATAAGCTTCCCCCACAAGTAATGGCAATGGGAATGCCAATGGCTGCCTACAAAATGTATGGCTGAGGTGAAAGAAAATTTGCAACTATTTTGCGGCATTGTACGAGTAGCCAGAGATTTATTTGTGCAGCATTTTGTGCTGTCTTTGGTGCAGAAATCTTTGTTGCATATAAAAGGATTTGCGACTGAGATTAAATACTATTTTCAAAGCACAGGAAATCGATTTAAAAAGAAAATCGGAATACTGCTGCTAGTACGGATTTCAATTTATTCCATCTCTAGCTTTATATGCACACCTGTGGTGTCTTGCTACCTTGCTACCTGCTACGTGCTTCCCAGGAATATGCATATTGAGTTGAACTTTTTGTTGTATTTCAAATGTCCTTCACTTTGCCTGCCACATGAATATTTCAATGACATACGTTCCCCGAGTGTTGCCATAAAAGCAAATGCCTGGGGGGGATTGGATGAATACCTAAACTCTATACACACTTTACGAGTATATGGACATGTTGTTAAAGGGCTTCGGCTATCCGGTAAATTTATTTCACACGATTAGCTTCCGTGTGTGCACCACACAATTTTCATTTCAATAAAAACGTATCGCATCCACTGCAGTTATTCCTTTATGGCATGGCCAATCTGTCGCTCTAGTATCATGCACACCACATCTGCATAGCTTTAATATTGCCCCTGGAACTGCCACTGGAACGATATACAACACTACCTTATCAACCTCATTGATGCCAGAATGTTGACAGCAGACGACGACGACGGCATCTTTGAAGTGCATATCATGACTCAGCGCGGACCCTGAAGATGGGCGAAGGCCGTACGCGTCTGAAGCAATCGATATTTCTAGCCAAGAGCTGGATCAACACTGCAGCATCGGACGGAGAGCCCCTCCTTGTTGAACTTTGTCCAATGCCACGCAATAAAGTCACTTTCTATCAAACCCTTTCTCTTACTCTTACTCTCTTTCGTGCAAGTTAGCCTGCAACAAAAACAAATGTTGGAAAAAATGTTTCAAAAATAAGTTTGGCGTCAGAACTTTATAGAACGAACTTTTTGATACAAACTTTTTGTTGAAAAAAAAATGGAAAAATCCTTGTATGGCCACAGATAAATTTAAGCTTTTATATAGAAAAAAGAAAAAAAAAAAAATTTCATAAGCTAATCCCTAAAGTAGGGCTTTGGAAATTCTAAAAATTAAAGTTGCTGTATATATTTCATGTTTGCAATTGGCAATACGAGTATAATAAGTAATATTAATTGGTGAGATTAAAAGTTGTTTAAATTATGACAGGCAAGCTTTAGAAAGTGTTGTTTTGTTTTGTTGTGTTGTGTGTGGCAACTGAATGAAATTAAAACCACTAAAATGCAAGTTCAAATGATCGACTTTAAGCCCTAGAAATCAGTGCTTTGATTCGAATTTTAATGAATATGCGACATATAGTGCCCTGGAAATTGCAGTATACCCACCCAGAAAGTAAAGACCCAGGACCGTCCCAAATGTATACTTATTGTTGTTGCCTGAACTAAGCTCTGCTGGAATTTCCATGTGGGTAAGGTGGAAAAACAAGTTATTTGGCTATTACCAGGCAATTAAATTTTAAATGAGAATTATGCAACTTAAATGCCAATATAAACGGAATATAAGAAAGCGAATCATGGGTTGGGTTATATTTTGTTCGTTTGTTTATTAAAGAATTGAAGCAATGGCGATCGATTTCATACAAGTTGTCATGGCACAGAGAGGGAGGGAGTCCTTTTAATAGTTGGCCACAAATGTGTTTGGATCAATCACGGTGGCCACCTCCCAAGGATGGACGACAGAGCGTCCTGGAATGCGATTGTAGGCAGCTGCAAAGACGGAATGGCAATCAGTTGGATATGTTGTACAAGGACACAACACACTTTACGCCCACTCACCAATTATCTTCTGGATGGCTGTCTGTGCATCCAGCAGCTGGGTGCCAGGCGCGGGTGCGGCGCTGGCAAGGATCAGGCAGACGGCGGCAAAAGCCAGGGCAACCATTACGAATTTCGACATACTTGTGGTTTTTTTGGGGTTTTGGTTAAGCTTGGATGCTCTTTCTTGAGGGCTGCTTGGAGTCTAATTGATTCTGCACGAGCCGCGCATCAGCTATTTATACTCCTCCTCAAGTGGGAGACAACAGACAGAGCAACAACCAAGAACGGGATGGGATGAATGAAAGCCTCTCCGCCTAGACATGGGCACAGGCACACACACACAGATTATAATATACGAGTAGAGAAAGAGTGAGAGCTTGTTCAAAAGGCAGCTGTTTCGAAATTTAATTTCTTGTTTTGGTTTCGGTCTAACCGTCTAATTTTGGCGGCATCTGAATATCCCGCACTCGTATAATCCGTGGAATGTGAAACGAGTTTCGCAAAAGAACAAACGATTCGGACTGGGGAATTCTAGCCGTCTCTCGTAGGAAATCCAAACAAAACAAACAGCAAATGTGCTACAAATAAGAAGATACACATAAATAATATTAGATACCACCTACCAAGTGAAGAAGTTCTGACCAGGTGCCAGATTTGTTTCAAAAATAAAGTCAATCCAATCCAGGAATCAAATAGTGCATAAGTAATTCCTTCGGCTGTGCTCCCAGTCGCCGGACAATAGTCGATCGCGATAGGCGTTATTAGTACATCTAGTATTTTGAAGCATATATTCTAGTATATTGAAATGTATGGATTTTTTTATCTCTGCAATGAACGGGCATATTTTTCAGGCGCCATGAGTTTCCGCCATAGTTTTAAGCTTCCCATTCATTGTCGCGTGGTTTAAGCCAGGAGGAAATACTGCAGTAAGAATCTTTTGTAATGGGTGTGAGGTTATATTTACATACATTAATATAAATATAGCCAATATAAACAATCTGCTTCTTTCGGGGGAATACGGGCTGTTAAAGATAACCCCACGGGACCATCGACACTCCCCTTTTGCTGCATTTCATTATCAACTTTCGAGGACGATTACCAGGTATTCAATAGTCGATAGGCACTTTAAAGTTTTGGTTTAATATTGTCATATATTTGCCATAGGGTACATATGAAAATGTTTTGCAAACGATTTGTGTTTTTGACGGTGACAGTTCATTGTACGACTGCCCTGTTCTACAGACATTCTGGGCATTTCCAGTCGTCACCATATCGGCCACTTGAAAGCGTTTAAAGAAGGAATCGTTTTGCTTATTTGCCGGCTTTTGTTTTGTTGATTTATAAACAAACCGGTTGGCTTAATTTGCCGCTTCGCTCCGGTCAGGGGCCAAAAGAAAGTAAAATTTGTTGGTATTCTATTCGTTCCATAAATTACATCAGCTGGAGAATTTCTCTTAAATTCGAGCAAAAATGTATGCAAAATTCTTCTGAGATGAGACCCTTTTGGGACTATGTCGTCTGTCTGTTTTGTGTACAGAAAAGATGATTGGAATTTGCACTTAATCAGGGAGATGGAGACGCCTTTCATGTTATTCAATCAATCTCAGACTTGTCGTACTAATGCAGGGATGTGGCTCATTGGCACATTTCTCGGCAGACATCGGAGAGCAGATGTTGATCCACTTATAAGTACCTGGAGGAAGACACACAGACAAGCGACGACTACCCACAACGCTTTTTCCCCACAGGGCTTGGAGGCAGACACATGGCAATCGTTTGGGGAAATAACAATCATGTGTTTGTGTGCGCCTGTGGGTGGGTAATGAGGCAGGCGTTAAGCTGCTTATCGCAATCTTTATGGTACTGTCATTTTCCCCCAATAATTTTAATCTATGACCCCAGTCCAGGACTGTTTTGTGGCTAGAGCCAGAGGGCCAGCGATTTCATATTAATAATGAACCCCCGCCTCTTGAAGCTCTTCACGTTTTTTCGTATTTGTTGGTATATTTTTATCTGCATTGCTACTCGTTTAATTTGGGCCGTGTGCAAATTTGTTACAGTCATATATACATAGATACTCTATGGTATTTATGGATATAAATTAGCTTTTCAGCTTTAAAGAGAGCGAAGAACACGCTCTCAATGAAGACACCACACAGCGTGGAGGCGGCAGCTAAGTGGCAGCTAAGCATAAACATGTTACCCCAGGGCTTTTTTAAATTATATGACGATAAATTATTATCTGCTGCCTGAGCAGCCTTTCTGCGGCTTTTGCGCACTCTTATGATACATATGTACAAAGTACATATGTACAAAGTACATATGTACATACATACATATGTACTATATGGGGGAAAAAGTTTCCGTTGCAAAAGAGAAAACGGAAGGCATATGCCGCAATTTTTATTGTAATTAAGTGGATGAACACTGGACTAAAGGGCTTCTTACAGAGACTTCATTAAAATATTTTCAAATAATTGAACAGGTTTCCAGCTGAAATGTAAGCCAGCTGGAAACCAGCCACCCTTCAACCCGTACTCCTACACACTTTATCACACATATTATTTACTTAGCCATTTATTTGTTTGCTTGCCTCCAGACAACACGCTGCGTATGCGTAATGTGCGGCAAAAGGATTATGTTCGGAGTGCCCGGAGAGTCAGCCCGGAGAAATGAGCCCATCAGCATTAGCATTAGCATCAGAATTTGATTAATGTCGCATTAATTAGTATAAGAATTACCATTACCATATAATGAAGAAGTCTTCGGGCTACTAATTTTAATATTCATTTTCATAAGTTTAACAAATTTCTAGCTCGAGTACGTGTGAAAGCATAAACAGCCTGCAGTAGACACGTTTTCATGGCTAAAATGAAAGATAAAGAGTTCTAATTAAGAGTTCCAGTGAAGTGTTGTATTATGAATTATTAAGTAATTAATCATATTATTAATGTGGCATGTTGCATGATAAGTATGAGTAGCCTTTGGTGCTTGTTCACAATCGATAGTCCAGCGAGCACACGAACTTTCTTCTAATCTGCTTTAGGAAAGAGTAGAAGCTCAGCCAAAAGGATGCTTCAATATCATATTTGGGGCACACAAGAAGATGGGTCGAATCAGCTGTGTCTGTAAATTAGATTTATACCTTGCCTGTGGCATTCATCGTTTCGATTTGATGGATAAGACTTGGCCCGTCACGTGGTAAATCATATTATGGAAAAGTTGATTTCCACCGCAAGTAAAGTTCCAGTTGCCAAGACAATTTTTTGGGGAAAACTTCTGCCTTCTGCATATTCAGTATCAGAATACCAAAGTCGCTAAGCTGAATATACATAATTCATCACGAAGTTCATGGCCAAAAACAAAGCAAAAAACTTGCTCAAAGCCGAACTGCTGAAAGATAATCGTTTTTGACCAACATGATGGATAGAGTGGGATAATCCGAGCTTGAGTTGCTAACTTTTGCTTTTCTTAGAAGTGGAGTGCCAGAGGGTGCAATTTGTCTCTCTTTGGGGGGGTGGAGCTGGAAGCTGAAAAGTCAAACATTTTAAATCCTTTATCAGTTTCGTTGAAAAGCATTTCAAGCAAACTTTCTGTTGACAAGTAATTCCTTCATGTGGAATGACGGTCACAGAGCCAGAAAGTATGTCAAGTCTGAAGTTTGCTTCGTTGCAGTTGGCAACTGAAATTGATATTTATAAGAATATCTAACTCACTGAATATTTCAATTAGTAGCTGCAATTCAATCGAAAAACTCCATTGGATTTTTCATACATAAATTCAGATTTATTTTTTTAATTAATTGTGTGAGGCATCCACATGTATACACATGCTTTATATTAGTTATACGCTAATTAGCACTCAAGTAAAACCATTTAGTTTAGTGTGCAGCAATTTTAGATTAAATTTGCATCCATAATTTGTGGAATTAGTGAGTAGAAATTCTATATAATTCGGGATATATTAAAAGTGCTATGTATGCACACCTGGCAGTTCCACTTGAGAGCATCATCATCCTCTGCTAAGGGCTGCTGTGCGCCAGGTGTTGCTTAAGCCTTCAACAGGCAGCCAGCCAGCCAGCCAGCCAGCCAGTCCCATATGCTGGCTGTTTGTCTTTGGGATGGCGATGTCGGCACTCGTCCGTAATTAATCATGTCCTGATGCCGCTTGTAGTTGGATGCACATATCTGTTGACATGTCCGTGCTTTTTTATCATTTGCCAGTTCCAGCGTAATGCTATATTTATCTTGTCACTTATATGCCAAGACACAATCGTCCCCCCAATGGGGTCCGCTGTTCTATTCTTTACCATTTGGCGTCATAAACGGTTGGCTCCCTTGAATCTCAACCATCGTCATCGGGCAGAATGGGCGTAGGACTCCAGCAACGGTAGCCACAGCAATAGCAACAGCATCAGCAATAAACAGTGGAAAAATAAAGGAGCCGGGTGGAGACAAATCCAGCATGTTTATGTTGAGCCTAGGAGCCCATTCCACACATTCCACTGATATAATTGCTGACGTAAATCAGGAACAAGAGGAAAACGGAAAAAGGTGGTGTGTGTGCGTGTGCAAAGAGTGACAGGACCTGTTAGCGTTAAGGGCGTCACAGTCAGACGGTGCCATCCGGAACATCAGACACATTAATGGCCAACATTTCTCTTGGCGACCGCATCACAAATTGAAATAAATATACATCTTAGAGGCTGTGGTGAAAGGACAAGAATATTAGTTAACGTGGTGGTGGGGGAGGGCATTTTATTGAAATGTCTGTCCCGGGAATTGATTCAAATGGAAATATTTGCATTTTATTATTGAATAAGCCATTTGCTTATTGGTTTGGGGTCTTGGCAATTGGAAATCTTAAAAGCCGTACTAAGTGCCCGCAAACACACATTTTTCTCGTTGCTCCTTTCACTTTCCTTTGGAAAATCGTGCGAAAAAAAGTAGGCATGTTGTTGATTTTATTGGCCAAGTACACGAGAACACATTTCTCAAATTAATGTGCACAAAAAAAGACAAAAAAACATTATGCAAATCACGTTTTGTTTTTTTTTTTCGTTTCAAGCGCCTTTACGCGTTGAAAAGTCAAGGGGCCACGGTTTTGTTTCAAGACACGACAAGGTGGCTCGTTTGGGGGAGGGGTGGTGTTTTTTATTCTGTTTTATGGCCAACACACGCACGAAATTCGCAGTGAAAATGAGATTTTAAAGTAACTTCCGGTAGAATTATGTTTATTACATTAAATTCCGCTGCTCTTTATCATAAATATTCCAGACACACCATAAACTTTCCTAAATTCATTCTACTTTAACGCATTCATATCAGTGTCACTCATTCATTCTTTTTCAAATAATTCCACTTTGGCGCGCAGCTCTAGCGGATTTTTAGGCGATAGCGCGAGTCGATAGTATCGATAGCCCAACAGCTGTTCGCTGTGTATACTTTTTCAATATGGCTGCGGAAAAAAATTTTACGCTGCGCTGCCCGAATTGTGTTACAAACTAAAATTGTTATTAAACAATTAAAACTCAAATAACGCGAAAAAAGCCAGTGCACATAAATATAAATACAGGATTGAAGTGCGCGTTGGTAAATTTGTAACAGAAAAGAAGAAATCGTGCGAAAAACACCGACCGGCAGCCGCGCCAAAAAAAAGGAAAAACCCCGGGGTGCACAAAAAGAAACAAAAAAAAAACACGCGCAGTAATGGAAGCAGACATTGCGCCTGTGGTTGCCGCTAATGGCAATGAAGAGATTAGCCCCGGTGCAGAGCCGCAAGTATACCAGGAGCTGCACCCACTTACAGACCCACAGCAGAACAAACCGGTAGGACCCTCAGACGCCTCAGAAGTAGTTGTAGAGCTTATGGATTACTTAGGAGGAGAGGTACTAGTATAATCCAAAGTGCCATACACAACAGATTTTCTTCATTATAAGTTTTCATTTCAGGGAACGGGTAATGCAACAGCAACGGAGGAGGTTGCAACAGCAACAAGAGACGTTGCGGAGGCTGAGCAAATGGGGGCAGAATTTTTGGACGATGAAATGCCCGAAGTGGATGTGCATAAGCTGATTGAGGAGGTGGACAACGCCAACACATCACCTGCAGAGCCGATTATCGATGGGGGAGCAAAAAAAGCCGATGCTTCTGACGTCGGTGCTGAAGAAAATGCTGCTGATGCTGACGTCGATGCTGAAGAGGATGCTGCTGTTGCTGATGCTGCTGACGATGGTGCTGAAGAGGACGCTGCTGTTGCTGCTGACGATGCTGCTGAAGAAGATGCTGATGGTGCTGACGTTGGTGCTGAAGAAGATGTCGCTGCAGTGGACGAGACGGATATTACTGGTGAAGAAAATTTCGAGTCTGCATCCGAGGAGGAAGCGGAACTAATCATCGGTGACGAGCCACCCAATGTGCCGGCCGAGGGCACTGAGACAGTTCCCGCTGTCAGGGAGCGCAAGAAGGAGGAGGAAGTTGACGAGAATCAGTGCCGCGTGTGCACCAGCAAGGAGGACCTAGTCAGTCTCTTTAAAAAGACAGTGGACGCCACACCCGCCGACATGCTGGTGGACCTCTGTCCCAACTTGTCCATTGCCGTGAAGGACTTCATGCCGCAGTTTATTTGCACAACGTGCTTGAACAGTCTCACCATTGCCATACAGTTGCGGAAGCAGCTGGAAACCACAGAACGAGATCTACGCAAGCGCCTGTCGCGCAGCAAGAACAAGGTTCGTCGTCCCCGAGGGTATGTGGTCATTGATGCCCCCGTTTCCGACTCGGCCAGCGACGATGATGAGGACGACGATGTAGAGTTCAAGGTGTCGGACGTGGCGGGCTCCACCAGTGCGGAGAGTGACTCTGCCGAGTCGGACATCAGCGAGAAACGCAAACGTTCGATGGGACGCGGGCGTGGACGAAAGAAGGCCACTAAGCGCGGCAGTGAGGACAACGAGGACGAATCGGTCAGCGGCTCAAAGAAGCGGGCACATGGCTCCCCCTCGATGACCGGTCCCTTTGAGTGCAATCAATGCGACCTGACGTTCTCGCGCAAACAGTCGTACGTGCTGCACCGCAAGTCCCACGACCCCCGCAGTGTTTTCACCTGCGAGATCTGCGAGAAGACGTTCAAAGTGCAATGGGCCTACAAGACCCACATGGAACGGCACGCCCAGGAGCGTGCCCACTTCCGCTGTGAACTCTGTACGCAGGTCTTCAAGTTGCGGGCCGAGCTCAAGCGCCATATGGCCGTGCGCCACGACGAGCACGGCTTTATTTACGAATGCAAGCGATGCCAGCGCACCTTCCTCACCCAGCAGCGATTGCAGCGCCATCAGAGCACCAGCTGCCTGCGCCACGGCGAGGAGCGGAGCAGCCACAACAACAAGCGCAGATCCACGGAGGGCCAACCACAAGGCAGGGATCTCTTCAAGTCGGTGGCCCCCCTCACCACCACCTACTGGAGCGACAGCTTCTCGGATTAATCTGCCTCTGCCGGGCAGAGCTCGCGCTTGGAAATTTCGGACATGTGGATTTGTGTTTCTATGAAAGGAATTTAAGTTTAGCTAGCTTTAAGATGAAAGTGCAAACAAATACATAAACATATGTGTGTAATGAATGCGAATTGAAACAACATCTATTTTGAGTATTCTCTGGCACATCCTTGCTGTTCTTCCTGTTGCCATGGTAATAAGCTCGTATTTAAGGATTCGAGGATTTTGCTTTCAAAGAAAATATAAATGTTTTCCCCCACTAATTTAGCAAATGAAAACGATAATGTGACTGAAGTAGGATTAGAGAGACCTAATAACTGAAGTAATTTATAGAGCATGGCCTTGTGATGCAATATTGTGCAATATAATGCTCATAATGCCACTAAGTTTCAGCTCGACAGTGCAGCAAAATTGCAGCATTTATTGGTATTTAGTGCTCTGTGCAGCTCCACTGCGCTGTGGCGCACAATCATAATTTAGCTGCAACAAATGTTTATAATGTGGCTGGTTGGCCCCAACAACGAGCATTTAACTGCCGCGATTAAATCTGCCCACCCCTGCGGCTCCTCTGGGGAGGGGCCTTCTGTGTGCTAGCCTAGGGGTCTGTTGCAACAAGGATACTTGACTTGACTGCAGCAGCCACTCAGATATTAAGTTTGCTCGTGGCATGAGCTCACTCAGACAGAATCTGGAACGTTCCACTAGAAGTTGCGTGGATGAGGAGGAAGTGGAGGCGGAGGACTGGTTCAACACATGTATTTATTTATACGATTATGTACAAAAGCAGGTCATTAGGGAAAGAAAGCCAGGAAGGGAGTCCAATCGTGCTAATGCCAAGAAAAACTGTGGTGTATCTGCTTGCTGCTCTTGCTGCTGCTGTTGCTGCTGTCGTTTCTGGTGCTCCTGCTGCTGCTGTTGCTGCTCGCTCGCGTCTCTGGTCTCTATTAGAAGTGATGGTAGGAGTGGAGGGAGTGGATGGAATGGTAGCTGGGCAGGTGATATGACACTGGGTGATGCGCGATGAGCGGTGCATGCGAGATGATTGGTGCATGCGAAATGAGCGGTGCATGCGAAATTAATGGTGCATGGTGTACCAGAGTCGGTGCGGCGACGTAATGCGAAGACGTCACCAATGGGGCGTGGTAGCCCAGACCGAGCGACAGGCCACGCTTGGCCTTGACAGAGCCTTCCTCCTGCTGCAGCTGCTGCTGCTGCTGCTCATCGGCCACGGGTGCGGGTGCGGGTGCGGCCAGGATACAAGTGGCACAGGCTATCAGCAAAACTATCTGTTTTCCCAGGAATTTTTCATTAGCGAGTCATGACCGATGGGCGAACGAGAGACGGAGAGGCAGTGGGTTGTTAATAATTCACAAAATGAATTTCCGTGATGGTTTTCCACCATTTTCACCCACACAGAAAACTCATTTCAGTACTTACAGTGAAATTCATGATTGATTAATGTTTGTCTCTCACGGGGCACGGACACTGCAAAACGGACAATGGGGGCACTGATTGGACGGGGCTTGGCTCTCTCGAAAATTCAACTAACATCGATGGCAATCAGAACGACTGTATTTATACGATTTTCACGCTGTGCGTAGACGCATAGAAACTCACTCAAAACTAAACCAAACTGCACTCATTAGGCCGAAACTATTTGGGCCCAAAAATGAAAATCAAATAAAACATTGACGAGAAAAATATCATGCCCACATTGAACCAAAATTGCACAAACAAGTTGCACACAGCAGTGGCAGCAGCAGGCTCCAGTCTGTGCCACACAGCCACAGAGAGTATCTGTGTGAATGCATTTGTATCTGACAGAACGCCAGAGCGATAGTCTGCCAGTCTGACTGTCTGACACCAGCATAAGTAGTTTTTTTTTCTGTTTCTGTTTTTTGTCTAATTCAGAAAATTATTTGGAGTAACCACACGCTCAATTCTCAATTCACTCACTCACTTACGAGTGTCAATGCAGATGGATACCCATAAACAATCTGTAGTTAAAATGGTTAATCGCCACTAAGTTCAGTTCTTAATAATCGCATTAATTAAATGCCACAAAATGCTGGTCGACTGCTGAAAGTGTCTGAAGCCTGAAACATTTTGATTCAGTGAAGTGCGTAGCTTAACTGATTAAGTTTGCCAGGTGCCATCTACTAATTGCATTTAATCCGATTAAGTGCTCATCACAGCTCTTGTCTGCCAGATTCACTCTCGCCCCAGGGTGACTTTGCGCAACTGCATTTACAACGCCACTTACCTCAAATCTACTTAGCCCCAATGGCAAATAGTCTCGTAATCGTAAACAAAACTACGATTCCTTTAAATTGGCCAATTGGAAATTTAACTTTGCGGCTTAAGAGCTTTTGATAAGTTTACATGTAAATATACATATCAACTATCACTGGTAACAGTATTTAAGTTTAAGTTCTGGCCTTAAGCGCCTCGGTACTACGAACACTTATGACTTTTTAATAGTCAACAATTGCAGATGGAAGATTGAGGCAGCGGCAGAAGCAGGCAGAATTGGCGCAGCGGGAATTTGTGGCACCAGCTTGTGTGCAGATGCCCCATCTGTCTCTTGTCTTTGAAGTCAAGTGTGGCAATAAAAACATTCGGTAAACAACCGCCCACACACACACACACACAGACACACATTAACAGAAGAGAGTCCGACGTTAATTAACGCCATAGGGAAATGGTCGAAAAAGAAAAAAGCAAATAACAAATAACGGAACAGCCTGGAGTTCCTTTTTCCTTTTAAGTACAGTTTTCTGTTGATGGGGCGCCATTTTGTTACAGTTTGCCCGCCAGTGCTCCACTGATTGTGTGTTTGTGTGTGTGTGTGTGCCACCTGTTCGTATCTACCATGTAATTTTTCCCATCCGACTGGGATGAAAACCAGTCTAATGAAAGGCGACAGCAGCTAACAGGATAATTCTAGAGGGATGAACATTGTTTTTTGCAAAAAAGATAAAAAAAAAAAAGTGAAACGTAAGGCTTGGAATTGGGGGGGAGAATTCTCAATAAATCCTCGTTAGTATAATTGGTCAGGATTTTTCCCCAGAAAAACAAATCTAAGGACACACGTTAGACGATGGCAGAATATGGTGCGATTCTCATGTGTTCCAATTTTTATTAGAAAACCCCCTCTAACCTTTAATAACGAATAACAGAAAATGTCATAACATTTGTCATCAAGATGTTTGGGGGCAGAAATTTGTCGTTTTAATAGTGGTCGGACACCTGCAACAGATTGAAATTGAAATTGTAATTGAATCGATTGCCTGGAGACAGTCTGGAGTCTTTGTTTGATGGCCATTTTCATTTTGATGTAATGTCCAATCGTAAAGAATAATTACCCGCCACAGATGCAGTCGTATGTTTCGGCTCAGATACGTTGACAAAATCGAAAGGCCAATCCATCAGCATCAAAACGCTGACAAGCAACAAATGACAGTCCCAGTCCAAGTCTCAGCCCCAGCCCCAGCCCCACTCAACTCGAGTGAGCCGCCGCACAGCAAAGCTAATTCAAAATTATGCATACCTGATGAGGCAATGCTGTCTGTCTGTCTGTCTAGTTGAGGTTGTGGTGGTGCAGTAGACTGGCATGGGCGGCTGGACAAGGGGGTGGAACAGGGTGGAGTGGTTGGATATTGCAAAATCGGCAGCGAACAGGATTCGATACAGATTCAGATTTCATTTTGGTGCCATTAGCTTAAAAGCAACACCTTCGACGACGTGTGGACATGTGGACATGTGGACATGTCGACATTGATTTGAACCACTCACATAGCCCGAGAGTGTCACATGCTAACCGTCAAATGAGTATGCCCAGACAACGACCAATTACCACTCATTATTGCCATTGCATATTCCATTAATTATGTAATGGCTGTGCTATGGCCAGGATATTGTAAAATTGTTTGTATTCGGCAACACAATGAACCTATTGTTAAGTAAGTAACAAGTAACAAATTGCAAATTGCAATCGATATCGTTTGCCATGCCTGGGCGCAACACGACTGTACGTGTAGGAGTACCAGTAAACAAATATGGGATAAGCGTGGGATGTTGGGCGATGGGTGGGGGGGGTGCATGCAACCAACTGTAAGCTCCATTGGGTCGCATAGCAGACCCAAATGCTACCAAATATAATACAATATGTACATACATATGTACATATGTACTCTTTGTTCGCTGCTTTTCACGCTTTCTTTGGTCTCTGGGACGGGCAATTTGTTGGCTCTCTGCAAATTGATTGGGGACTAAATAAATTGGCGGCAAATTCCATTAGTGTTGTGCTTAAAATGGGACAAACAAATCAGATTCCATTGGTTTTTTTCAGCACTTTCAGCATAGAGAACGACCACATCAAAATGCAGTTAACCAGCAACATGCCGCAGTCGCAGTCGCATCTGCAGCAATCGGTTCCCTTCAATGCCACCATACTGAAGGACTTTAAGATAACCAGCAGCGATATTGAGGACTTTGTGAAGCTGATGTACGAGTTTCAGCGTAAGAACCAGTCAAAGCTGAACGACGAGTGCCAGGGGTATTGCCAAGGCGAAATCTACAACTGGCTGAGGGCCTACAACAGCATTCATGGCTATGTCTCCCTAATGGTAAGTACCATACCATCCCCCACACCCCCCACACCCGTTGACAGCCAGCAACAAGACTAATGATCAACCACAGAATGAATGGCAAAGGGTTGGAATTACCATCATGGAAAGCCAAGAAATGAAAAACTGTCCTCAAAATGTTGCAAAATGCCCTGCCACCGACTGTCTATCCGTCCGCTCCTGCTCCTTCTCCTGCTGATTAATCTTTGGGGCTTCGACACCTTTGAACTTTGGCCAAGACCATGGAACTGTTGGCACTTTTTTGTGTGGTGTGCAGCTTGGATGAATAAGAGTAATGCGTTTAGCACAATTCACAAATCATTGCCTTTCACTCCTTTGAGTAGATGGAAATTATGTTTTTTGATGTGGCTATGGAGTTAATTTCAAATATTTAGCAAACATAATTAGGAAAAACGAATTTATGGTTTTCTATTGTGGCAAGGATTCCCTCGACAAACCACTATAGAAATTATTCAATTTGGTTAGATGAAATATTAAAGCTTTAATGTACACACAAATGAAAACCAGAAAAGTAAAGTTTTCACAGTAAAACCAATGGAAAATTCAAAAGTTTCCATTTAAAGGGGGTAGGTGATGGCCTGGGGATGTGGCAGAGACTCAGCAAAAGTATGGTGATTGGGCGTCCATCCCCCCCTTTTATGAATAACTCATCCCTTGGTTGCTTTTGTTTTCCCAAAAACAAACACACACAGATTTGCGTTTTCGGAACAATAGCAAACATCTTGAACATAATGGTGCTGACGAGAAAGGAAATGGCCAAGACGCCCATCAACAACATACTGAAGTGGCTGGCCGTCGCCGATATGTTCGTGATGCTGGAGTACATACCATACACATCCTACCAGTATATCTACATGAAGCCGGGTAAGCGTCATAAAGAATGTCCTCCCCTCATCCTGCAAATGACTTAGTGTGCAATGCATTGTTGTGTAGGTGAAAAGGATCTAAGCTACGTGTGGGCCGTGTATCTCCTGGTGCACATGCACTTCACTCAAATCCTGCATACAATTTCCATTGGCCTGACAGTGACATTGGCCGTGTGGCGTTATGTGGCCATCAGGTGAGTGCACTGGCTGATTGTTTTGGCCTTTGTGTTTGGCTGGAGTAGCCTTCGGCTGTTATCATTCATTCAGATAGTTATTTTGTGTACCATCTAACCCACATCAACATCAACATCGACATCGACAGCAACGTCGATACCAAAGTCTGAATTGACTATAGACGTCTGTCTAATTTGATTAACACGGCAGCAATGTGTCTGTTTCTGTTCTTCTTTCCCGTCTTTTGTTATAGCCAAATGTTACCATCTCTTTTCCACAGACATCCAAACGGGAGCTGTGCCAATTTTCTGCTCGCACATTCCAGGGAGGCCATACTCCTGCCGTTCATTATTTCGCCGATTCTCTGCTTGCCGACGTACTTTGTGTTTCAGGTGCGGGAGACCCACGACGTGGACTCTGTGGATTACGAGGCCCTTTACCATGTCTACTTTGATTCCGATTCGGTTCTATACAGGTGCGCGCAAGAAGCCATTCAGTATCTTCTCTTTATATTCGCTTTCTTTTTTGTCATCTGATAGGTTCAATTTCTGGATACATTCCGTGATAATCAAGCTGTTGCCGTGCAGCGCCCTGACCGTCATCAGTGTCGTCCTAATGAATGTCCTGTGCGAGGCCTCGCGTCGCCGCCTCAAGCTGAAGGACTACGACATTGCCAACAAGTATGCCATCCAGCAAAGCCTCACTGACACCAAGTCCAGAAGGTGGGTGCTAAACGATCGATGTTCTTTTTTTTGGCTTGAGCTAACCTCTCTTTAGGCCCCCGCGCTGCGATCGACGCAACGATCGCACCACTCTGCTGCTGGTGGCAGTGCTGGTGCTCTTCCTGGTCACCGAATTTCCGCAGGGGTTGCTCGGACTGCTGTCCGGGATGATGGAGAAGTGCTTCTTCGCCCATTGCTATCCGCCCTTTGGGGAGCTGATGGATCTCCTGGCCCTGATCAATGCTGCTGTCGGCTTTGTGCTCTATGGCCTGATGTCGAAGCAGTTCCGCACCACCTTCCGTTCGCTGTTCTTCAAGCGGCACTTTGGCAGCTCTGAGATGACCCGCCTGACCCGCGTCACCACCACATGCGTCTAAGGAGAATCCACAAGGAAGTCCAGATCGAGAGATGGGAGAAGATTGAGCAGAAGGCCAATGCCCGACAGGATATGACATCTCAAAGATGCTCTTGGGCTTGCCTCCACTGGAATTTCTAAACTAAACATATACTTTCAAAAAGTGTGTTATATTATCTGTGAGCAGAGAATTTTTATCAGTTAATTGATTGATTGATTCGACATGTGATTTGGCTGTTTGAGCAAGTGCCATTTCCCTTCCCATTTAGCTGCTGATAAAAGTTATTGGATTACTATTTAAGATTAAAGATTAAAGGATTATATCCATTATTCATTGGATGTTTCAGATTAATGTGTGTTTTGGTAGTGTTTTTTGGTAGCTTAAGAAATAAAGATACATATATATGTATGTAGGTAAAGATTTAAGATATATTAAACTACAGTTTATTCCAGTGTTTTGTATACTCTATGTCTAAGAGATATGTACATACATATACCCAATATATGTTTAGTATATATGTATGTGTATGTATCTACATCTGTATGTGTAACTATAGCTGTGACCAGTGCTGAAACCGCTTGTCATGCCAGGAGGGCAAGAATGCGAGAGCCCACGCATTGCATTGCCCCTCCTGGCATCGAGTGCAGTATCCAGCCTCTTCAGTTTAGTCTAACAGTTTATCTATTGCACCTACGGTTGCAGTTTACTCTATAAAGTTAAGTCCTGGTGCATTTTACGAGTATCAAACAAGTTTTATTTAAGTGTAAACACGTTCAAATAAATGTTTGATGTGAGTTAAGAAGCATCTTTGATGCCCAAAAAAATTGGTATTTGATTTATTCTTTACAGACTTTACAGCGATATTTGTTCCATATGTCTCTATGCTGTATGTGTAGGACTTCCTTTAGTTCCGGCTAACAACAGCATTCACTTCCAGTGGCAGCTCATCTGGTCGCAGTTCCGGCGCCGTTCCCAATGCCGCCTCATCCGAATCCGCGGCTTCGAGCAGTATTCCATTGCCGTGATTCGATATGCGAAGAAGAGACTTGAGTTTTGTTGCTTGAAATTTATACTGAGAGAAAGCAAGAAAGTTTAAGCGCTTAAAGAACGTAGCCATGGCAGAATTTGTTTTGTTTTAGCCAATCGCTGGAGGAACTTATTTGCTATTCGCACGCCGCAGCATATAGCCATCGGGTCTGGTTGTATTCGAGGCGACTTACTTCCGTTGGCAACATCAGGTCCTGGGCCTGGCTCAAGAATCGATTGTACTGCTCGGTGGCCAAAGCCAGGCGTCCCGTCTCGTAACAGAAGAGGGCAAAGTTCAGAAACACCAAAGGACTACGACCGGCACTCTGCTGGCCAGTGGCCATGCTACTGGACCGTTCGAGAGCCACGAAGGCGTTGTCCAAGTCGTCCAGCTTGCGCAAACAGACTGGATAGGGGGAAAGGAGTGGAGATCATCTTGAGTCGAAAATAAATGAACATAAGCATGGCTGTTGGGTACCCCCTACTTACGGCCCAAGAGCATGAAGCACTCGGCATTGTCCTTGCGCAGGTTTATGGCTGCGGCCAGCGTGTGAAAAGCACTGGCGTATTGTTCAGCTGCGTCCGAGATGGGGTAAAGATGAATAGATGAAAACAAAAAACAACAACAAAAACAACAAAAAACACTCAACAGGAAAGGGCAATCAACAATGTGGGGGAAGCCCAGGCCAGGCCAGCCTCCAGTTATTCTTTTGGTTGGACACATTTTAAAATTTATGAAATGTGACCCACCGTCCCCAGCTGTACTGTACAGCGGCTGTCTCAAGTATTTATTTGCATCTTTTACTGGTACTATGTGCCCTCTGCCACAGTTATTGTTACTATTGTCCGGCTGTGGCCTAGAAGCGGCTTAGCTACCATTCATTTGGTCGGAATGCCCAACGGCACATACTGTGTTCCCACAGCACAGCACCAAATTCCGATAAATGTATGCGCATTGCAGAACAATTGGCATCCAATTCCAAATTTCAATTCCCATCGTTGCAATTCCTCTCTGCTTTAATTGAGCTATGGCTTTTCCGAATTGGCATGCAAGCCACAAAATGGGGCACAATGGGGCACAAACCAATTCCCTAGGTTAACACACATCCCCCCATGAAGATGAAAATATGTCTGAAGGGAAGACAGAACAGTATCAGAATGGAATACCAATGCGTTTGAGAATTTTCAGTTTTTGTGAAATGAATTGCCTGAGGTGGCAAACTTATTAGGCGAGAGTCCGTGAAATTCCTTTTGAAAAATACATTTAAAAGACGGATGCCCTCCCTCTGACCTATTGTGAAAGTAGCCATAAGAAAATCCCATTGTTGCCCACCTTTTCATTCCATATACTAAGTGCCAAGGCAGGACGCCACTACTCACAGGCTATGTAGATGAGGCTCAAGTTGTAGAGAGCATTGTAATTAAGCGGCGATAGCCAAACGGATTTCCGCAGCGATGAAACGGCCTGGAATAAGATTAAGAATTCAAAAAGCCATCAGAATGATATCGCACCACCGCAGGGGCGGCTTCGTCCCTACCGCAATGAATTTTTGCTTCTTGAAGAAGCACAAACCAATGTTGTTCCACAGTTCGGCAATTTCCGGCTCAGCGTTTGCGATTTGGCTGTACTTGCCCAGGGCGCCATCCACATCGTTTCGGGACTGTCGAAGAGAGTGTGAATACAACTGTAGTTTGAGTGGGTGGGTGGGTAGGTGGGTTTTGCTGTGTTACCTGCAGAATGGCGCCAAAGGCCAACAGGCCCTTGGGCGAGCATTTCCGTTCAATGTTGACGACTTCCGCTAAGCGATCGTAGGCCTTTTGGGTCTCATTGATTTTCAAGTACAAAACGCTGATTTCAACCAGCACCTCCGCATTCTCCGGCGTCAAACTGAAATCAATTGTTGGTTGGGGTTGACAAGGGTCGCCCAGAGCAGAGATGTCATTAGCATGGTATGGACACTCACTGCAAACAGTTCTCGAGGACATCGATGGCCTGCTGGTATTGCTTGTCCTTGCGATAGAGCTCTGCCAGCCGGACGTGGCTCTCCATCTTCTTGCCCGTCTGCACGGCCAGCTCGAAGTAGGCGCGTGCCTCGTCCTGCTGCTTCTTGGCCATCTCCTGTTGGGTCTGAGTGGTGGCCGCCCGGTACAGCAGCTCGCCCAGATAATGATAGATTTCGTGATCCTTGCGAGGACTGCTCTGCTCGGCCTCGCGGAACACGCCCAGTGCCTGACTGAAGCGACCCATCACGTAGCTGGGTTAATGGGATTAATGTATGTCATGTCTGTACGCTTGCTGGGTGTGGGCTAACGACAATTGACTTACAGAGTTCGTCCGATTTCCTTGTACGTCTCGATGTTCTTCGGATTGAGCTCAACGGACCTTTGAAGGTGTCGCAGCGCCTCAATGTGGTTGCCCTCTTCGCGCTCAATTAGGCCCTGTGCGGCGAGGCGAGGGCAATCAATTAGAACAAATACCTGGCCTTAAAAAACCACAACTTAGCCACTTACCAGGACAAAGTACAGATACTCGGCATTCAGATGACGATTCAGCTCACGTTCGATGAGACGGCGACAGCGGCTGAACTCGCGACGCGTAAAGTAAATGTGGAGCAGCCAGTCAATGTTGGCGTCGCTGGGCATTTTGGGAGCTCAAATGAAAAAGCACAAAATTAGTCCTTGAATCGAAAGTGCAGAACAGAACCAACCTGGACGCACCACCTCCAGGCTGGGCAACTCAATAATTCTGCCGTTGCAATTAATCTGCTCTGAGCCCAACTCGTACATTTTGGATTTTATCTGTGTAGAAGGCTTCTGGTTTTGCTTTGACTGGCAACTTGGTTGTTTACACTTTGCAGGTTGCCATGGCGGCCATAGTCGGGGGGTGGCTGGGTGGCCGGGTAAGGGGTGGCTTACTACGCATTAGGGTTGCCTAGAAATTAACTTGTCAATGCAGCTGTCGTCTGGCCGGCTTAAAATCGCGACCTGGCCTGTGCAAATTCCATGGCTTTAAATTTTAATTAGCTTCAAACGAAAATGTCCAAAACTCATTCGAAACTAATCGAAATGCAATAAAAACAATCTATAAATGCACTGGGCAAGGTAAGGTAAATAATTGCCAGGCCAAAGATACGATACGATACGAGTACTTTGTAAACAAGCAGAACAGAGCAGAGTGTTTTTTGTTTTGGCATCTCCAACAAGTTTTCATACACCTCGCTGTGTGTGCCGCAGCTGGAGTTCGGTCCGGTCCGGTCCGTCCACGGTGCGCTGCGCTCTTTGTTGTCTAGGCTCCAGGCTCTGCTCTGCTGTGCTGCTGACACCACCTAATTACTCAATTTAATTCACACCGACAAAAGTGGCAAATGTTGGCAAGCCAAACCGTTCGGTTCGGTTCGTTTCGATTCCTTTTGCGGCCATACGCGTAGTAAAACATGTGATCGTGAGCTAAATTTCAAAAGCAAAGCAAATTCAAAAGCAATTAATGCATCGAATATCGTACAAGATCGCCAAGATACGAACCATCGATATGATCGCATGTTCGCGGCGCTGATCTCAAAGCGTTTCCAAAAAACAAAAACACGCTGCAACGGGAAGTGGCAATGCAATTGCAATGCTTGTCTCTGCCCCTCTTCCCCTCCCTACCACACTCCTATTCCTATTCCGAATTAGGAGAGCGCGGACATTTGACCGTTAAAGTGCTATGCACTTGTGTCGGTATTCCGGTAGAGGGTAGAAGGAGAGCGGAGAGGAAGCCGAGCAGAATTGATGCCACTTTCCGGGAAAAGCTCGAGTTTCATTTACATGGGGATACATAGGGGCCCTAGAGGTGGAAAAGAAGTTGAGTTAGTCCGTTTTTCTGAATATTTTAACTCTGATCTGCCTATCATGGAATTATCACCTTCAATTACAGCAAAAATTTGCAGCTCGAAATGTAAATTTTAGCGCGTACAAATTTTGAATTTTCTCCACGCACTTTGAAAAGCCACAAAATGGTGACAAGATAAAGGAGTTCTCTCTATCTTTTGATACTATTTCATTAATATAATATTGTTACCAAATGGGAAATGGGCGGCTTGAACAAGGAAGGAAACGCTGTCCCAACGCTGGTAAGGTAGTTTGCAAGAGGCCCAAAAATATGTTTTCTTTATTTTAATTTTCGCGGTAAACCTAGGGATGAGTTTTAAATATTCATATACAACATAACATATCGATATTTCAATTGGTTCATTTGTTGTCTGGAGCGAACAAAAGGAACTATGTTATTGTACTGTTAAGTTCAAATTCAACAGAGCAATTTTGCGCCCAACAGCACCTAATACTGGCGCCATGCATGTTAGCGAAATTAGAGATGACAAAAATACGAATAGAAATGTAAAATTACAGTGTCGCCAAAGAAAAAGTAATGTAATGTTCATGTAATGTACCATGGCAGATCTGACTTCAATGGCTCTGGGTTATGGATAGGAATAGTGGGGCAAAAGCAGGATGACGAACCACCATGTCTCGAGTGTGATGTCCATAGCTAACGGCGTACTTTTGTCCATTTTGACGTTTATATCCTCTCATCTCCTTCTACATACTAGACAACGGGCAGCATTAAGTATACGTTTTTTCTGTCCCTCTTGAAATTTTGTTATTATTTCTGGAATATATGTATGTATCGATGCCCAAATGCCTTCATTTTCCGCTTTCCTCCACTGCATGTGAAATTATGTCAGCGCATTGTGTCAACTCGAAGCAAAATACTTTTACCAAGAAATCAAGCAGAGAGAAAGAAGGTCAAATGCTCTTTTATGCTTAATTAAATTTCCTTTTGTCTTCCCTTTTGGTATCTACGACTGTCAGAGTGCCAGCGGAGAGGGTGGCAGCGGGTGGGGCAGCCTTATTCAATTATTGTACCACTGTAAATATGATTTACACCCGACGACACTTCAGCGAGGTGGCGGCGATGGCGACTCCTCCTCGTTTCGTGTACGCACATTCGTGCGGCTAAAGGTCATAAAAAAGCGACTTATACGGCATACAGCATTCAGGATCTGGAGCCGAGACGGAGACAGAGGCTGTGTCTGTGGTTGCGGCACACCCCCACCCAATCAGCCTCCAGGCTGGGAATCAGTCATGTGAATTGCAAGTGCCGCTCACGTTTGTTTCCATTGAGGGTCGTTATTCACTGGAGAGCATCCCAAGGCAAGGCAGTAGAAGGAGCTGGGACTGGGGTGGGGGCCGCTGTCGTAAAGTAGCTGCAAAGATATGACCGTACGCGGATCGGAGCAAATCTGGCTTTGCCGCCAGTCTTACCCTGCCAGCTGTGGTGCTTCTCAATTTATGCAATCCCCGCCCAGCTCTGCCCAGAATATGGGACATGGCCTTTGTTCGAGTGTCCAGTTTATTATTTGTCCATGGCCAGACACCTAAATATAGTCGTTGGCACAATGGAAAGGGAAATTGCTTACCAAATGGCCAATCTGTGCAGAGACAACACTCTCAGTGGCAACAACAACAAGCAGCGGGGGCAGAAGCAGCATTTGTATATGCGTGAGTGAACCGAATAAGTGTGCTTTCTTTCATGCCTCTGAAGATGTCCGAAGAGCGGGGAGAAGGGAGGAGGGAGGAGGGGCTTGTGCCGCCTGCGATAATATTTAATCACAAATTGGTGTTTACACTTTCGACGGCGAATATTACACAGCCCCTGTCCAGGAGGGGATGTTTTGGGGGCAGAGATTGACAGGGTAGGCATGGCCTTGTTTGCCCTGCACTTGGCTCCGGCTCCGGCTCTGGCCAAGTTATCCTGCTCGTCCTGCCACAAACTGCTGCTGAAAATATTTTGACACATTTTTAGTAGAGAGCTAAAGGTGCTGGGGTGGGGGTTGCGGCTTGGGGGTTGCGGGTTGGGGGGCGGCTTTTAGCATAACTATGGAATGTCAGGGACTAGCTGTGGATCCTCTGTGGAGCTCTGGAAAATATGCGTGTGCTGTCGTTGTAATTTATGTCAGGCGGCCAAAATAAAAATAAAAACAATGAAAATGTTGTGGCATTCAACCAAGACCAAGAGTGAGTGTGACATCCATATACAGTTGCACCAAAACAAAAACAAACACAAATAGCAACAGAAATTGAAATAGAAACACAGATACACAGAGCGAGAGAGATGGAGAGAGAGTTGTGAGATGCGGCGATGCGGAATGTTTATTTGCTGTAAAATTTGAGGCATGGCCTGGCATGGCATGCAACGCTTATGAAATAGAATTTTTGCCACAGCATTGGAATTCGTTCCCATTCATGCATCAGCACCACACACAGTGAGAACAGAACAGTACGAGGCATGCCACAGCAGAACAGACCAGACCACTTCATGTAATAACTCCATTTGATCAGAGAGATGGGCAGCGGGGAAGCGGGGCGGTGGGGCAGCGGGGCAGCGGCAGGCCGAACATTTTCGAGCACATAAATGCAAATTGCTTTAAATGGCAAAATGGGAAATGTGATAGCCGGTCGGTCGGTCGGTCCATAGCCAAACATCAAAGCAAAATGCCCATTAAACATTCACCAGTTGAATTTTGTGGCATCAACAAGGGGCAGAACGGCAGAATACACAAAAAAGGAATAGGGTTAGGGCTGGGGTGTGTGCTAGTGGGTGTGTTTTGGGGGGCCTCTGATGTTGACGCATTTTGTTGCCCTGCTAATTTGACTTTAATAAAACACATAATGCAATTAAGCTGTTGCCCCAAGAAGCGGCAACTGGCCCCATCCCCCGTTCCTCCCCCAATGGAATGTGATGCTTGGGTCTGGGTTCAATAGGTTCATCGAAGGGTTATTTGGGCGCCTGCGGGCCACCCAATGATTGATGGAAAACCACCACGGCAACACACCATAGGATAGGCGGGGGGATGTGAGGAAACTGTGGCTTTTTCGGTTAATGAATAATAATCAGGGGTTTGGGGCAGGGCCAAGGGGCAATGTGTTGAGTTGTGTGTGTCTCTCATAGGTTCCTTCCTGTCTCACTTGCCACATGTTGAAAAGTGAATTCTGAGTCGTTAATTAATTAAATTGTCAGAGCCCCTTGGGCGTCACGGCGACAATTGAGAAATCTTCAGCTAGATTGCCATTTGAACTCTCTCTCTCTCCCGCTCTCTGCCTAGTTTTGAGTGCCACTTGCGGTGGTGGCAGGGTGGCTGCTCCAAAAAACTAATGAGCAGAATCGACTTGAGCCATACGTTAATTTTAACCGGAATTCACCGGCAGAAGCCAGCCCGCAGACAGATCGTAAATAATTGTTTATTGAATGGCAGTGCAGATACTACAGACAAGACTCAGATACAGATGTAGATACAGATACAGATCAGATACATTGGAGAATACTATGTTTCAGCTATACACATATTCCGAGTGACTGACTCAAGTGAATCATGCACGAGCGATTCATTCATAAAAGCGAGTAAATAATTCAATTTAGATCGAATGCGTCATCTAGCGTCTGCTAATTGCCCAATGTTACACGAAGTATCGACACGTTGGTACCCTAAGATGTAAGGGGAAGCCTTTGGGAAGAGGCATTTATAATCTTTCGAATATTTATAATCAATAAATGCCATATAATTACCCCTACTTCCCAGGCGAAACATTTTTAAAGATTTCCCATGGTCTGAGGTTTTTTAAGGGGGCAGGGTATGCGGGTAGCTCATACAATTCCGCGAAAATAGCAAGAACGCACCCCATTGAATGCACCTCACACAGCTGCACAAGGGACTGTGTGTGTGTGAGCGACGTCATGAAGGTCAACAAACAAACAATCCATAGAGATCCCCCAGCGACACCCGTCCAACCCCCAACCCCCAACCCCCATCGACGGCTGGTCAATTGAGGAGGTTAAATTTGTGTGTGCTGCCTCTCCCTCTCTGTGTATTTGGGGTCAGGCTTAGTCATGTCCCCAGGGTGTTAATGCTAAGGCCCCCAAATGCCAGTGTGTGCGTGTGTGTGTGTGTGTACAGCTATGGCTGGCAATTATAATTTGAACAAATTATAAATTAATGCGTGCTGGTCATACGCCCGGTCATCAAAGCATAATTGTAATTGTTGACTTACGAGTGCTATACGGGGCAGAGCCTTAACGGGCGAGTGGAGGGGAGGGGAGGGATGTGGCATAAGGTTGAGGCGAGGGTTAAGAGTTCTGAAGAGTCGTCTGATTATTAAAATTTAATCAGCAAATGCATTGTGTGTCTGTGTGTGTCTGTGTCTGTGAGGCAACGGAGAAGCACAACTATGCGGGCCATCGTGTAGTTGTTGGTTTTTCTTTCAGCTCAAACACCGCCCAACCCTACCACCATTTATTAATTAGGCGCGGTCAATCGAACAAGCCATTGAAGGGTGTATGTTGGGCATTTAGCGGTTCAATCGCGCAGCGGCTGAGGGTTGGGCTTACTGTTGTTTGCCTAACAAGACCACCAAATTTTGTGGCAACAACAGCAGCAGAATTGGTCCTAGAATTTGTTTAGGTTTGTAAAGGCCAAGGTCCTGATTGGGAGTACCCCTAATGAGACACTTCCCTGCCCTACTGAAACCGCAGATATGGTGTCGCCGGAGGAAGTGAGTTCAAGCAGCAATTAGATGTCTTGGGGCACATTGCTCCCGTTCATGTGGTTGCTCTTGGTTCCAGAAAATCCACACATATTCTGGCAATGAAACGGCTTACTGCTGACTGTTTCCTAGTTCTCTCAGTGTATTAAAGATTCACACGCACTCAGAGCCATAGATTCCTTTCCTTCTGCATCGATGGGTGTGTGTGTGTGTGAATGTCTGAGGGAAATCTTGCGGTTGCTTTGCCCTGGTGGCAGCCATAGCTGCTGACAGCTCATTAGGCCGCCACCGTATGGGGTGCAGCAGGCCAGTCGCAACTCTCCACTCTGGACTCTCCACACTGGACTCTCCTCTCCTTTTAACACTTTTCTTGCACACCTGAAAGTGTGAAAGTGAGGCGCGTTGCCTGTGGTGCTCTCCTTCCCACTTCTTGTGCTTGGGAGTGGGGTAGGGGGGGGACCACAACTGACAGATTTTGACAATGTGCGTCGGTCTGTGTGGATGCCTTTGCACTTGATGTCCAGGACATGCCTGGAGCTGCCTGCCAGCCGCCTGCCGGCCTGCCTGCCGGGATCCCTGCCGCCTGTTCGTCCGTTCGCCCGTTCGTTCAACCGCATCCGAACATGGAGAGTTGTCAACCAGTTGACATGACATGGAAAAACAGCGTTAACCACATGTCCTGCCGAGTCTTAAGAGCCTTCCTTTTCCTCTCTCTCTCACTCTGTGCCACTGTGGCAGTGGCAATCACTTGATTTGATGGCCCACAACAGCAGAAGCAGGAGCAGCAGCTAGAAGCAGCCACATAAAATGCAGTTTCCATTTTTGTGGAAATTTGTGTTGCATAAAACTCTGTGCTGTGCTGTGATCCCCAGTCCCCCCTCTGGAATTTGTTGCATTTTTCAAGCAAATTAAGTTAATTAAAAAGTTGCAAGATTTGTGAAGTAATTATCATAAACAAGGCAACTGTGTGCCGCATCTTTGTCGGGTGGGGATTTTCCTGTTCCTGTTCTCCGGTACCTGCTCAGCCACCACCCACCCTCCTCCTCCTCCTTGTGCTCTCCCAGTTGTTGATGGGTTCTCCGAATTCTCCTCCGCCTGCTTGTTGGTGGCGCCTCTTCACCTGGTTGTGTGCGTGTGGATAAAGTTGGCTGCCATGGAATATAAACACTTCAAGTCGTTCCGCCTGATGCGTTCAGTCAGCCACACACGTGAGAGATTCCAAGCGGATGGGAGCTGAGGTGGTGCTGGTGGTGGTGCCACTTGCCAAAGGCAACTTCAAGGATGCTCCAGTCCAAATTTAAAAACCAAAGAGGCAGAGAAACAGGAGGGAGCTGCACCTGGAGAATGAATGGAGAATGGAATCAAGAGATATGTCAGATGGCAGTTGGCAGTTGGCAGTAGCGTGTGGCAGTAGCAGTAGCAGTGGCCATGTTGCACAGAGGCAGTGTGGCACTGAGAAAAATGAGCAACTACGAGACAGAGAAGAACACAGCAAAGGAGTGGGGGCGGGGAGGGGGCTGCGCACACATGTTGTGAACAGGTACAAAAGTGGAGCTAAAGGAAACCACATCTACGTCAGCTGCAGCCTCTCCCCCGCAGCCCCACCCCCGCACCCCTGGCATCCCTTGCAGCTGGCAAAAGAAGTCATTGGGGCTCGTTGAGCCGACATTTTGTTATTGCCGACAGTTGCGGCCAGTGCTGGTGACACTTGAACATAACTGGGTTCTGGGGTCTGGATTCTGGTCTCTGGACCGCCTTTTGTGCCCCCGCTTGAGTGCACTGATTATGCACCAGGGAGCGCTAGAATCTCTCTCTCACAAGGGAGAGAGATAGAGTGGAGAGCCCTAACAATGCCCCCTAAGATTTACAGCCTCTTATATTTGTTGGGGTTGCAGCTAGGATTCTTTTGGTCTGCTTTAAGCTTGGGAAATGGGAATTAAATAAACTTTTGAACTCAGTTTTTCTTAGAGTGTACATTCAGAGCTCTTATCGAACTGAAATCTGTAGCAGTCTTTTGTATAACCTATACCTAAACGAACGATCTAGTATCCGACTGGAAGCTCAACCATTTGCTATTTTTCCAGGGGCCTGACTTGACTTACCACCAATCAGGCTTCTTGGTGGTAAAATTTCCACTTATCAAAGTCATGTTTGCCTGCTACGGCAATGTCTGAGCGACTGCATCACGGTGATCGAGTGAGAATCCGGCCCCTAGCAGGCCTGTGCTTGATAAGAGATCTCCCCCCAAAGATGCAGGTCATGATTGGTAGCAGGTTTTGCGTTTGTTTTGCTTGTCTGTTAAAAACCCTGACAACAGTCCACTGCAATTTAGTTGTTTGTCGAGTGGCGCTACGAGAATGAATGCTTGGCAGAGTCTGACGCGACGCCTGGTCGCTAGCACAGGCCCCATCCGATCATTGAGAGGGGCCTCGGCCCAGGCCCAAGCGAGTGTCGAGGATGTGGACGTGCGTCCTTTCTTCGATGTGCCGCGTCCCGGCAAGCTGCAGTTCATGCGGAGTTTCATGCCTGGCGGGGAGTTCAGCGACGCCACCATTATGGACTTCTCGATGGTTATGCGGCGGCGGTACGGGGACATCTTCATCCTGCCAGGGATGTTTGGACGCAAGGACTGGGTGGTGACGTTCAACACGAGTGATATTGCCACTGTCTTCCGGAACGAGGGAGTGTGGCCGCATCGCGAGCTCTTCGATTCGATTGAGTATTTCCGGAAGCATATTCGACCAGATATCTATGGGAATACTATGGGCCTTACGGTTGGGTAAGTAAGCCCCCAGGTGTGGCCCCGATTAGGTGATCTAATTTGAATGGTGATTCTGCAGGCAGGCAGAGGACTGGGGCAAGATGCGTTCCGCCGTCAATCCGATCTTCATGCAGCCCAAGGGCCTCCGGATGTACTTTGAGCCGCTCTCCAACATCAACAACGAGTTCATCGAGCGGTAAGGATTGCCTAAGACTGAGTCGAAGACTATAGCCATAGATTAATGTGAAATCCTCTCGTTAGCATCAAGGAGATTCGCGATCCGAGCACCCTGGAGGTGCCCAGCAACTTCAACGACGAGATGCAGCGCCTGATCTTCGAGTCCCTGGCTCTGGTGGCGTTCGACCGACAGATGGGGATCATCCGGAAGCACAGGGACAACCCCGACGCTCTGGCCCTGTTCCGCACCTCGAGGGACATCTTTCGCTACACCTTCCAGCTGGACATTCAGCCATCGCCGTGGAAGATCGTCTCAACGCCCACTTACCGCAAGATGATGCGCACCCTCAACGAGAGCCTGGACGTTGCCCAGCGCGTGCTCGCGGAGTCGCAGCAGGTCCTGGAGGAGCGTCGCCAGGCTGGCGAGCAGGTGAATAGCAACAGCATGCTGCAGCGACTAATGGAAATCGATCCCAATATGGCCCTTATCATGGGCTTGGAAATCCTCTTCGCTGGTGTGGATGCCACGGCGACGCTGCTCTCCGCCGTGCTGCTCACCCTGGCCAAGCATCCGGAGAAGCAGCAGAAGCTGCGCGAGGAGGTGAGGAAAGTGATGCCCTCGAAGGAATCGCTGCTCAACGAGGATACCATGAAGGACATGCCCTACCTGCGGGCCGTGATCAAGGAGACGCTCCGCTACTATCCCAACAGCTTGGGCACCCTGCGCACCTGCCCCACCAACGTCGTTCTCTCGGGCTACGAGGTGCCCAAGGGCACCCCCGTCCTGCCCGCCGCCAATGCCCTGATGAAGGATCCCGCCTACTATCCACGTCCCGACGAGTTCCTGCCCGAGCGCTGGCTTCGCGATCCGCAGTCCGGCAAGAAGATGCAGGTCAGCCCCTTCACATTCCTGCCCTTCGGCTTCGGGCCCCGCATGTGCATTGGCAAGCGGGTGGTGGATCTCGAGATGGAGACCAGTGTGGCCAAGCTCATACGCAACTTCCACGTGGAGTTCCTGCATGATGCCACAAAGCCCTACAAGACACTCTTCGTGATGGAGCCGGCCATAGACTTTCGCTTCAAGTTCACAGACATCCAAGAGTGAGTGAGAGAGTTGCATGCCCTGGGGCAATGCCATTGAGAAAGCCCACACATTGTTAGATAAGATTAGAGTACTTTCAATAAAGTAGGCCATCCAATTTTCTGTGGTCTGTGCCAAAAGAACCTGCAAGAAGCAGATCACCTATGACTAGCCGAGTATCCCCTGAATGCCTGGCTCTGGGTTTTCGGGTCTCGTGGGTGGTGCCACCTCCAAACGCAATGGCTTGGATTATAATTGTAAGGCATGCCGCCTGCAAGTGTCTGCAACTGTCTCTCGGCCAGTCGGGGCTGAAAAACTAACTCCAAATGTGCAGCAGTGAAATGTGAAATTGAAGGCCCAGATGAAACTTTTGAGGATTTCGAAGATGAATTTGACGTTTCATTTTTTACGTGTGATGAAGAAATTAAATATGAAGAAAATCCCTATTAAAATTAACTATTGTTTCTTCAGCTTCTGAACTTAATCAAAATTATGTTTTTCCAATAGTAAAACTTTTTTTTATGTATAACAAATTATTGTAGTCAAAAATGGTTTATCAGTGCGTTGTGACACGCCCATTTGCTTAGTTTAAGAGTTATTAATTAGTACCCGAAATTGGAATCGGAATTTTCCCCAATTTTCCAGGGAAAAGTTGGCTTAAGTAGGAAAATGTTTTATTATTTTTCTGCATTGCAGGCTGTGTGTGCAATTTTAAATGGATTTTAATTAGTTTTGAATTATGTCGGTTTTACATATATTTGCCATTAAGTATTTCCCCCATTTAATGTATTTGGTAATTTTGCACTCGCTTCGTTTTATATGGGAAAAAGCTATAATATATTTCGATGATAATTGGTTTAACTTTCACATACATCAAACCTTATGGAAAATGTTACATTTAACTAAAATTCAATTGAAAATACTTGATTTTTCATCTTCAGTTACATTTTTCTTGATTTGCACCCACGCTGTACACTGTTTAACGCTCTCCATCTCGCTTCCACCAACAGCCAAACACTTAACGTACGATTTAGCAGGGCGATAAGAACAGGAGAACAGAAAACAGAAATGAGTGTCAAATGCGAGAGCAAATGCAGTGAGAAGCAGCAAGAGCAACGCTTTGTACCTCTCTCCACACCGCTCTCTCCCCCCACCAACAGCCAGACACTTTCGATTTCGAATTTGCACACTAGCAGAAAGATTCGATCTCGTCTGTTGCAGTTTGAAAGCGATAGGAGAGAAAGATGAGGAACCGAAACTTTTGCTTTAATGTGCAGTTTGAGAGCGATAGGAACACAAGCGTAATACAAGAACACTTGCAGAGAGGAGCCGAGAGAGAGCCACTTATCTACTGTAACCCACTAACTTCCCCTCTCTCTCTTCCAATGCTCACGGCAACAAACGATTTTTGGTTACATGACCTACACCCACACCGCGCTTAAACACTCTCCATCTCGCTCCCACAAACAGACAAACGAAGAGAAGCACAACGATTCGATCTTGTTATTGGCAGTAGGAAAGGGAGAGGAGAGGGAGACGTGGAGCAGAAACTTTCGATTTCATTCAAACGAGCCCAATTCTAAAACGAGAACAATTGCAGAGACCAGCAGAAAAAGAACCACTACGTCACTGTAACTCACTCATTTCCCCTCACTCGCACATACACTCCCATACACTTTCGCTCTCTTTTTGTAATAGGTGAGGGCGATGAAGAAGAGCAGAAAGTTTCGAACTCCTAATTTGCAATAGGAAAGGGAGAGGAGGAGACGAAGAATCGAAATTTTCGCTTTCATTTTGCAGTAGCAGAGCAATAGGAACAAAAGCCCCATTCCATGCGAAAACACTTTCAGAGCGAAGCAGAAAGAGAGCCACTAAGTCACTGTAACCCACGAACTTCCCCTCCCTCTCCCAATGCTAGCATCGACAGGTGCGAAAAAATGCTGCAATAAATGCAAAAAGTGAAGTGAAGTGTAGTGAAGTTTTGTAATATAATTCGCTCAAAGATTTTAGCAATGTGTGTGTGTTTGCCCCTGTCAAAGTATAGCAAAGTTCAGTTATGTCCCTTTCCCACTCCATCAGTATGTAGGCGCAGCGAAGAAGAGCAGCATAAAGGAATGAGCGCCGCTAATCGTTAGTCTCTCTCCCAAAGTGTCACAACAGGAGAGGTGAGGCATTGCAAATCTTGGCGAGGCGATGCTCTCTCCCTTTTTAAGTGTGCCCTTGATTTGAGCAAATTAATTGTTGATTGATTGTTTACTTTTATTTTATGATTTCAAGAGCATTCTCTTGTGTTTTTATACTCCCTTAAGTACAAATGTTGCTTTTTATTTATATATATTTATTTATAATAATTTAACCATATTTCTTTCCGTTTGCGTTGCTTTATTTGAATGTCATATACATACATAATTTCTGTGCATCAATTGGGTAAAATAACTGAAAACAAAAAACCATTTAGCAAAACTATTCCTTGGGTCATTGCCCTTGCCAGAGGCCAGCCACTGATTGAACTGAATCTTGTGGGATCTGCCACCGTTTTTGATCTCACAGTCGACGGGTTTGCGGGCTGCCAGATCGTTGAGTGGGAGCAGCGAGATCTTGCTCTCCGGCTTGATCTTATCGTAGTTGCTGGCATTGGCAAAGGTCAGGGCCAGCATGCCCTGCCACCGGCCAAGTGACGCGCCTCCAGGGCGACATGCTCGCGCGACGACCCCTCGCCCACCGTCACCCATTGTAGTCGCGTTTCACGGCGGGAACGGCGGCCGACGGACAGGTTGTTGGAAATGGGAAGTCCGTTTGGAAAGTATAATTGTAAGAATTGATATGGTTTTGGTTGTTTTTGGTTTCTACCACCAATCAGGGGGTATTAAAGGCTTCGTTGCAGTAAAATTTCCACTTATCAAAGTCATGTTTGCCTGCAATGGCAATGAGCGACTGAATCACGGTGATCGTGTGGGAACACGGCCCCTAGTAGGCGTTGATAAGAGACCTGCCCCCAAAGAGCAAGTCATGATTGGTAGCAGGTTCTGCGTTTGTTTTGCTTTTCTGTTTCGCTTTGGTTTAGTCTCCTCATTCTATTGCTCTTTCGTCTCTCTCTCTATTTTAATGATAAGGTGTGTCTATAAAAAGCCTCACAACAGTCCACGGAAATTCAGTTGTTTGACGAGTGGCGCTACGAGAATGAATGCTTGGCAGAGTCTGACGCGACGCCTGGCTGTTGCCACAGGCCCCGTTCGATCATTGAGAGGGGCCTCGGCCCAGGCCCAGGCACAGACACAGGCCCAAGCGAGTGTCGAGGATGTGGAAGTGCGTCCCTTCAGCGATGTGCCGCGTCCCGGCAAGCTGCAGTTCATGCGGAGTTTCATGCCTGGCGGGGAGTTCAGCGACGCCTCCATTGTAGACTTCTCGATGGCTATGCGGCGGCGGTACGGGGACATCTTCATTCTGCCAGGGATGTTTGGACGCAAGGACTTGGTGGTGACGTTCAACACGAGTGATATTGCCACTGTCTTCCGGAACGAGGGAGTGTGGCCGCATCGCGAAGCCTTCGATTCGATTGTGTACTTCCGCCAGCATATTCGACCAGATGTCTATGGGAATACCTTGGGCCTGACGGCTGCGTAAGTAGGCCCCCAAGTGTGGTCCAATTAGGTGATCTAATTTGAAAGATAATTCTGCAGGCAGGCAGAGGACTGGGGCAAGATGCGTTCCGCCGTCAATCCGATCTTCATGCAGCCCAAGGGCCTCCGGATGTACTTTGAGCCGCTCTCCAACATCAACAACGAGTTCATCGAGCGGTAAGGATTGCCTAAGACTGAGTCGAAGACTATAGCCATAGATTAATGTGAAATCCTCTCGTTAGCATCAAGGAGATACGCGATCCGAGCACCCTGGAGGTTCCCAGCAACTTCACCGACGAGATTCAGCGCCTGATCTTCGAGTCCCTGGCTCTGGTGGCGTTCGACCGACAGATGGGGATCATCCGAAAGCACAGGGACAACCCCGACGCTCTGGCCCTGTTCCGCACTTCGAGGGACATCTTTCGGTACACCTTCCAGTTGGACTTTCAGCCATCGATGTGGAAGATCGTCTCAACGCCCACTTACCGCAAGATGATGCGCACCCTCAACGAGAGCCTGGACGTTGCCCAGCGCGTGCTCGCGGAGTCGCAGCAGGTCCTGGAGGAGCGTCGCCAGGCTGGCGAGCAGGTGAATAGCAACAGCATGCTGCAGCGACTAATGGAAATCGATCCCAATATGGCCCTTATCATGGGCTTGGAAATCCTCTTCGCTGGTGTGGATGCCACGGCGACGCTGCTCTCCGCCGTGCTGCTCACCCTGGCCAAGCATCCGGAGAAGCAGCAGAAGCTGCGCGAGGAGGTGAGGAAAGTGATGCCCTCGAAGGAATCGCTGCTCAACGAGGATACCATGAAGGACATGCCCTACCTGCGGGCCGTGATCAAGGAGACGCTCCGCTACTATCCCAACAGCTTGGGCACCCTGCGCACCTGCCCCACCAACGTCGTTCTCTCGGGCTACGAGGTGCCCAAGGGCACCCCCGTCCTGCCCGCCGCCAACGCCCTGATGAAGGATCCCGCCTACTATCCACGTCCCGACGAGTTCCTGCCCGAGCGCTGGCTTCGCGATCCGCAGTCCGGCAAGAAGATGCAGGTCAGCCCCTTCACATTCCTGCCCTTCGGCTTCGGGCCCCGCATGTGCATTGGCAAGCGGGTGGTGGATCTCGAGATGGAGACCAGTGTGGCCAAGCTCATACGCAACTTCCACGTGGAGTTCCTGCATGATGCCACAAAGCCCTACAAGACACTCTTCGTGATGGAGCCGGCCATAGACTTTCGCTTCAAGTTCACAGACATTCAAGAGTGAGTGAGGGCATTGCATGCCCTGGTGTAATTCAATTGCTAGATAAGATTAGAGCACTTTCAATAAATTAAGCCATCATCAGTGATAATTTTCGAGTGCTCCGAGTGCTCCGTTTTGTTGTGTTGTTGGCCACTCGAAATGGCAAATAGTTTGCTAATTGCCAGAGAGAGAGACCCAAACCAAAAGTCGAACAACATTTAAATCCAGCCTCTAAATGTTTGGCGGTTATTCACAGCTGTTGGTGGGGGGTGAGGAGAGGGGGTGGCTGCTGGCCAGACGTGGTATATGTAGGTGTGGTCTGGTCAGGTGTTCTGGCCACGAACTCTGCCTCTGCTCTGCGCTGCGTTGAGGCCAATTTGGCCGATTGGAAAATGCAAATTTAATTAGCGTCTAATTTTGTAAAATTGGCGTAAAATTGAAAATGTACCACACTCAAATATCTAGCACTCTCTCTCGCTCTCTCTCTCTCTCTCTCTCTCTCTCTCTCGATCTTTCCCTCTCTTTCTGTCACTTATTTGTATCTGTTTCTATGGGGCCATATACATGTTTTGTGCATCGTTTGGGGCGGCTAATAAATGTATTATTAATTGTAGGACTTTTAGGGCGCAGAACAGAGGGGGCAAAAGGGGGAGTGTGGGACGGGGGTTTGTGGTTTATCGATTATAAAGTGTATCATCTATAAGCCTTAGAATATCTACAACGTTTCAGTGAAAATATTGCGAAAGAACCAGGAAGTAAACTAGAAAATAGCAGCTCTCCAAGGACACTCTTTGTGCTGCTTCTGGTGGGTGTCGGTAACGAGTGGGGGGAGGGAACCACCTGCTTCCAGTTGGAGTGGATGCTTGTCGCTTACCTTTTTGCGAAAATATTTCTAACTACAGGAGCAGAAGCAGCAGCAGCAGCAGTGGCAGCAGCAGTGGCAGCAACAGCAACAGTGGCAGTGGCACCCAAAGAGCTGTTGCCAGAGAGCAAAGCGCAGACATACCGCCTGCGGCCGGCGGAGTTATGCTAACTGGCACTCAAAGCCAAGCAGAAGCGCGGCGCCAGCAGCTCGTTGTTGGTGGCATGGTGGCATGGAAGTGGGAGTCGAGGTCGAGTGCCAGCTTGTAGCAATAATTTAAGCGATTTTTGCGCTTTTTGCGAGCGGGTTAATGGCAGGCTTTGGCCGTATCCTTTGCCGTGGCTGAAATTCCCAACCTTTTTTTTTGTTTTCTGTAGTGTTTTGTCGGTTGCAGGAGCTGCTCCAGCACATAGCTTATGAATTCCGCAATCCTGCTGCTGCTGCGGTACGCACGGGGGTTCCGGTCTGGCACAAAGTAAAAATGCAGAACATGTGATTGGTGTTGCAAGAGGAGTGGGGCAGGGCAGGGTACTTACAGAAAGGACAAGGCCTGCGTCCAGCTGCAGATGTCTATCATGCTGCCCTGCCACTGGATCCATCTCCAGTTGCAACCAAAGCATGGCTTTCTCTCTGCCTCTTTCTTATTCAAATTGAATTTCGGGCGAGGGTACGCACAACGCGGCGTATGCGTAATGCGGCATGCAATCATTTCTGTGTGCGCCTTCGCCTGGAAATGCCTCTGCTTTGGCCTAACTAATCTGAAGAGTCTCTGCCTCAGCGTCTGCCTCTGCCTCTACTCATCCCAGCTCTGACGTTTCATATTTCTAGCTGGTCGCACTTCACCCCTTCCCCTTAGGATAACCCCTTTCCCTGGTACGAGTTTCCCCTTTTGTTCTCCTTTTTTTTGTGAAAAATTTCATACTCATCAAGTTGACAAAGAAAAAGTTTTTCATTATTACATTTCGCTGTCATTTGGGCCGCAGAAATAGCTTGGAAAAGTTCTCATCCTCCATGCTGCCGCTTCTGCCGCTGTGTAACTCGAGTGCAGCGGGTAAATGAGGCACCGCTGCTCCTGCCACCCGCAGCAACAGTCAGCTCTCTCGTCATCAGATTTCCACGAAGCAGAAGCGGAAGCAGAGGCAGAAGGGGTGACAATGACTGGCCGCCCAGTGCGTAGCCCTCGTCGCATCCTTGCACATTAATCCATTGGTCCCTGGTCCCTGGTCTTGGGTCCTTGGTCCTTCGTCCTTCGTCTTGAACCCAGCCTGATGCCTGATGCTCTGCTGCTGATTCTGCTGCACGCAAATGAGGGTATGGTCAAATCACTCACTGTCAGCCTGTGTCCCAAGGAATGCGTTCAGCATGTCCTTTAATTTTTCGCCCTCTCCTTGCCCGAGATCTGTCTCAGTTTTAGCCCCGTAGCCAGGGAGGACAGGCAGGCAGTCAGCTCGAGCAATTTCTATAACTTGACGTTTGCCACCGAAGCCACCCCACACCCCCTCTACACCAGCCTTTGACCAGCCTGTACTTGTGTTTCCCCGACTGCCGACTGCCGCATGTCGCCTGCTGCCTGCCGCTTGCCGCTTTGCTGCCTGTCAGCGGAGCTTAAGATAAAAACTTTCCTTTCCACCGAAAAAGCGAGGAACATCAGCAAAGACATGGAACGAAACAGGGGGACGGGGGACGGAGGGAGATGGACACAAAGGGTTGACGCTGACATTTAGCTTTCGCATATTTGCACACACCCAACGCGACGGGAATCCCCTGGCTCCTGGCCTCCCCGCTCCAGTCCTGGCTACTGGCTACTGCCCATATATTTTATAGACCAAGCCGAAGACATGACAAATTCCCAAATGGGGAAATTCTTCGACCAGGATTCTTGGCCGAAACTTAAGTTCATTTTTTGGTCGATTGTGTGCCGTTACGCTTTTTTCGGCCTTTGTTTGGAGATACCAAAAGAATTCAAATTAAATTTCGACTGCCACTGGAAAATTTGAGTTTCTTCTGACACGTCCTGTCAATGGTTGCCACCAGCTACCAGCTACCACTGTGATTTGGCAGGAGGATGCCCAGCTTTCAAACTGGTTACTGGTACTATGACGAGTGTTGGCTAAAAGGGTAGCCTCCAGTATAGCCTGTACTCTGGCAAACTCTGGCATGCTTCTGGGATGCCACAAGAGTTGAGGCATCTCCTGATTTCCATTGAATGTTGCTGCATGCAAAGCGGATGCTAATATACCCCAATATTAAAGGCATTTTCTCATTTACCTCTTCTCTTCTGGCTCTATAATCTATTACACTTGTATCCACATTTGTATGCATCTTGTATGCATGTCGTGTACCTTATTTTTGAGCAGAGGACCATGCAATTGGGGTCTGTGTTGGCCACTCGAAGTAGGCCCGGCCCGATTTCATTCATTCATCAAGTGTAGCGCACACGCATTGCCAAATTTACACCCTCACACACACACACACACACACACACACACACACAGACACAAACATGGCTGGCTGCAGCAGGAGGATACCCACTCACCCACTCACTCATTCATATATTTTATGTTTTGTTTACACTGTTACCGGCTTTTGCAACAAAAGCTACGAGAAGGAGAGAGAGAGAGAGAGCGGAAGCATACAGAGAGTGACGTCACTGGCGTGCTGCGTGCTATAAAACGGCTTCTAAGAGGTGTATAAGTAGGGACCAAAAAAGAGAGCGCCTAGTTTTCGAAGAGCAGAGCCGAAAGCAACAGAGAGAGAGTGAGAGAGGAGAACAAAGAGCAGACCGAACCGAAAGCGAGAGAAAGAGGAAGACGAAGAGCAGACAGACCCGAAAGCGAGAGAGAGCGAGCACGAGGAGCGAGCACGAGGAGGAGGAGGAGGAAACGAAAGCGTGCGGGCGGCCTGTCGGGTGCGCAATTAAGGAAGGAACTCGCAATTTGGCTGCTCATTTCGTACATTTTGCGGTGAGCAGAAGTTTCCGCAGACACTACTAACACTACGTGCCAAAGAGAGACAGAGAGAGAGCGCCAAAGCGAGAGCCAGAGCCAGAGCTGAGGTAACCGAAGTGCAACGAACAACGAGCAACGTCATCGGCTTACAGCATCGCATCCCCGAACTCTGGGCTCATCGTCGTCGTCATCGGTCAGGCTGTGCCATCATCATCGTCATCGTCATCGTGAGGAGCCTGCAGCAGGAGGCATGCAGCGAGCAGAGTTGTCGCTGTCATTGGCCAAACAGAAACGAGTCAACGTTCGAGTACGTCGGTCGGGTCATTGCGCTGTGTGTTGCACTTTGTGTCGTCGTCGTCGTCCTCGTCGGGCAGTAGCAGCGGCAGCGGCAGCCAACCAAAAGGCAGGAGTGGGAGAGACACAAAACACCAAAAGAGCGAAAGAACGAAAGAACGGACAAAACTATAGCACAGCATCAGGCGCAGCACATGGCGAGCTCTGTTTTGGTTTGATGTGTGTGTGTGTGTGTGAGTGTGTGTGGATAGCCGGCATTTGTGTTTGTGATACGTAAAACGGTTTCAACGCCGCCATGTGGCAGGCCTGAAACTAGAGAAGGAAATTCGCTGCTTTAGACTAAAAGCCAAGTGCAAGCCAAAGGACGAACCGAACTTTCCACGAAGAAGTTCCACGTTTCCAGACAAGGACTTTTAGAGTAAGTTACTGCAGCCTTTGTTGCCTACAAAACGATATATGTACTGTTCGAGCCAAATATCTATATACAGATGCCTCCTCCTGCTGCTCCCGCTCTTGCTCCTGCACCTCCTCCTCCTGCTGCTCCCGCTCTTGCTCCTGCTCCTCCTCCTCCTGCTGCTCCTCCCGTTTCCTCCTGCTTTGCGGCCTTTTCTTTCTTTTCTTTTTGTCTATTTTTGCCGGCTTTTGCTTCAAGCACGCTCTCTCTCTCTCTCTATCGCTCTTCTAGCTGTACGTACGCCACGCTCTTGTGCTCTCTGCGCCGCTAGAGAATGCGAAAGTACGGGAAAAAAAGAGCGCGCCAAAAGCTCCACAAATCGTAGTAAGCGGCGAAGTTCAAGTGCCGGTTGTACTACGAACGGGGGGGTGGCACTACGAATGGGGCAGAACCAGAACCATGGCCATAGGCAGAGCCAGAGCAGGGGAGGTTTGGGGGTTTTACCTGCTTTTTCGATGTTCCTTCTCATATCATTAAAATTCTATTTTGTCTCGTCTCGACTTTTAGAGATCTCTGCCTTTTTATCCCTGCTCCTCTCCCTCCTTCTCCATCTCCCTCTCGTTCTCTCTCTCGTTCTCTCTCTCTTTGTCTCTTTTTTTTTTTTCGTATTGCTATCTTTGTTGTGGGCATTATTGTTATGTGTGTGAGTGTGTGTGTGTGTGTGTGTCGCCCAGACTCCACTTCCTCTTTGTGCAACGTCTGAGCTGATGCTGCTGCTGTTGCTGTTGCACGTGTCGCTGTTGCTGCTGCTGTGTGAAATTTCCGCACCGGCAACAAAAGTGCGAAATAATGACCGACTGCCTGTCACATGGCTGACTGCCTGCCGGCCTGGTACTGTGACTGTGACTGTAACTGTGACTCCTGGCCCCCTGCCCCTGCCACAGCAGCAGCAAACAGAAGGAACTTGCAACAACTGTGGCATCGACTGGTGTTGCTGCCATTGTTGTGCCCAGTGCGCGGATGTTGTCTGTAAAGTTGGTTAAACAATTTATTTGCCCAACAATACACCCACACACACACACACACACACACAGAGCAGTCCGGTATGGATGTGTGGGAAGTTCTTTGACCTTTGACACTGCCTTGGCCTGCTGCCTGACCTGCGGCCTGGTTGCACTCCTCCTGCTTTCAATTGTCTTGCATAATTAATACCTGATTATGGCATTGCATGGCATTCCACCTGCCACCTGGCATTAATCTCCTCCTGCAATGAACCGACGATTGCCCTCATCAGCAGGATATCACCTCTCTCTCCGTCCCCCCACCCCTGGCAATGTTTACTGGTTTTTATTAAAAATTCTTGAGCATCATTACCAACAAATTCCGCTGACAAATAAAATAATATGAGAAACTGAAGAAGGCGCTTGAGCCTGCATATGAAAGACGATAAACTCAGCCAAAGATATTGTCGAGTAAACCAAAAGGATACGGCAAGGATATGTAGTGTATGTGTACATGTGTGTGCATGTGTGTGTGTGGCGCTGGGGCAACGTGAACAGGCGCCCATCGCAGCACAGCAAACCGACACCGAAACCGAAACCAGAACGTGGCCTGGCAACTTTTGGGACCTGCCACAGCAACAGCAACAGCAATAGCAACAACGATGCACAGACAGGAAGTGCCACACAGTGCCACAGGCAGTGGCAACTACAAAAGGCAGTGGCTGCAGCAGCAGCAGAGCAGTGATAACAGCAGCCAAAGAGGATGATTGTGTGTGGTAAGGCCGGTGTGTGTGTGCGTCCTCTGTCTAGGTAAATGGCAAAATCAAATCAAATTCAAGCGACTAAAGTTGAATAGAGGCGACGAGTTAGTGTGGCACAGACAGGGAGTTGCCACTTGCCACACTCTCTCGATGCTGGCTTTAAGCGCTTGTGCTGCCAGGTGTTGGCAAGCGCTACAACGTCAGGAGGGAAGCCAGGATGGACAGGACACGACAGGACAGCTTCTTCATTTCAGACAACTAATTGTCTTAATTTATGCTGGATATTAGCAGGAATTAGCAGCTTTTGGGCAATGCCAAATTAATCAGAAAGGGCGAGGGACATGCCCAGAAAACTGGTTTCTTATGGCAACATATTGTGGCATGATTAGAGCCAAGTGCACCAAGAGGATGCAGGAAATGTGCAGAAATCAATTCTGGAACTTCAATGATTTTGTTCTTTGTTGGGGGAAGAAACGTACTTCATCTCATTTGCCTTCATGTCCGTTACTCGCACGAGAGTATTTTGGTTAGAAAATACTTTAATCTGTCCAAAAAATAGTCGCTGAAATTGAATATATTTAAAATTTAATGAACAGAACACAGAACATATCAGGCAACACCATCCAGGCGATGCCTGCCTGGCTTTTTCTAGTGGGCGTATCTGATTCACTTATGGCCCGTATCTCTGTGTGTGTGTGTGTGGTGCGTGTGGTGTGTGTGTGGCATGTTTTGGGCGTTGCAAATGCAATAAATGAACGGCCATTAAGCACCGCGCAAAAGGTTTTTAAATTATGCGTGAATATAAATTTCGTGTACATCAACTGCATCAAACTGTCTGTGGCCATTTGGGGGCGTACACTGCTGCATGGTGGGTGTCCTGGACGTGGCCATACACGTGGCAACCATACAGAAAGAGAGAGAGAGACAGTGAGAGAGAGGGGCGGCCAAAAGGCTAATTGAATAAAATCATGAAACGTCGGATGATAATTTTACATTCAACTTGTTGCAAATGATTAAGCTTCATTCGTTAGCCAGGTAGTGAATAAAAAATTGGATTAAATAAGAAGTGGAGAGTGGAGTGTGGCATGCGGTCGAACAGTGGCCTGTCGTCAGACAGCAATTGGAGTATGGTAGGGGATATTAAGGACAGCGAACATGACAACAGCGAAACAGGATTATATATGTATGTATGTATATACATAGAAAGGACCTATCGGCAATATTTGAGATTCTATAGATTAGATATTGGAAAGAACACTGCAAGTAATCCTTAATCTGTCCCTAATCTATCTCCTGATTTCCACCACAATGGGATACCTTACAAGAAGGATCGAAGGAATGTATCGGGAAGCTTTAGTGGAAGTCCAAGAGCTCAAAATCTCATCTTCCTTAGGGCCAGTTTGCTTTCCTCAGATGCTTTTCTGTATAGTTTTTCCCTTTCTGCTTATAGCATTCCTCTGCTTGAATTCGAATGTCTATTGGGCTGTTGCAGAGACTCTTTTACAGCATTTTTTACTTATTATTTATGACCAGCATTCGTTTTTTCAATTAGAGAATTAATGTTCTTCTCCTTAAGTTTGATTATTCCATTCGACAGAAGGCAAAGACAGTAAAGACAGCAACAATTCCACAATTTTTAATTCAATTAGCATTAAAATAATTTTTTATTTGGCAGATTGTAGGAAATTATTCCAAGTTTGTGTCTGGAAGATCACACTCTATCTGACCCCAAGCATAATGCTACTTTTCGAGGAGGTTTCCCCAGAGAAAAAGAGGGAAATCTAACATTGATTATGCGTTCTGTTTAGACACTTTCGAGCAGAGTTGAATTCATACCATTTTGGAATGGGTGCATCGGTACTGCGAGTGGCCAACTGATTGCTTGCCTGCATCAGTATTTTTGCTTACTGCACTTGACTTTGGGATGTCGAGTGTGTCTTATGAGTTGACAGATCTGACAGATCATAGATTCTATACTTTATGTATGTTTTCTACTTGGAATAGATTGGTTTTGTGTTTATCTCCGGGAACTCGATCAGGAAAGTCGTTTGTCGAGTGTATTAAAGTTTCGCTGTTGGCCGAAAATGGCTGTTTTGTTAATTTCTTGTTTAATTGAATCAGCAGCAGAGCAGCGAAGCAGCAGAACAGCAGCAGAGCAGAGCAGCAGACAAAAGTTGTGCCGCCCAAGTTGAAACATTGCTGTCAACGGGAACACTTTGTTGGGGGCACGAGAAACAGCAGCAATTAAATAATTGTCGGGGCTGGTCAAGGCCTGGGCAGGACTGGGACCTGGGACCTGGGGGAGGCTTTCAAGGAGGAGAGGGGGAGGGTAAATATTTGCATTGTTGAAAGTCTGCAACAACAAATGACGAGCCTCGCGCGTTCGCTTTGGGTTGGGGAGGATGCGGCGGTGCGTTGATTATTGAACCGTAATTAAAATTGTTTAATTTTAAATTAATTTTATAAGCAAGCCATGATCCCACCCCACCCCACCACCACCCCTTAACACACGCAACGAAATTAAACAAATATTTTTATTAAAATGACAGCCAAAGGCGGAAGACAGGAGAGACGGGAAACGGGAGAGACGGGAAACGGGTAACGGGAAACCGCAGCCGGAGACAAATATGCAAATTTTTGTGTGTGTGGCAGGAAAAGCAAAGGAAAAAAGGGGAGAGCGGAGGGGCTGCTGCGGCTGCTGCTGCGGCTGCTGGTGACAGATTTTTTGATATTTGTACTCGATACTTTAATCAACATTTCAATGGAATATCTTTGGGGCATGCCAGGCCGAAAGTTCAAATTGCATATTGCGTATATGTATGTAAATTCCGATTGTGCAAACGCCGCCAGCCTTTCTCTGGGCGCGTGGGCGTGGCACGCTCTCGTAATTATGGGAATTTTATTTGAAAATCTATTAAATGCATGATGACATATTGTTAATAGCTTTCGAGTTTACAAAGGCCAAATAATTGTTAAAAAATCGGGGGAAAACACTGCAACAGGCAGAAAGAGATGAAAATATTTGTTTTTAATTAAATTTCATTTGAATTAATTGAAAAACCGCATTAATCTATTTGAATGCAATGGAATGGAATTGGAAGTGCGGCTTACACACGGTTCTAAGCCGACATTTCGTTAATTGCTTAAACGGCACATTAATGGAAAAGTTAAACCCTTTTAGTCACGCTTTAATGCTGCAACAAGAGGGAGCGAGAGAGAGAGAGAGAGAGAGAGAGTCCAGTAATCAAACGATTATGATCCGTGCGGAATTTATTATGGCGCTCGAAATAAATCCATAGATGCATAAAAAAATACTCCCATATGAAAAGCAATTAAATCGGTGGCACTATCAGCATGCATGCCACTTAGCGTGTCCATTGATGCACCTTAACATAGAAAATTGCTTAACTTTACAAACAAATAAACGACTATACAATGGACTTAAAATGGAGCTACAATGGAGAATATTCGAATGCTTAATGCAACTCAAAACAGTTGCAATATAAAGTTCTATATTTTGGTCCCAGCGATCTAATCTTTTGACTCTGATATACTCTTAGATATCTATATAGGATCTATTATCACATATCATTACTGAATCCTTGATCAAACAAATTACAACTGCGCTGCAAAAGCTTTTACCACAATAATCTTCAATACAGTTAAGATTCGGGTTCACAAATGTCGCTGAAACATTTCCTTGAGTGAGTTTTTGCAATGCTTAAGGAAAAGCCTAAGGTTCTGCCCATGGCTTTAGCCTTAGAGGGTTATTCTTAGCCTAATTTGGTAGTAAATGAAGGGCCTAGAGGTTAGCCAGATGGAGGGAGGGAGGGAGATATAGACAGCGAGGCAGAGAAAGAGAGAGAAGAAGAGAGAGAGCAAATGTGTCGTCATGGTTTGAGGATCAATCTCGATGTCGTTTTTGGGGCTGGTCAGTGCCGTGATTGCGTGTATTGCGGGGGGCAGAGGGAGGTGGACATCGTTATCGGCCATCGTTATCTTCTTTGATATGCGTGTCGTGTCGGGCTGAAGTCTATTTTTAGCTATTCTGCGTAGTGCTTTTTTTCTTTCTGCTGCTGTCTCTCCCTCTCTTCTCTCTTCTCCGTTCTCCGTTCTCCGTTCTTATCATCGTCAAAGTTTCTTGCTTTTGCTTGTCTTCCTATGCCTATTCTCTCCCTTTCTCTCTCTCTGTCTCCCACTCTTTACCCACCTTCGCTCTGGGAATCCGTTTGTCATTGCCTCTATTTGCTCTCTGTTCGGCTATTGCTATCTCGTTCATGTGATTCGCATGCTTTTTGCACAAAGATACCCTAACAAAGGGTATACCGATTTCGAGCAGGTGATGTCAAGGTAGAGGAGGACATACATACCTTATATGTTTGGTTCTTGGTATCTGAACTGAGTTATATGTATATAGACATGTTTGGATATGCTTTTAATGGCTCCAGGCCAATAAATCCTGGTGGACCCTCTGGCGGAAATGCCATAGTAACTAATGAACCATCTTCTAGGGTATTCGTCATACTCGGCTCTCTTGAGGACCTTGCTCTCTTGCGCCTATTTGCATGCAAAACATTTGGTAGCTGTCAAAGACGCGTTCAAATAGAGAGAAAAAAAGAGGAGACACAGAGAGTGGGAGAGAGGAAGGGGATGAGAAAAGAGCGTAAAGTTTTGTAGGGAAAAAGTTTTGTTATGGTGGCTGGGGGGTGGTGGGGGGCGGGCACTGTATTTACTCAAAGCAATGAACTGCAGCTAAGTGGAATATCAAGTGTTTCGAGTGTTTGTATTTGCCAAAAATTAAATTACATTTTACTTTGTTCATATGTATGGTATGTACATATGTGGTAGGGTGGTGGGGCGAAAGGGGAGGAGGAGGTAGGGTGTAGGGTGTATGGCTATGGTATGAAAAGCAGTTAATGAATGAATGAATGAATGTCATTTGAGCCATTAACAAGAGAAAAATAGGAATGGGGAGAGGGAGAGGGCTGGGGGGGCAAAAGAAATCAGACAAAGTGCGTTTGTGTGTGTGTAAAGCCCAAAGCCTAAGCCCGGAAAAGTTTCCCACCTCCCACTGCCATGTGGCATGGGGCATGGGGCAACGACATGCAATGAATATCAAGAGATTTTTATGAGGCACACATGTGTATAGCCATCTCGTTTGCTCCCCTGTGTGTGTGTGTGTGTGTGTTTTCCACCCTCTTCTGCGGAAGAAGAAGAAGTGCCACTGCCACTGTCCCTCTGCCACACAAAGATAATGATTAGTGTGATGTGCATAATAATCATTGCCATATTCCACGATTAGTTTCCAATTCATAGGCGTAGTGCCCTCTCCCTCACTCACTCACGCACATTAGGCGTCTCTACTGTCTCTCTCTCTCTCTCTATCTATCTGTCTCTCTCGCTCTCGCTTTTGTTGGCCACTTTTCCACCTTGAACACGTCTCTTGTATTTTCATCTATTCCCATTTCTTTCCCTCTGTCTGTGCCTCTGCCTTTTGTTTTTTCGATGCCGAAGGGCGGAGGGAAGGCAACAGAAATATTACCACGTAAATTATTAATAAGTCGAATGGGCTCCCCTCCCCCCCTCCCCTCCTGGGTAGCTACAGAGGAGCATAAGTTTCCGTCGATTTGTCTGTTACTTAACATGCATAAAATGTTTCCATGAATACATCAAAATATTTTCGCTTTGGCAGTGGCAGTGCCATCCCGCCCACGCCCCCCTTGGCCCCCCATAGGGCGGTAGACTGGAGTCGAGGAAGGGGAGGGAGGGGGAGAGAGAGTCGCGTTTTGGCCATTGGCTTATGCTGCCGCCACTCTGCTTGACGATTCCGTCTTCGAGTGCACACTGTTTCTTGTTTCTTGTTCGTTTTTTGTGTTTTTTTTAGCAATTTGCTTTGTGATTTTATGCACTTTACGATTTCCTTAATGCCCCACAGACGACGGTTGACGGTGACGGTGTTTACGGTGTGTGCCTCTCCCTCTCTGTCCACTGGCAAGTGCTGCCCCAAAAACCGAATCAAGGATCAAGGATTGAGATCAAAGCATCTCCGTTATACTTGATCGGGTCGATGGCCCTCAGACGCTGCTGCCCTTTAATTAGGGCCAATGCCGTGACTAGTGTCGTCTAGGTGCACCCCCTACTTCCCCCTACCCCCTACATGCACATAAATTTCCATTAGAATTGCACAAATGTCACATTAGACGCTATCAAAGCGCAATTTGCAGCGTCTACTAAATCAATAAGCCAAACTTGGCAACCTAACGGATACGCACAGAGTTTGGCCAACAAGCGTAGACACACACGCACGCACACACACGCACAGCTGCAGGCCAGATACAGTGAAGCTTCAAATGGGGTCTAAGGGGAAACCTTGAGGAAAATGTACTTCCATTTCGATTGTTGATTCCTGCCCGCAGTTCATCCCCGCGCAGTTTCCACTGTACACACATATGTATGTACATATGTATGTTCTTGCCGCTCGAGGGCTGCACAGCCAGCCGTGCCACATCTCGTCTGCGTATTGGTATTCGTATTTGGGCAGAAGCACTTTGCATGCAGGCCCTCATGCAAATATAATAAATTGTAACGCGCTTTACATTAACATTTACATTTACATAATCGCAATTAATCGACAACATGGCCAAAAGCATCAATACACACACACATACATATGTGTTGTATCTGTGCATCTGTGTGTGTGTGTGTGTGTAGTGAAGTTCCAGCTCTCGAATCCCCGTCGCCAGTTTATGCTCCAATCAATATTAATAACCATTGCAATACGAGGAGGTTTAGGCCCTGTTTCTACCCCCCTGCCCCCTCTTCGGCTGTGGCTGTGGCTGTGGCACCGATAATGGACAATTTGGCGCGCCAATGGCTGTCTCCTTACTTGGGCTTCTGCGGAGTGGAGTGCCTTTTGGTGGCATAAACTGTGCCATTTACGGATTTGTGTGACTTCCGCTGTCCCCACCACCACTAACCACTGCGGGGAGGGGAGCTGGTGAGGGGTAGTACAAGATGTCAAATTGTCAACGCACCTTTACCTAGTCCCAGTGTGTGTGTAGGGGGTGGGGGGAGGGAAATATTTGCTAGTTTATTTGCAATTATGCCAAATGCCAGCCAAATGCCAGCCGATTGCCATTGCCATTGCCTGCCTTCACATTAATAATTGTCATACGTGGAGTACGCGGATTATACGCAATATGATTGTCAATTATTGAACCACCAGCCACCAGACCAGACTCTGCCTCTGCCCAGCCTCTGCCCAGCCTCTGTCTCTGCCTTTGTGTTCAGGAAACGCTTAAATATTTTAGCAAGTGTTTTGGCGGTCTAAACGCACAGAATCCCATGTTAAACAGCACTGTTAAACGTCTGTTCTGCTAACAGCACTCGCCAATATCGTATGGTATAACAGTTTAACAGCGGACTGTTAGTCTAACATGTTTGCCGGTTCGGTTCGGTGTACGGCAACAAAACGAAGAGAGCCCAAGCCGAATCGAACCTTAACGCGACTTCTTTAAGCAGCATTCAAATTTGTGTTCGCGCCAAATGATGGAACGATAATAGATTATATATTTTTGTTCTTATAGACTAACTCTGTTATTTAACAGAAGAAGAACATAAGCAGCAGCGAAGTATCCTGAAGATTGGATTTAAGTTTTAAGAGAGTTGCAGAATAATTTAAAGATTTACATTCGCTCTCTTTGGTTTGATCGAACATGCACAGAACTCCTCTCGTCTCTCTTCAAACCGATTGAAACATGGTTCGTTTCCTCTCTCGGAGCCGACTGTTGCCCGACGCTCTGTCGGCTCAAAAAAATCCCTTACCATTCGGCGTCGGGAGAGCAAATTCCTTTTTCATCTCATACCGTGAGAGTAAAAGAGAGTAAGAGCTCATACATGATGGCGAAAATGAGAAAAAGAGCGCGTCCAGTGTCAAACCGATCGGTTCGACACAACATTTTGGTTTGAGCTTGGGTTGAGCCAAAAAAGGTATGGATAACGGGTAAATTTAGCCAAGGGAAATTTCACGGCTCGCACGATTTTCACCCTACCGGAAAAAATCCCCGATAGGCTTTGAGGAGCGCATGCAATTTCCCAGGGAAGAATATTATAAACTTCCCAGGACGGCGAGGATTTTTTACAGCGCGCGGATTTGAAATGAGTTTAATCAAACTGGTTTCAAAACATGAATGAAACACGAAGTATGAAACGATTTGAAAACCACCCAAACAAACACGAACGAACACGAATGAACATGTTCACCGAAACGGCCTTCACAATTCTTTCGGCCGCGGACAAGAAAACAACACTTACTGTCGAATTTTTTTCTGATTTTCAGAGAAGTCCGTTGAAAAAGCCCGCGCGGAAGACGAAGACGCGTTTGCCGGTTAGACTAAACACACACACGCGTTAGCGTTAGCGGTTAATTGTTTTTATTTTTGCCAAAAAGCATTCAAACTCCAATTGTTTAGCCGGTTCTTATCCGTGTATCTGTGTGTGTGTGTATCTCCGATCAGATAAGAAAACAGTTCAGGGCGGAATAACTGTCAACCGTTTACCGTTATGCTGGCCACAAGTGCAAACTCTGTAAACAACAGTCAAATCAAGTGAAACAACAACAAGAGCATAAAAACAAAACAAATACAGAATTCCCGTGTAAATACAGCGAAAACAAAAACAAACAAGAAAATTATCAGAAATATCAGAAAGCAAAAAAATAGAGCTGAAAAATTGAAAATTGAAACCGTGAAAGATTGCTAGGAAAGGAAAATTGCAGTGCAAACAAAAAAGTAAACGAGAAAAATAACAAAAAATATACAAATAAATACCTACTAATATTTAATAATATTTCTTATCGCCGTTCGAGCCGTTCGATCTGCCGCCAATGTTGTGGCTTTTATTGTTGTTGCCTGCTGCTTGCCGGTGTCGCGTCGCGTCGCGTCGTTAAGGTGTCTGTCCTCTGTTGGGGTGGTGTTAGTGTGTATCTGTGTCTCTGTGTGTGTGTGTGTGCAAACAAGTTTCTGCACAACAACAACAACAGCAACAAAAGTGTGGCAGCAGCGCAGCAAAGTAGTCCAAAGCAGTCCAAACGGGAAGCAAGTGTTGCACATGCACCAACTGGCTAAAAGGTAAAGAAAGAGAGAGAGAGAGAGAGAAGCAAATGACTAGATAAAGCCGAAATTCAAATTGAATGCTCATTAGGTGCAGGTGCACTATAATTTTGAACAGTGACTGTGATTTACCGTTGCCATATAGCTAGCCATGGTGGGGGGACATTCTCTCTTCCACTTCCTCTCTTCCACACGTCCATTGCTGATGATTCACTAGATCCTCTGCTCTGCCCCATCCCATATGCAATGAGTAATACCCGGGGGCCCAATCTGTTCCATTCCAGATACTATTTCAGTGACTATTCCTCCATATATTCTCCATATTTGATTACAGCAAATGTTTTTTGTGCAATTTTGCATGCCTACCGACCGACCAACCGACCGACTGCTGCTTGGTGATCACGTAGTATACGAGGGGGGGAGGGGGTATCGAACAGGTTCTACGTTCTGTTCTCGAGTGTTGGTTGATTCATGCATCGAGTATTTTTCAATTTCCAATGCGGTTGACTCGTCGGCGCCAAAACGACAACACTCATATTAAATATGAATAATAAAGAAATGCATATAGCAACCCATAACCATATCTACTTCTAGTTCTATATACATACATATATACTATAGCTACAGATACTATTTGCAGAACAGGCATTGCACTTGTTATACGATTCAGACGAATCGGTTCTGCTTTGCCAGTTGCAGTTCCAATGCATTCCAATCACAATATCTATGGCAGATAGAGGAATACCTGTCCCACAGGTGTTTGCTTTCCAAATATTTACCCATGGCTTCAGTTTGTAATCCAATTACTTCGAGCTGGAGTGGAAATCCAAACAAGAATGTGGCTAATACTCTTTTAAAATCACTTTTGGAACATAAAAGAAAACAAAAGACAATTCCAAGAGTTTTGGGCTAATTTATGGAACCATGGGGTCGTCCCCCCCATCCACCAGTCCACCAATCCCCCAATTAAAGATATCTGCCACATGTGGGATGTGGGAAGTCGCCTTGACAAACGCGCTTCTGGCGGGTTGTTTATTAATATTTATTTGACTGTACGAAAATAAATGGAAATAAAATAAAATAGAGGCCATAAATAACGTTTTGTTTATAAACACACAAACGATTTCTGCCCCAGTCTAAAAATAAATGTTCCAAAACAGAAACAGAAACGGGGAAATAGGGACACGAAATGGAAGAAGGAAGAACATTTTCCCACTGGCATTTCCTTATGGCTTTTGCCTGTTAGGACCGGGCCAACAACAGGTGCAAATCCCCAAGAACATTTCCATCCTAATATGAATTAATTGCACAGAACCGCAAGGAAAAGCCACAGTTTTCACCCCCGCCCCCAAGGGAAATATTCACCTAAACATTTTATTTTCAATGTCAATCTGCGTGCACCCGCAGGAACAGAACAGAAATGAAACACAAATGAAACACAAACGTAACGAGGGTTTTCTAATTGAGTTCAGAGTGCGTGTGTGTGTGTGTCTTTGTGTGCGTGGAAATTTCTATTCCTAGAGGAAAATTCCCACTCGAATTGGAATGTAAACAAAGTTTTGATATAAAAATAGAACCAACGAAAATCCAGAGAGCAGAGCAGAGCAGAGCAGAGCAGAGCATACATTTTCCCCCGTTTACCATTCCATTTTCCATTCCATTTTCTAGTCTCCATTTTTGAATTCGGATTTTGTTTTAAAGCAATTCACGTGTGAAATGAACAAAGTGTTGATTTGTTTTTCGGGGGTGGCGTAGGGGGGAGGGAGTGGCTGGAGAGCAGGAAATATTACGATGGAAACAGAGGGAAAAAGAGTTTTTTTTTGCGTGGGAGGAGTGGAAGTTGGTCATCAAGTTCATGGATTGAAATGCCAAGTCATGGCAACAAAAGACAAACGAACAGAGAGAGAGAGAGAGAGAGAGGGAGAGAGAGAGAGAGAGAGGGAGACAGGCAACTGCAGGCAAAGATCCGTTCAACTGCTGCTGCTGCTGACGTTTCTTGGGCTCTCTTTTGTTGTTGCTGCCACTGAAGACGAAGAAGAGTCGTCGGCGAGTCCAAGCTGCAAGTCCGTTAAGGTCGTCTGTCGCCAGTTTTGTTGCTGTTTCTGATACCAAAACAGCGGGAGAGCAGAGAAGGGTAAAAGCAGCCCAAGCATGTGCTTTCTTGAACGCTTAAAATTCCGAAAACAGAAACAAAAACCAAAACCAAAACAAGAAACAAAAGTCCTGCGAGTCGAGGTCTTTGATACCCTAGAAGCCTTCCAGGTTTGGCCTGAGCTTCTTTGGCTGCTCAAAGTACGGATACCTTCTCCATGGAAGGGTAGCAGAAGATTCTCGACTCCAGCTCAAATGCTGGAGCAGCAGCAGCAGCAGAGAGCAGGAGGAGGAGGAGGAGAAGCAGCAGAAGAAGTAGGGAGAAGAAATTAAAATTAAAACGCACGTAGGCAGCAGCAGTAGATGCAGAGGAGGCAGAGAGAGGGGAGCGAGAGCAAGAGCAAGATGCAGAGGAGGGAGAGAGAGGGGAGCAAGATGCAGAGGAGGCAGAGAGGGAGAGCAAGATGCAGAGGAGGCAGAGAGAGGGGAGCGAGAACAAGCGGAGGGTGGAGCGATGAAACGTGCGGGAGTGAGAGGAGGAGCATCCAAAAAGGGTGCCATGGGAACAAGAGGAAGCGTGAGGGAGCGTGAGGGAGCTTGATGGAAGCTTGAGGGAAGCATGAGGAAGCATGAGGAAGCATGAGGGAGCGTGAGGGAGCGTGAGGGAGCATGAGGGAGCATGAGGGAGCATGAGGGAAGCGTGAGGCAACGTGAGGGCGGGATCCATCCCGTGGCAAGAAGCAAGAAGCGAAACGAAGGCGATGCGCCTCTAACTCTGTCTCTCGGCTGCCGCGTGGCGCGTTAAGTTGTTGATTGAAGGGTCTTTGAGTAAAGTATCTTTACGTGTGCGTGTGTGTACGTGTGTGTGCGTGTGTGTGTGCTGTTGCGGAGGTTGCACTTGGATACTGGATACTGCATGTTGCTGTTGCAATCATAAATGCTGCATTGGAAGATTGCCTGATTGGGGCAGGAGAGTGGCAGGCAATAGAAACAGTTAGAGAGGGCCAGAGAGGAGGAAGAGGAGTAGGAGGAGGAGTAGGAGGAGAAGGAGGAGGAGAAGGAGGAGGAGAAGGAGAAGGAGGAGGAGGAGGAGAAGGAGAAGGAGGATTGAGAGTAGGCGACCGATTTTTGTTTATTGTTGCAACCTAATAAGCAGCTGTGCAACTGGAAACTGCAACTGCCACTGGCACTGGGCTAACAGTTAATTACCCAAAAGCCCAAAGTTCAATATGAAAATCATATTGAATTTCAAGCGAAATGTGAATCTTCCCCCTCGACCAGCCAACTGCCACTTGCCTCCAGCCAACTGCCACCTGCCACCTGCCCCTGGCCCCCTTTTCGTCCGCTCATTTCATGCTTTGGCAAACTCTTTCAAAAAAGGGCGGTCCAGGGGGCAGTCAAGAGGGGAGGGGGGACACTGGACAATGGCCAACACACGGACCTCAAAACTGCACCCCAGACATAACAGACATAACTTTTGGTTTCGATTTTCCCTTTTTCCACTACATTTTTTTCTCTGGTTTTTTTTTGTATTTTTAAGAGTGGATTTAATACAAACTTGTAAAAACGTCAAAGCGATAAAAATGTTCGATAATCAAAATGAAAACGACCGCCAAGGGGGAAGGGATAGCAAGAGGGGGGCCGGGGGAGGTGTAACATCTAACAATAAAACAGGAAGAGTTTCGGAGCGCAGGACAAGTGTGTGAAAAGGTTTCAAGCATTCGAAATGGGATGAAAATGTGGATGATGCTGCTGGAAAATCAATAAGCCAATGCTTATTGTCAAAGAATAGGGATAGGGATGGGGATAGGAATAGGAGGGATAGCAGACACTCCTATAAAGAAGGAGAGAGAAGGGACTCAGGCAGAGACAGCGACAGAGACAGCGACTCCTCTATTGTAAAGTGGTGGAAGCTATGGGCCACATGGGGAAAAGTCGGGAACATAAAAATGCCATTGACTGGTGGGCCCCCCCTGTCCTCCGTTCTCCGTTCTCCATTCTCTGTCCTCCGTCTGTGATTGTCAAACGAAAGAGACGGCTAGAGAGCGAGATAGATAGCATGAGCATAATTTTTCAGGCCAAAACCAAATGAAAGTTACCAAAAGACAATGAAAATATCCGAAGCAAAAGGCAAAGAAATGCAACTGAAATGCAAAGTTCTAATTTGAGGGCCAGAAAGAGACAGGGCGACAGTCGACCTGGTGCTGCATGCAACAGAAACAACTGCAACTGTACCAACAACAAAAACAAAACAGACTTCAAGTCAAAAGAGCGCACACGGTCGGTCAACGGGCTATGGCTATGGCTATGGCTATGGCTATGGCTGGGACTGTAGCTGGGGTTCGGTTGTCGGTTTCGGTGGTTCTTTTTTTTCACTGTTTCACTGTTCACTTTTCAGTTAACACGAAAACGTTGTGAAAGAGAGTCCCCGTCCCCGCTCAAGCAACAACAAGAAACAGGTAGTAAAAACCGACAACAGAAAAGGGCAGGGAGAGAAAGAGCAGCACAAGAGAGCGAAAGAGAGCGAGGGAGAGGGAGACCGTAGCGCTTAGAAATGAAAGAAAAACACAGGCGGCCGGTGGTCGGGCCGGGCTAAGGCTGAGTTGTGGCCTGGCCGAAACGGGGAGAGGGAGAGGGAGAGGGAGAGAGCGCGACAGAGAGCCATGGTCGTCCCTGTTGACTATAATAATAATCAAATTTGATCCGACCTGAACACACACATGCACCATGAAAAGTATGCATACGTGTAGTGTAGTGTACACTGTAGATACATGTGTCTGTGTGTCTGTGTGTGTGTGTTCGAATTGGGGTTACTGACCCAAAACTGTGTTTTGAAACTGACAGACAGACAAAAAAGTGTTGAGCATGGCCAAAACCGAAACCAATTTGAGAAACCACGAAAAACCACGAGATCTATTTTTAAAGAATTATGGAAAATATTGTAAATATTCCCAAAAAGACAGAAAGAGAGAGAGAGAGAGAGAGAGAAAGAGAGAGGGTAAGATGGCTGGGAAAATGAAATAAACTTTAGAATAATTAATAAAATTTTGGAATGGCCAGTGATGACTCTGCAGAAGCTGAAAACCAGGCCAAGAGGCCAAAGAACCCCCCCACCACCACCCCCCAAAAAAATGACCATAATTAATGATTATTTATGCATTTTTTTTTTGTTTACTTGCAGCTAAAAAAAACCAAACAAACAACAGAAAAAGTCATGGAAATGCATTCATAAAAATCTAAAAAATAAAAGCGAAAAAAGGGAAAGAAATTAATGTGAAAAAGTGCGAAATCAAATGAAAATTCAAAGAAAACCAACTGAAAAAAAAGAGTGTGAAAAAAGATAAGTGTGTGGATATTCCATAGAGATATATCTTTATATATCTGGCTATAGCTACCCGATATTGCCACAAGCGCGAGTGTCAAAATGCAGCCCACAGCGGCCTCTGCCCCTGCCTCGGCCATCGCTGGGATGCAGCAACAACAACAATCGCTCTGAAATCAAAATTCAATCGAAATCCAAATCGAAATCGAAATCCAAATCAAAATCCATATTTAAACATCTGCATAGGCCTACCCACATACACACATAAATATATATATAGATATAGCATATTGTAGCCATATTCCACTATAGAAAAGCGCATTCAAACGCATTCAATCAATCAGTCAATCAATCAAAAGCATACATCAACGGCCTCACAACGGAGTCCCTAGAGTTTCTGCGCTTCGCCGACGAGGAGGACTTCGAGATGGACATCCTGCCGAGTGGGAATATCTTCAACGAACTGGAGCGCATCTGCACCACCGGCTACTTCTCGTCGCAGCCCTCCATTGAGGATCAATGGCAACAGGTTTGTGGCACCAACTACATAAACATAGATATGAATGTGGTATCTTATGGCTTATCACAAGAATGTTTATGGTGAAGAATAGTCGTTAAATCAGACCTCAGTCAACCTTTTCTTGGATGATGATTCAGTTCTGTAGGGAATTTCAGCATAATCTTGTAGTTTGGATGGTCATCAAAACAGTCCTCAGACATGGGCTGAAAACTACTTTAATCTAATCGTAAACATTCCTTAGTTTTCAATGTTAATTCATCTAGTTTTTGTTTATTAACTTTTGGTGGAATATTATTGAATTTCCAGATATATTTCGGGGTTTCCTTCCATTAGTTGAGCGGAATTGTGAGCTTTCTTTGATTCTCAAATGGATTTCCTTTCACAGAACTTTCTGTTTGGTTCCGCTTCCCCCACCCCTTTTGCCTTTGATAATTGTCCGCCACATTCCACCCCCCGATTGACGCCACCCTCCCCAGGCAGAGCTTCTTGCTGCTTGCTATTTGCTTTTTGCTTTGTGTTTAGAAATTTATCAAAAGCAGAGACTCAACTACTTAATGCCTCAATTTTATCTAAAGACTTGGGCGACTTTGCTTGGACTTCCTTTTGGGGAGGGGGCGGGGGGCATTGCGCAATGAATCGGGCCGGGCGGGTGGCGAAAGTGTTTCAAGTTTTTTTGCAGCAAAAACCAAACAAATTTCAAGGTCTACATATTCCAGTTTACCTGCCGCACGATCTAAAATTAAATCGCCAAAAATTATAAACTTTTGATAAGCTCTCATGGTGTTGCTAGAGCTGTTGCTAGTGTGTGTGTGTGTGTGTGCGGCGCATGCTAGGCAAACATTCTATAAGTATGTACAGATGTACCCACTATATAGAGTCGAATCGTCGTCGTCGTCTCTGCCGGACTGATATGTATATCATTTTTGTTTGCGCAAAAAACCCAACAACAAAAAAGAGGGGCAGCCAAATACAAATACAAATAAACATGTACATACATACATATGTATGTAGATGCAGATGTAGATGTGCCTCTGCCCTGGTGGCCATAAATAAGTAAAAATTCGCAAAGCATTTCGTTTCGGTTATCATCGCCGCGGCATGCATAATATATATACTAAATAAATGTATACTACATACATGCAGACATTTAATCTTTTGCCAATTTTTGGCATATACATACATATGTTTTGTGTGTGTGTGTTTGCGTGTGTGTTTTTGTGTTTTTTGTGTGGCATTTCTTTTTATTATTTATTATTTTTTGTTGCTCGTTTTTTCGAGTGTTTTCTCTGATAAAACGAATCGAAGACCGCCGCCAGCTGATTGCAGACAGCTTTTCAAAGGGGTGGGGGGAGGAACTGCTGCCCCCTGCTCTAGAGAGAGAGAGAGAGAGAGAGCGTTGCCTGGGGCAGTCAGCACTGACACTTGTGGGGGTCTTGGTTTCTTATCAAAAAACAACCTGACGCATAAGAAGATTGTGTTACGTCTCAGAGCGTGGGCGGAGGGTGGGGCAGGGGGGCAGTTTCTGATGAAAGAAATCTGCGATAAGTCTGTCGGGGAGGCTGCGGCTAAGGTTTTGGGTTTCGCTTCAATTTAAAAATATATTTTTTCACACCTTTCGTGTTTATTTATTTAGTTTATACCCTCAACATTCTCCATTCTGCCTGCAGATAGAGATACCTATAGGAAAAGATACAAATACTGAGAGCAGAAATTTCAAGTATTTCCAGCTAGAAATTCCATAAATAATTTACCAAATCAAAATACATAAAATCTGTTTTCCATTTCGATTTTCCCTAGTTTTGGCCTTCAACTTTTGGCTGGAAGTAGCAGCAGCAGGGGCAGGGGCAGTCACTAATCTTGGGTAGGAATTTTTGGTTAAATTTTCTTCCGAGTGTCTTGCCTTTAAGTTTCCGTCCTTGTTGTTGCAACACACGGCAATTACGTGCAAAGTTTCGAGGGGGAGAGGGGCACAGAAGTTGCTGGAGAATTAAGTGGGAGTTTGAGTCGAAGTTAAAGTCGAAATTGGAATTGAAATGGGAATGGAAATGGTAATGGAAATGGAAATGGTAGTCGTCGTCGCACAGTTGGAGACGAGACGCTGCCACTGCCACTGCCGCTGCCGCCGCTGCCGCCATGCACTCGTTTCATTTGCACAACTTAAAAACTTTTAATTGAACTCGAGTACACATTTTTGCATAACTTTCTGTATTTTGTATTTGGTATCGTCATCGTCGTCGTCGTCGTTGTCGTCGTTGTCGCTGACGTTTGGGGTTTCCGCTGCTGCGCTGCTGCGCTGCTGCTGCTGCGCGGATACCCTTATGCGAAAGTCGGAACTTTGGAAAGTTTGTGCAAACTTGAAATGGAAACCAAACGGGAGATGGCAGATGCTGGCATAAATATTTGATTGAGCGAAGATGCTGAAGAATTAAGAGCGTTGTAGCATGGTTAAAGAATTCAATGGAGATGCAGAAGATACAGAAGAAAAGCCAAGAATTGGCTTCCCCGTGTGTCTTCGGCTTCGGCTTCAGCTCTTGCTGACCGATTTCTCCCGCAGGCATGTTCGCACACCAACGCACTTGAGTTTACGGTTTGAGGCCAGCTTTTTGATCGATTCTATTTGAGAGTTTTGGAAGTGGCAGAACCATTCCAGCCATCAAATGTTTATGCAGCATTTTCCGTAAATATTTTCGCTTTTCTTTTGCTGTGTATTTGCTGCTGCGACCTGCGACCTGTGACCTGTGACCTGGCGGCAGGTCTCTTTTTTGGGTTCTTTTGAGCGTTTTACTTCTTTGGTTGGATTTGATTCGGGGTTAAAAACTTTAAATTGCTGCATTTAATAAAAGTTTTTTGGCGGCATGCAACCGGTATGCAGGGAAGGGGCAGAGGCAGGGGCAGAGGCAGTGGCAGGGGCAGGAGACAGGGGCAGAGGCAGGGGCATGGGCAGGTGGCACAAAGACATCAAAAGGAGCAGAACCACGAATTTTGTGCTAAAACTTTCTCAACCGATCTTTCTCCCTCCCTCCCTCCCTCCCTCTCTCCCTTTCTCTTGGCTGTGCGTGTGTATCTGTGTATCTGTATCTGTGTCTGCCTTTTGTAATTAGAACTTGCGGATGTTTTGTTTATTTCCGCTGACTTCCGCCTGCTTCCGATGCGGCGGCTGCGTTTTGCTGTTTGCTGTTTGCTTATTGTTTTATTGTAATTGTTATTGAGGGGAAGTGCTGCCCGTTTTTATGGATAGAAAGCAGGGGGTGTGATTATGCTATGGTCGGTCGGTCCATCCCTCTGAGTGCCTCAGTCGTCGGGTGGTGGGGGGGAAACACTTGTGTGTCTCATTTCCATTTAAACAGCTGTTGAGCCTCCAAATTGTTGCCACTGCTGCTGTTGCTTGTTGCTGTTGCTGCCTCAGTGGCAAAGACAAACAAGCTGCCGCTGCTGCTGCTGCATATGTATCTAGTATCTGGTACACACATCATCATTATGTGTATCTTTGTATCTGCAGCTCTTTTTCTGTTTATCTAAGCTGTGAAATTGTACAACATTGGGAATTCTGGAAACGAGGAATAATAAATGCCACTCGGGGCATGGAAGGGGCGGGGCATTCCACACATTCTGCAGATTGATTTCCACTCTTCCACTCTGGAATTTGGTATTTTCTTTTCATTTTAACGAAAATGAATTGAATTTTTCTTTTGTTTTTAAAGGGGGGGGGGGGGTGGGTGAGGGTGGGGGAGGGTAGGGGAAAAACTATTTGGCGATTAATTTCATTTATTGAATTTTCGTTTAACGTTTAGCCATTGGCAAAAACTAAGCGGATTCTGTGGGGATTTTCGAGAGAGAGAGACAGTGGCCAAGGGGGGGGGGGAGAGGGAGGGGCTTATCGCATTTCGGCACTTGGCCACATATTGTGGCAGGTCTCTGTGGCTGCGGTTGCACAATTTAATCTATCAATTTAAATTATATTTCCAAACATTTCTCCAAATAATATTCCCAATATTAAATCCCCTTTTGCCTTTGCCCCAAACACAAGTGCCCCCCCCCCCCTGCCACCTTGCCACCCCCTTCGACAATATGCAATCAGCAGTTAACATTTAACACACGAAAATCGCAACAGAAAACCCAAAAATGGCACGTACCAAAAAAAAAAAAAAAGCAGAAAAAAAGCGAGGAAACATGGAGAAAACGATGCTGTTGCCATTGGGAAATTCATGAAGACAGATGCACAACACACGCACACACCTAATAAGCCACACACAGACACTCACACACACACACAGACACCCACTTCATTGACTAAAACACGTCGCAGCAGCAGAGGCGGCAGCAGCAGCGTTTTCAGCAAACACAGCAAAAAAAATCCAAAAAAAATCCAAAAAAAGTAGAGGGAAGTGAAGGAAAGAGAAGAAGAAAGCGAAAGAGACAAAGAGCTAGAACTAGAGAAAGAAAGAGAGAGAGAGAGAGAGGAGAGAGAGAGAGAGGGAGAGAGGTAGTGGGAGAGAGAGAAAGGGAGAGAGGGAGAGGTAGTGGGAGTGAGAGAAATCCGAAATACGTGCAATTGCTGAAAATATGCTGTGAAGGAGAGGGGGGCAGCGGGGGGTGGCCGAAGGCGGAGGAACAAACGTGCGGGCCAAGCGTCTGTGGGCCTTAAATGCCTCCTGCTACAAGCACACACACACACGCACACAGAAACACGTACACTGTACACTGTACACGCACACGCACACCCTCCCGTGCCCCTGCTGGGTGTCGTCGTTCGTGCCACTGCTCCTTTGCCACACATTTGCTAGTCCTCTATTACCCTCAATCATTTATCATCTTGGCTGCAATTAATCATCAAATATACGCGCGCTCGCCCTACGTGGGGCAGCCACTCACCCCCTCCCTGATATCCACCCTCTGCCTGTGTGCGCCCATGTCCTTTCCTTTTATAGTTTTTGTGGGATTTATGCTTATAATGTGGAATGCGCGACGCCACTGTACTGAATGTTTATCTACGAGTGTGTGTGTGTGTGTGTGTGTGTGTGTGCCATTTGCGGCACATAGCTCATATTTAACTATGTGACTGCCACATGAGAGAACCGCACGGGGAGGAGGCGACAGCGGCGGCTCTTGGTTACGTGCAACTTTATGATACGACTGACTCTCCCTTCCTGCCACCTCAAGCTGCGGCTTGCACTGGCACTTTGGCTTACTGCCACTGCTGGTTCGACTTTGCCACACGCAGAGCTAACCAGAAAAGTTACTGCAACTTGTGGCCAGACCCAACACTTGCATAACTCTGGGAGATGCCGAGTGGAGAGTTAGAGAGGCTGCAGATCAGACGTGAGAGCTGCCACCTCCCATGCCCCACCCAGCCACAGTCAACACCCTAACCTCTCCCAATAGTGCATGTCACCACCCCTCCCTTTTGTGGCACGAATGACCCTCCCTTTCATATTGCACAATAATTATTATATGAGTCGAATGCATGCGATCGAGAGGGTGCCAGTGGCCCACAATTAGAGGCATGCCGCACCACCCCCACACCTGCAACTGCAACTGAGAACACGAACCTGAAACCGGCAATACAATTCTGCACAGCTGTTGGGGCGTCTCCAAATTCGCATGACTGTGCAACAGCAGCGGCAGCAGCGGCGGCAGAAGGGAATTGTACACTGGAGGAAAAGCTTGAGAGGAAGGAGCTGCTGGAAGGAGCTGCTGGAGGAGCTGCTGGAGGGAGCTGCTGGAGGGAGCTGCTGGAAGGAGCTGCTGGAGGGAGTGGAAAACTCTGCCGAAGCCAATTGAGTTTAGTGACGTTTTCCTGCTGTCTTCCCCCCAGTGTACGGGGGGGTGGGAATGGACCACCCCCCAAAGGATGTTCGTGTACAGTTTTTGCAATGAAATGCAATGCCCATAATTAGATTTCCCGGCAAGCAAAAGGACTCGTCTAAATTGCGGATAATTGAGTTGCCGGATGCCACCTCCCACCTCCCCTTCCAGCTCCCCTCCCTGCTTCCAGAGAGAGACTCTGCCTCAGACATCATTGGGCATAAATCATGATTGGCTCTCGAATGTTTGGTTGTCTTTTTGATCCGCAGTAAAGCAGACGAATGCCAGTGGCAGAGTCAGTGCCACAGTCAGTGCCACAGCCAGTCCGTCAGTCTGTGCCACAGCCAGCGGCAGTGCCTCTTGAAGGATGAGAGGCCGAGTCTGTGATCTGCTGTGATGATGTTTGCCTTTTGGTAGTGGATTCCCTTTGTGCTTTAAGTTTGAATTATACAATATTGTATATCCTCTCTATAGCCAGGCTCCTAATTGGTTGTACAATTATGTATGCCTCGGTTGCTCTTGCCTCTGCCACTGCCACAGCCACAGCCACTGCTGCTGCCCCTGCCCCGTGCCACAGCCTGATAAATTCGTATTTATTAGAGTCATACATCAAGTTGGCATCTCTTACACACTCGAAATCTCTCTTATCCTTTGCTCTGGCAACCCACACCACCCACACCACCCACACCACCACCCTCCCCCCCATCATTATGTGTGTGTGTGTGTGTGTGTTTCCAGCTTTTAGTTACAATCCATTCCCCTCCATGCCCCCCCATGCTCCTCCATGCCCCTCCATGCCCCTCCATTCTTCCTTTTGCTACTTTTCTCAGTCTATCAGACGTTCAGCCTTGTGCCTCTCTCTCACTCTGTCGGCCGTCTCTTTCTATACCTATAATGCTATCTCCCTCAATGCTGAAGCTATCTACCTATCTCTCTCTCTCTCTCTCTCTCTCTGTCTGTCTGTCTGTCTGCTGTCTTTGGTCTTTTGCTCTTTTTCGCTCCAAAAGATGTGCGCCCGTTGATAAAGTCTCTTGGTAATGAGTGGATATGTTTCGTATTAATTACAGTTGTGTTTTTCTACCCCCCCCTCCGCCTACTTCCACCCATCATCCGCCGCCCTGTACTCCCTATGAGCCTCCGCCTCCGTCGCAGCCTCCGTGACAGCCCTCGCCTCCTGCTCCTCCTCCTCCTCCTTCTTGTTAAGGAGAAGAGTTCCCTGATTGTCTCCATCTCTGTCTCTGTTTGCTAATCTTTCAGCGTGGGTTTGGGGGCGCCTCTCCGTGTGGGTTGATTCCTCATTTCCTTCCACACAGCTACACAGATACAAAGATACACAGATACACAGATACATGCATACTCACACAAAGACATTCCGATTTAAGCGCTGAGGAGCAACGACGACGACTTTTACCCATTAAAGAGGCCAACAACTGGCATTGGCATGCGGCAACTGAGAGTTTCGTTTTGGCCAATAAAAAATGGACTCTCTAAGCAATTGATTGATTTTGCCAAAGGACAGGCATTTATTTTTTCCTCTGCTGATTGCTGGCTCTTCTCGTGCCGCCGTTTTATGCCTCGAAATTAATCTTTATTGCCAGGCAGAGACAGAGAGTGAGAGAGAGAGAGAGAGACAAAGCTCTTACTGGCCATAAAAAAGTCGAGAGCCAGCGGCCAGGAAAACCAGGAAAAGCCTGGCCATGTGTCCTCACACAGTTTTTTTACGAGCGGCACAAACTAATCCTTTTTTAATAATGCGATGGCCTCGAGTGGCACTCGAATGTGGCACGTGCCTCAGGGCAGCACCACAGCCTCCACAGCCTACTGCCAATCGTCATCTTTCATTGCCAACTCATTTGAGCGAAAGATACACACAGATACACACACACACACACAGAGAGAGAGAGACGAGGACGATTTCATTATGCCACAGCCAATTGCACACTCATTGTCTTATTTTTTTATGTAAATTCCAAATAAATACCAAAATACTCGGCTACAAATTGTTTTCCATTTCTTTGGGTAAACAACCAGAACGAAACGAAACGGAACGAAACGGAACGGAACAGAAACGGGCGATGGGCTCGCCATTTCCATCGTCTTGAGCAAATGTTTGCGGAAAATGCTGGAAATAAAAGGCCAGCAACCACCGACAGGCACCGGCACCCACCCTCACCCCCACCCCCACCCCGTCTCACACCCCTCCCGCAATCCACCCCACTCAAATCTCAAGGGGTGGCAGCCAAACCCACAGCCCGAAATCGCATGAACAATTTTTATTTTCGAATATTTTTGGTATTTTTTGAAATTTTCCTTTTTTTTTGCACACTTGTTATTTTGTTTAATTTTGCACACGTCTATTGTGTGAGGGGAGGGGTGGCGGGAGGGGGTGCCGAGGGTTGAGCATGTGTGAGTGGAACATAATTTATGGCACGAACGCGGGCGAAGGATGTGGCACTGCACACCGAATGGATGGATACGCTCCCAATGGAAGGATAAGATCTTACTGGGGAAAGACAGGCAGACAGACAGGCAGATAAATAGATGGAGAGATAGATAGATAGATAGATAGATAGATAGATAGATAGATAGATAGATAGATAGATGAATGGATAGATGAATAGATAGATGGATAGATGAATGGATGGATACATAGATGAATGGATAGATGGATAGATAGATGGACAGATAGATGGATGGATGGCTGGATGGCTGGCTGGATGGATGGCTGGATGGCTGGCTGGATGGCTGGATGTATAGATAGATAGACAGACAGACAGATAGTTGGATAGATAGTTAGGAGGATGGACAGATACGAGTTGATGGATCGATCTTCAGTGCTCATAGAACAATCAATGCTGATTGATAGCTTTTTTTTTATCGTTTTTGTCGATCTGTTGTTCGATATTTCGCAGGAAAAACAATCGTTTAACAAATATAACAAATATTTCTATACAAATATTCCTTAGTATTTCCAACCCCAAAAGCAATGAAAATGGCAGACAATCCCAGATATTCCCAGATATCCGCAGCTATTTCAGTTCCTGATGGAATGTGTATTCCATGTGGAGTACCACATTCGTTCCTATAGAGATGATGGTACACGTTTTTTACCATTGAACATAAGGGGAGCAAAAAACATGAACGCCTCGTGTACTTTGGGGTATAAATCCACCAAGAAGAAGAAGGAGTGCTGGAATGGGCTACCCCTGGCCCTGTAGTGGTGTGGGGGGTGGAGAAGGATGACAGCCTGGCTAGACGAACGCCATTGTTGTCGGCTGGCAGTCTGGTGTCCTTTGGCCTAGTCCCCCCTCCTGCTCCTCCTGCTCCGCCCACCCAACCAACGCGTACCCTTAAAATGTATGTCAAATGTGGGAAAACAAGAAGGGATGAGCCATTTGAGTGTATGCGTGTGGGTGTGCGAGTGTGTGGGTGGCTGCGAGTGATTTGTGTGGCTGAGGCTGAGGCAGCCTCAATATGAAAACAGTTGACAGTTGTCCGCCGCCGTCGTCGACCCCCTTGCCCCTTGGCGGTAACTAAAATTTGTCAGATGCCCAACAATGGGCTAATTAAAGGCCCTGCTTTGGCCTGAACATAAATTACTTTTTGCTAAGCCTACAGCTCAAAGATAGAGAGAGAGAGAGGGAGACAGATAGAGCACCCAACAAGAGCGAAAGAGCAAAAAGGAAGTTCCCCGACCCGTGTGTAACCTTGGAGGGCCCACAGGGCCCACAGGGCCTGCTGTCGTCTGCATGATGTCTGATAAGTGATAAGACCAAATGGCGCCAATATCTTCGGGGGCATGCCCCTGCCCCTGCCTGAAACAGAGGCGACAATGATAAGGACCAAATTTTGTTGCTGTAAATACAAAAGCAATTTTCGGTTGCTGACACATTGCCCATAAAAGGGATCAAGAGTTTCGGACTGGGAATGGAACTGGAACCTAAGCGAACCGACCCACATGACCACACGCCCTTGCCCCTTGTCCCTTGCCCCTTGTGCCTGCCGCATATGGTGGTGAATTGTTTTCCCTTATTTCTCAATATTTTTCCGACACAATTGCAAGGCCAAAGCGTCGGCAGCAGGAGGAGGGGGAAGAGGAGGATGTGTGTGAGTATGAGTATGAGGATGTGGCTTGATTCGAATGATGATATGGGCGTGCCGAAGCATTCACATTGAGTGCTAAATCGTTTCCTGTTGCAAGGCGAAGATAAAGCCCACAGGCGCAGGCCCAGGCGATGAATCAGAGCAGAGAGAGGAGTAAAAAACCCTCTGCTGGGTGCGTGTGTCATATGCTCCTCCATATCAATTCTGATAAAACAAACAGCGACAGCAACAAAATGTACACTTACCCTTGCCAAGGGAAAAACACATCACATCATATACCATAACATCCCATACCATCCCATACCATACCATATCATTCATGTATGTTAATCATCCATTCAAACAGTTTTCGGCTCATATAACATCACAAAAGAATGGATTCTCCGCTCCCAGGGCCAGCCTCTGTTTCCGTCTCTGCCTCTGACTCTGTCTCTGCCTCTGCCTCTATCTCTGCCTCTCTCTCTGCCTCTCTCTCTGCCTCCATCTCTGCCTCTGCCACTGTCTCCTCCATGGGAACCTCCATGGGATCTCCCCTCTGGCCAGGCAATTGGAATGCATTTGCAGTGGGCCCAACCAAAGTAAATTCAAATCGGAGAGGGAAACCCGAAACAGTGGCACCCCTTGATGTCTCCCAGACCTTGGGTTTGGGTTGGGTCTTCGTCTCGGTCTGGGTCTTCTCCCCCTCTGGGTCTTCTCCCCTTCCTCTGTATCGCCTTGAATCCTCCCCAAAATTCGTGTCGCTTTTTGAGTTATATTTCACACTGATGACTGACTGTCTCTCTCTCTCTCTCTCTCTCTCTCTCTGGGGCCCAAAAACGAAATCAATTTACACACCCCGCAGTCTGTGTCCCTTGCCCCCTGCCTGGCACACCCTCTGCCACATCTCTGGCCATGAACCTTTTGTGCGACGCGAGATCTTAGCGCCTAAGTGCATCAATTGACGCGCTTTTTCAGATGGAAAGTTCCCCCAATTGCATTAAACAAATTGAAAAGGCTTCAAGTGAGGGAGAGAGAAAGGGGAGCGGGTAGAGGGAGACAGCAAGAAAGTCTTGTTAAATTGAGAAACGGAAATTCTATGAGGCAACATTTTGACGCTGCCGCCTGCTCGCGACAGCATTTTGTAATTGAAATTTGCGGCTGCAATGGCAGCCCTAAAAAAATTAATAAGCCAAATAAAATATGGACTAAACGATGGACTAAGCCGCACAAAAGGCAATTTATCAAGTTGGCTATAATCACAGGGAAACGCTTAAGTGAGAGAGGGGAAAGCGAGAGCGGGAAACGCTGGCTGTGAGTCAGGAAAGCCTTTAGATAGAGCCCCCAGCAGGAAGAGCGCGGATAGTGGAAATGAAGGCTGCTGGAAGGGGAGGGGGAAGGGGAAGGCCTCCTCCATTTCCATTTCCATTTCCCAATGATAATGATTGATGGCTGTTCTCTCTCGCTCTCTCTCTTTCTCTGCCTGCCAAAAGGAATTCTGTTGTTGATAAAAAAAACGAGTCGCAAACAACAATAAACACATACATATATCTACATATCTACATATATATATATACAATTCTGATATTATATTCTTGACTCTTTTTGTTGAGTTTTTTTTATAGAAATAAGAGAATTCTCTGTGCTCTGATAAGTTCGCTTTGGCTTTCATCAAAGTTCTGAAGAATAACTTGAAATAAATATAAAATATTAATGAGGGAATGCCCACACACACATGGAGGCAGAAGATGATAAATGTGGCAAGCGGCAAGCAGCAAGCAGCAAGAGGAAGACCTTTGTCAGTGTTAAAGATTTGCGCCTCATTTAAGCGGTGTCCAAGGTTAACTGTCGCTAAAGGACTCGCCCAAAAGATACATTCATCCTGCCAGCCAGAAGATACATTCATATACATTCATAGTCTGTCCTGCTGCACACCGATACACACTAATACCATTGCGGACTATTATGACAAATTGATTACATGTAATTCTGTGTCTTCTTGCCACAGACGCTGCTCCTCTGCTGCTGCTGCTGCTGCTCCTCTGCTGCTGCTCTGCTGCTGCTCTGCTGCTTCTCTGCTGCTGTCTTTGATTAGGTGGAACATCTCTGCTTCTCGTCTTATTTTCTGTTGATTTATATCTCTCCGAGACATAGTTTTGTCCCGCTCTCCCACTCCCACTCCCTCACTCTCTCCCACTCTCTCCCTCTGTGCTTGTGTGGGACTCTTTCTTATTTGATTTCAGCTAAGATGATTTGGCCTTAATGCATTGAATTGAGCCAAACAGGAAACCTTTGAAGAAAACTCTCCCCCTCCTCCTCCTCCTCCTGTCTGCTCTCCCACTCTCTCCTCTCTCCCTCTCCCACTCTGCCAAAGTGGAATTGGCCTGGTCGAAGAGCCATTTCTGGCCAATACTCTGGCCAATACATATATATTCAGTTATAAATTAAATTTTTCATTCCTACTTACTCTTGTGTGTCCCTTTTCAGCTTTTCTTTGGGAAACGTTTTTATTTACGGTAAATTTCATTTCGATTTCTTTTTCCAATTTTTTTCCTTCTTTTTTTTCGTTGTTGTTGTGGCTGTCTGCACTCCTTGAGACACACACACTCCCCTCCCCTGCCCCGCACAGCCGCAGCCGCAGCCTCGATGCAAAGAACTGAATGGGCCAATCAATAACATGGGGCAACCTACCCCCACCCCCTCCCCTCCCGGACTAGGCAACACTCTAAACACCAATTGATGTTTATATGATAATGATTAATGACTACGTTACTTTTACACAGATTGCTTTCGGAATGGTTTCACTGTACTGTAAATACCCATGTTCATGTCCATGTCTATGGCTGTGTGTGTGTCTGAGAGTGTGTGTGTGTGTGTGTGCGTGTCTGAGTGTGCGTGTGTGTGTGCGTGGAAAACCTATTTATTTATAGGCCCTAATACAACAGAAGAGCCATTTCTGCTTCTGGCTCTGGCGCCTAGTTCTGGGCTTCTGTTCTCTGCCTTTCCCCTTGCCTCTCCTTCTGCTTCACCCTCTCCCTCTGCCTCTGCCTCTCCCTCCTCTCTTTCACTTCCTTTTCACAGAGTTTTAGTTTCGTTTAGCCTTAATTTTTGTTCGTTTCCTTGCTTTCGGGCCTCATTACCAGACATTCATCAATTGTTGCCAATTTGTTTCAAAGCAGGCGAAAGAAATTGTTGCTACGACTTGTACTTGGCAGTTTCCTGTTGTTCCTTTCCTCTATCCATGTATCGGTTAGGTTATCCTGTTTGGGGGGGGGGATTTGGTAAATGGTGAAGGAAATGTTGACATTTTTGGTTCCGCTCTAAGAAGATTTATTCGAACTGGCTTTGGGCTAAGAACTTTTAGTGAATGTTTATTGAAAGTTGTGTCGTAATAGAGCGCTAGAGTACTTGAAGACTCTTCCTCCTCCTTTTTAGGGATCTATTTTAGAAGGTATCCCAAGTTATAGCACTCCTATCGCTCGTATCCTTTTTGAACCTCAAGAAACTGTTCTGAATAGATCTGAAACGGAATCCGAATGGAATGAATGAATATTTTCGAAGTACCCTATTTATAGGGTATCTAATGACTCTTCCTTCTGTTGTACTGCTGTTCTTTTGGCCAACTTGTAACTGTTACTAATGATGACAACTTATTCTGGCCTAAATGCTTGGCCAACACTTTTATTGGTTTTCGTTATTAATGATGGCCCTTGGAGGAGTCCAAAAAAAAAAGCAGGCGGAAATGACTTTGTGGTTGGGCCTTGCCAAGGTGGAAAACGCACACACACACACACACACACACAGAGAGAAAATACAGAGGCTTTTCATTAATCAAAGGCACTGATTAGAGAGTTGCCGCCAGCCTGCTGAAGGGAAGGTGGTTTGACTTTAATGGGAGGCTGCGGCTGTGTCCGAATGTGTCCTGTAACCTGTGTCCCTCCCCCCCTCTAGAGACAGCAGCAATTACAGTGGCGGCAATGAAATTAGGACAGCGAAAAAAGGGTTGCCAGAGCGGCGCAAAATCGCATCGATGAGGGTGAAATGAATCAAAGGCGAAAGTAATCATCGAGTCAACATGGACAAATGGAGTGTCCGTCTGTCTGTCCGACTGTCTGTCTGTCTGTCTGTCGGAAGGCGTGTCCTGTTTTTGGTTGCCGTTAATTGTTCTTTTCTCTCTCTCTCTCTCTCTCTTTCTTTCTTCTTAATTTCTTTCGACTGTTGCGCCCCTTTACAATTCCATTTGTAATTTATCATTGTATTTGCCTTTCGCCTTTCGCCTTTGGGTTATTTTATGGGTCTTCTCTTCTCGCTCTATCCCCTTCCTTCTCTTCTCTTCTCTCCCCCCTTCTATAGAGAAAAAAGGTCTGCCAGGATTCACTTTACATTTGAATTTAAATATTTTATTGAGTGCTTGAAATTGTTAATTGTTTTTTAATGGCTAAAAGGGGAAGAAAAAAGGGTTAAAGCAGAGTAAAGTTTTCGCTCCTCCCCAGAGCCAAATCGATTCTAATTAGGGCTATAACCCATATCCTAGAACTGTCTGTCTCTCTGGGGGGCACGTGCTGTGCGTCAATTTGGGGGCAAGGAGTCGTGAATCCTGCTGTCTTATGCCTGGCTGAGCGAAATCTGGCCAGACAGCTGCACATCGCATATGGGGCATCCAAGTCTGATCAAAGGGCACACCAATATGCCACTTTTTTATGCCACTCATGGCCTTGCCACAAGAAGGTGCACAGCAGCATTCTTAGAATCCCTAATGAAGCTGCGATGACATTTTCAAACCCATGGAAACCCCCTCCCCCCTGGAATGTTGACAGCTTTTAATAAAAGTTCGCGTTCCTGGATTTTCATTTTGATTTTTCCCAGCTGGAGCGATGGGGAAACCCTTTTAAGTAGGGGTGGGGTGGGGTGTGGGGTGTGGGCTGTCCTGGACATATTTTTAAGTAAGTTGTCAAAATTATTTTCACGAAGAATGGCTGAAAAATGAAATTATGTTTGCGGTTTTCCTTTCGTTGGCCTTCGTGGTTTTGCCTGCAAGGAAAATGGGAAAAAAGTCAAATGGCAGGCCAATAATGAAAGACCCTTTTTGCCCCCGGGAGTGGGGGAAAAGAAGGGCAAGGAAAGGCGGGGAAAGTGGCTGCTGATGAAACCCGAGATGCAACCCAAAAACTGCACTTGACTTCGGCTTTTCTCATCTTCTTTTCTTCTCTTCCTTTCTTGTTTTTTTCTTTACTTTTCTCAGCTCCCATTACCTTTTCGATTTTCCTCCCTGCTGCCTTTCTTTGTTGTCTTTTATTGAAGTAAACATTAAACCAAAGATTAAACGAAAATGCAACTAATTTGATGACCTTTTGTGCCTTCTTCTTTCATTGCAGGTAATTATCCGACTTCCAGGCTACCCCTTAGATCCGATCAGATCATCAACTCCACCACAATGATGCCGACCTTCATGAGAATGGCCATCCCGAAGATCAGCAGGATGAGGCTCTTGCTGGGCCTCTCGCCGCCGTCCCCATCGAGTACAGTCCTTGGCATATTTTCAGATTTTCAGCTTCCGATTCGATTTCCAGTTTCCAGTTTTTTGGGTTGATTTTGTAGGCAACGCCAGCTGGAAATGGCTGGAAAATACGTAGATTTTCCCCACTTGAAGTGTGAAATGCAAAGCCAAACAAACATCGAGTTTGAAGTGAAAGCCGGCAAACAAAAGACGCCACCAGCGAGGGGCATTTTCACACATACGCAAATTGTGTGTCGCCGCCAGCTGTTGAATGCCTCCAACTCCCATTCCAACTCCAACTCCATTTCCATGTGGCTTCTGTTGGCTGATCGATGGGGCCCAGCAATGGCCGCCACATCTTCAAACAGTAGTTTTTGTTGTTGTTGATTCTTCGCGCTCTCTGGAGTCGACTCTCCCTCCTCCTCCTCCTCCTCCTTCTCCCACTTAGCCTTGGCTGCTTGCTTGGCCTTTTTCGTGTTGATGTTAAGTGTTTTTCTTTTGGTTTTCGGCATTCGGTTTCGTGTCGCTTCAATTTGTGTTTGGCTAATGAAAATACATGCCACCAAAGAGCGAGAGAGAGAGAGAGAGAAAGACGATGCGCCGTAAACGTTTTACAATATTTGGCCTAAACATTTTCACTGCCTTCGGCGATGGCTGGCATTCCATTCCATTCCCCAAGCAAATGACTTCATTGTGTTGCACTCTGTCTGCTACAGCTTGTTGGCTGCGGCAGGGGCAGCACTTGTTGTTATGCCAGCTATAAATTCGCAGCCGCAAGACAATGGGGCACTCAGCAGACTTGGAGGCTGATCTCCACTTGGTCTCACTGCCCCCCAGCCACTGCCCCAGTCTCTGCTGCTGCCACTACTGCTGCTGCCACTGCCTCTGCCACTACTGCTACTGCTGCCCTTGCCCCTGCCACTGCTGATTCTGTTGATGATGATGATGATGCGTTCGTAATGGAATTCAATGCATTTAATGGAAATTTTTGCATTTACATAATCGATGCAGGGCAGCCCCCACAGCAGAGCCGCACAGTGAGGGCAAAAAGTATATGCTCGCACGCAAATTAAGCATCTTCCCCACTCGGACTCGGACTCCAGAGTGTTGGCGGTGGCAGGGGCAGAGCAGGGGGAGGCAGTCTCTAGTCCATGGCCAGGCAACTCAATTTGCTTGCGCAATCTTGCCGCACTCTTGCTCTCCCCCCCTCTCTCTCTCTCTCTCTCTCTGTCTGAAATTTGCATACATACTTATGCTTAGATTGTGTCTGTGTGTGTGTGTGTGTTAGTGTGTTAGTGTTTTAGTCTCTCTGATTTAAGATACTTGCTTAATGTGTAATTTAGTGCATTTAGATAAGTTCCATAGTGAATTTTTGATGTGTGTTTTGTTTGCATTTGCGGCAGGGAGGGAGGAAGGGAGGTAGGGAGGGAGGGTAGGGAATTTAATGCATTGTCTTGCATTTCTGCATGTTGCATTCAGCATTCAGTGATTCTCCTGCCTCGCCTGCCTCCTGCCTTCGCCCTTTGCTCTCTGGCTGTGCGTTGATGCTGCCTTCTGGTTTGGAGCTGCATCTGGGTTGAAGCTCTGCCTGCCTGCCTCTGCTTGCCTCCCCGTCTGCCTGCCTGGTGGCTGATAATGCTTTTGTTTATTTAACGGCGCTAAGTGCATTGGTTGCATTTGCATAAATCGTTCACGGTTCTGCCTCGAGAGAGAGAGAGAGAGAGAGGCAGAGAGAGAGGGCTGTAGACGAACGCATTAAACAATTTGTGGCATTTACTCGTTATTATAATGCCTGATAAAAGGCAGGCCATGTGCCATGGCAACTCGACTAAAAAATTGCATTAATAGTGTACAAAAAAAAGAAGAATAATGCATTCAACAATTTGTGGCCATGCGTTTAAGCCGCGGGTAGCTGTTGGCCAGGGCCAGGGCCTGGGATACGCCGATACTCGCGTATCCATGGGCGTTAATCGCAAAAGCCAATATGCAGCCGAATGCCGAAAGCCGTTTGTTAATGCGTTATGCATTGCCCCATCCCCCATCCCCCTCCCTCCCTCTCTCTCTCTCTCCTTTTTCCTTTGCCATTTCTCAGGCATTGTCAGTGCATTAAATCCCCGGAAAATTCCCTCTGCTGGACCTGGATACTGTGCCTCTCTCTCTCTCTCTCTCTGTCTCTATCTCTGTCTCTGTCTGTGATAAATTACACAACGGACAGACATGGACACACAGACAGAGAGAGAGAGGGACAGCCAGAGAGAGAGAGAGAAAGAGAGAGAGAGACGGAGACTCGCATTTAATAAATAAAAATTCCATTATGTTGCCGGTCGCCAGCTCAATCAAATAACAAAAGGAACTCTTGGCTCAATGGCCAGGGGAAAGCCTGAAAGCAGGGGTGTGGCATGAGTGTTGCATGTGTGTAATAAATGACGTTGCATCTCCTGGTCGAAAAAAAACGATACGTAGGCGGGCGGGCGGGGGGTGATCGTTATGATGCCAGGGACAAGATTGTCAATTGACGTTACCATTTTACATGCCTCATGCCTCATGCTTCGTACCTCTCAGCTCTGTTGGGGCGCCATCTCAAACGCCCACAACGCCCCTGTTGGGTTGGCTGTTGCATCATTGGTCAGCGGGGAGCATGCAACAATTGTGTGTGCGCCTGCCGCATAAAACAAACGAAAAATCCTGTTTTTTGTTAGCTGTGGCTGCCGCAGTGCCGCTGCCGCAACATGCTGTAATTAACCCGTTTGTCATGCAAATAAATCAAACGCAACACATCCCTCATACACGGTACTCCCTGTACTCCCGGTCCGAATGGAGACCATGTTAAATGCATTTTCAACTGCATTTTCGAGTGCATTTTGCCCCCATTGACTGCTGCTGCTGCTCATGTCGTACACGTGTCATTGTCGCCGCCGAGCAGGAGCAAAAGCAGAAGCAGCAGCAGCAGATGGGGCAGGAGCAGGAGATGTGGCAGGAGCAGGAGATGCGATGTGACTGGGTTTTTGCCCATTTATGAAATCTGTTTTGATTCACATGCGGGATTTTCCACGGCTATCAAAAAGTTGCTAGCATTTGGCCAGCATTTGGCAGGCAACCAAAAATCTTCACACTCCCTAAAATCACAAAAGAGGCACGGCACACGGCACACCGCGCCGCACCGCGCCGCAAGGCACACAAAATTAATTGCAACAAAATGCGTTAAATGCCTTTCGCATTTATCAAGACAGAAACGTGCCCCGCATCAGCTCTCTCTCTCTCTCTCTCGATGCCACCCTCCCCCGATCCTCGATCCTCAATCGTGTGCAATTTAATGCCTTTGTGCAATTGCCGTTTGTGCCACACTGCTACGTGCGCTCCCAAAAATAGCCATAGCCATGTTTTTCCTGCCCCTCCCCCTTCCCATCCCTCCGCATTTCATTTCGTTTTCTGCTGCGGTTTTTGCTGCCGCTTCTGCCTTCGATTATTTCTGTTTTGTAATTTTGGTTTTTGGCTTTCGGTTTTTTGGTTTTTTTTGTTGGTCAAAAGACAAGTTCCGTGTGCGCCAGTTTTTGGCCTAAATGGCAATGAACTTGAACGTCACATCGCGTCTCGTCGCGTCGCGTCGCGTCGCGTGGAATTTCGCTGGCGCCCTGCGATTTAATTTTGGTTTTCGTTTTGGTTTTCTTTTGGTTTTGGTTTCGGTTTTCCCTTGGGGGGCTTGTGTCTCGTTTCGTTTAGCGTTCGGTTTTGGTCACGCGATGCTGTCAGGCGTAACAATTAGCCAAAAGAGCCGAAAGAAGGGAGGTGGCAGGCAGGTAGATAGGCGGAAGGGACAAGGAGAGGGTCACGGACAGGGACAGATGTACATCAAAACCATTTCAAAAATGGCTCTGTCTTGTGTTAGCTTTGATTATTTTGGACTTTACTGCCAGAGAAAGTACTTACCAATAAAAAGAAGGGGAGAAACAGCTGCTACTTTATAAAATGGGTCTTTAGCTGGAATTTCAACAACCTTGAGTTAACTGCTAACGTCAGTAATTCTAAAACAGATACACCAACAATCATTCATTTCAATTGCTGCAGCTATGGCACTAGTACTAGTAACTACACCAACAGCAGATACTATAACTTACACCAACAAAAGCTACAGCAGCAATAGCAGAGTTTTTTGTTACACCAACACTACACCAACGAAAGCGACACTGATTATCCTAAGATATATCTTTACCAATGCTTTAAAAATTATCAACAAAAACGCTACAGCAGCAATAGCATCGTTTTTTGTTACACCAACACTACACCAACGATAGCGATAAGATATATCTTTACCAATGCTTTAAAAAATATCAAAAAAAACGTCTCCCAAAAGATATTATCCAACACCATAAGCTATAGTTACACCAACACCTATAAAGCCATCAATAGGAACTTCTTATGCCACACCAACACTCTCCCCAACATTTCTCAAATGAAGAAACTCACACCAATCATCCTTGAGGGCTTCCGTAGCCACACCAATACTTGCAACATCTTTTGCCCAATGAAAACCCAACAACAACAACAACAACAGCAGAAATTCTCACCTAATAAAAGTGACGAAGACATTTTCTCGGTGATGGCAGCTCCAACAACACCAACAGCAGCAATCCCCAAAGAAACAAGGAAGGAAAGAGAAAAGAGTTGATATGTGCACTCTATAGGGAGAGGAGTGATAGGGGATGGGGGATGGGGAGTGTGAGAGCAGTGTGCGAGGGGGGAGTAGGGGAGGCGTGACAGCATGAAGTGTAGCGTAATAAAATGCACACAATTTACGCAATTTACGTAACGCTAAAAAACATAACAGGCAAACAACAGGGACCATCAACAGGGAGCGGGAGGGGGTGGGGGAGTAAGGGGAGCCACCCCCCAAAGTCAGACATGCCAGAGCAAAGGCACTTAACGAAATTCCAGCGCACACACACACGCACGCACCGCCGAATAGTGGCAGCTGCTGTTGCACGTTGCTTCTTTCAACGATAATAATTTACTGCTACTGGCGGAAAATGGAATGATTTTCCAGGACAACAGGACAACGCAACGCTGAAAAATCTCATGGCAAAACGTCGGTAGAAAACGCATGGTCCTACAGCTGCTTAAGTACTGCTGTTGTTGTTGTTGTTGTTGAACACATTCGAAGTGTTGTTGTAACTCCTGTTGCTGCTGACGCATTTGCTCGTCTTTGTGCCCCTCGATTCTCCCCTCTCTACACTGCTCCTCAATGCTTCTCCTCTGCCCCTCAATGCTCCTCCTCTGCCCCTCAATGCTCCTCCTCTGCCGCTCACTGCTCCTCTTCTGCCGCTCCGTGCTCCTCCTCTGCTCTCAATGCTCCTCCTCTGCCGCTCACTGCTCACGCTTGTTGTTCAAACAGTTTTTGACGCGTTTTTCACATTTTAACAGCCGCCATTTTGTTGTTGTCGTTGCTGTTGTTGTTGCATTTTCCGGCTTTGCGCTGTCATTGTCCTGGATCCTGGATCCTGGTATTCCCTGTTGCTGCTGCTGCTGCTGCTCTATTCGCCCATCGCCTAGAGTTTTGTTTCGTTTTATTTTCGGTTGCCTTCCCTCCCTCCTCCCCCTCCCCCTTTTTCGTTTGTTTGTTCTTGCCTCCTGTTTCCTTTTCTTTTTTTACTGTTTTTACTTTCTTTTTTATTTTTGTACATTTTTCCTTTTACCAGCATGTTTCGAAATTCAATTTTCGTCAAGTTGGCAACAGGCACATGAAGACAGCTAGTTGATGAGGGGTGGGGGGTGGTGGAGAGGGTGGTGTGGTGTGGCATGCCTCCTTCACTTGCGACAAGAGCAACATTTGTCTATGTCGAGCTGCGACGACATGCAATAACTTTAACTGATTTTTCGGAGGGGAAGGATGTGTAAGGATGTGAGGATGTGCCCGTAGAGTATTTATAATTCTATTTATGTTTCAATATAGTCCTGGACACACACACACACACACACACACACACACATATGTGGCACGAACGAACAGCCTCTTGTGTGCAGGCTGTGTGAAGGATCCTCTGGCAAAAGTTCCATCCTGTCAGGCTTAATGATAAAGTGAAAGTTTTTTCAGTTGCTCGTGCTTTTCTTTCTTGCCAACTTGCTGCATGCCGCCTGCCGCATGGGCTTTGCATGCCACACATGCCCCGCCCCCTCCTGCTTTTTTTGGCTTGGCCTGTTCTGGCATGAAAATCAAGTTGACTTTTCATTAACAGCTCAACAATGGCTTGGCTCCTCCTCCGCCCACACTCCCCCTCCCCCTGCACTTGTGGGAACGGATGGTTATGGGTCTTGGTTTTTCGGGGGGTTGGTGGCAGGAGGGGGGGTGCAGGCTGACAAGCCAAGTTAAGTTGTTTTTACTGCCATTCTGGCTGTCTGTCTGGCTGTCTGTCTGTCATAGCGGTGCTTAAAACATATGCGGGCCCTAAAAGACAACAGTTTTGGTCCCGCATTAAGGCCGCCTCCACCCTCCACCCTCCACTTAAGATTCTCACTCATGCAACAAGAGCAACAGCAGCAACAGCAACAGCAATTAATGCGATTTGTTCAACATTTTCCGTGTTAACTACTTGAAAGAAAATAGAAAGAAGGGCAAGTGGTAGGGGGGTGGGGAGGGGGTAACATTTATTATTATAATAATAAATTGTTGCAAATGATGATTGACATTGGAAGACGTGTGTGTATGGGTGTGTGTGTGTGATGATGATGTTCATCAGCAATAAAAATGGCAGAAAATTGCGCATACGCACCGCTGAACGTTAACACACTGCCACCCATCGAAATGACGATTAAAAGCATTGCCACCAGCCCGATTTTATGGCCCTCCCCTCAGACATGTCCCGCTGCATCATAAAACCCCCCTCCCCCCTCGTTTGACGTGACAGGGAGCCTGGGGGTGTCCGTGGCCTAAGACTTTTGGGCCTGCCACTTGATTAAATGAATATTTTGAGAGTGGTGGGGGTGGGGGTGCTGTTGCCGCATGCGGCATCAATTTTTGGTTGCATTTCAAATGAGCTTCATAAATGTTTAAGGCAACTCCTCCCCCCGCCCTCCCCCCACTCCTCGGCTCCATGTTGTACTCTTGAATAATGAATGTTCTGTCCCTGTCATCCCATCGAAAAGTATTTCGATGCATTTCATTCGGCTGTCAAGCACTTTCGCTTCTAATTAATTGATATTAGCCAAGTTCCTCGCTATTCCGTTCTATTCTGTTTGTTTGCCACCACCACACACAAAATGCGGCACCAAGATACACAAAGTTTGCCACACAGCCGCAGCCACAGCCACAGCCACACGATAAGATACTGTTGATAAAAGTAGAAAAAACTAAACGAAACCAAACGAAACGAAACTTTGGCTAGCGATAAGAACTTGGATTCAATTAAGGTAAGTTGGTCAATGCCTTGGCTATAGCAAGGGGGAGGGGCACTGCTGGGTGGGGGGTGGCACTAAACTGTGCCACATGGAAACTGGAGCGAAAATCAGTTAAACTTTTTTTTCTATAGCGATTTGTCCCTCTGCCTCCTCAGCTTTGTTGTGTCAGCAGCCTGACAGGTGCCCCTTGTTGTTGTTGCATGGCGTTGTGCCACGCCCCAAATATGTCGAGGCGCATTAGGCCCGCGAGCATGCCACTTAAAGGGACTCCTCTCGCTGTTGCAGGAGGCAGGAGGCAGGAGCCAGGCGATGCGTGTGCGTCATTGACTGTTGCGTGTCTCCGCCTCGTCAGATTTTTCCCCTCTCAGAGTTTGTCAGTCTGTCAGTCGCTCACTCAGTTGCTGGTTCACTCACTTGATTTCTATTACACTTGACAATTTCGTTGGGCGTTTGCTGCTGCTTCTCTCTCTCTCTCTCTCTCTCTCTCTCTCTAGCTCGCTCGTCTCTCGTCGTCTGGTGTCGCCATTTCACGCTGACATGATTTTGACACATAAATGACAAAGTGTTTAATATCCACAGCAGCAAAGCAGCAAAGCAGCGACACAAGATGGGGCAGCAGCAGCAAAGCAGCGACACTAGATGGGGCAGCAAAGCAGCGACACAAGATGGGGCAGCAGCAACGACACTAGATGGGGCAGCAGCGACAGCCAGCTCCAGGGGCGGCAGTGGCTTCTCCACTGGAGAAGACAGCGCGAGAATTATGTCACTTGAACGGAGGCAACATTTCAGATGTTGCTGCTGCTGCTGCGAAATTGATTACATTTTAATTTGTGTTGAGTGAAAGCTGGCTGAAAACTGGGGAAATGCTACGCTGGAAAATGCTACGCTGGAAAATGCCACACTGGAAAATGCCACACTGGAAAACGCTGAGCAGCGGAAAAGTGCATGCTTCGATGGATGTTGCCTCCAAATGTGTCGCACATTACATGCAATTTGGCCCGAACTGAAGAGGCACGGAACACTTCCCACACCCAAAAGTTGGCAACGCCAAAACCCAGTTTAGTCTTTCGTTTTTTACTTTTTTGAGCATCGTCATCATCGTCATCATCATCATTATCGTTGTTGTTGTTGTTGTTGGTGTTTATGTGTCGTCATTATCGCCAGATTAACTGCCTCTCATTCGCTCATTCTCTCGCCCTGTCTGTTTGCCTCATCCCTGTTGCACGGTTCCTCACTTCCCCCACTCCATTCTCTGGGTCTGGGTCTGGGCCTGTTCTGTCCTGCGCTTTTGTCAGCTCTCGCGTTGGCGTTGCATGCATCGTTGTCGGTTGTCGGTTGTCTCCTCTCTGCATCCTGCATCCTGCCCACGCGTGCCGCACATGCAACGCACTCGCTCGACTCGACTCGACTCCCTTTTGTTGCCGCCATTCTGCCTGCTGCCTGGTGCCTGTCGCCTGGGCAAATTATGCTGCAGTTAAAATTTAAAGTTGAGTGGCGCAAATGACATTTAATTGAATTAAAAATAGCAACAGCCCCCATGCACCATGCAGCTTGCACCATGCCGCATGCACCATGCCCCCTCTGTGTGTGTGCCAGAGAGCTGAGCCGCCGTGTGGCAAGGCTTCGCTTCGCTTCGGTATTCATGATGTATGAGGCACAGTCGCGGAGGAAAGCAACAAAATTGTACAATTTATAGCATGCTGTCCGATAAATGCTATAGAATCGATATTTAACTTGATTTCTATGGCTGTGTTTCATGTGTTTTTAATCGATTATTAATCGTTTTGCCAGTTTTGGTTGGTTAGATAGCAGGCCATTAATTTAATCAAAATATTCTTCAAACAGACAGGATTGAACGTTTTCCTAGACAAAACCATTGCAATTCTGCTTAATTAAATATCGATTAATTATCGATAACTAGTTTATGGATTTTTCATTGAAAAAACTATCACCTTTTGCCTGGATTCCACATTTATGAGATATTTCGCATTCGAAAGATTCAATCATCATTGAGATACACATACATACATACATATGTTTGTATGTGTCTTCTGTTTGTGAACTGTCTATAAATATATGTGTGTATGCATGTCTATCGATGCCTGCACTTGACACTTCTGCCACCCACCCCTCGAATATCCACTCCGCACATAGAACCTCCCCAGTCGCATTCTCGTACGCTATAATGAATTTGACGTCAATCTTTATTTGGCAGTGAGTGTCATTTAAGATATCAACGCAATGCGCAATGTTTGGGTTCGTTTCGGTTTTTAGGATGGGGATGAGGTCGGGGGGTGGGGGTGGTGCCGCAACGGAAATCGTTCGCATGGGGGCATCAAATTCGGAATACGAGTACAAAAGAAGAGCCAGAGGGGGGAATGGGCATGGGGAATGGCATACAAAGTAGAATTACTGATTGGCCAAAGCCAAAATGCCAGCAGAGGCAGTGGCAGAGGCAGAGCCCAAAGGCAGCGACTGTGGCAGAGGCAGAGCCCAAAGGCAGCGACTGTGGAAGTGGCAGCGACTGTGGCTGTGTGGCAGAGCCGCGCAAACGGGAACGACTCTGGCAATGAAATGTGAAAAGGCCGAAAGAGCAACAATGAGGGGCAGCCAGCCAGCAGGCAGCAGTCAGCAGGCAGCAGGGGGCAGCCACAGCAACAATTCTCATAAAAGTTTAATTTAATGAAGCGCAGAGCAAAGTGTTTGAGGTAGTGCCACCGATGGGGGCAAGATGGGGCAAGATGAGCGCCGGAGGTGTTGGAACACATCGAGAGGTGTGTGTGGGCGTTGTATATACAGTAGTTTCATGCTTTGTGGCAACAACAACAGACAGTGAGACGGCAGTTAGACATGTTGTATAAATAAATAATTGTGCATTGATGAGCAAAAGCGAAACGTCCGCCACAGAGATACAGATACAAATACAGAGATACAGAGATACAGAGCTGCGGATGCATAGATACAGTTACACGACTCGACTGCGCCTGGTAGTGCCAACAACACGCACTTCCGCATTAGGCCATCAAACGCAGATACAGATACAAACACAGAGACACAAATGAATCTGTCATTTCAAATGTCAATTTGCGTAAAACACAAGTCATCGTCATGGCTGCCCCAAGTATCTCTGTATCTGTATCTCCATGTATCTGTGTATCTCTTGTGCATCTCTATCTCTATCTGTGGTTGAGACTGCTATCTGTAGCTGTATCTGAATCTGCAGCTGAAAGCCAAGGCAAACACTTGTTGTTCGAGAGGTGGGGGGTGGGGTGTGTTGTGTGGGGGGGGCCATCAAGGTCAGTCAAGGCAATTGCATGTGGACCCAGGGCTCGGAGACAGTTCATTGATCTGCCCTGCTGGGGGACTCTTCTCTTGTTCTCGATTACCAATCGAAAAATTGCTCATTTTACGCCCTCTGCCTCTGCCTCTGCAGCGGCAGCCGCTTAATGATGCCAAATATGGTCCTGGCCTGGCTTGGCCCGCTTCGAGTGAGCCATAAATATGGGAAAACTATTCGTAACCAGAACAGGACAGGCCCTGAGCCACCACCGACGGAACTGTTGACGAAACTGGCAGAAGTTTTTGGTGGCTTGCCTTCGACTCTACGTCTACGTCTACGGCTTTGTCTCTGTCTCGTGGTGTCTCGTGGCTCGTGGCTCTGTCTGTGGCAGTGCCTTAGCCGGGTTATGACATGCTGCTGCTGGCCAGCGTAGATGGGGGTGCGGGATGGGGGGTAAGTACGCTGAACTCCTCGTCGAGTCCGTGTTTTGCATTTGACATTCGACTGGGGCGGCATGGGGCATGCCCAAGTGGCACTTCCAGGCACCAGTATGTGTGTGCATATGGCAACAGTCGGAGCCGCCATTTGACCAGACACTGAGAAAAAAAACAGACCAAATTAGTGAGAAATGTGCAAAACATTTTTCCACGTAGATTTGTTCTTTGTGAGGCTTTCTTTTCTCTCAGTGTGGCAGAGTCTCCTCCAGCTCCACCTCCATGGAAGTTGAACTCTATTTTGGACTATCTGTTTCCTCTGTCCTTTCCTGTAGCTGCTTTTCTGTCTGTGCTGCTTTTTATGGCCCTGCTTGGCTGTCAGCTTTTGCTTTTGCATTCGATTGCAGCGGCAGCCAAGAGAAGAACCAGAGCCAAAGCCAGAGCCAAGAGTCAGAGGCAGAGACGGGGGGCAGCAGCAGCAGCAACTGATTTGCTTTGGGATTACGATTTTGTCTATCACCTAATGGGGTCGTTTGGCATGGCACCGTCAACGGACACACAGAGCGGACATTCGGCGGACAGAGAGAGAGTTCTCGTTCTCTGTCTCTGTCTGCGGATTGTGGCTGTGGATGCATCTGTGTATCTGTGTGAGTGTCTGCTTTAAGTAGATGTTAACTCAGGTCAACTGCTGCATGGATTTGCTTATGGAATATGCTTTTTGGGTATTATATACATATACATGTACATATATATATTTCTCTTCTCTCTCTTGTTGTTTGTTGCATGACCCCATGTAGTTCAGTCTCTTCCGCTCCTCCTGCCACTGATTACTGTTGACAGCAGTCGATAATTAAACGGAAATTGCAACAGGAACTCGGAACTCGCAACTCGGAGCGAGATACAGATAATGATGGACAATCTGGCTTACGTTTTGCTGCATCTCTCTCTCTCTTTCACTCTTTCTCTCTTTCACTCTTTTGTCTCTCTCTCGGGCTACTCCTCTTTTACATCCTTTTCTTTGGTAATCCATTTTATATTGCATGTCTCAGAAACCGCATTATGGTCGACAGACTCCTGTCTCTCTCTCTCTCTCTCCTTGTCTCTCTCTCAGAAGACACATCAATAATGGCAACATTGTTGCCTGTCACATGCTCATCTAGCTCTTCTTCTTCTCGATGTTGTGGTTGTTGCCAAAGTGTGACGGGACTGTACCTCCTGCAGGGTTGCCTTGCCTGTGACGAGGCATAATTAATTATCGATCAAGCATCGATACATCATTCCCAAGGATACAAATACTTTCTCCTTGAGCAGAAAAAATATACAAAAATGATTTAAATAATATTTATTAAAATATAAAGAAATAAAACAAAAAAAATTTAATTTTGTGTATTTTTTTTTGTATTGTTAGGGCATTCCGGCTTCGGCATTCCGATACATTCCTTAGGCATGGCTTGGCTCTCTTGATATCGCTTATCGTTTTCTTTTTTCTCTCTCCTCGCACACACACACATACGCACACACACATACGCACACTCGCATAAGCTCGAAATGACATTTTAACTGGTGCGTACACTCGACTCGTATAAACTTGAGCATTTTATGCATATTATCCTTTATTGTATGCTGCCTAAGCCCCCCAGCCCCCCTCAAGACCCGCCTGAGGACTAATGCGCATTTCCCCCACCCACACACACACACACACACAGAGGGAGAGGGGTAGACAGCTGGGATACAACAACGACACGCCTTGGCAGCGCTTTAACAAAGTCAAAAATCGTATTTATTATATTGCATTGACAACTCATGTGTCATGGCTAAGAGGCAGGCAAAAAGGAGAAAGAGAGTGAAAGAGAGAGGTGATGAGGAGACAGAGGAGGAGCAGGAGCAGTGTTGCAGATTAAGCCTCAGTCTCGTCTGAGGTTCAGGTTCTGCTTTGCTGTCTCTCTCTCTCTCTTTGGATAACTTTAAGTTTATGTTCGGGCATTGGGGCTTGTCTGCTTGGGTTGCTGCCTGACTTCTTTCTACCACTTTTGCTGTGTAGGTGGGCCAGGCTTCCCCTTGCCCTACCCTTGCCTCTCCCCCTTTGACAGCCCCTGTTCCACTCCTTAATCTCTGCTCTCCTTGCCACAAACGAGAGAGACCAGAAAAAAACAAACTTTGCCGCCAATGGCTGGCTGGGCTTTATCACTCTTCGATGTTTGTTGCTCCCTGCTCCCCTCTGCTACCCCTCCCCCTGTCTCTTCTGTCCCTTCTGTCTCTCTCCTTGTGGGTTGCGTTGCCTTCCCGCTGTCGCTCATTTGTTATGCGACAGTGATAAATGTCATGCAAAAGTTTCGGCAGCTGTCAAAAGGCATGTTTTTGGTCTTTTTCATTTTCCTGCGCCTTCTCGTATCCTGGTCTTTTGCTTCGTTTTCCTGCCCCCACCCCCTCCCACCGCTAACTTTTTGTCTTTGGCTCCCATTTTTCTTTGGAATCGCTTGCCGCTTCCCTGATGACAGAGAGGCTACAAAACAGAGCCACAGAGCCGCAGTCAGAGCCATAGCTAGTGCTGCGAGGGTTGATTAGGCTCTTTCCCCATATGTGAATGGGTGTGTGTATAAAGGGGGGTTGGGTGGTGTGGGGGTGTGGGGTTTGGGTGATGCCTGCCTGGAGGTGGCTTAAAGTATAATCCTTTGAGTTCTCTATAAGTTATGGCCCCCCCTCCCCAGAATTTTTGCATTGGAAATTAGCTTTTGGGGAATCCATCTCTCCCTACCACCCTCCCACCCCCTATCTTGCACTGCAATTCTTTCTCTGTCATCCCCCCTCCCCCCACACCCCTCTCTGACTCTCTTTTCGTCTAATTTTACGCATATTAGTTTCGAGGGAAAAATTCAGTTCCTTTAAGGATTACGAGGAGTCCCTTTGAAAAATTAGCACCATTTACATAGCTGCCACGCACCCCCCCACCTAACACCCCCTGTCAACTCCTACCACCCCCTCAGCCTCTTCCGTAACCCCTGTCAACTGCTGATACCCCCCATCCCCACCCATCCCCACCCACTGCTGATGTTCAGTGATTTTGATGATGATTTTTCTTTCGGCATTTTCCTTACTTTTTTTTTTCTGTCTGCTCCTCATGCGAGAAGGACTTGATTTACTTCAATTTACTGAAACAGCCTGCATATGGATGTTGTGTGTGTGTGTGTGTGTGTATGTGTGCACGAGTGTGCGTGAGTGTGTGCGTGAGTTGTATGAATAAAAATTTATTCATCCATAAAGGCGCGAAAATGTTTCACTCCAAGCGAGAAATCGAACAGAAACGAAAAAACAGGCAACCCAATCGCACTTCTCCTTCTCCCTCCAGAGAGAGAGAGAGAGAGAGAGAGAGAGAGAGTGGGAGCTGCCACCCATTCCCATTGCTGCCTGCCCCAAAAGAATACTTGTCTTTATGACTGTTTCGCTCCATAACAGTTATATCCAGAGAGAACGATGTGATTTATTTGTGTTCTTTATGATCCAATATTGTACTTGATGTCTTTTTCCCCACCCCCATCCTACCCGCCACCCCGCCACCCCCGCACTCCGCCAGCGCCACTTGATTCGTGAATTGATTGTTTGCTTGTACTGCCGTACTCTCGAGATACTTTTTGGGGCATAAAAATTCAATTTGAGAGAATTTCAATTTAAAGTGCTTTCCCAAAAGGCAGTGGAGAGAGCGAGAGAGCGAGAGAGAGAGAGGAGGCTTCTCGAGGTCTGGTCTACAAGTAGTTGCCACGTTCCGCCACTTGACTCTGTTGGCCACTCTCCTGCCACTCACAAATATTTCTGCTACTCTGGACATTATGTAGAGAGGCGTTTAAAAAGGGTTTCGAGCCCTGCTCCCTGGCCATAAACGTATTTCAAAGAACTTTATTGTTATGCTGATGAGTCGCAGTCTTGGCCGGCGACTACGACTTGGCCGAAAACAAGTTTTTCGTTGAATTTTTGTCTTAATTCCTAGGCCCATGGCAGGGGCTGAAGCTACAGAAGGGGGGAGCTACACTGAGAGAACTCTGCTATAAGGGGGGATATCTTTTATCTCTCTGATTAAGGAAATATTTCTTAATATTTTCGACATTATCTTCAGTGTACGCCAGCAGATGTTGTGCTTCCCTTTGGCTTTGGCTTTGGCTTGGGCTTCGCTTTCAGTTACTTTCTTAATTAATTCGGAGTTGGTTGGAGCTAAAGAACAGATGAGGAGGTGGAGCTGGAGTTAGATAGGGTGGGGTGGGGAGGCACGCTCAGCATGTGTGCCACAGCCAGGCAGGCGCATTGTCTACTTTTGTCGGTTGCCTGCCGCACAGCTTGTCGCCGGAGCATCACTTCAATTAAGGCACTTCACTCTCCACCAAGGTGTTGCACGTGCTGCAATGTGTGCGCTCTGTCTGGGAGTCGGGAGTCAGGCTGCCTGCCTTGTCCTGTCCTGCCACACGGCCCACGTATGGGATGGCCTTTTTTTTGCTCTTTGCTGCCTCTACAAGTGTCAGGCGCTGATTATGATGAAGCATCTTGTCATAAATAAACACGACAGTTTTCCTTGTATGCTCCACCCCTCTCCTCCCCCTCCCCTCTGTTGTTGATTAACCCCTTTTGTAATCCATGCCACTTCCCACCTCTCAACCTTTCGAGCAGTCTGTCTCTCTCTCTCTCTCTTCTGGTTGCTGCCTCAACTCTCATGTGCTGCTGCTGCTTATCTTGCTTCCTGCCTCCTTCTGGCTCTTAGCCCGTGTGGTTCGTGTGGTTTTCTCATCTGACTGGAGCCGTGAGCTGTGAGCTGAGGGCCGCCTGAGAGCACTGTCTTGGCCCGATGCGAAGTCCCCTTTCAGCCCAGAGCACTTGTGGTTTTTAATTATTTCAAGTTTTCTTGGGCCGCCTCTAACCCATGCTGCCTCTTGCCACCGCCACCGCCACCGCCACCGCCACCACCCTGTCAACTGTACTTTTTGTTGGCTGGCTGGCTGTTGCTGCCTCTGTTGCTGCCCCTGTTGCTGTTTTTGTTTTTGATTTCATTTAATTAAGTTATGAGAGCATGAGGAGAGCATGAGCTCAGTGGCTCAGTGCCGCCTCCAATTTGTGTCCATTAAACAAACTCAAACAATGCTGCAGCATTTTGGCAAATGGAACGCACTTTTTCTCGTGCCCCTTCCCCCCCCGTGTCCCTCCGTGTCCCTCCCTGTCTCCGTGTCAGTCGGTCAGCCTCGCGTCGTAAATGGAACTCAATTCAACTGCTGGCCCATTCATTATCTCATTTCCGCCTGAATGAGCAAAAACTTTACACTACATTTTAGTATAAATATACCAGAAAACACACACACACACACGTGCACACATACACAAATACACACTCATACAGAGATAGTTGAAAATTTAATAATAATGAAAATTGCAAGCGACAGTGAGAAAAATTCAATTAGCTTTCAGCTTTCTTTGCGCTCTCTTTTCGGGGGGGAGTGAGGAGACAGACCGAGTGTTGGGGTGTGTGGGTGTGTGGGGGAGGGGCTGGGTGGTGTGAGTGCGTGGCATAATTTAATTTGTATGCTTGCTCATTCATTCAAGCCAACAAGCATTCATTCAGCCATTCATTGGCTTCATTGTATCAAATGAAACACACAAAAAAAATACAGAAATAAAAACCAGAAAACAGAAAAAATGAACAGAAAAAAAACAGAAAACATAAAAAATTAACAATTAAAATTAATACCAAAAAAATAGAGAAAAAACCATAATACCCTAAAAATACAGAAAAAAAATATAATGCCAAAAGAAATGAGGAAAAAATGATGAAAATGAATTATGAACCGTTCTTAGGTTTAATTTTTCATATGGCTGCCATTTTGAATTAGCTGGGGATACCCCTAATGTATGGGTCCACGAAACCTGAGGATACGCAAAGGATGAACCGATCGTTATGGTTTGGTAACACTTTGTTGTGGGCTTTTGGGATTTCTATTACGCCCGGTACCAGGGGACACTTAGCCATGATGTTGATTATCATTTGGGGGATACCTTTGATACATATATTATGCATGTATTCATGTCTGTGTGTGTCTATAAGCATATGTATACAAGAGAGGCATGGGCGTGGTGGTTGTTTCTTAAAGATTTGATTGTTGTAAAGCTTTCCCATCTTTCAATTTCGATCTCCTATCGAATAACCAAGGAATAAACCAATACGATGCCAATTCATTAATAACCCTCCCATAGAGGGGGGTGGATGGAACTGGGAGACTACCAGTAATTATACTCAAGTGGAATTAAAGGAATTGCAAGCAATTATTATTTGTCATTAGTGGATGAGAGAATCCTCTTGCCCCAGCTTCGTCCTCCTGCTCCTCCTGCTTCATGGCACGATTTTCAATTTGACCAGAACATTGCCTGGACTCCAGAGGGAGAGGGAGACGGGGGGTAGCCGGGGTATTCCACAAATGAATAGCCCTTCGGCGCAGGCATCAAAAAATGCACGAGAAACAATTAATTTGTGGGAATTAATGAAGGACGGAGCGAGCGAGCGCAACCCGCAAAGGGATAAACCAGAGCAGGGATCCAGCAGCAGCAGCAGCAGCAGCAGCCGAAGCAGCAGCAATGTTGATTGCAGCCAGCGATTATTAACATTGAGCAGTGGGGCATGCAATGTGGGGTTTGCCGCATCAATATGCAAGACTGCCTGAGAGCCGGAGCGACAGAGAGTGAAGCAGCATAAGCAGCATAAACAGCATAAGCTGCATAGCGACGAGTAGGGGGCAAGCAGCAACAGCAAATTGACACTTGAGTGAAGACATTGCCCCAATGCGTTGCAATGTCGATGGCGAGCTCCGCTCCGCTCCTCTCCGGCAAGTCCAGGGGACGGCGTCAAATCGATTTGCGCTACAACAAAACATGGCGCGATAAGCGCGGCAATGAGACAGGAACGTAACTTGATGATGCCACAGCAGCAGCAGCAGCAGCAGCAACAACAACAATGATGCTTTGCAACCGCAATGTTTGCTGCTCTTGCCTGTGCCCTGCCTTGTAATGTTGCAACAACAACTGGGAGTCAACAACTGGGGAGGGAGTGGAACTGGAGACTGCTGGACCCTGGCACTGCCAAACGATTTGTCGTTGGCCTTTGATAATGCTGCTGTCTGCCCTGCTCTGCCTGCCCAAGCCCCGCCCCGCCCTGCCTGCCTGCCTGCCTGCCTGCCTGATGATGATGATGTTGTTCCTGTTGTTGCCGTGGCACAACTGTACTGTAAAATGCGCTTATGCAAGGCAGGGAACGAGGGAGAGAGAGAGAGAGAATGAAACAGCAGAGAGTAGCTTTTTACACTGTTTTTCCCCTTTTCTCTGTTTTCCCTGTTTCCCTGTGTCTGGAGTGGAAATACTTTGCGCCAATCGAATTACCAAGTTATAACATCCACTTGGCCAAAAGGGTAGAACGTAAGCCATGGGGCTATCCGATTGCCACAGTCATCTGCCCCGGCCAGAAACACACTCACTGCCCCTGCCCCCTGCAGTACCCTGCCCCTGCCCCTGCCCCTCTCCTCCTGCTGCTCTGCTGCACTCCTGTCAACAGTTGTGTTGGCTGCTGCTTTTTATGGCTTTGCTGTTCGGCTGCTTACTGCTCCAGTTAACCAGAAGAGTGCAGCAGAGTGCTGTACTGTCTTCCTGTCTCCCTCTCTCTCTCTTTTTGCTATTAAATTTCGCCAGAGAGAAGCAGCAGGAGCTGTGCAACACTTGCTAGAGGATCCACTCCACACACACACACATGCGACTTCCCCTTCCCCTCTTTGGCTCGTTATGCGTGATAAGATTTGACAGTTGCTTAATTTTTCTATTTCATTGCATTCCCATTGCATATTTCCGCATATTTTGTGGCCTGTTGAGCCACGTGTTGCCCCAAAAGACACTTGCTGCAACTGCAACTGCAACTGCAGCTATTCTCTCTTTAAAGAGTTTATCTTTTGCTATTTGCTTAGAAAGTGCTGCGCTTTGTCAGCGGCTACTGGCCGCAGTCTCTGTTGCAGTTGCAGTCTCTTCTGTGATTTCCATTGCTGATGCTGCCACTGCCACTGCTGCTTCTGCTGCAAATTGCATTTGCCGCGCACATTTAGCTGTCAATGCCAGGAGCCAGAGTGAAGCTATTAGTTTTTTCCACAGCCCTTGCCACAGCCGCCTCGCAGTGCCCTTTCTGCCTAGGACCAGGAACTCCACTCCGCCTGTCTATGGGGCTCCAGCAATTTGTTTGAACTGCACTCGCTTTGGCGCTGTACTGGAATGGATGCTGTGTGGCAGCTGCTGCACAGGGTGTGTTGTTTGCCCTGCTGCATCAGCATCAGCATTGGCATTGGCATTGCCATCAGCCTCTCGCTCTCTCTGCTCACTGCCAGCATCATCATTATCATCAGTTGAAGATGCCGGCAATACCGCAGATACTACGACTACTACGATGCAGTTCATCAATATGTCACACCGCCCCCAGCCTCCAGGGGCTCGACTCCGCCCACTTTGAAGCTCTCCGGGGTACATAATCAACAGCTAGATGGGGGGGGGGGGGTGGAGAAGAGCCCTGGTGTTTGCCCAGCCACAGCTCTGTGCACTGTGAGAAATGGATCTTAGCTTGAGGTCGGTCTAGGAGTGTCATAATCTGGGCTTGCGGTTGCTGCATTTCTCTCAGTGGCCTGCCTATGGTGGTGGCGCCTCACCAAGCTGCGGTTCAACTCGCTGCAACTCATCTAAACTCAAAGCAACGAAGAGTTCTCTATAGTTCGGTTCAATTTGGTTTGGGATGGGTTTGGTTTTCAATACGTTTCATTTCAAATTAAGTTATTTCCAAGCTGAATGCAATTTGCAGTCTCCTGCCCTGTCCCCTGCCCTGTGCCTGTCCTCGTCCCTGTCCTGTTTGCTGTTCCTTTTCACTTTTCACTTTGGCTGGCACTTCGCCCAGCACTTAAGGACACCGCCAGAACAGTCTTGGCCAGAATGGAGTGGGGTCTAGTCTGTGCAGATCAGACCGAATGAGTGCTGAGTCATCGTCAGCATTCAATCCCAATCAATAGAGAAAGAGAGAGAGAGCGACAGTGTACCCTCACTCCATTCCGCACATTTCGAGTCTCACATTCCATTTGCATTTGGATGCAACAGCACTTTTCTCACCTTTCCAGAAACTTAAGAAACACTATCCTATCCTATCCACCCCCCAATGGGGATACTCTCGACTGTAAATAATTATTTGCTCCTGCCACTTTCTCGAGTACGCGTTCTCATCAATTTCTACGCTTCTTCTTGCTCTCGTTACAGGTAATTAGAGATGCCACTACGTCATTCCGTCATTCCGCCGGAGTCCGGACTTTGCCTACTTTGGCACGCTTCACTGCCACTCATTCCACCTGCTGGCCCGCTGTCCCGCTGGGTTGCTGGGTTGGGCAGTGGGCGTGCCCCCTAATTAACAAATTGTCTGCCATTAATTAGTAAGTAATAAAAGATAAAAGCAAAAGCCCGCTCGTTGGTCGATCTGGCAACGCTCTAAACTGCAGAATGCACCACCAGGAAATGTGCTAATTTGGCAGACAGAAAAGTTCACATGAGTGGGAGGAGGGAGGGGGGAGGAGAGTGCAAGCCAAGACAGACAGGGAGTGGGGGGGAGAGATTGAAAAGTAGATAATTGATGACTGCCATTGAGAGGAGATAACTGGAGTCCTGATTTTCACAGCGCACTAAAGTTGAGGTACAGTTAAAGCTCCATGCGCCGCTCTTCAAAGATCGTAGAGACTACCTTTGAAAGTTCTACCATGAACGAGCTTTTTTGTCGAGAGAGCTTTATCTTTTATCTTTTATCTGATGTGAGGATGGCTGGGAATTCTGCTCAGTCATTGCTGCCTGTCGCTGCTTTTATCGCGGGGCTTATACTGCTAGATAATTATCTACCCTAAGGCACACACACACACACACACACACACACAAACACACACTTATGAAATGGAGTGGAGTGAAAGAGAGGAAAAATGTTAGTAATTAAAAATAATAAGTGCGCTTAAAGTGCAGCGAACAAAAAGAGTGGAGAAAAAGCGAAAGTTGAATTGAAGTGAAGATAAGTGAAGAGAGAAGAGGAATGAAGAGCGAATAATGAAGCAACCCTCGGGGCAAAAGATGTACGGTTCCTTTACCCCCCACCCCCACCCAAACAGAAGCTCCAATGGTCAGTCCCGTCCCGGTTAAGCCCGGCGGTAAAGTGCACTTCACTGTCCAGCGGACGCTCTTTCTCGTGCACTCTCCTCTCCTCTCCTCTACACTGCTCTGCTCTCCACTGCTCTCTTCTCCTCTCCTCTCCACTCAATTCAGTTCGAATTCCTTCCCCGTTCCGCACTTTCTGCGCTCTCTTCAGTTCTTCTGCCGCTGTGCGGCTTTGTTTGCTAATTTCTTGAGCAACTTTCTTAAGTGTTTGGCCGCTTTGCCCGCCCGCGGCACCCATTTTGCCACCATCTTGGCAGCTGTCTCTATATCTCTTTCATCCATCCCCCTCCCCTTCTTGGCAGCTGTGTCTGCACCCCATTCGGTATTTTCCATTTTCCATTGCCATTGTAACTATTTTCTAATAAAAGTTGTCAATTAATTTACTGCGGCCAGCATTTACTTTGAAACAGCAGCAGCAGAAGCAGCAGCAGTAGTCTGGTAGGGTGATGCGGAGAGAGGGTGGGTGGTATGTAGAGGTCAAACTGAATGGTGGGAAGGTGAGTGGGGGTGGTAGGGATGGTAGGGGTGGATGATAGGCAAAATACGAGAACCGATCATCCAGACGACGCTTCCATTGTGCTCTCTGTTCCCTTCCGCTGGCCTCTGCCCAGGAGCTCTGTTTTTTTACGTTACGCTCAATGAACAATGGGGAAGGGGAAGGGGACGGGGTAGAACGGTTTGGATCTCTGAGGGATGGGATGGGGCAATGTTTTTAATCAAAAACCGCACTCCATAACTCGGAGGTGCAGCAGAAAAAGCAGCAGAAAAAGGATGGGGGGGGGGGCAGAACGCAAATGGTGCTAAAACAATGCAGAAAAGGGAACCGCAAACCCTTGGGTGAGGGAGAGGCGAGAAGCAGAAGCAGCAGAGGATGAGAAGAAGAAGCAACAGACACAGTCAGTGGGCGCCTCTCGCTCTGTCCAACTGTTATGCATCAAAGCACAGCGACAAAATAAGTGTGTTTGTGTTTGTGTGTGTGTGTGTGTGCTTCGCTTCTCATTCACCTCCCCCCCTCTACCATTTCGGGCGCTTCTCTTTGTGCGGGTGTCTGGTTAACATGGGAATCAATCTTTAAACAGAACAATATTAAATTTCGAACATTTCCGCAATTTCACAGGCAGTCAACCAAGAATGGGCTAGACAGCATGGGATGGGATGGCAGGGGAAGGGCAGGGATAGGGATTCGATTCAGAGATAAGGTTCACCCAAACCTCTAGACTCCAGTCGTTGCAACCCTTTAACTTTTATTTTATTGAGTAGGCTCTTTTTTTATTTTTTCTCTCTTTTTACTCTTTTTGAATCAACATGTATAATACATCTACATCTACATACATACATATCTACATCTACGACTTGGAACGTACGTTCCTTAGTTCCATTCTCGCTGATTTATATTGCAATCACCAGTTTGATGTTTTATTACCTAGAATTTGCATTTAACACCCGAGAGGCGCACACACACACGTGCAATTATTTCTACCTGCATAGCACTCTCGCGCTCTCCTGCTCTCTCCATACTCCCCTCTCGATAGCCCCCGCCGTCTGTGCACAATCAATCAATCATTCTGTAAAATATATTGTAATTACATCAAATATGCAGCAAATAAAAAGCCAGCGGGCGACAGAGACAGCAACAACAACAGCATGGGAGGTAGGCGACAGAGACAGCAACAACAACAGCATGGGAGGGAGAGACAAGTGCAGCAAACAGCCCCAACATGAAGAAACAAGCAGATCTCACAGCGGAATTTAAAATGCAAATAAATTCATTAAAACAATCGCCAGATAAAAATGTAAAAACACAAATACAAAAAGAAAGAAGAAAGAGAGGGTCTCGCTTTTGTCGAAGAGTCGAAGAGTTGGATACCCTTTAAAGATCGCAAAAAGGAAAGCCTACTAGTAGAAGTACTACTATCCAAACTTCTTAGAAAATCAATGGGTTCCTGGGGGTAAGTGTATAAAAAGCGAAAACAAAAACAAATTGCAGCGACGTTGACGCCAACCGCAGCAGAAGCCATTTCAAGTGCTGCGGCCATGTTGTTCTTGTTGTTGTTGAACATGTTCATGCATGCCGCTGTCGCTGTCGCGCTGTTGTTGCTGCTGTCCCGCTGCTGTTGTGCTGCTGTTGTTGCTGCTGTTATTGCTGCTGTTTTTGCTGTTGTTGTTGGTGCATTTATCTAACATTTGGTACCGAGTATTGTGCTAGTTAATAAATCTTCATGTAAAACACAATGAGCGTGGAGTGTAGACTGCGGAGTGTGAGTGAGAGTGAGAGTGGGGAGAGGGGGGGCAAAGCTCTTGCACGTTTTGTCTGCTATTTTATCTAACTTTCATTAGAACAACAGTAATAGCCTCAGCAGCAGCACTGGCAGCAGCGACCGCGACGCGAAGCGACAGCAGCACAACTGTGGCATTCATTTTTCTGCGTTCATTGAACTTTTGCTTTGCTGCCGGCAAACTGCAGTAGCAAAAGCAACAGCAAAAGCAACACAACGAAAGGCAATAAAAACAAATGCAAAGCAACAACAATTATCTGCTGCCTGCCTGCCAGAGCAGTGCAAACATTGGAGCGCATGTGCGAATCGTTGTTATGCAGGGTACTCAAAGAGTGTAGAGGGTATGCCTATGACTATATGAAAGAACTTGGAACTTGGAATTATAATGAATATAGAATACATTATATCATGTATCTACAGGGTATCATATTGTCGGCTATAGCACGGTTCTATCTTGATGGTTTTTCTCTCCCTGTGTTGTCTTGTTTCTTCTTCGGTGCCTCGCCACACACTCTCTCCCCCTCTGCTCATTGCTATGCAGTTATTATTGCTTGTTGCTGTAAATTCCATTTGACGCTTGCTCGCGCCTTCGCATTCTGCTGCGGGTGTATCGGTGTGTGAGTGTGTTTCGGGTGTAAATCTCATGCATTTCACAGTTTCATTCATAAAATTGTTGACAGGCCAGCAGGCAGGGCAGCGACGCAGCAGAGCGGCAGCAGCAGCAATCACTGGCAGTGCATTTTAATGAGATTTTGCAATTAGACAAAAGGCTGGGCTCCTTTGTTCCCCCCTTCCCTTCCCTCTACCATAACTCTATTACACTTCTCCCTCTCCCACAACCTTGTTACACTTCTCCTTCTCCCATAACTCTGTTACACGCTCCTCCCTCTCCTCTCCTGATTCTCTCCTCACAACTCAATTTCTCATTTCGATTTCGAGTCGAATTCGCTTTTTGGTATTTGGGTTTCTAGTTTAGCTTCGCCGTCTGTTCGCCACATACGCCTGTGTGTGTGTGTGTGTGTCGCTGTAGTCGCGTTAACTTGTTTTTGTTGCTTATGCAATTTGAGAGGTTCAAACTAGTTTTGTTTTTACGTTTTCACGATAACTAAATGATTGTCGTAGTCGGTTTTTATGTTTGAATTTTATTTTTGTCGCTTTTATAGCTAAAAATAAATAAACAAGATAATTGCGAACCCCTTTTGTACTGCTCTACACTACACCAAGGTATATTCAAGATAAGGAAAGCCAGTCAAAGACAGAGAAAAAAGCGCAGCTAGAGAGAGTGGGACTGCCTGACTTCACTGTAAATGTAACTTGCTCTAGCCTCTGCTCTGCTCTGCTCTCTAGCCACTGCTCTCCTCTTTCCCACTAGCCCCATGCTTCTTGCATTCTCCATGCCCTCCTCCGTCTCTCCTCTTTATAGCTTTCGTACGACGAGCGGAAGTCACAATTTCAGTTTCATTTTTGTCTTCTCTGTCGCTCTCATTGTTTTTGCCATTTGCATACGAAAAAAAAGCTGAATTTTTGCTTTGATTTCTGTCGTTTGCTTTTGATGTTGTTATGTTTTGCTATATGTGGCTATGGCTAGAGCGGATGCAAGCGCATTCCAAAAATTGAGCTAATTTATGCAATTCCATTGGCTGGAAAGGAAAACTCGCTCTGCAAAGCACACATCTGGGCTAATAGAAAGTCGCGTTTGACTTTTTTAGAAAGTTCCCTTGGTCATTCTATACCCGGGCGGGCACCCCACGCCCGACGCCAGTCGCCAGGGGCCAGGGGCAGAATGAAAGAACGAACACAGTCGCGGCTTTTCACACGCCCGCAGCGAGGAAAAGGCAGTTTCCCAGCCAAAGGCCAGCGGCGGCTATCATATATCAAGCCACGGTGGTCGCCAAACGCCAAACGCCAAGCGCCAAGCGAGGATGCAAAGAGAAAGAAGATAGACAGAGAGAGAGAGAGAGAGAGTGAGAGGTAGAACTGTGTCTGTGGCAAACAGTATTTATTTCGGCCACTTGCATACATTATTCATGCATACGCAGGCACAAAGACTGCCCCCAGGACTTGCAGCAACATTCTACCTAGCGGAACAGACTTTTCATTTTGGGGACAAAAGGGGGGTAGTTTGAGGATATCCATTTGGCCATTGATTAACATTATGGCCAAACCAAAAGCAGATGTCAGCGAATCAGTTTTTGGCTGGCTCTTTTTGTTGCCAAATGTTTTCTGGCCAACACAGAACAGAACCGAACCGAACAGAGAATGATTATCGAATGGATTTATAAAGCATACGCACTATATCTCCCTCTCTCTCTCTCTCTCTCTGCCTCTCTTGCCTCGAGTGTCTTTGTGCGTCTTTTTGCCAATTAACTTGGCCAGCGTTCGACATTCGGCTGAGTCCATTGAGTCATCAGAGAGAGAAAAGCAGAAACAATATAAAAGCCACATGGCCACATTGTGGAGGAGTCCGTGTGGATGCCAGTGCGAGTGAGGAGAAGGGGTAGCCAGGGGGCAGCCAGGGGTAGCCAGGGGCAGCCAGGGGTGTGGGGCAGTGGCACGTCGTTTTTGCGCACGCCGAGACACGCGTCTGAGATGTTTTATGCTCATTGCACAGGTAAATGGCTGAAACGAGACGACAGCGACAGCGACAGGGACAGTACGCAGAGTAGAGTCCAGCGTCCGGACTGCTGCAATGGACCATTGTTTGTGCAACACTTACTCACACACACACACATGCTGCAGTGTGCTACATTCAGAGGCAGCAACGGCAACAGCAACAGCAACAATGGGCCACAAATATTTGCCAACGTGACCGTGAACTGGCATAATGTGGCACGCGATGCTCATGCCGCGACACGTGCCGCTGGGCCTCACTCCTTCCACCCTTTCACTCTTCCATCCATATTATTTTTGCTTTTATTTTTTCCCTTTTCGGCTATTTCACCCCCAAACCCCGCTTCCAGTGCTTTTCGCGCAGATTTGTTAAAGGATTTACGCGCATTTTCGCACAATTTGTCAGCAGATGGCACCCTGCACCCTGCCATTTTCCCGATTTTCCTGCTTTCTTACTTTTCCGGCTACTCCGGGTAATAAAATCAACAATTAATATTTAAGTGAGTTTTGGGTGCCGCTCACGCACTTTGCCAAAGGCCACTTCTCTGCAAAATTTATGATGAAAGCCTTTCAATTTTCATAAATTTCAGCCAAACAGCAGCCAAGTTCTGGCCTGGCCAGAAGATCAACTGAGATTTACGCAGTTTGTGTGCAAAATTTATGAGCTCTCGCTCTCAGCTCTCAGCTGGGGTTCGTACTTTTGTAGATGACTGTGTTACTTTTATCTGACCAGAAATTAACTTTTCGGCCGAGTCGGGCAGGGGCGGGCCGGGGCTTATGGGCCCAAATGTTGTGTTAGCCATAAATTTGCTCGCTAAATGTGCTAATAACTGTGGTCCGGCTCTTGTTTCCGAGCCCTGTTTTCGGCGTGTCCTTTGCTCGAAAGAAAAGCAAAAGAAAAGAAAACAAAGCGAAAGAAATGGCCAGCAATACTGTGGGAAAGTGTGTGCTTGTGTGTGTGTTCCCCCCTAATTGGTGTTTTCATTATCTGTGCGCCGCACAATGCAATAAAATGCCAACGATTTGCAACTATTTTTCACACGTTTAAGCCCGCCTTAAATGCATCTATTTATATGCATGACAGCCTCTGTTATTGCTGTTATTTTGATTGTTGTTGTTGTTGTTGTTTTGCTTCAATTGGCGATGCGATGCGATGCCGCATGACGATTACGATTCCGATGCTGATTTCATTTTGAAATTCCACAAATAGCGCAAAAAAAAACTACATCAAATTGCTTGTACCCCGCACAATCGGTCGGTATATGGGGTATATTGGCTGTTCGATCAAATGTGACCAGTGTCAGACAATCATAATTATACTAGTTTCTAAGCCATTCCATAATCATGTAAACCACAGCCACTATGTCAAGTCAGTCATCATGTTAAGTGAACATACAGGCGCTAACATTCTGTTAATAGAGGGCATTAGATCAGACATCCCTAATTAAGTAAGCCACAGCCACTGCTATGTTAAGTCAGCCATCATGTTAAGTGGGCACTAGATCAGTCATTCCTAATCATGTAAACCACAGCCAGTATGTTAAGTCAGCCATCGTGTTAAGCGCAAACATTCTGTTAATAGAGGGCAGTGGATCAGTCATCGCTAATCATGTAAACCACAGCCACTATGTTAAGTCAGTCATCAATGTAAGTTAACACATGTATAAGCGCTAACATTCTGTAAACAAAGGGCAGCAGTAAAGGGCGCTCAGACGTGCTGAATTAAAGCGGGGATTTAACCCCCAATATCCAAATTGCAGGTATGACCAAACCTTGAGGTTCAGAAGAGTACAAAAATAATTCTACTAATTATTGTAAATTTAGATCTATGCTATTGGTCTTTAGGAAGAGTTGAAATAACCAAAAAAAGGAACGAAAATAGCCACAAAAGTTTGCTTCGATTCCCACTTTAATGGGTATCTTTGTATCGATCTCTGGGCCTCTGGCTGCCTTTTATTTATGTATATTTTTTACGGTTAAGTATTCCATTTCAATTTATTCATATTTGTTGTGTTTGTTGTGTGTTTGTTGTGGCTGTTTGTTCATTATGGGAATTACTAACTCGTTTGGTATGCAAAAAGGAACAAATATATATGTATTTATGTATGTACATATATATGTATGTATGTATATACCTTCTCGTATTATAAATTGTTTTGTACGAGTAGTTTATACAAAACATTCTTTTGATATTGGGGTATGGCATGACTTATTGTTCTCTCTCTCTGTGTGTGTGTGTTTGTGTGGTGGATGTGGGCGTGCCGGTTTTTATTTTATTTAACCAGATGGAGAAGCCGGCTTATAGCCATAGCTGTAGCCGTAGCTGTAGCTGTAGCTCTTTCGGGCCAAGTCGTTAGGTCGTTTGTTGCTGCTGGCTTGAATGCCAGAGCTACGTGCCAAGTATGTGTCATGTTCTTAATGGAGTGCCGCTGCTGCTGCTGACTGACTGACTGACTGAATGACTGACTGAACTGAACTGACTAACTGCATGCCAGATCTGGCCTGCCATTTGGCTTATAAAATTTATTATAGAATTAACCTTCAACTTTCAAATGTTGTGGAAGCTGTGGTGCAGGCTCTCGACTGGCAGTGGCTGCAGCTGCTTATGTATGTATGTTGCTTTTGTTGTTGCCCCTCAGCTTTTATGTCAAACAACAAACAAACCAAAAACGTGCATTTAATAGACCTTGACTCAACAGCAGCAGCAGCAACAACAGTTGCAACAATGGACTGGACTGGTGACTGGTGGCTGGTGGAGGGAAAAACAAATTGTGAGAAAAACTCGTTGCAGTCTTTTCAGTTCATTGACACAATTTTCATGTTTTGTGCTTGCCGCTTGCTGCTGCAAGTGCGAGAGTATTTTTTGAACTTTTATTAAACACACAAGTTACCGCAAAAACTTTTGCTGCCACTGAGAAAAAATATTGGCCAGAAAATATATACATATATGTACATATATATGTACACAATATTTTGGTGGCTGCTTCTGTGTTTGAGCGTATCTCTTGCCGCATATTACACAATTTTTTGTGTGGTCCGTTGTTTATGTAGGCGCCAGGAGGAGCTGGAACCACAGCAGCAGGAGCAGGAGGAGCAGCCAGGAGGAGCAGCAGGAGGATGGAGAACAATGGCCAGACAGCAAACCTGGCCATGATTTATGGCATTTTTGTGTAGTGCTTTAGTACATTTTCACAGTCCATTTGGCTAATTGCTGGCCGTTTGTGCTGATGCTGCTGCTGCTGCTGGCCATACGACGGATATGCAGAACGGGTTTCGTGCATAAAAGCTTTGGCTTAATGTCATAACATTTGTTGTCAGTGGAGGAAAAGATACAACCACTTGAGTTCCCAAAATCCCAAAAGAAATCCCATTCGATCCATTTTCACAATTTTAAATGTTTTCCAAATGAATTTTCGGCTTTAATACGCAACAAATCTCTGAACAAGACAGAAAACAAACCTCTGGCCATGAAAGCCAGACAAGAGGCAGGCAATCTGATGGATACATAGATGGATGGATGGCTGGCTGGCTGAGTGGGGGTCTTCGTCTAGTCTCTGCCACAAGTGGGGTGGGGGGGCTCTCCCTCTGACATTTTAATTACGGAGCCTGGCCCTGGCCCTAGCAACAGGTCTATGACAGTTATGACTGTTGCCAGACAACAGCAGTGGCATGCCACCTGTGAGGGGCATGGCTGGGAGTACCCTAATTAAAAGCGAGCTAAGACAAGGCTTGGAATCAAACAAAAAAAAAAACTGTCGAGTATTTAATGATGATGTTGACTGTTGTTGGGGGGTTTTCTTTGCTTGGGCCGGTGCCCCATAATTAGCCAATTATGTGTGGCATCAACAACATTCCCGCTGGAACTGGAACTCGAACTGGAACTGGAGATTCGCTTTCGTTTGGTTGCTGCTATGCAAAAAACAACCAACTGTGTTTGGCTGTCATTGAGCCTGTGGCACAGTTTAGGTTTCAGGTTGCACACACACACACAGACACACACACACAGCGACACAGTACAACGAGTTCGAGTATTTCTCTGCTCCAGTAAGCAATCTGAACATGATTTTCTGTTCTCTGTTTCGCTCTCGAACATGAAAGAAAAGAACCGCCCGCCCGCCCGACCGCCCGCCCGCCCGCCGACCATTGGATCTACGGCTCGAGATTTATGAGGTGCCCCGAGAGGTCTATGGTGTGGCAGTGACAAATTCTAATCTCTATATTCGATTCTGTGATGGAAATGACGAGCCGCCGCACAGCAATTTTAATTGCCAGCAGAAATGAGACATTGGAAAATGTTGTTGGGTTTTGTTGTTGTTGGTTTTCGTGGAAGAGAAGATGTCACCAGGGGCTTGACCACAAAAATTCCTCACATACCCTTTGGTTTTTTCTGTTTTTTCATAAATTTGTTTGGTGGCGCGAGAATTTCACGAGAAGCGCGTGCCACCAAGTGCCGCATTATCTGTCTGGTTTTTGGGGGTCACAAGAGTGAGGTGAGGTTTTGGGTTGAGCATTTCCAAGGGTAGATCTAATGGGGAATCAAATGCCTAAAGTTCGTATTATTTTGATTGATTGCGGAAGGTTAGGTGTGCTCTAGTTTCTCTCAGTGCACACTCTGTATGCATGTATCATCTTTGAGATGGGGGCTTGGCCTCAAATCTCATTTTGGTTTAATTTACCCAAATCCGACAGAGTTAGAGGCAGGGGCAGAGCAAGACCCAGAGATGTAGGTGGGACACACCTTTCCATGTTGGCAAACACAACTTTTAGATGCTCATTGCTAAGCTGCCGCATTAGAATTTGGGCAAATGTGGCAGGCAGGCAGTCAGGGAGTCAGGGAGGCAGGGAGTCAGGGAGTCAGGGAGGCAGGCAGTCAGCGGTGGAGAGGGCGGGGCGCGCTGAGAAGTCAGCACTAAATCAACACGAAAAGGGTAGCCAAGGCATCGAAGTCTCTCGAAGAAGGTGCGGAGTTGCGGAGGTGAGAGGCAGGCAGGCGCAGCCGCAGCCTCAGTCGTAAGTTGATACGAATGAAGCTGACACCGGGTTGGGGCCAGGGTAAGGGTAAGGGTTAGGGATTGAGAAAGGATCCTGTCCTGTCTTCCTCTATACCGAAACTAAAACTCTCGAAAGTCAAACAAGAGGCACGAGGCAAGGTGCGAGCCCCACACGTGATTTTCTATGGGGTTGGAAGATGGTTCTGCTCGGATTGCGTACGAGTATGTGAGAGGCGGACACTTCAAAGGGGTAATGATAGACAGAAGGATAACTGGTAAAGAATCCGAACCACCTGCGGGTACCCCTGGTGCCCCCCTGTTGCCCCCTGGGTCTCCCCAGTCTCTTTTCGCTGGTTGGTTTTGGTGTTCGTTTGATGGCCATGGCGATGGCAGCGTTGCTCGCAGGCAAGTGCTCTCTCCAGATGAGATTAAAATTACCAAAGGGAGTCCTGCAACAGCAACAGAAACGGCGACAGCAGCGTCCTAGACAAAGCTGCTTAATGATGCCAGCGACGACGAGGCGAGGCGAGGACCAGAGTCTGGCTTCGTCTCGGTCTCAGTCTCAGTCTCGGTCTCGGGATTCGTTCTCCGGCTCTGGCTCTGTTCTCCGGCTTTCACTATGGCTTTGGCTTCTGATGCAATGTTCAAAATCATTAAAATGGATTTTCCACTCAAACTCTACCCCTGCTTGCCCCCGTGGCAACAACATCCTACTTTCAGTTTCCCCTTTTCCATTCGGGCAGACAAAGCCAATTTATGAAATGCCACTAAAAGGATGCGGTCCAAGGGGGCGGACAAGGGGGCTGCCAAGGGGTGGGGGAAGTCTGCCTTTAGTTTTAAATAATTCTAGTTGTCCCCCCTCGTTTAAGACCCTGGAGTGGGGGGTGGGGGTTGGCTCCAGATAGTTACCCTGAAAGGAGGAACTTTTTAAGCCCTACCTTGGGTGGTGGGTTGTGGGTGGTGGGTGGATTTGTATGCGATTATTTTTGTGTCATTTACAGAGAATATCGTGTATGTATGTATGTCTCGTTTTGGGATTATTCAGGGCTATAATATCTAACTAATTTCCCAGATAGTAGCTTCATCTTTCGATGTGTGTGTGTAGCCATTTTCTGCTATATTTTGTCATGTATTTTCCTTCAAATTATTTACTATTTCCCGGTAATGAAACCTCATTGTATTCACATTGCTAGAGGCTGGCGGTCAAATGATTGTTTCATTAATGACCAACGACATCGACACGCAGCGGTTCCCCCTCTCTCTCTCTCTCTCTCTCTCTCTCTCCCCCTCTCTCTTGTGGCCCTCGGCGGCTGTCATTTGAACGATTAACAGGGGAAAATCAATTATTTACCTGGGAAATCTGCATATTTTTTAATGCATTCATCGATGGGGCATTGATAGGCGGGAAATTGAATCTGCATTTGGCAAATGATGGATAGACACCACCCCTAAACCCCCCGCCTGCCAGCTGCCCTTTGAACCGACAGCAATTAGTTGTTAATTCGTTGCAGGGCAAATGGCTGGAAATTTGATTTTGTTTTAATATTTAATATTCTCCTCTCCTCTTCTCCATTGAATGTTTAATGCTGCTGCTAGCAAAATTAAACAAATAAATGAATGAATACTTTTATGGCTCCCCCCCGCTCCGCTCCTTTCCCCCCTTGGCAAAGGATATTTGTTCGAGCAAATTGCGGGAAGTAAATCAACGTTTGGGCCACGTTTTCGGGCAGCAGTTTTCGGGACAAATTGCAGTTTCATGTTTCGGCCAATCAGGGCAGAGTCGTTGCCAAAAGTTTTATGAGCATTTAAAGCGCCACAATAAAAGGCCAGACAGAGAGAACGACAGACAGACAGAGAGAGAGAGAGAGAGAATAGCGGAGACTATGGAGTGGAAAAGTGGTAGAAGTGAAAGAAAACTTGCAGCCAAGTTGAGCGTTAAAAGTTGTCAATAGATGCAGTGGCGTCTACCCCCTACCTCCCCCCAGATTGCGGCACGTGAACCATTTTGGAAGGCAACATTTATTAGAGCATGCTGCCACACACACGCAGCACGCGTTGCAATGTGTATTTGGGAGATTGAAATGGCGCATTGCGTCCTGCATACACTGAGAGAAATGATGATCACACAAATGAAAACTTGTTGCTTTGTCTAGCCCCGTTTTTCCAGTGTATGTGCTTACTATTTATTATGTTTGTGTGGGTGGGGGAGGCTAGAAGTATTCCCCATAGTGCCACAAGCAGGAGGAGCACACCCCAGAGCCAGAGCCAGCGTGTGTGGGGCAGCAACAGCAACAAGAGTGCGTCCATATGGCGGTGGTGCTAGTGGGCGTGCCGCAAATACAATCACACTAAAAGGTGTTACACCGCAAAAATGCAAACGCTTTTATGACACACAGAGAACAAGCCATGGAGGGGGAGGGGTTGGGAGGGGAGAAAGGCATTTCTTGACTTTTTTTTTCTTTGGCTTTAACTAGTGTCAAATGTTACCTTGCCACCTCCACCTCCACCGCCGCCTCCAGGCTTAGCAACAGTCGCCCCAGCCGCCGCCTGCTCCATTTGTTAACACACACACACACACACACTCTCCTCTTTTATGGTCCATACGATGTGCATATATGTATGAGCTCAAGTGTGGTTGTGTGCGTGCGTATCTGTGTGCGTGTCTTGTATGGATTATGCGTGCGTCTGCTGTTCCTGTTCGCGTTCGCACTTTTAGTTTACAGGAAATACACGAAGCCGCAATTTGATTTTTACCAGAAAAGCCATAAAAAAAACTAAACGAAACTCTGCAGAAAAGAAATCCCGACTTTGGGATACCCTAAAGGACTCAAAAGAAAAGAGAATGCAAAGTGAAACAAGAGAAAGTCCAAAGAGAAAGATAAATGAGAATAATAACAAATTTCAGGCATTATTTGGGATCGAAAACTTGTTTAAATTCTGAGAAAAAGTCTGGTTGTGGAGTCCATTAGAACTTTGGCTCAACTTGATCCGATAGTTGGCTATATTCCTTCCTAGTTTGAGCCACAACAAACCACCGTTACGAGTCCATGGCAGACGACGACCACGAAGACGACGACGACTCTTGCTTCGGGGCTCAAAAATGACACTCAAATATTATACGAGCATTTTGGTCTTGTCTGCTGCCATTTGGCATATTCAAATTGGCAACAATGTTGCCTCTCCCCTGCTGCTGCCACAGCCACAGAGCAACAATAACTGCTGGCCTCCTTGCCTCCCTGCCACCATTCAATATGCAACGCGTTGTCGCTTTTGTCAGGTTTGTGCTTGAATTTCTGACTGTAAGTATATTTGTTTGTTGTTTGTATTTTTCCTGAAATTTGTATGCAATTTTATGAGTTTTTTTGCTGCTTTTTCTTTTTACATGCGTCGTGTGGCAGTTGCCCCTCCCCTCCTCTCGGATGTGGCGTGGAGTGTAGCGATGCGTTTGCCATTCTCGTTGCGGTTATTTCAGCGACGTGTTTACGCATAAAAAATTTTTCACTTTTCCCCAGAAGAGTTTTCCCTAGCAGCAGCAGCAGCAGTCGGGCTCTCTGCCCGTCTGTCTGTCTCTGCCAGCATTAAAGTCGTAAAATGTACGTTCGAGCCACAAAATGTATGTTGAAAGATGTGGCACGGCGGCGGCTGTGCGGCTGTGGCAGAAAGAAAGTGCAGTGCAGTGCCTGGAAATTTGCACCAAAATGTTTTATGCTCATATTTCTTTTATGTTTCGCTTTTAGCTAAACATTTGAGGCTGAAACCACATCATAGCCGAACCCCTTCAGGCGGTACACGGGTGAAACGCTGGAGCTGTAGCTGTAGCTGGAGCCTGGTTCACGACCTTTTGGCCAATTGAGTTCCTGTTGCTCCTGCTGCTCCTCCTGCTGCTTCTCCTTCTCCTCCTGCTGTTAGTGGCATATAAACTGGGTTTTAATTTTCTAATTACACACGGCAAACAAATGAAAATTTATTGCTGGGCGCTGCTTTAATGGCAACGAGTCGAGGGCGAGGGCGGGGGCGGGGGCGAGGGCGAGGGTGGAGTCCTGGACACGGGTGTGGTGTTTGTTCTTGGTCCTCGCTCAACCCTCGCTCGAACAACATTCATGGAAAGCGTACAGACAGACAAGGGGCAGGCAGCCCCTTCCTGTATGTGTGGGTGTGTTTGCGGGGGTGCGTGCAACCCCCACTGACAGCTGCTGCCGCTGCTGCTTCGACTTTGACTCCCGTTTTGGCACAATTTTTATGCCAAGGTAAAGGCTCAACAACACAAAATGGGAGCCAGCATTTTGTATATGTAATAATAAAATAAAGCGCCATGCAAACAAATCGTAAAAGTTCACATATCCCCCGTGACCCCATCTGCAAGTGATAGCAGAGACAGAGACAGCGACAGCGAGAGAGAGACAGAGAGAGAGAGAGAGGGGGCATGGGTGCGTTTTTTAATTTAGCATTTTTCGTGCCTGCGATCCTTTAAGTGAAAAAAGGGGATAGGGGATTACTTATGAAACGGCGGGAGGGGGCAACGAACTAGCCGCCCGCCCGCCCCCCTTGGGGACCCATCTGGATATGGAGACAGCACCAGAGGCCGTTACTTTCTTCTCCCTTTTTTTCGTGTATTTCTTGATGTTGTCGTTATTTTATTTCATTACATTTGCAAGTGTTGGCCCAAGCGCGGGGGGAGGGAGGGTACTGGGTAGGGTATTCCCAAAAAGATGTTAAGGGTACTTTCAATGCGGTTCAGCGATCAGGAAAGAGTCATAAAGTGAAATGTAAGTGAAATGTAAGCGAAAGTGTTGCCTACTTTTTGGGGTCAAAACTTTCCACTCTCGTTATCCAGGGTGGCAGTAGCTGCTGCTCTGATTGTAGGGTATTCTCTGGTCGATGCTCGTGCCCCGTGCCCCTCCCCTTGCTTTTCATACCCATATGTTTGTGTGTCTGTGTGTTTGCTGGCAGTCATATTCCCGTCAGAGCCTGTTACTTCCATACGAGTCCTTTGGGGGTGGATGCAAACGCGGGTGGGAGGTCACGCGCTGCGCCCACCCCTGCCAACGTGTGTGTGCTGCCATTTCCTTACCCCACTTTCCCCCCACCTTGCGTTATCCATTTTCTTGTTTCGTTTTTGTTTCTTTTTTTTTGCAAGTTTTGCTCGTTCTTATTTTACGGTTTAGTAAGAACATGCGACATTGCGTGGGGCATGAAAAGAGAGAGAGCGAAGAGAGGAGGGGGGTGGGGGGCAGTTGCTGACCTTAGAGATTTGGATTTGGAATTTGTGTATGTGCAACTGCCGGGCAGAACTGCCCCCCTCCCCCCGCACTATAAACAGGGGCTACACCCAGGAGGAGTCCATGGCTCAGGCCATGCGCCTCTCCCCCTCCCCTGCCCCTTCCTTCCCCGAGTCTCTGGCTAATTTAGTCATATTTTCATTTTTTTTCGCTTTCTTTTCCTTTTTTCCTCTGTTTTCTCAGGGTCTCCTTTTTTTATGTGTGTGTGTGTGTGTTTGTGTGCGGCATGCATCAGAGCGCACATTATGACGGCGTCGCACTTTTCACGCTAGACCGAGCACCCGGGGCACGTTCTGTCGTCCTGTCGTCCTGTCGAGGATATATAGTTGTCCTCTATTTTATTTACATGTATCTGTGTGTGTCTGTGTGTGTGTGTGTGCCCCTTGCGGCTTTCAATGCGACAAAGTAGACACATCAACCAGGGAGGGGCGGGGGCACTGGCCAGTGGCACGGTGCAGGGGCGGGGCGGGGGCCAGTATCTGGATATAGATAGAAGTAAGTGCTCGGCTCTATTTGGAGTTTCGGTCATAAAACACAAAGTCCTTTGGCCTTCAGTAATTCTATGCCTTGGCTTTGGCCATAAATACTCGCCCCCCCTTCCCCCTGCAACATTTGCGTGCCTCTTAAGCCTATGCCACTTTGTTCCCATTTTAGTTTTTGTTGCCCAAACGTGATTTTATTAAAAAGTTGTAAATTCTGTTGTCTGCTCAGGCCTCAGGGTCCCTTGGGGCACTCTTTTTTCCGACTCTTTGATGTGTTGCATGTGTGTGAGGATGTTGTACGTGTACTTGCGTGTGTGTTTTTATTATTTCGTTTAGTCCTTCGACACTTTGGCAGCACTTGAAGCGACGTCAAAGTGCAACTCATTAGAGCTGAAGCAGCAGTAGGGAGTAGGGGAGTGGGAGCAACAGCAACTTGCCTCCTAGACATGATTAAGTGCAATGAAATGGGTAAATGATGTTCATGCCTCCTCCTCCCAAAAACACACACAAAAAATAAGGGTAGACACAGCCGAAGCAAAAGCAGAAGCAGCAGCATCGTGCTAAAGTGTCAACAGAGTCCTAGAGTGTCATTGTGTGAGTGTGTGCTTCACTCTCTCCCTCTCTAATGCTCTCTTCTGCCTCTGTGCTTGGTGTGAAAGTGTTGCTCTCAAGTGCTGGCTAAAGCACACTCAATTAAAAACATCAAATGCGTTTTCTTCGAGTCCCCGCGAGGCACACAGATCAAGGATGAAATTAAGAAGCTGAAGAGGAGGCTTCTCCTAAGCCCAGACACCCCATGTGCCCCATATGCCCCATATGCCCCATATGCCCCATATGCCACACCCCTGCTACCATTGTGTGTCTTGTGGCTCATTACATTCCATGGCGCCCATGTGTGGGGCAAACGCGATCAGGAGTGATCCCTGAGAGATGATAATGGCATCCAGGCATCCTCAGCTTCCAGCTTCTCCTTCCTGAGGTTTTTCGTGCTACTAGGAACAGATCCATTTCTGCAAAATACCAATAAAATCATGGAAAATCCTGCTAAATTACAGGCTAAAAGGTGCCATATTTCAGGGAAAATTAAATTAGAAAATCCGTGGGATTTTCCAGCACGAACTGGGGATCCGATGGCGAGCCTGCACTTTGCTGCCGGCGTTTCGCTTTTGTGTGGCAGCAATGCGGTGCCCCCTCTCTGGGATCCAGGGCGACAGTCCTTCCTCCCTCCTGACGGGGTGTGTGTGTGGCCTGCAGTGAAAATAGCTTGCGGTTAATTGTTTTTCACGCGAAAAACTTCAATAATGCAGATATTGGCTGGCAGCAACACCCCTCGGCCCCCCACCCTGCTGCCCTGCCGCCCTGCCGCTTTGCTGCAATTTATGATGTTGCATGCATTTTGTTTACATTTCTTTGTCGGCAAACAACAGCGAGGAGGCGGCAAAGAGGAGGGAAAAGGCGGGAGAGGAGGTTCTGGCCAATCAAATCAAAAATGCCAATTTGTTGGTTACCAAAAGGAGTAAGAGAGAGCGCGGTAGAGAGGGAGATGTGGGAGGGGGAGGGGAAATAAAAATCCAATAAGCATTTCCATTTGTCAAGCGGCGACCAATCGGCGTATACGCAATTCGTAGAGCATTTTCGTCCCGGCGAACTGCTTATGGCTGCGCTTTTCTTTTAGATATTCCTTTTGGTTTGTGCGGTTTGGAGCGGAGCGGAGCGGAGGGGAGTCTTCCTTTGGCTGCAAATTCAATTTATTGTAAATATTTTTGCGCCAAAGGCAAACTTGCAAATTAATTTTGTTCGCTTGCCGCCCCCGCACAAAATGCACAAGTGGCCAAAGAATGAAGCAGAGAGAGGGGTGGAGGGGTGGAGGGAAAGGGGAAAGGAAAACATACAAATAATAGAACAGAAAATAAAATAAAATCCCATAAAAATGGCAGGCAACAAAGAGGGAATCGGAATCCCCGTCGACTCAAGAAAAAGAAAGCGCAACTTTATCACAACAAAAGCAGAGAGCGAGAGGGAGGGAGGGATAAACGGGGGAGGGGGAGGGCCAAAGAAAAGCACAGCTGTGAGCAGGGAAAAAGCAAAAGAAAACTCGAGGGAAACGAGCGCGAAAAAAAGGAAAACTCTATTACTGCTGCCACGGTTGTTGCCGCCGTTGCTGTTGCCGTTGCTGTTGTTGTGTGTCCTCCAGGCATTTGCTGCTGCTGCTCAAGTAATGAGAAACGCCAACAGGCAGAGGGCGGAGGGCAGAGGGGGGACTCTTCACTAAGGGGAGGGAGGAGGGAGCTCCCTGCAATATTTATTAAAGTCCAAAATTATGAAGGCGGCGCTCAAATAAAGTCCTCCATCGCCTCGAACTCAATTACATCCTCAATGATGTCCGAGCGTGTCTATTTCCATGAACCTCCCCCCCCCCCTGTCTGTGTCCCCCCTTTCGACCGCTTTAACATATTTTTGTTTGTTTTTCTTTTGGACACTGCCCCTGCACTTTGATTGTTTTCCCGCTCCGATTTGTGTGTGTGTGTGTGCCTCTTGCTACAAATAATCAAATCAAATCGTAGCACAATCAGAGACCAAAATGCCCCTAAATGCTGCCCTTTTCTGTGGCAACTCCCTAATGCTCCTGAGGCCATTCAATTAGTCCTGCAATCTTCTATGTTTTCCATGTATTTTCTGTATATTTTCTATGTATTTTCTGTGTATTTTCTTCCCAACAATAATAATGTTTTTCTTCTCTGTTTGCTTTTTTCATTGCAGGTTTGTAGAGGCTTCAATTTAACGCTACTTTAAAGGGGCAGAGCGAGTGCTGCAGTGGGGAGTCCTTGCGGCAAGTTCAAATGCAAATTTCATATGCAAACATCAACAACAACAACAACAAAGGGAGGCAACACATCACAGCGTACTCCAAGCTGCAAGCTGCAAGCTCCAAGCTGATTCCATGGTTCGAAGAGTGCACTCATGGAGGTTGGGGGTTGCTGGGGTTTGGGGAGTCAAGACAACAAACCATATGTCAGAGAACCCCTTCATACGAGTAGGCACAAAAAACCCACACCGCACGGGGGGTGGTCAAAGGGACCGGGGACAGACTCTAGTTCCGGGCTGCGTCCAGGCCGCTCCCCAATCAACAATCGACGTCATCAAATGCCAGAGTGGACGAAGAGCCCAAGGGACCGGGACAGACACACACATACACACAGACACAGGGACAGCACGCGATACTGTGTTTTGTCAATGCCAGGATGACGACGATGGCATTGACCACAGGACTACGTCATGACAGTGGGATGGACAATGGGCAGGGATGGCATAAGCACGTCTAGGAATAGGAATGGGAATGGGAATGGGACTCCCTCTCGGTGTGACTCCGGGGAGCTCTGGCGTAGAGTTCATTGTCTTGCAACACACAAAATGGAAAGTGCCAGAGCGGGGGGCGCGGGGCGGTGGCAGGGACTCAGAGGGTGGTTTAAAGCACCTGCTTAAGGGAGGAGGAGGGTGGTGGGTGGAGGGGTTGAGTAGGCGTGGCAGAGAGTGCAAATTGCATGCGAAAAAGCCAGAGACTTGGCAACTGCATTAGTTTGCAGCCTGAGCCTCGCCTGCGGCCATATGGTTGAATGCCACACCCACTGCAGGTCCTGTAATGCCACCCTCCACCGCATTCCCTCGTGCCCCCCTTTGGTGGCAGCTGCCGCCTAACCTCGTTTCCAGGCAAAGACAAAAAGGAGGCAAAGCTAAGCCTCGACTGGAGGTTGCATTGTGTGCCGCCTGCAGACAATTGAATTTTAATTTGTATAACTTTAGTGCCAGACAGTCGAAAGGGGGTGGCAGGGGGGCATGCACCACCCTCCTGCATTTAAAGCATTTCCATTTAAGCATTGCCAGTCCGTTGCCTGCGGCCATGCAACGGAATATTTTACATATTTCATGCGACACAAAATGGAGTCCGGGCTGCAGGAAGCAGAAAGCTCGCCGCTCGCTCCCCCCGCTGCACTGCACTTGCCACACATTTAATGGAGTCATGCATAGGAGCTCTTTAAGCGCTTGGCCACTAGATGGGACCATAATATTTTTAGTTTATTTTGTGTCTATGGCTGCAAAACAATTTGCAAATTGCTGGCCAAAAAATGGCGCCACAAAGCTCACCTGACGACCCGACGACCCGACGGCCCGACAACACCCGACGCCATCAATTCAAGAGCAATTACAAAAGACAAACGGGGCAAGGCACACCAACGTGCAACAGCACACACACACACGTACACATGGAAAGAGGTTGCACAAAAACAATGGAACAACTTTAACGGCTGGTCGCCTTGATCATTATCAGGCAGGAGTCGAGTCGACGTCGCCGTCGAGGAGTCGTCGCAGCAGGAGAGGATTGGGTGTAGAAGTAGGCACGGGAGTGGCAGAAGGACTCGGACCAGGACCAGGACGAGGACGTGACTCTTAAGTGACTGCTGTGGCGGCGTTTTGTGGCCATGTTTTGGGGTGTCAGGCTCGACTGCACAAACACAATACACTCTCGGGCATGGCAGCCAAAACAGGAGACAGGAGGCCAGAACAGATAGCGAGTGAAGGGGTTAGGGGCAGGCACACATACTACATACATACATACATATGGAGTGTTGAAAACACACACAAACAAACAAAAACCCAGGTTTACAGTGGGAAAAAGACAGCAATACGGAGGGCAGATAGAGGATCTATCTATGATTACCAGTTCTCTACCAATTGTATTGTTTTTTCTTCGTTAATCAACACTGAAGCCTGAAGCAACACTGTTTTTGTGCGCTTAGCAACACTGGAAAATGTAAATTTCATTGCTGCTTAGTGTTAAGATAACCAAAAATGTAGCTGGAAGCAACAACACCTGCCACCTCTGCCACCCCATCCCCCTGCCTCTCTCTTGCCACCGTCTGTCGCCAAAAAAACGGCTGGCAAAAATGGAGTGTATGCAACAGAAAAGAGAGAGAGCGAGAGAGAGAGAGAGAGGACAAAGTTTAGTGCTTTTCATAAACTAGTTGCCTGAAGGGGGAGGGGGGCAACAGAGGCAAAGGGAGGCAGGGACTGGCGCTGGGGCTGGGGCAGGAGCTGTGCCAGTGGCAGTGGCAGGCTTCCTTTGCTTTTATTTTCGAATTTAGTGCCGCTGCGGCCGTTGGCCCGTCTCCTATTATTACTATTATTATTATTATTATTTTTGGGCCCTGTTGTTGCTGCCTGCCACGGCTGCCTCTGCTGTCGCTGCTGCCTCTGCTGATGCTTTTTGTTGGCACAGGAAACGTGCGACGTCATGTAGGCGCGCCAGCCAGACGCCTGAAAGTATGCCTCAGCGTTTAGTGGCAATATCAGCAAAAACACGCGACGTGGCACTCCAAGGGGGATGGGGTGCAGGAGGGGTGCATGGACTCTAGGCCCTGGCGTCGTCGTCGTCGTCGTCCTGCTTCCGTGTTGCATGTTGTCGCAGGCTTTTCGCTCTTCTTATTTTTATTTCGTTGGAGGCCGTGTGGCGGCGGGGATGGGGGGTTGGGGCAGCCCCCGAGTAAAGTAAACAAAAGAAAAGCGAATTTTTCGTTGGCCACAAAAAACTTTCGTTAACACGAGAAATTGCATGCAAGGGAGAGCGGGAGAGCGGGAGAGGCGCCTCCCATGGGAATAGGATGGGGGAGTGTCACAGGGAGAGAGCGAGAGAGAGAGAGATTGGAGTGTGCTGTGGCAGCCAACTGTGGCACTCTGCTCCTCTGTCTTCCTGATGTTTTGCTGCCAGCTGAAGGTTATTGTGGCAAATTGTGTTTTTGCATGAAACTTTAAGCGGCTTAAAGATTAGGCCAGGCCAAGACCCAGACCCCGTCGAGAAGGAGTTGCATTCAGTCACAAAGTGCGAAAGAGAGAGGGAGACTGTCTGTGTGTGAGTTTTCCTTGATAGAAATGTGGGCTTAGCTCTCCTCGCTCTCTCCCCTCTCTACGGATACGTGATTTTCCTTTCATGCAACACTTGTGCCATGCTGCTGCTCTCCTTCTTTTAGTCATAATTATTATGCAAGCTGAATAACGCAAACAAAATGGAGAAAGAAAGCTGAGAAAACATTACTAAAGGCTTAACACCATTCCCCAGAGCAGCAGCAACAAATCTCCAGCCCAGTTGGAGATTAAAGAGATCTTCATTTGCTGGAACTATAACTTAATGGCCTTAGAGGGCTTGGCCACAGTGTTGGCCCTGATACGGAATCAGTTAACTGGCTTTGAATGATTAAACAGGATCCCATTTACAGGACTTTTATGCACTTCATGTTTACTTGAAGAGCAAAGAGTCCCTTTAGTGGTCCCTCTGTATCTCTATCTGTATCTTTTGCTGTCTCCGTATCTGTATCTGTAATTTTAAGTTTATTTGTTTGTTTTTTTCGGTGTGCATTCTTTTTGTCTGCCATTGTCATGCCTTTTAGGACTGCCTTCCCTTCACCCCCTTAACAGCTGCATAAATATTTTGCCCCACTCAGCCATTTGCCTTTTATTGGCGGCTGGGCGGCTGGGCGGCTGCCTCCAGCTCATTGTCGCATTGTCTCCCTCCAGGTGCCTCTCTGTGAAGATGGCTGTGGCAGTGCATTTGGCCAATTGTAATTCATGTCGCATCACATTTTCGGCTTATTAAATATGGTAATGCCGCATTGGCAGGCGAAACACCTGCCAATGACTGTGGCCCCTCATTTTGACTATTTGTGTTAATAGTCAAGAGAGAAGGGGGCAGTTGGGGGGCCAACGGATGCTCTAATGAGTCATGTGCCTCGTGTGTGTCGGAGTCTCCTCCGTATGCGCATGGCGTCAGAAATTCATTAAAGCCATGATTGTAATTTATTCTAATGGCATTTCAGTGTGCACTGCACTCGTACAAACGACTGCTGGCTGGCTGGCTTGCTGGTTGCCCAAAAGGTTACGCAAGACCCCCACCGTAACACCCCCCTCCAAAATTGGTTGGTCAAAAAGAACATTTTGCTGCTGCAGCTCTCGTGAAGTCGTTATGGCCATGTCCAGCATTCGCTTTTTTGATTGACGGCCCAGACACAGAGCCAGTTTGTTTCAGCTGCTGCCGCTGCCACTACGTTGCACGTTCCAAGCTCGTTCATTGCTGTTCGTCACACATTTTTTGGGTCATGCCAACGGGCTCTGTCGTTGACTGTGGCACTGGCACTGGCTTCAGCTCTGACTCTGCCTCTGGCTGGTTCTTTGTCATCATCATTGGATGAGGATGCCGCCGCTGCCGCTGCTGCTGCCGCTGCTGCTGCTCGTACTTTCAGCTTAATTAGCGGTCTTGAGCTTTGACTGGAGGAATTTCTCACGATTATGCGAGAAATATGCGCCTAAAAATAAAGCGCATACGCAACTGGCAACCGGTTTGGCCGAATGAACTGATTTATCTGATGGATAACTCACCATTAAGGGTACTTCCAGTTTGATTCGATGTTTGCCACGCCAACACAGAAACTTAAGGCTAACTTTTAGGTAAAAATCTATAAAAATCTACGGGAATTTTAGAAATATTTACATATATATATATTCCATCTGCCAAAAGGGTATTTAGCTTTTCGATCTCTTCGTTTCGGGCACTTCTTTCCTGTTTTTGCTTTACTGCTTTGTGGCTTTTGGGGCCTCCCCTCTCTCTCTCCCTCTCTCCTCATGCGTTGTCGTAGTAAAGCAATTGCAAAGTTAATTCATTTTACTATATATGTATGCATATAGGGAGAATCGTCTGATTGTGCAGATATCAAGATGCGGCTGCTGATTCGCTGAGGCTGGCAGTTCATTCAGATGGAACTTCTTCTTCGGGTTGTCAGGCTGCCAGGTTTTCGGTTTTCAGCTTTTGTTTTTGTTTTTGTTTTGTTTTGGCGCGAAACAAGTTTCGATTTTGTTTATAAACAGTTTCTTCGGGGCCTGTTCTGGCCGCCTGTCCGTCTGTCCGCCTGTCTGTCCGTTTCGTTGCGTGCATAAACAGAAAACAGAAAACAAAAGACGAAAGACGAAGTCGTACTACACTGTGCAAACAAATGACATAATTTGATATTCAAATTCCAACACAAACAAAATTTTAATTTGAAAAGAAAACGAAACGAAATTGAAATTCAATTTTCAGACTACCTGCCACAACACTCGACTCGACTCTCTGCTTCGCCCTCTGCTCTGCCCAGCTCTGCTCTGCTCTGCCTTCGGAATATGCTAATATCGCGAATTGGTTTCCATCGTCGCTGATGCTGATATCATATCATGGAAGAGCCGCTGGAACTGCGCTTCTTTATTATAAAAGATCGGATGGATGGATGGATGGATGTGGATGGAGTTGGGGGTCGCTGGTCGGGGATGGGATGTTTGTGCATGTTATTTTTGTGTGATAAACAGACAAACTGGTTTTTCATGAATGGCCTTAACTGTTTAGACCAAAAACAAAAACATACATCGCTGTGGCTACACGATGATGTCATATCATAATAGTGGGATAGGGGCTGGGGGATGGGGTCTGCATTGTTTTGATGCCCGCTGATCGATTGATTGCCTGGGATCGTTATCATCGGAACAGACCTCCTCCTCCTCCGCCAAATGAAAGTAAAACTCATGTGAAGATGATTCACTGTACTCTGTGTACAGTGTGTTTGCTCAGCTAATGAACAGCCGAACAGGGCTGGGAGGGAGGCGAGTTGGAGGTGGATGAAACACTCGAGGAACATCGCATAGATTCAAAGGAATCGGGCAGGGAATTGATTGAAACACTTGAGTGTTTCCCTGACTCAAATGGAAATCTATTCGCATATTAAACATATGTTTCGGGGGGGTGTATGGGTTCCATCATTGATTCCACTCCACTTACTTGAAGAGTCCATCTACATATGTATAAGTGCATGCACATATGTACCCTTGAGGCTGTAGAGTATATGTGTGTGTGTGTGTGTGTGTGTAAATGCTATTTGTTGGTCGAGTCGGTTGTTCGCTAATTAAATTTGCATAGGGAACACGCGTGCGAGTAAATAATTCTCCAGTTCTCCCTCTAGCAGCGAGAGTAACATGTGTTTCATGCTGCTGCTGCTGCTGCGTGAGAATTGGTTGACTCATTGCCACAGTGGGTCCCGCCCCACCCCGGCGCCGCCTCCATGGCCCACTGAGTCCAATTGCCGTTGTTTCAACCGGGTTCACACAGCAATTGAGAGCCAAGGCAGCCAGACGGAGAACGGAGAACACAGAAAACAGACCTCTAGACGATGACTAAATGTGGGAGAATAGCCACCACCCCCCACTCCCCTCCCCCTCCCCCGAGAGATGCGAGATAGTGCAACGGCTGAGGCAGAGGCACATGACTCAGGGAAAAGTTCGTGGAAAACTTCTGACGCTTCCACTTTGCGTGAATAAATGGATGAAGCAATTGCAAATTGAGTCAGAGATCCAAAGCGATGCCTAGGAATGCGCCTCGACGAGTGCCTTGAGCGGAAAGCAAAAGTACTTAGCGCTCTCTCGCTCTCTCACACTCTCTGGAGATCATTCATTAGCCTGGGAGCAAAGCAAATTACATTCCCACATTGAGATTTTAGTGCTGCTGCTGCTGCTTTGAGCCATAAAAGAATATAATAACAAAATCTGCAAAATTTCAACATTGTTTAATTATTGTTTTTAATTAAGCCAAAACATAAAAATGGGCACCAGCAGCAGCAGCAGCAGCAGCGTCTTAAAAATAAACACAAATTATGAACCACCCTCAACACACACACACACAGAGGCAGAGCACACACACACAGCAGCACTTCCTCACAAAACTCCTTATGGGCATATATATCTTTATATATCTCTTCCCTTCCGAAGAGTGTGCCTTGCCGTCAGCTGCCGTCCTGCAGTTTCTGCAGAATTTCAAGAGTTTTTAGTTTGATTAATTGCAGCAATCTGGAATGAAGAACGCCCCCAGACAACCCCAGACTCGTGCCTGCCCTCCAAGAGAGGGAGAGAGCGAGAGAGAGAGAGAGAGAGAGAGAGAGAGAGACCCCTTCACTCATTACCACTCAATCTTTTAAGCATAATGCCTCTGACTTTGCCTCTGCCTCTGCCTCTGACTCTGCCTCTCCCACTGCCTCTTACTCTGCTCCTGCTGCTGCTGCTCTTGCGGCTGTTGCATGCCACCAAGAGCAGTGGCCAGCCCCGCCTCTTGTTTATTTATAAGAAGACTGAGGATGGAAATGAAAACTGGCTTTTTTTCTGCCACATTTAGCGCTGGATTTGTGGCTCAAGGTCTCGCCATGCCATGCATCCTCTCCACTGTAATTTCGGTGTCATCACCAATGCCGCCTGCCATTTGTTGCAGGCCAAATTGCAACATAAATCTAAATTTAAGACTCGACCCCCCATGCCATGCCATGCCATGCCACCCCGTTGTTGCAACTACGAATATATTGGGATATATATTTTGATAGTCGGACAGCATTTTGTGCTGCTGCCTGCCTGCTGCAAAAATTGTTTATTGATGCTGTCCAATTATTGGGATATTTGGCACACACTTGACTGCCAACGAATAGAACACTCCATGCAGCATGCACCAAGCTGCATGCCCCGCATAGAGTAGATAAACTTGCAAATTATTGCAAATTAAATCTGCAAATTCTGTGTGTTGAGACTTTTTCTACTCAGTCGAGTGTAAAGATGGCAATCCATACGGAGTATTGAAGCGAAATGAGTGCACACACACACACAAAAACACACACACACACAGACAACAAGTCAAGTGAAGTCAACATAATTTTGGGCAAATACATTTTGAGAATTATTGCCGCATTTGCATATTCCGAAAAGAAAGACTAATTAAGCCAGCAACTAGAGGAGGCCAAGCAAACAGTGCGAGTATTTGGCCAAAACAAAGAAGACTTTTCTTTTGTTTTCTTCGGCCAATTTGGACAACCTTGAAGCGTGCTAATAGCCAGGTCCAAACAAGTGGCAGCCATGAGACTGCAAGATACCCTCTGCGGCCCCAAAGTCTCATTCGAACTGCAAAGCAATTGAAGCAATGGGTATACCCGCTCCGCTCCCCTCCGCTCTTGAGGGTATCGAAAGTTATGCAAACATTAACATTAACATATCAATATAAGCATAGAGCATCTATATATAGCATGAGTTTGCTTTGGCGTTCGCTTTGGCTTTTGCGATATGGATATGGATATAGTATGTTGTGTGTATAAATTGTGGCTGGCTTTTGAACTCTCAAGTAGTTGAGACTCTTCGCAGATACACATACACAAGATACAGATACAGCTACACGTAGATACAGAGATACAGAGATGGATAGCTAGATCTCTTCTTTTTTCCCCAAATTATTTGCGCACAAAATGTGCAAATTTATTTAGCCTTGATAATTCTTCAAATTAAAGATGGGGAGCGACAGAGCAGGGGAGGGGAGGGGAGAGGAGTGGGAGGGTGAACGTCAGACCATTTATATGGCTTGGCACATGGCACATGCCCCATCATGTGGCTACAGATGAAAGGCAGCAGCAGCAGCAGAAGCAGAAGCAGAAGTGGAAGCCGCCACATCATGGATTTAAACTGATTAATCTGCATCTGCGTGAGTGAGAAACAGTATCTTATCGCCATCTCCTTCTGCTGCGAATCTGATGTCATTTGCAAATTCAATTTATCCAGTTCAAATGGAATTTGTACAGGGCACAAAACGGAGAAGGCCCAGGCCAGGGCAGACCAAGGGGGCAACCCCCTTTCAGGGGTTGTCCTTCCCCCGTCTCGTGGAAGACTCTTTGCACTCTTGCGTTTTTACTACCAATTTTTATGGTTTATGCATAGTTTACTGTACGTGCCTCAAGCCACCCTCTGTGTGCCTCATTTTGTGTGCCCCATTCTGTGTGCCCCATTCAGTGGTGGGGCCATCTTTTGTCTGTCACGGATTGCGGGACTGCCAACTGGTTGCGACATTGTGACTCCGGCATGCTCATAAAAAGGTAATAAAATTTTTGTTTACCTTGGTAATAGGAAGTGAAAAGCACACACACAAACACACCACACATATACACACATACACATGTACACACATACATTTGAATATATTGTATAGAGTGGAACATATTCCTTTAGCCTGTCCTCGGCTATAGCCTTGAGTGGTTCAAGTTTTTGTGTGGCATGAGGCAGGCAAAAAAAAGAGGAGCTTCCTCTACAACACAAGAAAGCAAAAAGAAAGCAAGAAAGAAAGAAAAGTATACAGGATAATCGCAAGAAATGGAGTTGTCGAATGTTTGGAGTCGAGTCACAGGAAATTGATTTCTTTTCGTGGTTTTGCCCCAGGATAACCCCCTGCCTCCCCTTCCATGTCCTCTCTGCATCTGCACAGCATCCTCTATGCCTGTGTTGTCAAAGAGAATTTATCGATGATTGGTTTGCTCTCTGCGCATATTTATCTCAATGCAGATTTTATCTACATGGAACTGCCAGAGCAGGGGCTGGGGCAGGGGCAGGGGCTGGGGCAGGAGGGAGCTATAATTGCACTTGCTTGCATATAAATAACGCTTGCTTCCATGGAGATCGTAAAGTATTGCATAATAAACTTCTTACATTGATAAAATGCTACGACTACGACGACTATGGCTTTGGCTTTGGCTTTGGCTTTGGCATTGGCTCTTGGATTACAAATCATTTGGGGGTGGGGGTGGGGATAAAGGTTATCCGAGAGCTCATAAAACGCTGATTATCTGAAAATGGTGGACACACGGAGAAGGCTCTAGAAACAGAGAGGACCTCCTCAAGGCGCTACAGGAGCCTCTTCCCCGAGAGAATTGACTTTTCTCTTATCTAAAATTTAACAAAAAAAAAGCAAAAAAAAAAAGGTTCAGAGCCGAGGGAAAACTTTTGCTCGTTGATTATTGAAATCATTTTGCTACCATAGAAAACTTGGCAGTATTTTGCTTGTGTTGGGCCTTCATTAAAAGTTCACGATGTCGACATTTGTCTCCAAGGTATACGGCAACCCAGGCAGGCCAGGGAGGCAGGCCTGGGCCAGGGTTGCCGCCGCGCTGTTCGCTTTGATTTATTGCTCTATTAAATAATTTTCCAGGTGCCCCGCAAAAAGTTGGACTGGCGAAAGGGTGGGGCTAGGAGGAAGGTGCACAAAGATTTGTGTGGTGTCATTAAAATTCTGTTGCAACCAAAAAGAAGAAGAGCCTCTGCCTGTGTGTGTGTGCGTGTGTGTGTGTGGGTGTTTGCATACTTTGCGGCGCTGTTTAAATATGCATTTGTTATTGAATTTCCGTAACATCTGCTGTGGCATGCCTCCCCCTCCTCCGCCTGCTACATGCTACAAGCTACGTGCCTGTGAGCGCACTCAAGCGTAACTAACACACCGTGTGTATGATGGTGGCATGCCACATGCACTTTCACCTTTAACTTTGCCTGATTTTTAGTGCGGAAAGAACTCGTCGAAGGATGGATCCTGTAACCATTTGACTCTTCCCTTCCCTCTCCCCTCTTCCTCCTGTGCTCCTCCTGTGCTCCTCTCCTCTTCCTCTGCTAATATGTGTCTAATACAGCGTATTAATTTATTTAAATTCCACACACACACACACACTGACACTCGAGCATATCGATACATAGATGCCCCGACATCCGCTGCCAGATAGCTATGCTGCTGCTACTGCTGCTGTGGCACACATATGGCTGGGTGGCTGGCTGGCTTGCTGTGTGGCTGTGGCTGCCACCGAAGCCATTACAACGTTCAATGACACGGCAAAGTGTGCACCGTGGCAACTTTTTTCTGCCCCGGCCTCGGCCCCCGCTTCATGGGATGCCTGACTGCTCCTGTGGCAGCTCCTGCTGCTCCAACTCCTGCCACAGCTCCTGTCGCTATCTATGGCTCGATGATTACGGCTGCCATCAGCGGGGGATCGAATGCCCTTCTCCTCTCCTGGCCTTCCCTGCCCGGGAAACCCTTTTGCGCCTTTTGATTCTGCTAAGCGCACACCAGGAGCTACCTCGCTCGTTCGCATCCTTTCGCCAACGGTTCTAATAGCTTCTAATGCATGTAATGTCAGTTCACGTCAGTTTCCGCCGTTCCGCCGTTCTTGTGCCCCATGCCCCAAGCTCCGTTCTAGATTTCCCTCTGCCGCTGTTCATCCACCTGGTACTCTGCGGTTGAAGCTGCGAAGGTGTGTGCCACCATTTGAGGCAGACTTAAAGCATGTATCGATTTTCGTTGTGGCAAGAGCGTACTTGAAATGTATTTAAATGTTGACTTAAAGATCGAACAGGAATATAAATATCCAGAAGAAGAGAGTCTCTCCCTTTCTCTGAGGATTCTTCAAAGATTATGCCTGATCGATTAATAAATATCTCATGAAACAGGAACTGCACTGGAAGATAGTTTTTGGTGTTTAGGAGGAAGTTTTTACGACAATTTCGACTATCAAATGACCGCAATTCATTATTTTATTTAGTTTTGGAAACTATTCAAATGTTTGCCTAGCTTTGAGAACCCTGGGAACCCTGGGCATTACAGTAAACTGCCTTGTTATACAACGCTTAAGTGCTTGGCCAACTGAGGCGGGAGAGAGAGACGGAGTCCAAGAGGGGCTGGGGAGGGGGGCTGGGAGAGGGTGGCCAACATATGCTAATAGTTTTGTCACTTTTTGGAAAAGGGACCGTCATAAAATTAACAAAAAACAGAAGAAGGGGCAGGGGCAGGGGCATGGCAGGCTGGCAGGGAGGCTGTGAGGCTGCAGGATGGGGGGCATGGCTGGCGGCAGGGTGGCTGTGAGGAAGGATGGGGGGTGGAGGGCAAGGATAGAGCTTAGTTTTTGGGTTCAAGCACTGGAAAAGTTGCAAAAGTTTATGGTGTCGGCACCTTGTCTGCATATGCATATGCGTGTGTGTAAGTGTGTTCGAGTGTGTGTGAGTGTGAGTGTGTGTGTTGACGTGTGTGTGTGTGTGTTGCTGTTGTTGTTGGTTTTTGGTAATTTCCCGTTTTTATCTGTAAACTCGGCTTACAAAAGGGTTAGACAAAGGGAGAGGGCGGGGTGGGGGGGCCAAAACAGGATATTAATGCAGGCGGCACTGCAAGGATATCGCTTGTGTGTCCTTGTCATGAGTTCGTGTGTGTGTGTGTGTCGTATGTGATTGTGGGATGCCGCATCTCCATCTTTAATAAATATTTATGTGGCATCAGATCCACCCCCCAGCCATCCCCCAGCCCCACCCACATCCTGCCACCAACTTCACCTCCTTCCAGGCCGTCAATTTGCTTTTCTAATTTGTGTACAAGGATTTGTTGCTGCTTCTGTCTGTGTGTGTGTGTTTGTTCTTTGGGGCATGGAAAACTTGGCACTCTTACATATTGATGAGCGCTGCGATTAAGTAGAGCATGCCTAATGCATGCAACACACAGGATGGAGCACGGTGCTGGAGAGGAGAAGAGAGGCGAGGACCATGTGTGTCACACACACACACACAGACATTTCAACCCATAAACGAAACTCATCAATTTTTATGCGGTTTCGTTTTTTCTCATGTTTGATGAAAGTGAAAAATTTCCCGAGACGAGGGAGAGGGAGAAGGGAGAGAGGTGGCCAGGGGATTGCTACCTGTCCCTGTCGCTAATGTTATGCAAAATGAAAGTAAACACAAGGAGAGGGGCACAAGGAAGGTGTGTAGCTGTGTGTGTGTAGCTGTGTATGTGTTGGTGTGTGTCTGGCAGAGTCCTATGTTTGTGTGGCATACAAATTGTTGTTGCCCGACTCTTAGGCGTAGCTTAATGCATTTAAATGAGAAAATTACAAAAGTTATTTTTTTCCACTATTCCTTACATCCCCTCCCCCCGCTTACCCCGCTTAAAGGGTTCTATTCTCCCCACTTTCGCCTGATTGCAAACGGAAATCTCTGGGCTGGCTGATTTGTGCCAGTCATGTGGCAGCTATGTGGCAGCCACATGTTGCCTGTTGCCCTGTTGCCAGTTGCCTGTTGCAGGTGAAGTGTGAAAAGCTTTTAGCTTTCTCCCTGGCTGTAATTAATGTTCTGCGATGAATGCTTCTCGTGGGGCAATTGCTTCTCTCCTTTAAGCCTTCTTTAAAGTGCTGCAAAAGCCTTCGAATTCAGTGCGTGTATGTGTGTGTGTGTGTGTTGTATTGGCCTCAGTGTTTGTTTGTTTGCCTGCCTGCCTGCCTGTGTGTGTGTGTGTGCGTGCGAGTTGATGGACGCCAGTTTGGCGCCAACTTGGCTTGCTGGCTGGCCCTGGGCCATTGTTATATGTATACAAATGTGTCTGTGTGTGTGTGTATTCGTAAGTGTGTGTGTGTTTGTGAGACTGTAAAAGTGTCGTCATTGTTGTTTGCCGCTGAATGGCTTAACAACACTAACAAAAGGAAGCGGAGATGGAGAACTATGACTGCAACTCGCTCGCACGCACAGCGAAACGCTCTCAATTCGTGTATCCCCCCTAGCCCCGCCCCCCCTCATCCCCCTTCCAAAAGAATCGTTTCTCTCCCTTGCCCTCCTTGCCCTGCTGATGGAAGGACCTCTGCTCGTTGGCTTTTATTGCTTCAGCCCAGAAGTATGCAACGCTTTTCCACTCATTCCCATTCATTCCTTCCGTCCTGCCACAGCCACTGCCACACTGTTCGACTGTTGCACGCTGTGTGCCCTGCTATTTCTGACCCACTTTACGCGTTTTTTATTTACTTACTTTTCCTTTTCTTTGCTATTCTCTGTCCCTGCCTCCTGCCTTCTACTCCTCTCTGCTTCTCTGTTATTTCTTCATCGTCTTACCTCCCGTTTGTTATTGTTCTTTCCTCGGTCTTATTGTGTGGCTTTCTCTCTCTTTCTCTCCCTTTTCTTCACTTTTTTATTGCTTGTTGTCTACGGCGGCGACAGCAATTATGTAGATTCCAGTACCCCACCCCCACCCCCAACCCCAATCGAAATAAAGTGGAGCCAGCCCCTTTTGCAATGCGCGGACTGTAGACCGCATAATGAGTCGAGCAATTGACATTCGTGGAGTGGAGTGGAGTGCAGGGGAGGGGAGAGAGGGGAAGTTAATTGTTAAATGCAATCATTCGCTTTCATTCCATCACCTAATCCGCATCCGCACAGCAAATCCCGGCTCAGACGCACCCCCGCTGCTGTTCGTGCGTGTAACACACGTATGATGATGCATGGATATGATATGATATGTCAGCAAACATAACACAACCAGGCACAAACACACACACACACAACGTACCAGTAAAACCAGCAACAAACAGACAAACAGGGCGGCTGGGGAGGGGCAGGGCTGGGGGCTGGGGGCTGTCAGGGAGACAAGCATTTGACGGGCGATGAAGCGACCTGCAAATTTGGCAACTGTCTGCCTGTCTGTCGGCTCGCATTATTCTCTGCTCCTCGTTATTTTCCCTTTTTTCACATGTTTATATTACACCCAGCATACAATACGCACACACACACACATATGTATGTATGTATCTGTCAGTCACTCTCCCGCGGGGCGGATTTTCGGGCAAACTGTTTGAACCTGACACCAGAGCCAGAGCCAGAGTGAGAGTCAGAACCAGAACCAGAGACCCCGAGAGTTTTATTTATATCATCAGCACCTCTTCACTTGAATTACGCGGTACTAGGGGTAGCATCAGGGGCATATCACTATCCATAACACTCACAGCTACTATAGGTGGGAGATTCCCAGAAGTCTATACTAATTTAGGGATAATATCAATAGAACTTACATTCCCTAAAGCATACTTAGTCCAAATATCCACCCTGCTGTACAGGCTGCTGTCCAGGATATCCTGCAGTTGCAACTCTCCTGGTTTGCAGCTGATGAAGTGACGTTTAATTGCAGCTCGTTTTTTATGTCGAAATTAGATTTTTTTCGACCATTCATAGCCGCTTGGGGATATTTGATAACGTTCGGCATTTGCTAGCAGCAGCAGGGAATTCATTTGAACACACACACCCAAGCACACACACACCCAAGTACACACACACACCCACCCACACAATAATTTGCATTTTGGGCAGCCAGCGGAGCTGAAAAATTGATTGCCGTTCCGTGTAAATAGCAAATAAATCGAACCGATAAACGGCGAGAGAGCGAAAAATAAAAATTATATTAATATTAAACAAGCAGTTAATAATGATGCGATTGCAGGCAACACTCTTGCCACCTTGCCACCGTGGCATAGTGGCATCGTGGTGATTGCAGCGAGTCCTGGGCTTAATTAAAGCTCGTCGGCTGAGCCTCAGATCAAAAGGAGCTGAGCCTCTGCGGCAGCAGTTGAAAAGGATGGCTCGTCCGGGCACCTTTCGCACTGGATTTAAATCTCAAAATTAAATAGAAACGAGAAGAGACGGAGGGGGAAAGCGGGAGAGGGGAGAGACTGAATGGAAGTTGACTTTTTGGGGGGATGAAGATGGGTGGGGGGGGGGACGATACTTGGCCCTGATTTCGGTTTGGCTTTGGATTTGAGTTTGAGTTCGGTTTGGCAGCCAGTGTCGCCATCTTGGAGGACGCTTCGCTGATTTTGCCAGGGCAACGCAATAATTTGTGTAAATAATCAATGGATGCAGGGGGGAGCCAGGGAGGGGTCCTGTTCGGGGACTGGGTCCCGGGTCCCGGGTCCCTGGTCTGAGTCTTTATTGACATATCCTCTGGTATGCATGGGGCACAGAGAGCAGTGGTCCTGGTTCTGGTCCTGGTTCTGGGTTGTGCCTCTGGGACTGCTCCTCAGTGGCCTTTTGTGGCCAAGGCAATTACATTATTTATAGCCAGCCCTTAAAGAAACTCTAGCAAACACTTGGACCACCCCATGCCCATACCCAACCCCTCATGCCCACCCCCACCCCCTCATGCCCACCCCCAGGTGGCACTTTACTCTACTCCAAATGAAATCAAGAACAGGACGCGGCTCTAATTACAAAGAGCTTAGGCGCGTGGAATATGCAACAATTGCTAATTTGATGAGCCCCTCCCCTCTCTCCCCCTCTCCCGCCCTCCTTCATCTCTCCGACAACGGCAATCCCGTGAATGTTGCTTCAGCTGAAATAATAGAAAAATGAAAACATTTTACAGCGAGAGAGAGAGAGAAAGAGGGGGCGGGGGAAACAGGAGTCGCCACAGCATCTGCTCACTGCTCAATGGGGGATCAAGTGTCGAGACAGGGCCAACAATTATGGCGCACACCTTTTCATCGCCATCGCCGTCGCCGTCGCCGTCGAAGCCATTATCAAACTTTCCGACGGCTAATACCATTGAAATTTGTGCATAATTTCGAGGCACTTAAAGCAGACGCTTTGTGCGTACTTAAGTGCCACGCCTACGCCTGCTCAGCCAACGCCCCCAAATCCCTGCCCTGGCCCTGCCCCCTTTTGGGGGCTCTTACTTTGTCGTCGTCATGCTTAGCGAAGCAATTTAGTTGAGTGAGCCTGAAAATTGTTGAAACAGGTGGAAGAAACTTTGTACGCCGTACACTAATTTATTTATGAAGCGGGGGGAAGGTGGGTGGTGGGAGGCGCCCCTTTCCCTACCTGAATTGATTGTCGATATGTCACTGTCACACATGGGACAACTTTTTCCAGGGTATATGGCAGTCGGTGGTCGGCTGTGGCCTGTGGAGCAACAGCTTCCTTATTTAAAACTTAAGTAGAGCACGTCGCACTTAATTAACTATTCAAAAATGTTTTGTAAATTAACGATCTTGCAACAAGGAGTGGAAGGGACAACAACAACAGCAACAGCATTATCTAAGGCCTCATTAAAGGGAATTGTCCTGCGGACTGGTTCGTTCTCTTTATTCATGCGACGTCTGCCGTCTACCCCCACCCCTCCAACCCCTCCAACCCGAACCCACAGTCAGTCGTGCGTAGGCTTTTTGATAAGACCCCGCCTCCTCCACTCCTCCACTCCTTAGCCGCCCCTCATTCCCCGCTGGAATGGCGGCTTGTCCTTTTTTTTCTGTCTCTCTCTCTCTGTGTGTGTGTGTGTGTGTGTTGTGTTCTGTGTGCGAGGACGTCCTTGACTTGCTGCTCCTATGGCTCTCCGCCTAACCCCCCCTCCCCGCCTATCTCTTTTTGCCCCTCTGCCCCTTCTGCCGCTGCTGATTCTGGGGCCATTTTCTCCATTTGACTTTCAAATAATAAAACATATTTTTTTTTTTTTTTTGGGTCCGTCGAAGCCGCATGAAAACGGCAGCTGTAAAATTTGTGGGTTATTTGTTGAAAATACATTTTCCACTTTTCATTTTCATTTCCTCTTTTCTTCTCTCTCTCTTTCTCTTTGCTGTGGGGTTTAGCTTCTTTTCCGTTCCGTTCGTTTCGGTTTTCGGTTTTCGGTTTGGCAAAGGTGAAGTTGAATTGTGGGCTTCATTTGGGGCTCGTTGCCGGTAACCTTCCTCTTTCTCTTCCTCTTTGTTGGTTTTTGATGCGGCCCAGCCAGCCAGGGTTCAGGGTTCACAGGAGGAGGGGGGAGGCAGTGCAAAAATGCCAATTTTATGCATGAGAAAATACTTTAAAAAAAATATGTATAAAATATTTCATTTAAATGTAAATGATTTTTTATTTCACTTTAACTCACTCACGGCTATGGGTGTGTCAGTGTGTGTGGGTGTGTACATGTACAGTTATGTGCACAAATATCTGTGCAAATGTGTGCCTTATAGAGCCATAGCATCATCCATGAATCACCTTCAATAGATACCAAATATAAGACTTATCTTCTGTTTCCCACAATCAAATCTCTTCAAAAGTTTTCTTCAGTTCTCAGAACTTTCCCTGAAATCATAAATTAAGCTAGAAATATCTCCCCCTCCCCTCCCTCCCCTCCCCCACCCTCTCCCTCTCTCTCTCTCTCTATCCGATAAATTTGTGTGATTTTTGGCAAGAAAAAATGCGCCATTTATCTTGGACCTGCCGCAGAGAGTCTCGATGCCGAGCTTGAAGCTAGTTAAGAATTATGGGGCATGTCCTCGGCCTCGTTCCTGTCGCTGGCTGCCAAATTGATGTACGATGTGGCAGGTGATGATGGAGTGGGGGCAGGCACAGTGTCTCTGTCGTTTGTCATAAAATTAGCGGGTGGCATCAAGGAGCCCTCAAAGGAGGTGGGAGGCAGGCGGTAAGAGGCAGATGTCAGAGGGTGGCACGGTTGGGTGTTGTTTTGGTTGGTGTCCTTGCGCCTCTCACAAATTAGTTGTTGAATTTTTTATGTTTGCCACAGCACGATAATGTGACGCGGCGTCCTTGCGTACATCTTGTGGCGCGGTGTCGGTGTCCATGTAGGTGTCTGTGGCAGTGTCTGTGGCTGGATGCTCCTAGGGTGGGGGGTGGCTGGGGGGTTGCCTTGCACATAAATGAAAATTGATGCTGGCGCAATGATTTTTCACGCCACATTGTCAAGTGATGATGCTGATTCGATTAAGATGAGAGATGGAGTGCCACAGGGTGAGGGGGAGGGGGGACACTTGCACTTGCATCTGGCCCACAAACCCATTTCAAGTGCAATGGCATGTCTGTGTCTGTGTCTGTGTCTCTTCGTGAGCGTCGGATTCAGAGACTGAGACTGAAATTGAGATTCCACCTAATTGCATTAATGCAACAGCAGCAGCAGAAGCAGCAGCAGCATCATCAGTCAGTCTGTCCGTCATTCCATCAGTGTGTCCCATTTCCTCTCCATCGCCATCTCCCTCTATCCCTCTCTCCCTCTCCCTTTCCCACCAGCTGCAATGCTCATTACGATCTCAAGCGAATCGAGAGCACGCGAGGCAGAATGAAATTAAAATTTCCGCTTTTGCGTGTGAAACCTCCAGCAGAGAAAGAGACAGTATGATATGTGGAGAGACAGGGACTGGGACTGTCTGTGGCAGTGGCAGTGGCAGAGTGAGTGCAGGAATAATTGCAGAAAATATATTGTGTTTCTTGCTGTTGCAGGCGACGGCCGCCCATTGTGTAGGCAATTTGACTGTCCACCTATGTGTGTGCTATGTGGCATGCCCCAAGGCTGGATTCGTCACGCAATCGCAATGCAAGCTCTCGCCGCTTGACCCATTGTAATTGCATTTGTGGCATTGTCGTCCTACCCATCACGGCCCACTTGTCTGGCTGTTGCTCTCGTCGCTGCAGCAGCCTCCATTCACTGGCTGCTGCTTAAGAAGGATATCCGCTCTTTAGCTCAATCGTTGCATGGCATTCCTTTGCTGTTGCTGCTTGCTGCATGCCCCAGCCCAGCCCACAGAGTTCTTTCGGCATGCGGACATAATAATTACAATTTCGCATTATTATGCGAAGTGAATTTATATTTATGGAACTTTTTCCATGTCTCAAGTGCCCCCGCGTCTTCAGATACAGATTCTGTATCTGTATTTGTATCTGTATCTGTATCTCTTCTCTCTCTTTTTTTGTTGTATTCCTTTTGTTTGTTGCCGCCTTGTTGAGAAGTTTATTAAAATGGCAAGTGGCTCTGCCTCTGCCTCTGCTCTGCTCTCCTGCCACATTATTTTCATATTAAATTTCAGTTTCCCGAATCTGCCAGCCCTCTGGAAAATCCATCATCAGCGTATTTATATTTTGCAGTTATTTGCAGACACCGCAAACAATTTTCAGGTGTGTTTTTGCTTGCAACTCTCCAGCTCCACTGCTGTTGCTGCCGCTGCTGCTGAGTGGCAAAAGCAAATACAATCCTGAACTAAATATTGAGTGAATGGAATGGGAAAGGGCAAAGAGGGGCAGAGAGGGGCAAAGAGGGACAGGGAGGGGCATATTGCAACAGGGTGAACGCACTTTTTATATTGAACACACATCGCTGCACTCGAATGCGTCCGACAAGGCTGTGGCATTGCGAAAGGAAAGCAGTGGAAAGGAGTCCTGTCTTTTGGTTGAAAGGGGGCAGGGGGTTGGGGGTGGGGGGCACGGAGTGTGGCTGCCATAAACGCTTTGACGCCAGCAAAAAGCATTTGCCTCTAAAGCGCCCCCCCTCTGACTTTCCTCTATCTGTGGCAGCTGTGTGTGAGGTTCCTGAATGATTGTAAGATGCTGCTGTGGCTGCTGGAGATACAGGAAGCGTGTGCGGGGGGGAGGGGGAGGATCCTAAGTGCTTTTCGATTTTGCCTCCCTGCTGCAACGTCCTCCTTCTGCTGCTGCTGCACCCTGCTGCAACCTCCTCCTCCTCCTGCTGTAGCCTGCTGTTCCCTCCTCCTGCTGCTGCACCCTGCTGCTCCTTCCTCCTGCTGCTGTAGCCTGCTCCCTGAGCCAGAAATCTATTGAAATGCTTGGCTGCAGCAGCAGTCTCTTCCATATTATGTTGCAGTTGCAACCTTTAAGCTGCTGCTGCCGTGTGGTGCCACATTTAAGCGTCTGTTGTTGTTGCTGTTGTTTGTTGTTGTCTCTTTTGCATAATTAACGCAAATTGAACAGTTTTCGCTGGGACTGTTGGCTGGATTCTGTTTGGGGTTCTGTTGGGGGTTGTGTTGGGGGTTGTGTTGGGGGTTGTGTTGTGTAATCCTATTTGTAAACCCCGCGCATTATTAATAAGCGCAATTTTCCATAATGGCGCCACAATGCGAGCGGAAATGTAAATAAATAATAAATAATAATGTTACGAAATTCTTTGGCGTATTATTTGATTTTATTTCTCTGTGTATGTGGCATTAAATTGTGGCACCATTTTTTGGTGTGTGGCTTTAAATCCGATTGCTATTTTTGCATCCACTGATTTAAGAGTCCGCAAATAGAGGCACGTCCAAGTCCAGGTCCAGGTCCAGGTCCTGGGTCTCCAACCGGCGAGAACTGAACAAATATCCAAGAATTTTAAAATTCCAAACGCCTACGCAATGAAATACCAAAGGGGAGGGGGCAGGGGGGAGTGGACTTATATAGAAATTAAATGAAATGGGAAAAAAAGTAAGAGACAAAGGCAATCGGTGGTTGGAGGGATTAAAGGGCAGGTGGAAGGGAAGGGAGGGGAAGGGAAGGTGCGCCTGTCCTGTGTGTTTAATTTAAATGCCTCTCTCTCTCTCTCGCTCTCTCTCTCTCTGCTCTCCCCTCAAAAGGGGGCGGAGGGGGGCTTGATATGGCAGCTTATGTCTAAGTACGTGCCTGGACCTATACAAAGCTTACACACCTACAAATATCGAACCCAGTGGCGTAGTTGACGGGGGTTCAGTCTGTCAGTCAGTTTTGATAGAGATAGCAAGAGAAAGAGAGAGAGAGAGAGAGGTAGAAGCAACAACTTGCCGCGAGCTAGAAATCATGTCTAGAATTCTTAAGTGAGCGAGCGGCAGCTTGGTGAGAAAGTCAAGTGGCAAGTGCCGGCACACCACCACCACCTTCCACCCACTCGCTGTGGCAACCCCCCAACCCCAACTATGCGTAGGCAAAAGTTTAATGAACTTCAAAGCATTTCCCACTCCCCCACTCCCCACACCCCACACCCACTTCCAATCGCATTTCCATGCCCCATACTCGAGTCGTTGCGTTGCGTTGCTCAATTCATCAATGCCTCAGTGCTTCAGTGCTTCAATTGACGAATGTTTTGCGGTGTCTCTCAATATTTCTTTATTGGAATTGGAATTATTATTACGGCTTTATGGAAATTTCTCTGTGTCTGTGTGTGTGTGTGTGTTTTGCATATTTATTGTGTCAGCCGACGCTTCGGCGGGGCAGGCAGTACGCAGTGGCAGTGGCAGCGCTTTGTAAGTGGCTTTTAATTATGGCCCTGGCCATACAATTCCGACCGCATTTTATGGCTAGCAGCAACATCGAAGCCATTGGCATTTTCTGCTGCCTGATGGCATTTTTCAATTGTTTGCTTGAATTTCGTTGAAACAAACAGCAAACATGTCAAAGGCAGCAGACAAAATAAAGCAAAAATCAAAAGAACCAAAAACGGTAGGGGGAGGGGGAGGATGGCTGAAAGGGGGCTTGGAGGGGGGGGCAGAGGGCTGTAGTGTTACAGCGTCAATCTTCTCCCTGCGGAAAAATTCGCAACCGACAAAATTCCGCACAAAAATTGTTCGTTCGAAAACCCGCAAAAACAATGCGAATTTGTCAACCAAATGAAACGCACATGCTCATAAATTTCCCCTGCTACAAGGGAAGGGGGGGAGGAGGGGTGGGGAGACGCCACAAGCAGAGGTATGCTGTGTGGCCATAAACAAAAATGTTTCATGCCAAAATGTTGCCTCTTGTTGTACGCTTTTGCTGCGGTGTCGGGTTTTCCAGCAGCAACGACATGGAAATACTAGTTTCAGGGGGGAAAACTACACTGCAACAAAACATAACCCCTCTAACGGTTCTCCAACATTTAAGCTTAAAACACTTGATTTATTTTGTAATTTGAAACCATTAAAACCAACCCCCAAAGCCAATGTTCTCTAACTCGAAATCTCACTCTCTCCCTCCCTCTTTTCAGGTAATTTGCAACACTCTTTCCAACACTTAGCCACAGGCAACAAGGGCGTTTTTTTCGAGGCTTGTACAAAAACAATTCGTTCGTAAGTAATTTATGTAATTTGTCAAAAAAAAACGAGCGACAGCGAGGAGTCGCGGATAAACCTCAAACAAGCAGCGAGACTTTATGAAGCGAGCTTTATTTTTATTTTTATTATATATGATATTATGGAACAACAACGAAAAACTGGCAGCAGCAGCAGCAGCAACCACAACAAGATGGAAATTGTTGCATGAATATCCTTTTAGCGCACTTCTGACGCTTTTATGCGCATTTAACTTTTATGATTATGATGACGTTGCGGTAAATTGGTTGGGCGTGCCCCCCACCCCGCACCCCACCCACCTTTTCTAGGTTGTAAAAGTTAAATTCATTTGTGGGTTGCATGTGGCATACATACATATAGGTGCATGTGTGTGTCTGTGTGGTGTGTCGAGGTGAAAGCATTTCTGTGAACGTGAAGCAATTACATTTTTAAGCTGCAATTCTTCCAGGATTAATCACGCTTCCTCTTGCTCTCTCCTTCTCATTCGCTCTCTCTCTCTCTCTCTCTCTCTCTCTCTCGCTTCCACTTTCGCCATGGATTCATAGTTGGCATTGCATTGCCGTTGCATACTTTTCAGGCGGCATGAATGAATCCCACAAATATTTCATTCATTCCGAAAGTTGTAGCGTAAATATGGTGCCCGGGCCACAGAGCCGGAACCAGAGCCGTGTTAATATGAAATCGTTGTCTCCCATCCCCCTGTCCTTTGCCACTCTTTCAAGTGCCACAGAGAGGCAGAGAGAGAGAGAGACAGAGCTACAAGTGGGAATGTATCTGGTATATTAAAAAGCGAGCAGCAGTGAAACGCGAGTGAAACAAACTGAATGAAAAGTTGTAGTAATGCCTTTACAATGATTACGTCGACTCCGTTTCCATTGCTGTGGTGGCAACTTTTCAAATAAACTTCCCCACCCAACGCCACCCCACAACATGCAACACCCCGCAACACCCAACACCGATGTCTGCCTGATTGTGCGTTCATTGCACCCATAACTGCAATTGCAAATTGCAGCAGCAAAAGAAGTAAGCGTGAGGCAACTGCCGCTGCCACTGCCACACAGATAGAGATATGAGTTGCATTGTTTGCGCCACGCAGGATATTAAAAATGAGCCACAAACTGCTCTCATTACGCATACGCCTAGTTGGCCCGATAAAGCAAATAAACGGAGCGCAAGCGTTCGTTGCGCCCCTTAAAGTGTCTGTTAAAGTCCCGCCACAGCCGCACAGCTGCATGGCCAAGCGAAAGGGGGAAGGGGGCAGGGGAATCGGCTTAAAAGCGACGCTCGCTGCAGTGAAATAAAAACCGCATTTGATATAAAGGCATTGCCGCAGCTTTCCGCCCATCCACCACCCCAAAAACAGAGGAGGAGCCACCCCCACAGCCCCAGACAGGGGAGCAGCAGACAAAGCTGCACGACGACCACGACCAACTGGCTGCTGGCAGTGCCCCATGCCCCGTGCCACATGCGCTCCTCATCTAACTGTCTGTCCGTCTGTCTGTCTGCTGGCTGCTTGTTGTCTCTATATGTGGCTAGAGCCTGCCTTGAAGAGTTCTCCCAGTGTTTTCTGTGGCATGCCGACGACGACGACGACAGCAGCCAGCACAGCCACTCCTTCCCCTCGTCCACTCACACACTCACACTCACACATGCACAGCGCATACAAATGGGTGCCTCTGCCTCTGGTTTAGCCAGCTGCCTGCCGCCTGCCGTTGCATGTTTGTGCTTATGGAAAATCCCTGCGCTCTAAAAAATGTATAAGTGCGCCAAACACACGCACACACCCAGGCAAACATACACATACATACATAGGCGAGAGATGGTGAGGGAGGGGGAAGGGAAAAGTCTACTACACTGCATACACACCCGCTCGCCGCCCCCCGCTCGTCGTCGCGTTCTCCTCTTTGCATTTTGCGAAAACTTTTGTAAAATGACAAAAATATGCCCATTAAAATGAGCAAATGTTGGAATTTATGTACATTAGGAGGCATAGGCAGAGCGAGTGCCGTGCCTCCGTGCCGCAGCTGCAGCTGCATGGGGGATGCGGATGCCTCATAAGGGATGCTCTTTTATTTGCCAGGATTGTGCTTTTTCTGCTCAGACCCTGCCTTGCCGCCTTCATCTCTCTATCTCTCTGGCCATTCAGCTCAAACTCATTCATCATAGGGAAAAAGGGAACACAGAAAGGCAGACAGACACAGAGAGGCTGAAACGGGAAGAGAGAGAAAGAGTGGGTAGTGATAGGAGATAGAAGATGTCATTTACGAGTCGTGGTGCAGCTTTTGGCCAGGCTTGTGGCACAGTCACAGTCACAGTTGGCTAGTGCAAACAATTAGCGTGGCTTAATCAGATTTGCCTGGCACATTAATGCCCGATAATCCCATGCCCCATGACCCGTACCTCCCCCCGCCTCTGCCACTGGCTGGCTGGAAAAGTTGACCCCAAAGTTTCTGCGAAAAGAACTTAAAACGTTTCTCTCGCCGTGGGCAAAGTTTTCCCCTGACTGACAGACGGACAGAAAGTTTTCCAATTTTAATGAAAATATTTGTGCAGACTAGTGTACTCGACTCGTATCACATGGCCAGAGGGAGGGGGGGATGTTGGACAAGCTCTGGCTATCATTAATATGCATGTCATCGATGCAGGAAGATCCGGACAGGACAGGACAGGACCACACAGCACAGAGGAGCAGGATATCTCTGGCTGCGGGGCTAAGTTTATGAGTGGATTGTTGTTGCCCAAGAGAGCAAAGGACTTTCAAGGGGGAAGGACGTCTATTTATGTGTTCATAACAAGCTGTGAAAATATTTCCCCACACACTTTGTCCCCCTCCCCTTCGCCTTTCCCTTTTTGTGTCTGGCTTGGCATTTTCTTTCCTTGTAATCGATTTCTTCTTGCTTTTCCTTTTTTCCTCCCACTCGAACAGAACAGAACAACAAGAAGTCGAAGCCAAAGAAAAGTGTTGGGGAAAAGTGTGCAGAGGAATCAGAGACAGGATTCTCACACTTGGCTTCCTCTCTCTCCCTTCTTCCCCTTTCGCTTTTCTCTTTTGCCCATTGTTGGGGGAAAACAATAACTCGAAACTGGCCTTGGCATTCAATTGTAGTTCAGTTTTTGCCTTCACAAATGGCAATCAAAATTTGATGCCCACAAAAACTGCAGTTTCAATTACACCCGCCCCGCCCCGTTCGTGCCACATTCATCGTCCATCCATGGCCCAGACCGCAAAGTAGTAACGAGCTTCGCTTCCATCATGATGACATTTTAATGAGCTAATTAAGAGCAACACTTTCGCTTTCACAGGCGAAACTCCTCCTCGCTCCACGCTCCTCGCTCCTCGTTGCTGGCTGCCACATGAGCGAAAGTTTTCCCCTGGATTTCGCCAGATTTTCGGGAATTGCAATGCTTGCAACAGCAACGGCAACAGCAAAATTTGTTGCCAATTAAAAGTTGCCACCGGCTAGAGAGAGGTTGGTGACAAAATAGAAGGACTAAAACGGGTGGGAGGGGGGCGGGGAGAGGCAGGACACGGAGGACTTCGAACAGCAATCGAATGGAATTTTAATTGAAATTCCAATGGAGGATTTTGCTCTCTCTCTCTCTCTCTCTCTTTTTGTCTCTCTAATAACTGAACGGAAATGCAAGTCACGATTCTTTCTCGCTCTCAGTGTGTGTGTGTGTATCTGTGTGTGTGTGTGTGCGCAGGATAATGAGAAAGGAATTACATTTTATTAGTGGGAAATTGAATTTTCTTATTCGATTTTCTCAACGTTCTTTCAATATTTTTGTTAAGAAATTTAAGGACAGAAAAATACGAAAAAAAAAAGCAGATGGAAGATACAAGTAGCCTGACGCTTGAATAAGACTTACCAACACTGTTTTCGGTCGCTTTCAACACTGATTTGAATGAACAGTCAGCTTGCTTAAAAATTTCATGCAGTTTCCCAACAGGAAAAGCCCAAAACTGGACACATTCCCGCCCCAGTAAATCACACAGCATAATGTCTGTCCTTGGGCCAGAGGACAGCCATAGACTGGCGGCAGGGAAAGTGGAGAGTATAGAGTGGTGGCGTATCCAGCAGATACGAATACGAGCATCTAAATGTGTATGCATTAGCGCTTATCTTATCTGCAGCACAATTAAAATATTAAAAGAAATCATAAAAAGAGACAAACGACAGGCAGGCAGGCAGACAGCCAGACAGTCGGTCGGCCAGCCAGTCGGCCACTAGTCATAATTCAAGCCATTAAAAGTTCTGTGGCCAACACCACCCCCTCCCCCATCCAGACCAGCACCAACCAGCCACCCACCCAGCCACCGATATGGGGGTGTGTCTAAAATAAAATTACCCACCGCATCTAATTCTAATTTACTGCGTTTATATGGGCGGCCAGTTTTGGGGCCACCGCCACCGCCGCCGCCGCATAGGAGTGGCTGCCACTTTTACGGCGGGGCAACCGCTACCTCATGCCACGCCACCTTTGCGCCTTTATGCGTAGTCGTTGCCGGGGAAATAAATTGGGGAAATTTATGCCTTGCACATTAAAGGGCTGCTTAGGGGTTGCCCCTGGTAGCGGAGGGGGCGGTGGGCGGGGGGTGTCCCTAATTTGCCGCCAAATGAGTTACAAATTCCGCTCACCTTCTTGCACCGTTTTTGTTTTCTTCCGGTGCAAATTGTTTGCCAATTTGTGCCCCATGTTGCCGCCTGCCTCGCGTTGTTTGCTGTGCACGCGTGCGTGGCCTATGGGTGTCCCGGTGTTCGGTGTTCGGCGTTCGTTGTGATAATTGCGTGCTGAAAATATATATGTGATATACACTTGTGTAGGTATCTTCTTCTTGGGGCAGAGTGGGGGAAAGTTGACTAAACAAGCGGCATTCAATTAGCAGCCAGCGAGGCGGAAATTAATCAACCGCCAGACGCATCAGCAGCAGCAGTGGCAGTGGCAGTGGCATCAGCAGCAGCAGCGGCATCTCCAACGCTTGCCAATCAGGAAAAACTTTTGCCTTTGAAGTTGCGCGCAGCCACTGCCACCCGCACCACCCCGCACTTTCCCCCCAGCAGCAACGGCTTTGGCTTTGACACCCCCATTGCAGGCGGCAGCCCTGACACTGACAATGACAATTAATCAAGCGATAACAAGATGTAAATGCAATGCATTGAATATTTTTCGCCCTTGCCACTGCCACAGCCACACGTCCCTCCCCCCCACAGCCCCCACATCTCTCGCATTTTGCATAATATTTCCTTTGGTTCCGTTTCCGTTCTTTTTTTCTGTGGCCTTGGGGGAGGACTGCAGTTTATTTGTAAATTAAATTTACGCCAAATTTGCGCAGACAGCTGGCTGCGTTTTGTACCAACACCCACTGCCCCCCCTTGTGTCGTGCCCCTCAGACCCTGTCAGACGTTCAACTTCATGAATTGGATTACGATGGCGGGGTTTCAGCGGAGTCCAAGTCGAAGTTGGGAGCAGCAAAAGAAGCGGAAGACTCGCACCATGTTTCACTGCCGCAGGCTTTTGGGAGCGACGCTGCTGAAGTCTGCTTCATTCTGCTGCTGCCTCCTCCTCCTCCTGCTGTAACTCCTTCTGCCTCTCCAGCTCCAGCTACTGATTTTCCTTGCATAGTTTTTAAGTAGCTGCGTAAATTTCCCAGCACAGATTTTGTGCGCTGCGATGGCAATCCCTCCCTTCGTCCCTCCCCCTTTTCCCTCTTTTCCCTCTGTCCCTTCTGTCTGTTTTCTTTCAACGCGAAAACTGCCGCCAGCATCGAGAGCGTCGAGTAGAAAAATGAAATGTTGTCTATGCATGAATGCAGTCGCCGAAGGCGGGCGGTGGGTGGCCGTGTGGCAGTGTGGCATGTGGCAGGGGCATCCCTTTGTGCTTACACTTTGCGTACTTTGCGTGTACGAACAAACGGTTTAAGTGCTTTCAAAATGTTGACGCTCGCCGAGGATGCTGCTGATGATGCTGACGATGATTGGGCAGAGAGAGCATGGGGATTGGGGAGGTTGGGAATATAAGGATGAGGGTGGGGGGACTGGCTGGAGGATTGGCCAAACTCCGGCTTCATTTTATTATCTGCTATGTAAATTTGCGCGTTGAAAAGTTTGCGGAAAGTATTTCAAGTTTGATTTTGAGGTAGCGTTTATCCCCTTGCCTGGGATTAGCCAGACTTTTCTTATTCCTCCCCCTGCCCCCGCCTACTCGCCCTCTTGCCCCGTTGCCTTTTGGCCCTGGACGAAAACCAATAACCGACGGCGCTATTTTGTGGAAAGGCGGACCATAATTTAATTCAATTATCGTGGCTGCCCGCCTCCTCCCTCTGGCCACCGCGGGACACCGTACCTCCTGCCCCAAAGAAAACCGCTACTCCTTGCGCTTCGGTGTGTCTGTGTGTGTGTGTGCCTTTTTTTATGGAATTTCTATTGGATTGCCGCTTAAAATGCTAAATTATGTTCGTTCCTGGTTTTGCCAGCAAATGTCTATAAATTTAAATGCCATGGCTGGTCTCTCTCTCTCTCTCTCTGTCTTCTGTTTCTCTTTCTGTTCATGGCTGCTTGTAAAAACTTTATTGCATATTTGCAGGCGCGAAAAGCTGCCGCATATGAAAAATATTTAAGGCCTACAATGGAGGCAGACTCCACTGAAGCTGGGGCTGTGTCTGCGTCTGCGTCTGCGACTGCGGCCAAAACAATTTGCCAAAGCCGCTTAAAAGCCGCAAGGCGCTGAAAGCATTGCATACCTTGAGGCGACCCCATACACACACACACACTGACATACACATGTGTGTTTGTGCTGAGTATGTGTTGGGCCCTTTTGTTTTATTTGCTAAGGCGTCAAAGGCAGGGACTGGGGGGTGGGGCGAGCAAAGCCTATTAGAGCCACAAGGAAACCAAGATGGCGCCATATTAAATTTCGCTTTCCTTTCCCTCTGCCCTCTGCCCTCAGCGAGTATTTGCTTATGTCCTCGCTCGCTCGCTCTTGTCTGGCGCCCATAAATATGCCACAAAAGCTGAGCGCCACGCCGAATGTCCTGCTGCCTTAGTGAAGCGATAAAACAGTCCGCCGTCCCCCGTGTCCGCTCCTCTGGCTGATTATCGGCGAGCGTCCTGCCATCGTCGTAAAACCAGCAGCAGCAGCAGCAGCAAAGGAAAAGCCAAGCTTCAAGTTCTGGCTAAACACTAGCCAACTAATTGTTCAAGCTGCAGGAAAAACTTAGCAGTGAAAGAGAGAGAGAGAGAGAGAGAGACTGAGACTGACGTCAGCCTTAAAGAGCAGGAGGAAGGCCAGAGGCGACGACCCCTGCGTTGTCATGCCGAACAAGAACATCTGGATTTGAGGCCCCATTTCTCTCTTATCAAATCAGAGCGACTTTTGACAGCTTTTTGGCAGACAGCCACCCCCTCCCATACCCCTCCCATCCCCCCGCGCCCCATACGCTTTTTTGATATTTGTTTCTGTTTGTTGCGGCGCTTGGATAATATTTGTGTCGTGTGGCAAAGTTATAAATTTTCCAACGAAAAGAAAACAAACTTCAAATCGTTTTCATTAAAAAACATGAATGTGGCAGCTTCCCAATCCCCACTCCCCCCTCCCCACTCCCCTCCTCATTCCTAGCATCGTCGTCTATTGTTTCGCTTGAGTTGGCAGCTTGATTTTGATTTATTGACCTGACAGGTTAAGGCCTGCATTATTAATGCCAATTATTGTGATTGCCTCACAGATTGTGCGCAGGGGGGTGCGGGTGGGGTGGGGGATGGACGAAAGTCATTAACCCGAAACAGCTTTGTAAACTTGTTGGCTTATTGGCTGCTTTGGCTACTGGGTTTGGGGCGGAATAATCAGGCTACTCTTGAGATAAGTTGCTGGAAACACTTTAAGCTTTGCTTGCCACCACTTTTCCAATTCCACAGAAAGGCAACCCAGTAAAGGGTAACTATACTTCGAGGCAATTGAGAGTAACGTAAAGTTTGAATCCAATTGGAATCCAATGGGAATACAATTTTAGTGTTGCATATAGAAATTTTCAACTTTTTCGAAATTCAAAACACTGTTAATTCCATTACTAAATTTCGACTATCTATTGGCTTTCGTTGCAGGTAAAACTCATGCGCAGATGTAGAACCCATAGATGTGTTTGTATGTAGACGATACGTTGAGTTCGAGTCTACGCTGATGCCAAAATTGGATTACAAACTTCGTTGAGCAGAAATAAATCACTTGACTTTCCATAAATCATTAGCAAGTGAAGCAAGTGGCAAGTGGCAAGGGGGGGGGAAGGGGGGGCTTCAGGTTCCCTGGGGTCACGTCTGCCAAAATCAAAAGCATATTATGCCCTAAAATGCAAACATAAACCAATTATGGCCCACAGACCCTAACCCCAGCCACAGGGATCAGCGCAGAGCAGGGTGGCGGCAGAGGGGCAGGGTGGCAGGCGGCAGGGACAGCTTCCGCCCTAGATATCATTGTTGTTGTTGCCGCCCTAGGGGACAGACCCGAACCCGGCCCAAAAGTGGCAGTCAAAAGAATCGTTGAAGCATTTAATCAAAGCACGCACACAAATTTACACGCTAAACTGATTACGCGGAAAAGCCAATAATTATGTAATCATAGCCCCATATAATTTTTGACAAAGGTTTCTCCGTCTTTCCTCTTCCCTCTTCCCTGTTCTGTTTTCCATTCGATTCCCTAAGGAAAAGGTCAAAAATTGTTGGCGAGTCTTGGGTCTTTTTTTTCACAGCTGACAAAACTTTGGCGGCAACTGTACAACTGTACTACATTCTGCAGCAACTCTGCTGCCGTATCCCATTCGCATGCCCCATTACGAGTCTCATTTCATCCCATTTTGGGGCACTGTGCAGTGTGGAACAGTTTGCGGTTATTGCAGTTGGCCGCCGTCTCGGAGCAGGGGGATGGGGCAGCTCTTTTATGTTGGCCATTGAATGGCCCTGGCCAAATGGCTATGGCTATGGCTGGGCCGTTAAGAGTGCAATGGAAGTAGAAGCAGAAGTAAAAGCAAAAGGAAAAGCATTTTCCAGCACGCCGTTACTTTTAATTAACTTTGATTTTCATTTAAGAAGCCATAAACACAGGCGTAGATGCAGTCTCCCAGGATTCCTCTCCCACACACACACACACACACACACACACTAACACTCTCTTGCTCTCTTGCTCTCTCTCTTACATAATGATTATGAATCGGATCCAGCGGCGCATGCATTATGCATTATGCATAAATAGTAACAAAAGTTTAATAAAAATTCATTTCAATTTATAATTAAAATTAAATTTTCATGGCATGTTTCTGCTGCCGCCTGCCACGCTGCTGCTTCCCATAGTTTATAGTTGCGGCTGCCTCCCGCAAAGGTCCTGCCACAAGGAAATTAATATTTTGGCTTCCACACACACACACACACACACACACACACACAGATGGAGAGATAGAACACACAGATACAGATACAGATACAGTCATGCGTGGTGTCCATTTTAATTATGCATAAATGTCTGTCTGCATTTTTTCACTTGCCATCCGTTGGGGCATGGGGCATAGGTGGCACGAGACTCTGCTACAATTTCCACAGTATTATTTGCACAAGTTTTTCCGCAGCAATTTGCCCCATTTCCATACGGGGCAAAGTGTTGCTGCCCCCTTTTGTGGTCTCTTTTCGCTCGCTCAATTTTCCTTGGTTTTTTTTTGGTTGGCCGTGCCACAAGGTAAATAATTGACCAGCGGCGGAAACTTTTGTTTGCTTAGGCTCTGGGGGCCATTAGCCCCGTTCTGGCCTGCCACTCAGTCAATTGTTGCACGTCTTTCATGATGTTGCACACTCAGCTTATTAGTGCAGCTCACTTAAGGCAAACAAAGCCGAGCTAAACTGTTAATCGCCGGCAACACTTAAGACAAACACGAGTCCCTGACGCTGCCTCTGCCTCTGCCTGTGCCTGTGCCAGCGTGCCACAATTGCATGTCGAGTGGAGTTCCTGCCACACAACATCCACACCACCACCCACACACACACCATCACTCGCTCCATAAGCCAGCATCTGACTGCCTTTGTTCGCACTCAGGACACATGAATGCACATGCAGACAGGGGGCAGGGGCAGTGAGACACGGGGAAGATACAGAGAAAGGAGCAGCTTTTCAAGAGGATTTTCCTCCCATACGTGTGTGTACGTGTGTGTGTGTGTGTCTTACAGGCTAATCTTGATGGCCTGCCAATTGCCAAATGCAATTGCCATCGACTGGCAGGCCCGGACAGGAACACAAGAATCCACTTGTTGGAGGCGTGGCAGGGCATTCATTCTGCTCTGTTTTGTTTCGTTGCGCTTCGCACCTTTTGGCAGCAAAAAGAGAGGCAGAGAGGGAGCTCTTAAGTGGCTCAAAGGAGAGCGAGAGAGCGAGAGAGAGCGCGCCACTTGACAGCATAACTTCCAGTGAAGGACATCTCCAGGTGGAGTCAGCTTAGGCTGCCCTTTGGCATTCCTTTGGTCCCTGAAATCCCTGAAATGGCAGCGGAAACTACCGTTAAAAGCCCAAGCCAATGTTGACCAATTAGAGGGCTTTTTGTAGCGGTAAATCGATTAGCGGTTTTCGCTCATTTGGCAAAAAAAGCAGGGGATTCATTGAATTCAATTGACTGTGGACTGTAGACTGCGGACTGTGGGGCATGCCCCGAATGGAGTGCTGGCCACTTACTTTTATTTTACTACCCCAATGTCGCATTATTTTAGTTATTTATTTGGTAATTTTTTGCGCTGCCTGCGAATTTCCATAAAATCTCAACGTTTTTGTGTATTTTGTGAAACGAAGCCAAATCAACCTGCCACAACATGGTGCAACAGCAACAGCAACACCAACGCACTTTGTCATGGTTTATGCATGAACCACACGGCATCCAACATGCAACATGCCCCAGCATCCCCCTCGATGAACATGATGCAAATTGCATGTGGAAATGCATATGGAGCCACAATAAAAGTGAAACGAAAGGGATTAGGGCTGTCCTGTGCTTTGCACCGTATGCCACACAATTGTTTGCACTTGCCACACCCCCCTCGCAAACAGCAGCAGCGGCAGCATGTTATGCATTTTCGACTTTATGGTAAATCAGATTAAGGCCCGCCTCTGCCACACCCACACACACACACACACACACACACACAACTGGGGATGAGCTCGGTTACAATTTCAATTGTAAAAATTTGTTGCACTGTCCTTCAGTCTATCTGTCTGTCTGTCTATGTGTCTGCCTGTCTGTTTGTGGTACAGTTGCACTTGTTTGTTGATTTAGCAGTTAGATTTATTGCATATTTGATGTCATGCAACAAATTGCCTGTATGCCACAGGCCAAATCTCCCATGTGTGTGTGTGTGTGTGTGTGGAAAGGCAATTTAATAATTTTTTGCCCTTATTTTGGCAGATCTCTGCCCCCCCTTCTGCCTCGAACTAAATGAAAATCTAAATTGGACACAGCTCTAGTTGCAACTGCAACAACTGCAGCTATTACTGCAGTCAGAGCAGAGGCGAGGTCATGGCATAAATGCTGACATTTCTGTGTGCTGACCCATAAATATTTGAAATGCTTTGATACATTTTCCATTTGCTTATCTAACTTCTCCCCGACTGCCTTTAAATATTCAGGCTTTCAAGCCAACATTTGAGGGCTATTAACTCGTTCGTTCGTTCCTGGCAAATATTTGCTGAAATCGAATCGAATGAAAGCAGATTCCCTCCCTAATCCCTAGGGCTTAATCGCTTCAGGACTTGCAACATTGAGTTGTGGCAAGCGAAAGTTCTGTCCATTGGCAGCACTTCACTTCACTTGTGTGATCTGTGATTGCATCTTTAATTAGTGTGTGTGTGTGTGCCCCAGTCTCATTATGCACCTGTCTGCATCCCACTCCCATGGCAATTGTCGACACCACACCACAATGCCATTGTCAACGTTGTTGGTGGCATGGCTGCATTTGCCCCACTCGCAAAATTACCTTTTCGCGTTCTACCGCTGTCATGCGGCGGCTGCCTCTGCTGCTGCTGCCGCTGCTGTCGCTCTTGTCGCCGCACTTAATTTATGGCATTCGCTGTTGCCACAAAAAGACAGCAACAGCACCCAAGGACTGCGCATTTTACACATTTTTGGCACACTGCTGCTGCTGCTGCAACAACATCAGCAATGACAACAGCAATTGCCGCTGCGGTTTGTTGTGCCACCAGCAGACATCTGGAGAGCGCGGCAGAGTCTGGTGTGCATTGTGTGGGGGGAGCCGAGGGACGAAGGGGCCTTGCTGCACTGCCAAAGGCATGCTAAAAACCTAATTAACATAAAATTACACCAGCCCGCGGCCCACGGCCCTGCCACACGTCTGTGCCGCCTGCCGCCTGCCGCCTGCCACACACCTGTCGGTCGACCAATAACTGCCTGCAACGATTAGTTATTTTTTGACAGCTCCTCTTTAATGGGTTTGGGAGAGGGGCAGGGGGTGGGGCAGTTGTAGTCAAGTATGCACTCAATTAATTCCGGTCCAGTGTTGGACAGCGGCAGGAACTACACTTTTTTCCAATTGCAATTGTTTTGGCAACAAAAAAGCTGAAAAAAACATGTATTATATATAAAATATGGTCAGTGTTTCGACTAGAAGATACCTGGTACTCATAGAGGGAATCCTACTGAGTCCTCCCCCAATATAGAACCTATCAACCCCAACAACACTCGCCGTGATGGGTATTTGCAAAAATTGCTGAATAAAACTTTCACTTTGGCCACAGACCGAGCAGAGTTTTCAAAAAACAATCAGAGAGACGGCAAATTGCACATTTTCGCATGGAAATGCACATGGACACAGATACTCTCCACACTCTCTACAGGATGCTGGGGGAGGGGATGGAAAGGAGAGGAGAGCCATATCATCATGATGGTGCCTGCCCCGCTTGCCTCATGTTGGTGGCAGACAAACAGCTAAAAACAACCGCAAATTGTTGAATTTAATTTTCATTTTGGATGTATTCCAATTTCATCAACTCGAATGTGAAACCAACACTCACTCCGCACCTCCCATCCACCCTCAAAGCACACACACAGGGACACACACAGGGACACATATACAGACACACATTTTAGCTTTTGCCAAATTGCTTTCGTTGCTGGTGCTTCTGGTGGTGGTGGTGGTGCTGCCACTGCGTATACGTAATATCTGTTAACTGGGCGAAATTAAAGCCAGGACAAAGGCAGAGCCAAGCATAATGTGCAATTACACAGTTCGTTCCTCGTTCCAGAAACGGGACAGGAGACTCCTCCTAACGAGAACATAATTTTCGTTCTGCTGGCCCACATACGACGCCACGAGGCACGCAGCACACACCATGCAACACAGCACAGCGAAAGCACGCACCACGTACCGCACTCACTGGCTGGCTGGCGGTTCATATATGAGGGCGACATGCTCGGAATTTATGCTGCCGACGTGCAAGACTCTGGAATGTGTGGCACATAAAGCTGAGAGCTGAGAGCCCGGAAACTTGATCTCTACTCTTTATACTTTGTCGCTCAATCTCTCAATCTTCTTGCCCCACGACGACGACAACGACACCACTTGATCGGGTTGCAGCAGCACCATGGAAATTGCCTCAATTTGCGGCACTTTCCAGCTGCCACCTGCCAGCCACCGTGCCAGCCAGCGTGCCACTCTTTTGTTGTCGACACCTGGCGAAAGCCCTTTCAGCGCTATTCAGTTTACCTTTTCGCATATTTTTTATGGCCATCGATCAATTTAATAATTCTTTTTCCAACGGCGCCAACAGCACTGACGTCCATCAATTGTTTGCCCCCTGAAAGGGGCAGCAGCAGCAGCAATGGATGTGAGAGCAGCGGGGAGGGAGGGGGGCAGGCAGAGGATGAGGATGAGGACTGCCTCAACAGCTGCGCGTTTCGGTTTCCATTAAAAGTGTTTTCTCTCTTTGCTCGCTTTTGCTTTTCGCTTCGATTCGCTGCTCTTCATTTTCTTTTATTCGTTTTTCCTTTTGTTTCAGTTCGAAACGATTCTTTTTCCCCATATGTCTGTCCACATGTGTTCACACACACACACAGAGAGAGTGGATGTGTGTGTGTGTGTTGCCTGTGTTACAATGTGTCCTTGTAATTTATTCCTGTTGAGTGCCATGTGCGAATTATTGTCAGCGATTTGTTGCAAATTTAAGGCATTAAAAGGCTTCGGCCCGGTATGGGGCACAATCAAATAAAAGAAGAATGCCAATAGAATAGTAAGAGGAAGAGGAAGTGCAGAGAATGCTGCAGGTAGAGAATCCTGCAAAGTATTTCCTCGGATGATTCCATTGAGGGATGCCAAAACAGAAACACAAACAGACTCTGTCTGAGTCTGAGTCAGGGTCAGGTAAATGTGAAAATAACAAGCACCAGCACACCTCTCTCTCTCCCTCTCTCTCTCTCTCCCTCTCTCTCTCCCTCCCTCTCTTTCTCCCACCCCTATCTAATGTATAATTTATTTGCCTTGTACATTTGGGTCGCAGCATAAATCAGGGCGAAAAACAGAACAGAACAAACCCCAACACACAGCGCAAAAACGAGAGCAACAACAACAACAACAATTACGTGTATTTTTCTATATAAAAATCCGGCGTAAAAGAGCTGTAAAACCCATTAACAATTACGCGCTGCGTTCAGCTCTTGTTCCATTTGTGCCACTTTCTGTTGTCGTCGTCGCCCCCAAACCGTGCCACAGAAAAAAAAGGGTCCACCACCACCAGAATGATAACCTAATTAAGTCGGGGCTCACCTTTTCGTGTTCTTTTACTGCATTTATTTTTGCTGTTTTTTTCATCTGTATTCATCCGCCCCCCGCCCGCCGCCACAGACTTTGCGTGTTGTCTTTTGACGACGACGACGACGATGTCAAACGTGAGGCAAGAGCGAAAAGGAAATCAGGGCAAAGACAACACAAAACAGTAACAGCCAACAAGGACCCGCGGACAATTCGGGGGAAAACAAACCCCACTGGGCGGCATTAAAGTTTCATTCGGTGTCCTGTCCCGTGGAGGCCGTGGATCTATTCCAATCCACTTCCTGCTCCGCTCCTTGGCATACGCGTTTTTAATTTCCCCACAGTTTATCGCTGCCCCAAAGAGAGAAGAGAGAGAGAGAGAGAGCGAGAATACCGAATGCCATTCAATGCCATTTCATTTACTTCCGTTTCATTGGAGCTGCCTTCTATCGGAGCCCTCTTTGCTCTGCACTGAGAGAAAAGAGTGGCAGGTTGGCACTTTTACCAACCTAATGACCAACCATAGCTATCTACATCTACATCTACAGAGCTCTGTCTACATCTACATCTACAGAGCACTGTCTACATCTACAACTACAGAGCACTGTCTACATCTACATCTACAGAGCACTGTCTACATCTACATCTACAGAGCACTGTCTACATCTACATCTACAGAGCACTGTCTACATCTACATATCTCTGCTGCTCGTCTTGGAAATTGATTTTGGCAGATTTTTGATTTCTTTTCAGTGCTTTGCTCTCAGTGTATGTATGGGTCATTCTTTCCGTCTGCGTTCTTTCTGCTTTTGGCCCTTTTGGATGTGGCTTGTAATTGCTAATATCCGCTTTTAATTAAGCAACTTCCTTTTCAGCATTGTGGTGCTGCGGACTCCGGACTGCGGACTGCGGACTGTGGCCTGTCTGTCTGTCTCCCTCTTTCGCTTTTGGCCTTTTTCGGTTCCTTTTCAGTTGCAAATATATATATATATACTATATACATATATATTTTAATTTCTTTCGTATTTGGCGCCCCTTTTTTGTCGGCTTTGGCTTTTGGCTTGTGCTGCCTTTTGGGCTTTTGTGCATACCAAATGTGGCTGGCTGGCTGGCTGGGAGGGAGGGGGAGCCTGCGCTATTGACCCAAAACTCGATTCACAGACCCCCTGCATTATTCAGTTGGCAAGGAATTCCGGCTTAAAGACAGGCATCGGCAGCGGCATCCCTTTAAGGTTGAATGCCACATGGGTGAACTTCAATTAGTCCCGGCCATTGCAAGCGCTTTCTAATTTCGAGCACTTTTATCTAAATAACCGCATTCAATGGTGCATGCAACAGCAGCAGCTGGACAACAACGATTGCTGCCACTGGGGTATGTGGGGGGAGGACTGGCAACAATATGTGGAGAACTGGCCAATCCAATGCAATGGTCAATTCTTGTTTGGCAATAAAGTTTCACGGAGCATATCAATTGCTTGGCCTGCGGCTCCAGCGCGTCCTTTTCCCTGGAAAATGTGTAAAACGAGCCGAAACAACAGCAGGGGCAGCAGGGGCAGCAGTGGCAGTGGCAGTGGCAACAACAACCAGCCTGATTGGGGGTCAATCCACAAAAGCAACATCCACAACAAGAGCAGCATTCAGTGTTCGATTTTTGCTTCCTGATGCCGTTATTGTTGCTGTTTTTCCTTGTTTTTCATTGTGTGTGTGGCACTGCCCCCCACCCATTCTCCTCGTGTCTGGTCCTTCGTTTGGGTTGTCTCTGCGTTTTGTTGTTCAATAATCAACACCAGAGCAGAGCAGAGCCACAGGAGGAAGACTGACGAGGAGGAGGAGGAGCATGCCACACACCGTTCCCCTCCTCTCTGGAGGGGGCTGGGGAGTGCCTGGGGTGCAAACATGCTGCAGCTGTTGCAAAAACCTGCATTTGTGGTTAAAAAATGGTGAGCGAAGCCTCGTCCAGCAAGGTATAGGCATGGGGCTGGGGCAGAGTGGGTGCAGACAGGTGAAAATTGCTGTAAAAATACGAAATAGCTGTAAAAAGTGGCATCCACGAGCCGTTAGACGAACTGTTTGTGTGGGGTCATGGCAGCAGAATAAACGGCGAAAGGACATCGTGTAAGCCCCTGGCAAAAGCCTCTGCACTGTCCGATTTACGGGGTATATCGACGACTGGCCACCATTGTCTATATGTGGCATGTGGCAGGGTACACCAGAAGTCCTGCATGTCGTCTGCCCCGACTGTTTGCTAATAAATGTTGGATTGTTTGATGTCAGCGAGCCGTGGTCAGAAATCAACGTACCAGAAATCACTCGGGGCAGGAGCAGGGGCTGGGGCAGGGGCACGGGGCTGGGGCTGGGGCTGGGGCTGGGGCTGGGGCAGGGGCAGGAGACTTGTGCATTAATTAAGCTTTGCGACTCTTCACACGTGCCACGTGCACCCTCCCTGTCAATGGCCTGACCCCAAGCATTGTTGCCACTTGGGCGCCAGAAAGTAGGCTCAAACGTATTAGGAATTCCGTTTTAATGGTCATGCCAAGGGGCAGGGGCAGGGGCTGGGACAGGAACACGGACAGAGGCAGGATGTGCATGTGGATCTGGTTTCGTTGGCAGAAGTGCAACCTAATCGGCTTAGGCAAGCTGTTGATGTTGCTGTTGCAAGTGCCAGTGCCAGTGCCACTTGCTGCTGCCAAATGTATGCAAAATGCATGCAGAGCCAGTTAAGGGATTGGGATTGTCTGGAGAGGCAGGGGCAGTTGCAGGGGCAAAGGCCAAAGGTTGGCTCTGGCACTGGGCTAAGAGTTGTTTACTTGACAGCCAACCAGGAGGCTGGGCAGCATGCAACACGCAGCAGCAGGAGCTGCTCCATTTTTTCGGTCAGCCCAAAAGTTGATTCCGAATTGAATCGAATGGGCAGGGATTTGGTTTTAGTTGGAGTTTTTGCAGACAGTTTAAAGGCAACAGCCCACAGCCACACATTGCCACACATTGCCACACTTAATTGCCATGGGGTTCAATGACACTCACACACACACACGCACACCAGTTGCTGCTGTTGCTGCCTCTGCGAGTGAGAGTGTTGAATGTTTATTGCGACAATCCGCTCACACGCCCTTCAATGGCTTCATTTACTGTTGGCTGCCTCTTATACTGCCACTAGAATTACTAGAATTACTGTTGCCACATCTAGAACTACTGCCTGAATTACTGTTGCCACATCTGGGGGCAGAACGGTTCTGTTGCCGTGGCAGTTAAGCTTGCAAATAAATCTGAGAAGAGTGCAAGCTGATACGCTCTGTGCACTCAAGGAAATCAATGAAGAGGGAAACTTCCTTGCCTCCCTCCCCCTCCCACCGCCCCTGCCATTAGTCAGGTAAATCTCAGCCATATGGAGAGGCAGGCAGTCATGGCTCCAACCTGTTGCTGCCACTGCTGCTGCCACTGCTGCTGTGGCAATTACTCAGGTTTACGATTCATTAAATCTTTATGTCGCCAGCACATAATGGATTAAAAACGAGTGTAAATGAACGTCGCATCGGGAAGTGACGGGAGGGGGAGGGGAGGGAAGCGGACTTTGTTGCCGCTGCCCCCTTTTTTTTGCGTTGTTCCTTGAGCTCCTTGAGCTGTCATTTCTAGTCCTGTTTTTGTGCCCTGGGTTTTTCTGTTTTCTCGGTTTAATGGAGTGCACCTAATGGCCATTTTTATGCGAGTGTCGGCTTAAAGGCTACTACAACTGTCTTGCCACAGGCTTTGCTGCCCCTGCCTCTTGGGCTGTCAGGCAATAGAATTGCAAATGTGAACTGCAAAGCGGTCAAATATTTGCCAATTTCTGGATGGTCGATGTCAACTGCAGCATTTGTCGCAATTCTCGCATAAATTTTGCACACAAAAATGCAGGCACTGCCCCTCTGCAGCTCTCTCTCTCTCTCTCTCTCTCTCTCTCTCTATCTCTATCTCTATCTGTATGCAAATGCAAATCCTCTCTCTCTCTGCGTGTAAATGAAATGTAAGCAGTGCCGCATATTTCATGACACGCTGCATAAAGTACAATCGTATTTTAGTTAGCGACCAGCCAGGACAGCTACCAGCCCCACACCCCACACCCCACCCCCACCCCTGCCTATCCGTATGTAAATGCGGCAGAGAGAAGGAGAGAACTTTATGGCAATGTTCCTATCTTCTGCTGCTGTCGCTGCGTAATCTCTTGTGCCACAAAATGGAGACCGGAGACCGGAGACCAGCAGAACTTTTGTACTTTTGTTAGTTTTCCATTCGGACAGAAATGTTATTAAGCTCGTTGCCATTATTTGATTGCCATGCCGCACCAGGACGCCCCTGCCACCCCCTGCAACTTGACCTTAAATTCGGTTGTTTAGTGTAATTTCGTTTCATTTGCGGAAGGGGAGGGGGAGGCCCCTAGCCCCCAGGAAAACTTGCCTGACAGCAATTAACTTTCTGTGGACACACGGACACATGTTGCAGTCCTTAAAGGGAATCCCAGAAACCCAACACTCTGCCCCCTCGAATTCCCCCTCCTTAACATTATTACTTTTATCGTGCCACATTGACAGAGCAAAAAACCTGCTTTGTGTACAAATTTCCTATTTATGTTGGGACACCTCTCTGCCTGTCTCCCTCTCTCTATCTAGCTGACTCCCTGTCTCTCTCGCTCTCTCTATCTAGCGGTCTCCCTGTCCCTCTCCCTCTCTCTACCTCTACATCTCTCTCTCTCCCTCTCTCTCTATCCAGCTATCTCCCTGTCTCCCTGTCCCTCTGGCAAGACAATCGATGGATTGAGCCGATAAAACCCACTCACCCACCGAGCGGACCGTAAACCATCAACACACTCACCCACATATGTATGCGCACGGCACGCATCGAATGGCAATGGCAACATTTTTCGGTTTTTGTGCTCAGACAAAATGCGTTGTTAAACATGTTTTGGGTCAATATCATAAGCCATGATAGTTATAAGCCACAAAATGTTAGACAAACACTTAAGCAGAGAAAAACTGGAAGAGGGTAGGGGTTGGGGGTTGGTGGGTTGGGGGTATCCATTCAATGCCATAATAGACACTGGAAATGTTCCACCTTTCATTCGAGGGATTCGAAGGATTGGAGAGGTTGCTGGAGTTTGACCTGCCGTAAAAATGGGAAAAACCACAGAAATTGCATTTTCGTCTCGACAGTTTTTGTGGGTCCTTTCCTTGCCATGTGTGTGTCCATGTGTGTGTGTGTGTGTGTGTATCCATGTCTGTGTGTGTGCTTATTTTGTCATTTACGTGTATCCCTTTTAATGCGACCCAAAAAATTAGTTTTTATTGTCACACAAAAGGACATTGACAACGGCAACGGAGAGCCGCCTCTCATGAGGAGTTTAGCCTCTGTGAGGCTTTCAGTTATTAAGCTTTTGTCTTTATTTTATATGTTTTACAATCTCTGTTACGTCCTCATGTGGTGTCCTTGATGCCCCAGCCAGAGTCCAGGATTCTGAATTTGGGATTCCCAGGCTGGTGTGCGGTCCCTTCAATTGAAATGTGTGCGCTTTTGTGGGTTGGTTTTTCGTTTCGTCTTGCCACACACAGCCTATGTATGTGTGTGCTAGTGTGCGTGTGGTTTCATGGCCTATGACTCTGATCGAAATCGGAATCGGAATGGACGACGACCCAAACATGTAATTGCCTACCAAGTGGGATGTATGGACATGGATCCCTGGCTATGGCTATGGCAATGCTGGGAACTAGGCAATGAAATGTTGCTGCAACTCTTAATTGCAACAGAGGATGCAGCACACACACCGACGCAGGCCAGGCCCAGTCATGTGCAAATTGCGATTGTGTTTGCCGTTTAGCTTGTAACAGACCAAGCAGAACAGCTCCGATAAGCGATAAGCCACCTGCAACAAGGCTTTAAAGAGCTCGAATCCATCTGCAAATCAGCTTTAAACAAGGACACATGCCACATGCCGCAGCATAGGTTGGGCGGGGGAGGCGTGTCAGAGAATCAGGGGACATGCTGTTGTTAATAAAGTTCAATTTTGGTTACAGCATGCCACCGTCAAAGCAAAAAAAAGAATGCAAATGACCCTGACTTTGGTCGCGGGACAGGGTGGGGTGGCGGTGAGTTCAGAGTGGGGGTGTGGCTGTGAGGGCGTGAGGCCTCGAGTGCCTTGAAGCTGCCGCGCACTTGGAGTGCGTTAAATTTATTTATTATCATTGTCAGCGTCATCATTTGGGGCAAAGTGTCATTTAGGACGGGGCCAGGGGCAACGCTGTGGCAAGGCGGCAACATGCCACAAAATGACAAAACGAAGCGTAAAGCGTAGCAGGCGGCAACAACAAAAGGCGGCCCCGACCCCGTCTTCGTCTCCGTCTCGTCTCGCAATTTGCCTCTGCCGCACAAATAACATCAAGTTCAAAGCTAATGGCTGGGGCAGAGTTTGGGAATGTTGGTGGCAGGCTACTGGGCGGGGGCGCAGCAGAGGGTGTCCTCAGGACTCCAGGACTCTCTGGCATAATCGAACCAAAGCAGACAACGAACGAAAGAACGAAAAAAATGTAAGGCAGAGACAATGAAAGAGGGAAAGGGAAAGGGAGGGAAAGGAGGGGGAAAACTGTAACGAAAGCGAAACGAGAGAAGGCCGCACAATGCATGTGGCAAGTGGCAAGTGGCAACTGGGAAAATGTTTGTATAGTCGAAACACCGAAAGCAGTAGCCAGAGCTGGAGCTGGAGATGGAAAAGCGAATGGGAAATGGCGATTGGGGTTGGGGTTGGGGTTGGGGGTTGGGGGGGGTGTTTGGGTGTTTCGAGGAGGGTTGGAAATAATGTACGCATTAATTCCTCATTTAAATTCAGCGGCGCGTACAACGCATTAGTTGCGTCATCCCCCCCACGCCCCCGCCTCTTGTAGCCAAAGACGGAGACACTTTTGGCTCCGTTTTCAAGAGTCCTTCGATGATGGCCTTAAAAGCAGAGAATTCCGCTCTGGGCGAAAGTGATCCTGCTTCCTGCTGCTGCTTCCTACGCAGAACTACTCCTGTGTCTGTGTCTGTGTGTCTGTGTGTGTGTGGAGCAGTTGGTAAGTTTCTTTTCGTGAAATTACCATAATGCCAGCGAATTATGCAATGCTTTTTTCCGACTCTTCGAGTTTGCCTTGTCCCTGCCTGAAAGCCTGCTGCCTGCCACGGTTGGCTAAGTGCACTTTTCACCCGAAAAACAGACAGAGAGAAGCAAACAAACAGACACCCAACAAGTGCTGTTGCAACAGCAGCAGGATGCGGGATGCGGGATGCCACTGGGCTGAGAGGGAGGTCACTCTTGGCCAGGTCAAGTAAATCAACGCATTACACTTTGTAATGTGACTGAATAAGCACTGGGAATACGAGAGAGGGGAGTGGGGGGAGTGGGGGAGAGTGGGGAGTGAGGGGAGTGGGAGGAGTGAGGGGAGTGGGGTGAGTGGAGAGTGTAAGTGCAAATGCACTGATAATGCCAATAATTCAATTATCCTGCTGCGTTTGCCACTGCCATCTGCCACTGCCATCTGCCACCCTGCCCCTGTGCTGGCCAGCTTGTCTTGGCTTATTGTTATTGCCAAACCGAGTGACTAGCTCATGTTGCTGTTGCTGTTGCTGTTGCCACTGCTGGTGTGTGGCTCTGGCTGTGGCTGCACTTACAACTTCCAGCAGAGATTGCAGCTACTTTTGTTGGTTGCACGTCTCTCCTCTCCGGCTGGGACTCCTGCTTCTCGCAGCTTGCCTCGTATTAAGAAGTCACTTAGTTGACAGCCAGATAACAAGGAGCAGAAGCAGTATTAGGTGCAGGAGCAGCAGCAGAAGGAGCAGGAGCAGCAGGAGCTGGAGAGGGGGGAGCAGCAGCAGCCCAGCAGCAGCCCAGCAGGACGTAAATTGAAAACAATAGTTTCAATCTAAACGACATACGAAATGAATCAATCTGTGTGTGTATGTATATGTATATGTATATGTATATATGTATATGTGTGTGTGTGTATATGTATGTGTGTTTGCTTCTGTGTGTCTGGTTACATACCTAAATAGGAAATGAATGGATGGTTGGATGGACAGATTGCATGAGTGTATCGTTACACGTTTTATCACTTGAGAGTAGGTCAAGATATTACCAAGGATCTAATTGAATGCCAGGAAAATGGCCCATCAGGATTACAATATACACTCGTTATGTGTGTGTGTGTGTGTGACACTCTTAATGGGGCTTTTCATTTGCACTTTTAAGAAATTATCAAAACACATTATGTAGTTCTACTCCTGCATTCATTGATTGTCTAAGTAGAAGAATAAACTCCCCAGAGAGACTTTTCTTGTGGCATGCAGAGACCGACTTGCCACGGAAGTCGATAGCCAGCCTTGCCTGGTTGACGTTGATGGCCTACAAGCATCTTTAATGGCTTAAAGTGCTTTCCTGGGGGGCTCCTCCACGAGGACGGGCGACATTAATTGTCGGCATAATTTCATTACGTTTCGTTCATTAAAACTTTCGAAAATGAAAGTCGTCGGCAACGTCCCCAATGGAAGGCGGGAAAAATGATGTTCATAGCATCATTTCCCCCGGGGGCTAGGGCTTAAGGCTGTGGCTGTGGCGGAGGCTGCGGCTGCGGCGGGGGCTGTGGTTGCTGCTGTGGCGGGGGCTGCGGCTGCCTCCTTCTCTCCCTGGAATTATGGCTCATTAAATGACATAATGCAGACAACAGAAGAGTGGAGAAACCAAAAATTGTATTTGTATATGGCATACTTTTCCTTCTGCTCCTTGGTAGTCGTCCTGCGTCCCTGCTCCTCGCTGAGGCGGGGGCTTCTTGGCCGCCCGCTGGCGTCTACTAATGTCTTTCTAATACACAGACACGCACCGAGGATATCCACTTACACACATGTGTGTGTGTGTGTGTGGCAGGACACTTCACAGACATGTGCCGCATAATAGTCCTGGCTTGATTTTTCTCTCTCATCTTCAACGTCGTCTACTTTGGTTCCTTAAGGCATACCCCATGCCACAGATGCCACATGCCCCATGTGTATCTGTGTAGGTCTTAACTGCCGTTGCGTCTTTTTCAATTACACACATAATTAAATATGTTGCACGCCCCAACCAATGCCGGGGCGTGGTATCCCGCGGGGACACAGCCTCCATTTGTGTCTGTGTGTGTGTGTGTGTGCCAGACAAATACTCCCAAATCTCTCCCAATTGTGCGATATTTCCTCCCTCTCCCTCTCTCCCTCTCCCTCTCTCTGTCTCTCTCTGTCTCTCTGTCGGATCGCATTTTGTAGATTTTAATAAACACGCAAGATAATTAAATTTAATCGCAGGCTTTTATTTTACATTAGCATGTGTGCGGCTGCGGGTGTCCTGCTCCACCCTCCTCCCCCTGCTTGCCACCACTTGGTGCCTCCTTTTACAAATGACAAACTCTATTTGCTGTGGCCAAATTCAATTTGCCATCAAAGTCCCGCCTGCTGCCTGCTGCCGGTAGTCCTTGGGCAAACATTTCATTTCCATCTCTAGTATGGCTCAAAAAATTGTATTTGCCCCAACCAAATACACACACACACACACACACACACATAAAGAGAACCCCTCTCTCTCTCTCTCTGTCGCTCTCTCTGTGTCGTGTCTCCCTCTTGAGAACTCAAATGCTCTCCACTTGGCAAACAATTTGCGGCTAGATAATTGCACAAATTTAAGGATTTTCTGTATTCTTTTTCCTGCCTAAAAGTCTACCTAGACATATGGGGGGGAGAGGAACGGGGAGGGGGCGGGGGAGGGGCGTGTCTAGTATCTGCATGCCTCTGGGGTCTCTCTCTGTATCCGTATCTCTTTTCCGGTTTGGCTAATCTTTGAGCCAATAAATTTATGCGGAAATATGTGCTTTCCGGCTCTCTTTGTCTCTCTGTCTGTCTGTCTGTCGAATACTTCTTGCCACTTGCCACTTTCCACTCTCTACTCTCCACTTTCCACTTTCCACTTTGCCGAGGGATATAAATACAATTTGCAGGTTTTAATAACCGCAGCTGTCGCCGCCACATCACCTCGCATCGCCTAAGTGCATGGCATAAACCAGACTCAGAGTCAGAGAAGGCCATAGAGAAAGTTGAAATGGGGAGAAATGGGGAGAAATGAGGAGAAAGGGAAGTGGCAAATGGTGAAACCACAATTTAAGATCACAAGCAGAAACATAAGTAAGGAATAGGAACAGAAATAGGAATTGGAATAGGAAAAGGGAAACAGAGAAAACAGAAAACAAAAGGCAGACACAGACACAACGGAAATGAAGATTTTTATGTGCCCCAAAGTGGGACTTGCCCCATAAATTGCTGGTAAAAAGTGTGTGTGTGTGTGTGGAAAAGTGTTTTGTTGTCACTCGACCAAGCAACCCCAGCCCCACCCCCACCCCCAACATACATGCACCCCCACTTACAGTCACATACTGTGGCAGCCAAATAAATTTCTATTAAACACAAATGAGCAACAAAAAAGTTTCTTAGAAAAGTTGTATCCTCCCACTCACACACACATACATATACATAGAGAGAGTGAGTGGGAGAGTGAGTGGGAGTGGGAGAGTGAGTGGGAGTGGGAGAGTGAGAGAACTTTGGGGCAACAATAATTATGTTGATTACAACAAAGAGCCAACTTTTGCCCTCTTCAATCCGCCTCCAAGTGTTTTGGCTCTCTCCCCCCGCTGAAGGATACTCCTGGCCGCTCTCGAGCTGAGGACTTGAGTCGGGAACAACCGTCAATATCCATTCATACATGCAGGCCACCAGGCATATTTGTAGTTTTAATGTAAGCCATAATTCTGTTGGCCTTTTTGGCGTGTTAGCCTTTCCCATCAATTGGGAATTTGCAATTGCGAATTAACTAATTTCGTTTGCCACTGTGCTTTGAAGTTAGTTTTGTGTTTTGTTTTGAAATCTAATTAAAATCCTGTTTGTTAGGCAGCAGCAATTATTAGCCATTAGTCCTGGCTGGCCAACAGCAGGAGCCCCAGTCGCGGTCGCAGTCGCAATTATAATTAAACTAATTACTAAACATGAGATAACAAAACATAATGAGCTCGATAATGAGGGGTGTGGGGGGACATGCAACTGAATGCTGCAGTAAGTGTTGTTGCCTCTTGCCTCTTTGTGTGTATTTTATAAATTGGACAGGATTTGAACTGCACACCCGCTGGCCATCAATCAGGTGTGTACCTGTAGGGGTGGTACCTGTAGGGGTGGATGGTGGGGTGGTTGGGTGGCTGGGTGGTTGTCTGTTCGCCGTGAGCAATTTGAAAGTCGCGTCTAATCTTTGGCCTGTTGGCTTACGTGATTTGTTAGCAGCATCGCCAAGAGCGGGGCAGCACCAGAAATGGAGCGCATAAATCAAAATGCCATTTTTGATAGCAGTTCCCTTGGCCACCTACCTGCCACTGCCACAGCCACTTGCACTGACACTGCCACAGCCACTGCCAATGCCCCACTCCAACAGCTAGACAATATATCAAATTGCTTTTGCATTGCGCGCAAGCTACATTTTATTTAGATTCTGGCTTAAAGATAGTCCTGCCCCCCCGCGCCGTGTCTGCATTGTCTGTTGTCTGCTGTCTGAGTGAGTGTCCCGGAAGTGGGAGGTAAGTGCAGCAGCACCAGCAGCCGCCCATTAATCATGGCCAAGGGGTAACGTGTTGAGGCAACCATCCCCGACATGCGAGGAGTCTAAGCTAGATCCTATACCCCCCCCATTCGCCATTCCCATTCCACATTATCCTTCATCCCGATTCATAAACCATTATAGTTTTCTTTCTCTCTGTTGCTGTTGTTGTTGCTGCTGCCCCTTCGTCTGCGTGTGTTTTGTTTTTTTGGGAAAGGGTTGCGAAATTTATGTGTTGCAATTATTTTCTTGGTATAACACTTAAAGTGATTTACGCGGGGCATGTGGCGAGTGTGGGTCCCGCTCTCCAAGGGAAACTAAAGGAGATCCCAGCAAAACGGTGCTTTCCCCTTCGGAAGGGACTCATTGTCCCAGGGATGGTCCCAGGGTCCGATGTCTGCTGATGCTGCTCCTTATTCCGCCCCATTGGGTTTTGTGCTTTGCATTGCACTTAATAAGATTTGTTAGACCCTCAATGAAAATGGAAATCGGCAGCGGCAACGGCATCAATCCGTCCGAAAGCAGAAGGGCAGGAGGCGAGCGGGAGAGCGGGCATCCTGGCTTTAACAAATGACCAATCGAATGGCTCATCATCTGTTCAATTTGTGGTCGACTTTAAGGGCCGGACAGGAGCCTCCTGCCAGGGGTGCGGGTGCCAGGGCGACCCTTGACAAACTTTGATGTCGTATATTGAAATCGTAGCAACGAAGAGGCGTGGCAAGTGCTGCAGGCTGTTGTTTGCACTTGCAGCAACATGCTCATGCTGCATGTTTGCGCAGCCAGGCTGTTGCAAGTTGTTGGAATCGCTCGAGTGAACCAGCAACATCAAAGCGACTGTGTTGACTGTGTCCTGCGGCCCCTTGCCAAGCGCCACGCGCCACCCGTCCCTCGATGCGGCTTTTACATGCACCTAATTGTCGCCTCCATTAGGCGGGAAGAGCGACGCCTAAAAGTATGCAACTGGCCATAAATTCAATGGCCAAAAATTATTACCTGTAATTACAGGCAGAGAGAGAGAGAGAGAGAGAGTGAGAGAGAGAGATGGGCATAAAACATAATTTGAAATTTATGTTATGTTTATGCCCCTCGGGCAGACAGCACGGTCCGGAAAGTACCTGCCACCGAATGCGAATGAAAATGAGTGCCACTAAATTATTGGCTTAATGTGCCCGAAAATTCCTCCAGCTGCATATTCTGGCAAATTGAATTGCGAGAGAGTGAACTACATACAGACAGACAGATACATATACATATACATATATATATATATATACTATGTACAGCATCCATTTATTACCCTCTAATGGACCAAACTTTTCTCATGCTTTAACTCATTCCATTCCCTTTTTTTTTGGTTCATTTTCAGACCTGCTACGAACTGGAGCGCTATCTGCGGGATGAGCCGAAGCTCGTGAAGAAGATCCACAGCGATCTGGACACATCGGCCTGGGACATCTTCTCGACGCCCGCCCGCCTGCTCGAGGAGCTGAAGATCAAGGAACAGAACCTGGACGCCATCTCGACGACATCCTCGGTCTCCTCGAACTGCTCGGGCATCTCCTGGGACAGCAATGGCTCGCAGGCGCTCAGCTGCGCCGTCCTGGTCAAGCAGGAGCGCATCGACGAGGAGGACGAGGAGGTGGGCTGCGACGACAAGCTGGGCGTGCTCTTTGCGGCGCCACCCTCGGCCATCTCGCCCAATCCCAGTATCAGCAGTGCCAACGGCAACATGACTCCCACCAGCAGCAGCCACATCAGCACCAGCAGCAGCAACAGCAGCAGCAGCAGCCCCATCATCCGCAGCAACAGCAGCAGTAGCATGTGTCAAGTGAGCAGCTGCCTCACGGGGGCAAGCACCATCACAGTGAGCTCGCCGAGCAGCTCGGCGCCCGGGTTCAAGGTGCGCGTGGTGCAGGCGAAGAGCCAGATGGGCAATGGGGCGCGGCTGCACCTGGGGCACGTGCAGGACTTTGTCCTGCCCACACTGACGCCGCCCTCCTCGCCAGAGTCCAGCCTGCGGAGCCACAGCAACTACGCGCAACAGATGGAGGCCAACGATCTGGCGGTCCTCATCCAACAGCAGCAGCAACAGCAGCAGCAGCAACAGCGGCAACAACAGCAACAGCAGCAACAACAGCAAGGCAATGCCACACCCGCCACAGCGATCCTGCGCTTCACCAGCAGCAATCACCAAAACAATCCCACATTGACGCAACTGCAGCAGCAGCAGCAGCAGCTGGCCGTCCAGCATCTGAGCATATCGCCGCAGGCCCTCGGCCAGAGCAGCAATACAAGCGGCGGCAGCGGCAGCGGAAGCGGCAGCGGCAACACAAGCAGCAGCAACAGCAGCTCCAGTGGCAGCATCAGCAGCAGCAGCAGCGGCTGCAACAAGGATCTGCCACAGTCCACCCACAGCAACATTCCGCGCAGCACCATCGTACGGCTGACCACGGCGAACGGCAAGCCGGGAGCGGCTGGCATCAGCCTGGCACGCGTCATCCAGATGCAGAACAATGGCAATTCCAATGTGGCGGCCGTGCTCAGTGCAGCCGCCAGCGGCAGCGGCAGCAGCAGCGGCAGCGGAAGCTCCCACAGCTCCCACAGTTCGAGTGCGTCGACGTCACAGCAACAAGTGGTGGCGCCACGAGCTGACAAATCCACAAACGGTGCGTATTTTCAGCATCACACCTCTCGGTGACGCTCTTGTGACCCTTGACCCTTGACTTGACGTGACTCGACTCTTCTCTTCTCTCTCGCTTCAGGTTCTGCCAAAAATCATCACCCGCGGCAACATCACAGCGATCACAGCCCGGACGCCAAGCGGCGGATACACAAGTGCCAATTCCTGGGCTGCAAAAAAGTCTACACGAAGAGCTCGCATCTGAAGGCCCACCAAAGAACGCACACAGGTGAGTGCTTGCCACAGGCACACAGGGGGCATGCATGCTGTTCCTGACAGCTTCGAGGGCTGCCTGCTGAAATATGAGGGGGGAGGTAGAATCCGCATAGAAACAAAAATGTAGACCAGACCCTTCTGATACCCTGCCCTGAAAAGTGTGTGCTGGGGGAAATACAGGACCCAGTCAGTGGCTACCAATTAAAAGTGGCAGCCACACACCTTGGGGCAAGGACACACCACCCTGGTCGTCGCTCTGCTGCTCTACCTTAATAAATCAGAGACCTGCGACAACAATGTCCCGGACAGAGACCCCTGGGACACACGAGTGACATGTTGCATTGTTTGCCCCGACACTGTCCACCGTCCATTGTCCGTTGTCCATGCAGTCGCGCAGGAAAAAACATGCAGCAGGAGAGCTGCGTGAGTGAGTGAGAGAGAGTCATCCATCCATCGCAGGGGTGGGGGGGCGCCCAAAAACAACCTCATGGACGCCGGACAGCAGACGATGCTTGAAATTTCAATAAAAATCGCATAATTCAAACATGAAATATTGGTTGCAGAGCGAGAGAGAGAGAGTGGGAGGGGGGAGTGGGAGTGGGAGGGGGAGAGGGAGAAATCCCAGCGATGAAATGTAATTTTATTACAACCACACACACACACACACATTCGAGCACCAGAGAGCAAATCTATTGATTTGTGCCCCATGTAGATGCCTCCGCTCACCCAGAGCTCTGCCAGCAAACACTTAACCCATAAAATAGAAACCAAAATCCATTTCGAGTTCTGCCAAAAAATGGGCGAAAAAAAAACATGGAATATTTGCAGTTAGTTGTTGGAGAACAGTTTTGTGCGCATTCAGTTAAAATCCGTTGAGCTCCCGTCCTTCTCCTCCCCCTCTAGGAATTTCACAGATTCCCAGTTTTGTTTCTGCTTGTCAGTTTTATGTGGAGAGAGGCAGTAGCCGTGGCAGTGGCAGTGGCTGTGGCAGTGGCAGGGTGTGTGTGTGCCACAAATCATTTGGCACACACTCAAAACCAAAATTTCAAACGTTGGCCAACAATCCGAGACATCGGAAACAGACAAATATTTCCGCAGGATCGAACAAAATGTTCGATGAACTTCGAATTTTCTGAAGAGATTATAATTTTGGAGCCTCGATAGTTCCGAAAATCTTTATCAGCTGATAAGTCAAGCCTCTATAGCCTAGAGGCCATACATTTCAGGCAGATTTTGATGCAAATTCCAGGCAAATGAACAAACAATCCGCAGAGAGATGAACGAGGGTCCTGCTGACATATTGGATTCCCTACAGCAGCAGAAGTGGCCTGACCGAATGGAATGCTCTTATGACTCTGAGGGCAAGGATATGCATATCCTTTTGTGTGTGTGTGTGTGTTTCTGTGGCATTGTTTACTTATGCATCCAAGTGTTGGCATCGCATCGCATCACATCCCATCTGTTAGATGCCCAGCATGTCGCCAGCAAACGAAATTCGGGCCCAGAGATATTTCTCACTCAAAAATGAATGTCTGTCTGTCTGTCTGTCTGTTGTCTCTCTCTCTGGGGCTTGGGGCAAGTGTTTGTTTAGTGCCCAAATGTTGTCGAGTGACCCTTTCAGGGCATACCAATCATCATCATTCGGGAGGGGGGCAGAAACTCTAGGAAGATTCATGCATATGCAACATAAGGTGGTCTACAGTCTGCCACTTGCCACTTGCCACCAACTGACAGAGACAAAGTCAACAACTTGCTGTGTCTGCCGCAGGATATTGCTCAATTTATAAATTGCCGCCATGGCCCCAGGATGCGGAGCTTAACATTTTAATTAACATTCAATTTCGGCGCCTCCTGAAAACTGTTTGTTCTGCTGTTGCCGTTGTTGTTGCCACGCTGCCACTGCTGTTTGCTCTTGCCACAAGAAAGCCAAAAACTTCTGGCTCAATAAAAATCCATAACAGTCGAAAGTTTTTGCTCATAATTTTCAGTTTATCTTTGGCCACAAAAACAAGAACAGGCCAAAGCCGAAGCCAAAGACGAAGCATCATTCTCCGCCACTAAACTGTGGAAAGCTCATCCAGGGGCGGTTTTAAAGGGGCGTGACTTGGCTTGATTGGCACCGCACCTCCTTGTTGTGCCCCAAGTGCTGAAAGTGTTAATTTGCTTGACAGAAAGTTTCCACTGTGCCAACATCCGTTTTGGCCCGATAAAAAATGAAAGCGAGGATTTCTATGTAATTAATTACACATGTTATACGGGCGGGAGGAAGGGCAGGAGGGGCAGGAGTGTCAGGAGGGGCAGGAGTGGCAGGAGGGGTCCAGAGTCAGAGGAGTCCAATAAATCAAAAGGCAAGGTGTTGGCCCTGCGATAAGATTGAAACATTTGATTTCGGACGCCCCCAAAAAAAATACAAAATAAAATAATTTAGCCAAGCAAAAGCAAAAGCATAGAGGGGGGGGGACTCCTGTCTGGGGGGTTGGGGTGTGCGTTGGAAAAGGAAAACGTAATTACTTTAATGACACCATGGAGACCGAGGCGAAGCTTCCGTTTTTCCTTTTTGTTTTCCTTCTTTTTTTTGGCTTAAATTAAAGAAAATCTAATGAATTACGTTTTTTGCATTTAAAATTAAGCGCAGGCGAAAATAAAAATAAAAATAAAAATAGGGGCATTCTTGAAATGCTGTCGCATTAGAAAGCGGACGCATGCAAATAATTGATGATCAGCCATTATTTACTGGCCAAACAGGGCGTCCTTGAGGGGTGCGGGGGGGATGGGATGTGGGTTGGCCTGGCGGTTGGTGGGTTGGTCGACTGGTCGATTGGTAGGTAGTCGGTCGATGGTTGCTGGTTGATGGTTGGCGGTTGGCGGGGAGAAAGAGAGGGGGCAAAGAGCAGCGTGCAATGGCAGACAGAGAAATTAATTTGATTTGGGCTCTCGAGCGCGCTTCCTGCGTTTCCTCCTGTGGCTTGTCGGGCATTTCAATTTGCATGTCCCGGACCATTTAATTAGGAATCCATTCAAGCATTTCCCCCACCCCTACAGACACAGATACAGATACAATTGTATAGATAGGTGGATGGATGGACGAATTGAATATCAATTAAAGCGCCATTCGCTGCAATAAATTCCTCACAAAGTTTTCCCACAAAAGATTTCAATTAGTTGAACGCAGAACGGCGGCTATAAAAATGGCCCAAGTTGCATGCAACCACAGACACCACCACCACCAGAAGGAGGTGGAGATGGGGATGGAAAGGCATTGAAACCGTTAAGAAAAGATTACAAGTGCAATCAAGTGAAAAGACGCAAGCAGACCATAAAAATTGTGCTGAGTGCAAAAGCCGAGAAGGCATCGACGACGACGACGACGAGGACGAGGACGAGGACGAGGACTCTCCTCCACTGGCAGGAATCGCGCCAAAGCGGAATGCACCCCCGCCTGCCCGCTCCACCCGCATCGCATGTCCCGTCGGGGCATTCTTTTCTATTGCCAGCTGAAATTAAAACCCAACGCCAAGTGAAATTTATAAAATATTAACTGGCTGCAGTCGGCTCCACGGCAAGTCCTGTCCTTCGTCTCCTGCTAAGCGGCTGCTGCAAGCTGCTGCTGCAAGCTGCTGGCTGCTGCTGTTCGTGCTCCGCCAGTACGTGGCTTTTGTGGCCGACTCCTTATTGCCTTTAAACAATTTACAAGTGCAAGCTTTATGGCCTGCCACTGCCACAGCAGCAGCGACTGCCCTCAGCCGTTGTGGCAACTGCAACTGAAACTATCAATATACTCGCACTCGTACTCGCAGAGTCAGACAAACGGCTGAGGTTAAGTTTTAACTGCGTTCGGCTCAATAAATTAACATGGCGACGTCTCGACGTCGCGATTGCAGGATGCAGGATTGGAGGCACAAAATGGGAGCGCTTAACCCAGTTGCCAATTGGGAATTGGGAATGAAGGATGGGGGATGGGGGGTTGGCTTTTTGGCCAGGTCGCGGTGCTTCATGTCAGGACCCGATGGCAGCCATGAAAACTAATTAAAAGACATTGGCCGCTGGAATGGCAGTGGAATGGGAATGCTGGCATTCCAGCAGATACTCGTACTCGCACTCGTACATCTTGGCCCATATGAGCGACCATTTTGACCGGAAAGGATAGCCAGTACGTATGGGAAGGGTATATCCACTTTCACCAATAATAATCCCTAAGCTGCACTTGAGGCAGGGTATCAAATGGGTCCGAATCTCGCCTCGCTCAGCCCCGAGTGGCTTTGCTGTTTGTTGTTGGATTTCATTTCGTTTTTATTTCGTTTTTGGTTTCGTTTCGTTTCGTTTGCTGGAGGGAGGGGAGCGGTGTCCAGGCCACTCTTCAACGGCTAGATAACATGGCCATTTTGGTTGCTTTATCGCTACCAAACACCCCCCCTTCCCCTTCCCCTTGACCAGACGCCTGCTCTTTTGCCGTTTAAATGCACTTCAATACGAGACTCTTGGGGGTCGCATCCCAGCAGCCCAGCATCCCAGCATCCTAGAGCTCTGTGCGAGCTTGCACTTTGTGCATTTGACGCTGATTTACACAGCACCAGAAAGAGCTGCAAGAGGCAGTTAGAAAGAGACGGAGCGACAGAGATGGAGATGGCAAAAAAGATGGCCAAGTCTCCAGTATATGTAGTGTATGTCTCTCTGTGTGTGTGTGTGTGTGTGTGTGGGAGTGTGATTGTGTTTGTGCAGCCGCTTATTTATTGGCAATGCTTCGATACCCAAACATTTCTGACAACATGCCAAAGTCCAAGTGGCGGAGACCCAGCCACCAACACACACACACATACTTCTTGCCCACACACACACACACTCATGGATACACACTCATACAGCTGCCGATAGTAAACGAATGAAGGACTTGAGCAATGGCCAAGTGTAAACAAATGGAAATTAAGACATGGTCGAATCCCTGGAAGGTCCACAGCCCAGAGGCGGAAGGCCAGCCAGCCCCAAGCCCAAGCGAGAGAAGAAAGCGAGAAGAGTAAAGAGTGAAGGGAGAGAGAGAGAGAGAGAGCCAGGGGAAGCCGCAAGTGCATAATGTGAAATTGAGCACGGAAATATCACACATTTCCGCATGCATTAAGTTTTAAGCCAAGTGTAAGTGTAACTGTAACTGTGTGTGTGTGAGTGTGAGTGTGCGTGTGTGTGTGTATGTGTGTGGTATGCGTTACAAAGTTTTCCACTCAGCTTTATGCATTTTTCTTGGCTGTCGTCGTCTACTTGCCGGCTATCTCGCTCCATTTTTTTTCCTTCTCTTCCTCTGCCTCTGCCTCTGGTCTCTCTTTCCCACTCTCCCTCTCTCTCTGTCTCTCTCTCTCTCTCTCTGCTTCTGGTCTTTCTTTCTCTCTCTTTCTCTCCAGCCAGCAACGGCGGCAATTTCCTGCCTCGGCTCTGCTGTTTGTCTTTTAAACTGAAATAATTTTGCCAGTTTTTTTCGGCTTGTTCTGTTTTTTTTCCCGCTCCTTTTCTGGGTGTGTGTGTGTGTGTGTGTGTGTGTGTGTGCGTGTATTTCTCTGGCATTTCCCCGCTTTACACTCTGCTCTAGTCATGGCCTCTCGCTCTCTCTTTCTGTTTCTGTTTCTGTTTCAGTTTCAGTGTTCCTGGTGCGCATTTTTAGGTTCCTCTTTTTTTTGTATTTTTTTGTTGCTTTTGCTTTTGTGTGAAATTACAACTTCTGCATTTCCTTTTCCTTTCGCCTGGCTGATTCTGCGGCTCTGACTGTGGCTCTGGCTCTGGTTCTGGCTCTGTTTCAGGACCAGTTTCAGGACCTGTTTCAGGGTCTGGCTCCTGCTCTGGTTGGCTTTTGGCGCTTTGGCCGCTGCCAGTGCCACTCCGCTTGTATCCTTTGAAGCTTTTGGCACGCATGAAAAATGTTGGCAAAGGATTGGGAACTGGTGGGTAGTGGGGAGTGGGGAGCTGGGGACCCGGGACGTCGGCTTGGCACACCGTTGACGTCGCCGTCGGCATCAGCGTTAGCATCATTTCGTTTCGTTTCGGTTTTAATTTTACAGTTTTTCATTTTTAATTGTCTTACATTCCTGGCTCGGCCCCCCTCTCTTTCTCTCTCTCTCTCTCTCTCGCGCTCTTTCTCTGTGTCCTTTCAACCCTCTCCTCTGTTCTCTTTGTGTTGGTTGTTTACTCGTGTTGTACTTTATGCATATTTCGCTTCCGCCGAGGAACGCCGCCGAGCGGCAGCGTCGGAAAAGTTTTTTCATTTGGCAAGCGCGTGCTAAATAAAAAATGTTTCCCAAAACCCCCTACCCACTACCCCCAACCCCCCCATCCACCATCCCCTGTGGCTACGCATATTTATGCGCTTTATTGTTTGTGCAACAGCAGCAGCAGCAGCAACCCAAGCGTTGGTGCAGCTTCACACACATTTTTGCCATTTTAATAGCAACTTATTTAATAAGCGTTTCTCTCTCTCACTCTCTCACTCTCTCTCTCTCTCTCTCTTCTCCCGTTGCAGGTGAGAAGCCCTACAAGTGCTCCTGGGAGGGCTGCGAATGGCGCTTCGCGAGGAGCGACGAGCTGACCCGCCACTACCGGAAGCACACTGGGGCCAAGCCGTTCAAGTGCCGCAACTGCGATCGGTGCTTCTCCAGGTCCGACCATCTGGCCCTCCACATGAAGCGACACATGTGAGGCGAGATCTAAGCGACGATGGACGATGGAGAGGAAGGACGTAGGAGGAGTCGGCGTCGGAGTGCAGCGGAAACTGTGTGCCATCAAGGAACGATGAAAAAAAAACTGCGTAACGCTAATCAAAATAACACAAAACTAAGAAACATTTAAGAGAAAGAGTAGAAAGTGGAAAGTGGAAGAATGGAAGAGTGGAATGTGGAATGTGGAATGTGGGAGGAAAATCAAAGAAAGCATCACAACACAAGCACAAAGATGGAAAATATAGTTCTCTGATTCCGATGGATATTTGTGTTGCCATTTATCGCCGTTATCGTTTTTCGTTATGGTTATCGTTATCATTATCATTATCGTTTCAATTGCAAATTCGATTTGTTTCAATGCCTTGTTAAGTGTAAGTCTAAGCCACCAGCATAATCATCCCCCCCCCCCCCCCCCCAACCCCCTCATACCTAGCATTTAGCGTCACGTTCTGAACAAAAACAAAAAACAACAAAAAATCAACAAAAATATCGTACAATTTACCAAAGCTAAGCAGACAATTACTGTAATTAGTAATGAAGCAGCAGAAGCAGAAGCAGAAGCAGAACTATAAACAAAATCCACAAGAGCAACAAAAAAAGTTGCAATTAAAACCATAAAGTTGAAAGGAATATTTTTGTTTTCATATTGTGAACACTGCCAAAAACAAAAATGCAAAAGGAGAAGCAAAGAGAAGAGAGAAGGAGAAGAGGAGAGGAAAAATTTAAAGCTAGACAAAATGTATGTAAAAAGATAAACGAAAATAGTTAAGATCATTTGAGCAGAAAATAGGAATACGGATAGGAAAAACGAAACAAAAGAAAAAAACAAAAAAAAAACAAAAAACAAAAACAAGAACAAGTGCAAAATATGTTTTAAACAAAACAAAAAACACAAAACGATGAATGCTTATTTTTCTTAAATTAAATTAAATTAATTTTAAATGTAATTTAAATGTTGCCTAGGTCTGATTTTACATTGCGCACCGCACTCCCCCGCCCCCCACTTCAAGCAAAAGCAAATCATTAGAGTTACGATCAATCAATCAATCAATCAATCGGAGGAAGAGCAATTTTGTTGCTATGTTTTTAATTAATATACGTAATTAATTTTAAAGATTTAATTGAAAATGCAGCTTCCCCTGTGCATTGCCTAAGTGATGGAAAGTATTACGAACACATTTTTGATATGTATAATCCTTAAATTTAATCCAAATTTTGTATGCAATCTATCATAGAAATTCTTCTTTATGTGCCTCATTAATTTTAGTCCAAATTTTCTTTGCATATTTTCGTCTTTTTCGTTCGCTGATTCGATTAATTTTACTCGTTTAATTTTACTCTTTTGTGTGCTGCATTTTACTTTGTAATTTATCATTTCAGCATATTTGTTTATTTTTAATTATTTGTAATGAATAAAAAGAATGTGAAAAGCGTACGTTTCCACGGTCTTATCATTTTCCCCATTTTCACCATTTTCACTCTCAGCGAATGAGGGACACGACATCAAAGTATACAAAGTCGATCGTGATCGATCGATCAAGCATTATGGTTTGTGTGATGAGAAATTCTGTGATCCAGAGAACAACAGCAACAAAATAGCTAAGGCAAAAGAAAACCCCAAAAGAAAAACCAAAAACTAAAGCAGAACAGAAACTGGCGGAGCAGAGAATGAAAGAAGAACATGCAAAAAGAAGAGAATCATCTAGTAAAGCTCTTCAGATATACATAATAGATCTAACTATACATATGTATATGTATATGTATGTATGTATGTGTGTGTGTGTTTGTATAAATGTTTATTCGTGTAGGATCAAGCATGTCTCCATTATTTGTCTACTGTTTTCTAGCTTAATTCTCACTGATTGTGGAAGAGAAGAGAAGAGAAGGAATATAACGATAACATTATCGATAACTGTGTACTGTTGTCGATATAGTCTCTAGATGTATCGATATACATAAGTGTGTTGCTTGTGCTTTGTGTCATTTGAATGTTGTTGTACTTACGATACCCATTATCATCCAATCAAAGCTCCACAAATCAAACGGATCAAAGACGATCCCCATTGGGCCCCGCCCCCTTCCAGTTCGAACACCGTTTGGCTTCCAAGTGAAAATTGCACTGAAAAACAATACTAAAAACTCGTGAACGGAACGGGGAAAATGAATTGAAAAACCAAAAACCGAAAAATCCAAAAATGTCTACGATGTGTCAAAAATGCTTCAATCAGTTTAGTCTAACTTTTCGAGAAAGAATTAAACCAAAACCAAAACCAAAACTAAACCTTAAAGTAAAACCAATAAATACCAAAACCAAAAAAAGAATAAATTAAAATGTAAACCCAAAAAGTAAGACATATTTTGTATAGAAAACCTTTAAACTAAAAAAAATCCACGAAACCTAAAGAATATTTAGATCCTAAAGCAAATATTTGATCGAACGACCGATTGGGCGTAACTATGGATATGAAACAACCATAAATATATATGTATATATATATACACATATATACTATATATATATATATATATATATATATGTATATGTGTGTGTGTATTTTACAAACAAAAATAATGTGTATTTTAAAAGACAAAAAAAAATTATTGTGTAAAAAGAAAGTAAAACAAAAAAAATGAAAGACTGGTCAACGAGGTGTTCCGCGTTTATGCAACAATTGCAACATAAAAATATATAATATATACATATATAAATATATAGGTATATATATATATATATATATATGAGATTATGAAACAGAAACCCCAAACTATGGTACTCCAAATAGATGTATATTGATGTAACCAGGCGATAGGTTCTCCACTTGATCATTTCGGCAGCACACAACACGCATACGTAAGAGGGAGGGGCGAGGGCGAGGACAGAGGCAGGGCTACTCCCGAGGAGGTCCCACGATCCCTGGATCCCCCAATTAATGTTAATGAAGTACGAATTTTAAGTAACGCTGAATGTGAGTCTAGAGAGTACTAACCCGATAACTATGAATATATTTTATTGTCTACACTGGCACATTTTACAAGGCAGAGTGCCCCTTGGGTCCAGGCCAGGCCAGTCCGCCGCAGCAGCAGCAGTCGAAGGAGGAAGGAGGAGGAGGAGAAAGTAGAAAGGAGTGGAGGAGTAGAGTTGTGCGAAGTGGAGTGGACCTGGTCGCCATGGCCGTTGCAATCTATAAACATTTTCTAAAGATTTACAGTCGAGGCGGCAGAATAAGATGGCGCGGGGCGAGGCAGAGGAGGCTGAGTAGAAGAGAGATTTGGATGCATGAGGAATGCATGAGGAAAAGTAAATAAAGTATACTAAAACTAAAGTAAATACATTTAATTTCGTTTAGAGTTTTCGTTTTTCGTTTGCAAATGTGCTTAGCAGTTTCCCCCATCCCCCATCCCCCTCCCCCCATCAAGTATGATTTCCCTGGGAAAAGCAGGGCGGAACATCATAAACGTTTAGTTTAAGTGTAGACTAAATGGCGGACGGATGGCCAGGCATAGCATAGCAGAAATATATAGCAGAAAACCCCAACCCCCAGGCTAAAGCATACATCTATATATATATATGTATATGTATATGTATACATACATACGTGTGGGTGGGAGTGGGTGGTAGGCAAATAAGCGCATAACTCGTAAACATTTTGTGTATAGTTTAGTGAAATGAATTAGTTTAATGTTAAATCAACTCAACACAAAAAAGTAAACTACATAACAGAAATTATATATATATACATATATTAAAGTATATACATATATATATATATTTTAGGAAGTATAAGTGTATGGCAAGACCTATTTACGTGACAGTTGTGCGTGTATCTGTGTATGTGTACTCGTACTCGTATGTGAATTAACTTTAAATGCATTCAGTCGTAAGCAGAGGAAGAGGAGGAGGAGGAGTAGGAGGAGGAGGAGTAGGAGGAGGAGGAGTAGGAGGAGGAGTATTCGTCAGAGGAAGGAGGAGGATTATGCAAAGCATCTACGAATTAAGGCACAGCATTATAAATTACAACTAAAGAATTATCTTATGTTTTTTTTTGAGCTACAGACGCACGAATGGTTACTAGAGAGAGAATCGTAAGGGAGAGAGAGTCCTGAAACATGGCTCTAGGGAAGGACGAAGGAAGACGGGAAGGCAGGAAGTTTTTGGGTGGCAGGCAGCAGCAAACGGTGATTTATATAGAATTTGTACGCGATAACTTAGTTTAGTTTAGCCCTCTCCTGAGTTCTGTAAATGATGCCAGACGACTCAAAATGCATAATTAAATTGTAGTCTTAAGCGTAATTGATATCAAAATAAAGCAAAGGCAAAAGCAAAAGCAAAAACTAAATGTATAACAAGAAAAAATTCACCAGTTTCGGCACAGGAAAAAAACCACATAAACAAAACAGAAAACAGAAAATACATTTAAGCATAAGTAAATCAAAAGAAACAAAAGAAAACACAAAAAAAAACTACATTTAATGCTTGTGCAAGAGAAATCCTTAGCTAATAGCAAATAGCAGAAAATCTAATTGTCAGTGTTTCATAATTTAATATCAATGTACATGTACATGTATGTATGTGTGTGTGCTAAGTTCTCAAAGGCAAGCACCTCTCCCCCAAACCCCCAACACCCCCAAGCAACCCCGAACAGGACAGTTTTTTCTCTGTTGAAATTTGTTTTAGCGCTTCGCTCATTAATTCATAAAAAAATAAATATAATGATAATGGAATGGAATGGAATGCATTGCATTGGACTCTCGTTAATTTGTTTTGGGCAAACATTTGAGCCAAGTTTGCACAACAAATTAGTTGATGAACTGCGGGAATTATTGATAGAATTGAATTCAATTAGCATATTTTCAGCCAACCCGGCCCCGCCCCCAGCGATATCGCTCCTGAAATGTAATTGCATATTCTATTCATTAAAAATAAAAAAAAACACACACGAAAGTGTATTGATCATTATGAATTATTATAATTATTATTACGGCTTGTTTGTTGCGGCTTTTTGTGCATTGCATCTCCATATTAAAAATCTAGAAAATTAAAGAAAAACGTCAAAAAAAAAACAACACTAAAAGTAAGAGAGAAGAGAAAACATTCGACATTCAAAAAAAACAGGTGGAGATAAATGGAGAAAATTAAATGGAAATTTCTTGTATTTAGAATTAGTTTATTATACAAACAAGAAGAAGAAGAACAACAACAACAGCAGCAGCAAAGCGAAGCTAAAAGAAACATCTAAGAAGTACGAAGAAGCTAAAGAAGCAGAGGAGAAGAGTCGAAGAGTCGAAGAGGAAGAAGGAGATGAAGATGAACCATCAGCATAATTAGAAAAACGTTATTTTTATTCTTGTATAAGTATAAACCGAAGGCATTTTTCAACGTATGAATACTATTATTGTACGTAACTTGATATTTTGATGAGAATTTCTGTGAACAAAACGAAAAAGCAAAAACCACAAAAAAACCGAAATATAGAAAAATATAAAAAAAAAATACAAAGAACAAAGACAAACCAGTGTCCGCTTTTTAATACTCGCATGTTTTTCAGCCGGAATTAATTAGCACATCTTTTTTGTGGCATTTAAATGATGTTGATTTTGGCCATGCAACAAGGGGATGCCACTGCATACATATATTTAAATTTTGTGATGGCAGACGACGGCCTTGTGCAAACACTCCACATCGGTGGCCGCCAGGGAACAACAGCAGCGGCAGCGGCAGCAACGAGTCTGTGAATCGGTTGCAAGCCAATTGACATTAAAGCCCTGGGGCACGAGCCTGTGCATTAATTTTTAATTACACTTTATAGCTGCCATAAAGTTTCAGTTGTAAAGGTGCGCCATTAAGGCACGTCCCGACCGATGGCCGACGGCCCGTGGCCAGGCCATAGGTTATGTAAATTCGGGCCGTAAATCATAATTTGCAATAAGTTAATTGCCTGTCAGTCAATTTCCAGCAGAGAGCGGACTGTCATTCGGCCGCAAAACTTAAATCCTTTCTCTCGGTTCACTAAACTTCATTTGGGAAAACTTCTGGCTGGAAAATCGCTTTGCATTTCCTTTCAGGCTGCTAATGAAACCGGACTTCACATACGTGCAGGCAGGCAGATCCTGCAGGCTGCAGGCTGGATGGACATCGGGAAAAGTGCAGGCAACTTTTCTTGTTCTTGTTTTGGTAGCCATTTCGTTTAATTCTGGCCCGCAGACCGGTAACTCTTTTATTTTCATGGGGCGAAACTAAAAGCCATAGACAGAGGCTGGCTGGGGATAGGGGGAGGGAAGGGCAGATGGGCTGGGGGGCTGGGGGGCAAAGTGAAACGAAGGTTGGAAAACTTTTCATTTTCTTGATTCTGTTGTGCTGCAGCGAAACTTCTAATTACGTACATGACCAGCACCAGCACCAGCGTCAGCATCAGGACACACACATATCTCGGGTCGGGCCAATGCACTGGGAGAAATCTCTCATCTGCTGGCTGGGGAATTTTCCCTTTTCCTTCCGCTCGCGTGCAGCTCGGCGTTCGGTGCATCTTTATCAAAATTGTTTCCAAAGTTCAAACCACTTTGCGAGCGGCGGCGCGCAGGGAATATGACTTTTAAAAAGTTTTCCATCTCCACCCTTTCTGCTGGCTCTCTCTCTACTTGCGGCAGACATGCATGCTGTGTGTTGCATGTTGCTGTGGCGGCTCGTATGTGTAGCCCGTTCTGCTCTGAGCTGCACAACATTTGTAGCTTGTCAAAGTGGCTCAACACGCCCGGCATGTTAACTTATTTTGCTGCTGCTGCTCGGATCGGATGCCTTGCAGCAGCTAACTGCTAACTGCTGAGGAGAGGCTGGTGCAGGGGGGGTCCCAGGGCAAGGTAAACACAACGTCAGGCGCTGCCTGTTTGCTGTCCACCTGCCGTTACTCTCTGACTGCGGGAGTATCCTGATTCTCTGAAGGAAACAGGAACCCAACTCTTTGCTGTTCAATCCAGGATATCATACAATCGAGTCCACAGTCCTGTTGTGGCTGCTGTGGCTACTGTGGCTGCTGTGGCTCCTCTCTGAAGTTCATTTGGAAACAAATCTCTCTCTGTACTCGCTTTCTGTATAAATTACCGGCAGACATTCAGCACACACATACGTGATTCCATCGACCTGTGTGTGTGTGTGTGCTTGTCGGTGTTGCTATTGCTGTTGGTGTTGCTGTTGGTGTGGATCCTTCAAGTCGAAAGCCCCGAGGCGCTTTTAACATTGACAGCACACAACAACCACACACCAGATGCAATTTCTTTCGTTTTGTCAGCCCAGCCACGAAATTGCCACCAAATCAATATTATTAGACGCGACTCGCGACTCGCGACTCGAGAAGAAAAGCAGCGGAAAACGTGCGGGGAAAAACTCGCAAAAATACTCGAATTGCTAAGGATTGGTAGTGGGGGGTGGGCCTCCTCGGCCTGCATCGAGGACATGCTCTGTTCTGCTCTCATACGCAAATGAGGGCGTTACTGGCTGCTGGTTAGACGGGGGCCAGCAGCAGCCATTGTGTAGGCGGGGGGCGTTCCCCCCTTCCTAATGTAGCAACATGAAAATTATGATTACAAGCAAAGACTGTCATTTGCCATAATATTTGCAGCATAACGATTATGGAGCGCTTTAGTCACGACTGCGACTGAAAATGGATAATAATAAAGTGCTGCCACGGGGGTAGCGCCGCAATGGAGGAGCAATGGGAATGAAAGTGGGGCGGGGGCGGTTTATGGGGGCGGGGGATGGCCCCAAAGATAACACACATCCAGCGACTGCCAATGACAATGACATCAGCTGCAGACAAGCCCACAGAATGGCACACACACACAGAGAGTGGCACGGAGTGGCACAGAGCATGGAATGGGAATGGGAATGGGTCGGGGGTGGGGGTGGGGTAGGGGCACATGTAGCGAGCAGGGTGGAACTACAAAGATGCACTGCCCTGATACGGAGGAATACTCGGCTAACAAGACAACCCAAACCAGACCCAAAATGAAAACACACCGAACCAAAAGCAAGAGCAAGCCGAGGGCGTTGTTAGCCATCCGACGCACTCACAGAGTGAGTGGCAGAGTGGCAGAGTGGCATCATGTGGCAAGCGGATTGTGCTGGCTGCCTTTCACATTTTTGGAGAGTTGAAATTCGTTTTGATTTAACGATACGACCAGATACCAGTGGAGTGGAGTGGAGTGGCTATGAAACTAAATCGAGCAGAGATGTCTGAAAAATAAGTGTAAAATACAGTAAAAACAATTACAATAAGTGCCACCACACCAAAACGACTCTCGACCATTTTGCTTGGAAGGACGACTGTGGGATTGGGAACTCGGTAAGCCCATGATCATTCATTCTGGAGCTCGCTGGAGATCTGCTGCAAAGTAATCAAGGAAACCTCAAAAACGTGGCATACTTTTGGGCTGACTTCTGCTCGTTGGCATGATATGAAATTCTATTCAGCCCAAAAGTATGCCACGTTTTTTGAGGGATCTGCAAAAAATAATGGCGTAAAAGCCTCAACTTTGGGCCAACTATTTCGCGGCTAAAATGCCGATAGTCACTTCAAAAATAAGCACTTCTTTGACTAACTTTAATCTAACTGGCAGCGATAAATCCTCTTTGAAAATTCAACTGCAAAGATTAACAAAAACTGCGCTGGAGACTGCCATCTGCCAATTGCCGCAAAAGTTGCTGCCTCCGGCACTCGGCTCTGGCTTTAGCTCTGCAGGGAGTGGGGTCGGGGCGCCCATGGCTGGTATAAAGAGCTTAGAGGTGCTAATCCAAAGGCGCAGTGAAAATCGCAAAATCTGATTGCAAAGTTGGCCTGACAAGCAGAGCAGAGCAGAGCAGCGGGAGGGGGAAGGGGAAGGGTAAGTAAAGGAACGAAATGGTGCGATGTCATGCAAATGTGGCACATTTAAATGCTTTGCCTGGGCAGGTGCATCCCAGTGGAATGCCAGACGCAGTCCCACACCCATGCAGTGGTGCAGTGGTATCGTTTTCGCCAGACTTGTCTGATGTCGATTCCGAAATTGCCGGTGCCGTGCCAGAGGCGCCTGTCACTGGAGAACGACAACGACCGCAGGTGCATTCATCTCTCGGCCTCTCTCTTTTCCCCTTTCCTTTGCTGCGAGTGTGGAGTATCTTATTCTTATTTACACTCTTTTCAACTTCTGTTGTCAACTGGCGGCAAGTGCACTTGAAGTGTATCGAATTTGTATGGATTTCGCTGGCAGCCAATAATTTGACACTTGCACTGCGGCCAAGTGAAACGAAATGAGACAGAAACGAAAGAGGGTGGCAAGAGGTGGGATTAAGAAGACGGGAGAGAGAGCTCTTCCGATGTCGGAGCCGCTTAAGCCGAAAGAGCGAAATCCTTGAATAAAAGTTGCCAGCTTCTTCTCTGGCACGCGAGGGCACCATAAACCAGGAAGTACCAGAGAAGAGATTCTCTTACAAGTGTATATGTGCACTGTGTGTGTGTGTGCGTGCATAAATGCATGTTGAGTAAGCAACAAAGCCAAGCACACACGCAGACAAACAAACAAACGCACGCGAACTCAATTGTCATCACCATAAAAATAACATAAAACTTTTTTACGACTCCTGTGGCCGCCTGCGTAAGTCTGTTAAAGAAGGGTTCCCCAGTGTCTCTGCAAGGGGGCGGGGGGATAGTGACATGGGGCTTATGGAGTAGGTGGATGCTGTGGATGCTGTCGCAGCACTTCAGACTTCAGGCCAACACATGCCTTGGCCTTAATTCGACATCGCTTATGTCACGGCGAGGGGCTCATTAAAGTTTCATTTGTTTCGTTGAAGCTGCCCCAACCACTACACCCATCCACCCATCCACTCATCCACTCTTTTCACCCATCCATCCATAGACTGCAATGCCTCCTCCTCCCACCCCAACTTTGTGGGAGGGGCACGGCACTCATAATTCTCCGTCTAAATGCCTGTTTGGCGAAGCGTAATTGATAATGCATTCAATTGGCCAGCCAATTTGCTAAAGTGCCTACCCCGCCCCCCTCAACAGTGGCACACATCCGATGCAGAAAGGAGAGAAGAGATTTCTCTCTTCCTGCAGGCATTCTCCTCCATCTCTCTATGGCTACTCCCAGTTTTCTCTTATGTTCAAACCACTGTGCAAACTCCTCGAAACTGCTCGACCTCCTGCTCCTCCTCAGTTCCTGTTACGGATATTGGCCGCGTTGTCAGAGCAGAGATTCAAAATCAACAACAGGCAAGCGGAAGGCGACAACAGGAACAACAATGTCTGACCGAACTGAGGCGTGCACTCATTTGCACTAAAAGCGGCATAAATATAAACAGGAAAAGTCGCCAGAAGGTAAAGCAGAGACCGAAAAAAAAAGAGGGAGGAAGGAAACACGAGAGAGAGCGACAAAATGGAGGAACTCGCCAAGAGCAAACGGAATGGGAAATCAGGAAAAAGAACGACAGGGCAGACAGACGATGATTGGGAGTGGGAGTGGGAGTGCGGGTGCGTACGCGGGGCAGAGTGGAGTGCAAATGAATTGCAATGCAGCCAAACGTGTGCCCAACTTAACGGTAATTTAAATGTTAATGCACAGCATCCAGCAGCCAGCAGCCAGCACCCAGCCTCCAACCTGCCACCTGCCACCTGCTCTACACTCCCCCCGTTGGCTGTTGGCTGTTGGCTGTTGGCTGTTGGCTGTTTGTTCGACTGCTGGCGTAACCGTTGTTAAATGCTGTTGACATCATTGGCTTTGGCCATTGTTGTTTGCATTGTGCCAGTGCCTCTTCCTGTGCCTCTGCCTCCTCCTGTGCCTCTGCCTCCGCCTCCGCCCCTTCCTTGTTTCTTCTTACTGCTTCTACCTGCAAAATAGCCAACGGCCCCGACGGCAGCCGCCATTTTGTCAATGCTCGTGTTAATGCTGATGATGTGGCCGTCTCCCCTCCCCCACCTCCTCTTTGCTCCTGATTGCACACACACACACACAGAGGAATCGCATCGCTTAGTGCCATGTTAATTAAAACACTTTTTCGGCAACCGCCCACAATTAGCCCTCATTTAAATAATACTCAGGTGGCACCCCCCCTACCAGTACTGCCTACCCCACACTCCACACTCGTATAATGGCACTGATAAAGGACTAAGTGGCAGGATAATTAGCTGAATGAAGGGTATGTACAGGGTATGCCCCAGTCGACTATTTTGAAGGTAATTTGCCCAAAAAAAAAGGGTCGCCGCTCACCTGTCATCGCAATGGAGGTCAAGACTCTGTGGACCTCGCTGGACATTAATTTAGCGCCAAAGTGGACAAACTCACGCATCGGGCTCCACACCCCTGGCCACCCCCTGCCACCCCCTGCCAATTGTCATATGTATGTGTGAGTGTGGGGTGCGTGTGCCATCATTTTTCATGCATATTTCAGGAGGCGTGTGCTTAATTAATTACAAACATCTAAATTGCGATGGCATTGGCATAAATTGTCTTTTAATTTGCGCTTCTCGGGTCGTGGGTCGCGGGTCGCGGGTTTCGGGTCTTGGCCTCCTCTGCACTTGATTGATGTGACCCCACCTTGTCCTCTTCCGCTCTCTGCCATCTCTCTCTCTCTCTCTCTCTCTCTGTTGGCCCACTCGACTGACTGATTCATCTTCAGGTACGAGAGTATTGACTGACTCTGGCTTTGACATTTGATGCCGGTCGAGAACTCAATGGCCTTGACGTCGACGTCGACGGTTACATAATCGTGCCAAGCGTCCTCCCAAGGGGGGTGTGGGCGGGGGGGAAGAGGAGTTATGTGCGGACTGTGGTTGCAGACCCAATGATCTATGCACGCACCCGAAAAGCAACCGAATGTTAATTTCGCCTGCCGCCGCACAGGTATTCAACCGCCCACCGCCCCCCGAGGGCCCGGGTGTCCGGCTGCCCGGCTGCCCGGCTGCCCTGGTGGACTGACTAATTGACCCAGACACGGCGCATGAATGGCCGGCCCCTCATGCACCAGTAATCGCAAAATTCCCCTTCGATTTCGAGTCCACGAATCACGTCAGCCATAGTTGGGCACCCCCATCGGAGGGGGGTGGCGGGACCTCATGGTCAGGGTCATCAATTTAGCCGACTCGCAGTGCCCGTGCTGCGTATGTGATTTCAATTTGGGAACGATTCACAGGTTGAAGGAGAACATGAATCATTTTGAATTGCCCAAATGAATGTGCATAAATCGCGTGCCGAAAGTAGGGAAATCCGCGGAAAAGTATGGAAAGGGATAGGATATGGGGATACTGCGGAGTACACATAATAAAGTAGTGTTTAACGAAGTTGCAGCATCGTATTTCATAAGCCAGACAAAGCACAAGGCACAAGGCAGAAGACACATCTAACCAGTTGCCATATAATGCCCCACAATTAACCAGAAGCCACGAGCCCAGCCAGGAGCCCAGCCAGGAGTCCAGCCAGGAGCCCAGCCAGGAGTCCAGCCAGGAGCCCAGCCAGGAGCCCAGCCAGGAGCCCAGCCAGGAGCCCAGCCAGGAGCCCAGCCAGGAGCCCAGCCAGGAGCCAGGAGCCGAGCCGAGCCAGACGAGACGGTCAGTCTGGCTCAGAGAGTTTTCGGTTTTGGTTTGGGTTTTGGTTTGTGTTTTGGTTTGAGTTTGAGTTGCCTTAACTTTATTGTTCTCATGTGGCAAGGAAGTGGATGCGGACGGCGGATGGCGGATGGTGATGGCGATGGCGATGGCAAACTTCCTTATAAGACATTTACCGACCGCACCTTAACCAAGCAGGATCAACATGGCATCCATGTATTATTTAAGCGCTGCGCATCCTTTTGCCGTGCCCTGCATAAAATTTTCTTTAGCGGAAGTTTGTCTGCAGCACAGGCAGGTCCCCCTGAACCCCCCTTTACCCCCTCCAGCTCCGACTCCTTGGCGTGCTTTATGTGTTTCCGCTCTCGCATTTCTTTTGCCATTTAAGTACACACCTAGTTGGGAGTTGGGAGCTGGGAGTTTTGTATCCCTCATCCTGCAGCTCCTCCTCCTGGCTGTCGCTCCTTTGTTCTTTTAGCTTCGACTGCTGGCCGCTTGTTTATGTCTCTTCTTTCGCCTTTCACTCGCTTTGCCTTTTCGTTTTGCTTCGTTTTTTGTGCCTTTGTTTGCGATTTCTATTTTTGTTTATTGCTTGTTTTGAACCTTGTTTGAACTGGTTTAAAATTTCTTGGCACAGGCTCGACAATCCGCCCATTGGCAGGCTCAACCGCAGTGGACCAGGACCAGGCCCAAGCAGGAGCTGGAGCTGGAGTTGGAGCTGGAGTTGGAGCTGGAGTTGGAGCTAAGGATATATGTAGCTGGAAACTGTAGCTTTAGCTGTAGCTGGAGGAGAGCTCATAACTTTGTTACACACAATTAACAATTTGATGCCTTGCCAAGTCTTCCTCTCCTCTCTCTCTCTCTCTCTCTCTCTCTCTCTGTGTGTGTGGCAGGCACATAGAACTGGCAGTTACATTGTTCCTGCGGTTGCCAAACAACCAGGACGTCGACGACGCCGACGACACACGAGCCTTTAAGTGGGCGTCTCTAATTGAAAAGTGCAGCCAAAAATAAAACACACGTCCAACTCCCACTGCCACTCCCACTCCCACTCCCACTCGCAGTGCCACTCCCACTCCCAGTGCCACTCCCACTTCCTCTGGGTGCTCCAGGTGCGCCTCGAGTGCACTGCAATTGCCACGTAAATTTTATGCGCTGCTAAAACTTTGCCCGCAGCAGCAGCGGGGGGACGCGAGAGTCGAGTCTCCAGCATACCAAAGCTTTTGCTTGAAAAACTTTAAGGTCAACTTGTTACTAAAGTTGCAACAGCCTCAACCCCAACGCCCACCCCAAGCCAAGTCTTAGACCACCCCCAACCCCACTTCAGCATAGGGATGGCAGCGTGACAATCCAGGTGAGAAGCGTGAGGAGAACTAACCCTAAATCCCTTTTCTATTCACTCAATTACGTAATGGATATTGCCAATAGAAGGGTCAAGTTTTGCCCCAACTGAAAAGCTGGCAATTATTAAGTTTTCTCACAGCTGGTTAACATTTTTCTTGTTGGTTCTGTAGTCCTGAAAACTGTCCAGAAAACTGTCCTTTAAACTATCCTTTAAACTGTCCTGTAAACCACTTAAATGAAAACTTCGATCAGGTAATGATATTTAAAAGTTTAGAGTCCCAAAAGAGGGGAATCCCTGTGTGGCATTAGTCCATCTCTAGGCCTGCAGCAGCTGCCACATCGGCCCAAAAGGCAGTGCAGCGGGTTGGAGCACAGCTTGCTGCATGCCGCATGCTGCCTGCTGCTTGCTGGTAAATTAGCCAAATGGCCGCTAAGTGTTCGCTTTGCGTTAAGGCGGCATAAAAATATGCAGCTCTTCAGGGCTGCGGCTGCTGCAACTGCGACAGATGGCCCTGGCAGCTGCCCCCTCCCTCTGGCACTCTCTCTCTCTCTCTCTCTCTCTCTCTCTGTTCTTTTCTGTGGCTCTTGACCTTCACCTGGAATGCCAATGGACATGCAGAAGTTTACCTGGTAGCAGGATGCCAGCTTTGCGGGTGTGTGGGGGTGCTGCTCCGCAAACGATTTGAAAAATTTATTCGAAAACATTTTGTGCCAGTCAACGATGTAGAGACAGCGAGGGGCAGGGCAGGGCAGGCGAGGGCAGGGCAGAGATTCAGCTTCAACGGCAGGCAGGCAGCTTCCGTGCCCCGTGCCCCGTGCTGGCTGTCCTGGCTGTCCTGGCTGTCACCCTGCATGAGAAATAGCAATGCTTACTAACAGGATATGCTGCCAAAAACATTTTTAATAATTTAGCACACACATATTTTCACATCTTTGGTGAAATTCACTTTGAAGACCTTGCGGAAAGTATGCGCCCGATGTTGCCGAAGGGGCAGACGAGGCAAGCGAGGTGGCAAGCTGGCAAGCTGGCAGGGAGACGGGTTGCTGCCCCAGCTGTCGATGCCACGCCTGGGACCTGTGTCGACCCGGCGTTAGTGTTGAGTAATGCGAAACCAATTTTCGAGGCAGCATTATTTAGAATCTCAAACAAGAGGCGAGGCAGCTTTGATGTCAAAAGTCGTAACGTAAGGTTGCAGCAGTCAGTCGCCAGCTGAAATATGAACGGAGTGTAGGAAGTACAGGGAGCACTAAGAGCAGACCTCGAGGCATAACATTTGGCCACACAAAGTCTCAGGGTGCACACACACACACACAAATTAGTGGCATGCAGAAAGGGATCGCATCGCTTCGGTATATTCTGCTTAGCAAAAACTGCTTAACTATGCCTTTGATGTACTCCGAATGCCGCAGGCATCATCACTCCACACCACCCCTCTGCCACACCACCCCTCTGCCACTCTGCCACGCCGACTCGAACTCATTATGCTTAGTGCTTAGTGCAGCTGCGACTCGGCTGCGCCTCGGCTGCGACTCTCTGCTTTAATTCAATTCGCAGCGCAGGGCGTACATGGCGTATGAGCAATATGCGTTGCCATTGGCCGCCGGTGCGTCAACATTTGCCAGCCGCACATATCCGTGCCACGAAATTGATTTTGACCAGACTCCGGCGATGACAGGCGCTGCCACTGGGAGACAGCATCTTTTTCCGCTTTGCCACAGCCACCGCCACACCGCCCACCGCCCCAAGGTTGCGCCTGAGCGAGGAGTGTCGTGTCTGTGGCACACAGCAGTTTCCAATTGACTTTGGAACAGCGGCTTACTTAGATGTAGACTGTGACTGTGTGCCCTTTTGCGGGCTTGCCTAGGGTATGCCCTAGTCAGTCCTTTAGTCAGTGGGCTAGCGGCTTTGTCTAGCTTGTTGCCAAGGCAAACAGAGACACGCTCTTACATCATGCGCTGTTTGAAAATTGAATTTTAATACACAAAAGCCCAACCCCCAACCCCCAACCCCCGACCCCAAGCCAAACCCACACATGCAAATGGGCCCTTTCGGCCCTTTCTTTCTTTGGCTCAGTTTTCAGTTTTCAGTCTCATTTGGCTTAGTAGATTCTGCCGGCAGCGCAGAGTTTCGAGTTCATTTGTAGAGTCCAAATCTGCAGGCTTGTCCTTGTCCTGTCTATTACTGATGTCCGGATCAATCGAGAAGGATTTCTGCATATTTTTTGCCTAGGCCTGTGCCCTGTCTCTGTCTCTACCTCTCTCTCTCTCTCTCTCTCTGTCTTTCTGGTTCTCGAGGTAATTTGGTTGAGTTGATTGTGGTGCCTACAGGGCAGGACTCTGGCAATTGGATTACCTGCTCCTGAATTCTAGTTCTACTACTGCTTCTCTCTCTCTTTCTCTCTCTCTCTCTCTCTATGCACTTGCCAAATTATCCTTCTCCTATCTTTGTGTGTGTGTTCTTAAAAGAAGAACTTGTCGACATGGACAACTTCATGGCCTGTCCATTGATTTCCTAAATAAATTTGCCAAATGCAGCAGACTGCTGACTTTTTATCTCATTTGACCTGCGCTCGTATTTATTTACCCAAGAAAAAACAAACTGCATTTGGCCCTAAAAAACAGAGAGCAACAAAATCTTGAAATTACATTTTCAAGTAACTTTCACTCGAGCGCAATGCAAACTAAATAATTCATGGTAGCAGCAGCAGCAGCAGTTGCAGTTGCAGAAGCAGCAGAGGCAGCAGCAGAGGAAGCAGCAGAGGCAGCAGCTGGCCAAAGGGTGGCAGCATAGCAGGTGTGTGAGTGTGTCTGTGTGTGTGTGTGAATACATTTAAATAAACAGCAGTCAGCGTCCGTTGGCATTCCCCATTCCCCATTCCCGATTCCGATTCCGAGTTAACTTTTTACCAAAGACCCGAAACGGGACAGGACGAGTCCTTGTGGGTGAAATGATAACGTAGAAGCGTGTGTGTGTGTGTGTGTAGCTGTAATGGGGTCTTGGGGGATACCCTTTGTGTCCTCGCTGGCATCGTCATGCCAAAATAGGCAAGTTCACTCAGGCAAAGCAATTGCACAAATGGCCAATTCTGCTCGTAAGCTGGAACTGGAGATGGAGCTGGCGCTGGAGCTGGCGCTGGCGCTGGAGTTTTCTTCGCTTTCGCTGAGCGTGTTTCGTCAGGTCAGGTCCCCGGCCCTATACCTCCCCCCAGTACCCAATCCCCAATCCCCATTCGGTTCCGTTCGTTTCTGGCTAAAACACTGCAGTTCCGTAAATATCCAAGAGGGAAAAGGGGGAAAAAGGGAAAAGGATGTGTGCGTACATGTATGGCTGTGTGTGCTGGTGTGTGTGTGTGTGTGTGTGTGGGTGTGTGTGCTGGTGTGTAACGAAGCATAGATAAAATACACAAAACACAAATAAATACGAGTGCGAGTGCGAGTACGAGTACGAGTGTGCGGCACTGTGTACGCTCTTGGCCAAAAGTTTAAAGTGCTAAGAAAAAAATCAGAATGCGAGAAGTTTTCCCAGGCAGGAAAAGTGGGAACGGGGCAGCGGGGTGGCGGGGCAGCGGGGTAGCTACTAGCTGATTGCATTTAACTGGATTCCAGCCAGGCGCAACGAGCGGCCACGGAACGAATTGAAACGGAACGATCCCCAGGCATTGACTGGGACATACACACACATACACACATGTGTGTGTAGCCAGGGCTGGGGCACACATCTTTGAAAGAGAGAGCATTGCAGCATGACTTGCAATCCCTGTATTTCCGTATGCAAGGCATCGATAAGGGAGGCTTTCGAGGGAAGGACAATCAAACCAATTCAAATGGGTTGGTCGCAAGGAAACAATGGCATAGTAGAGCACAGGACATCCAATCATATTAATGAAGATGCTTGACTGAAGTTCAATTGCAGCCAGAGATGGATGCTGGGCTTATCAATGGCCCACAGCCGCTGCGATTAGCCCAATATTCTAAACAATGCAGCAGCAGCCGCAGCCGCAGCCCTAGTAACCATCCCCACACTTATACATGCATCGCTGCTGCCTGGAAACGGAAACGCTCTCTAATGCTCTCTCACTTGCCAAGGAGCTCTTCATTGCCGGAAATGTGCGCTCCATGTGGAGGCAATGCCCAATGTTGCAAATGCCTGGCTACACTGAGAGAAAGAGAGCGGGCATGCAAATAAATCAGTTGCGGACGGAAGGGAATCCATTTAGTTCATCCTCTTGACCTGGTTCTGATTCCTGGGGCTCGCACTCGCTCGGGTCCTTGTCCACGGATTGTTGTCATAATGCTAATTGCATTTTTATGCACTGCCATCGATGCAGTAAATTCAATTTAACGGAATTGCCGGAAACGTAATTAAATTGACGTCGACGTCGAGTTGGCTGTTGCCTTATTCGATTAACTTCAAGCAGACACGGAGCTGCCACTGCCACACTGCCACGGAGACTGGCCACGGGGACTGGCCACGGAGACTGGCCACAGATGACCAGAGAGAGTACTGCCACAGGTCCATATGGAGGGGGAGAGGCTGCTGCCTCTGAGACGTGGCTGTGGCAGCGTATTTGCTCGTGACACTTAAACACATGCGAGAACCCAACTGCTTTATGCTTAATTGAGTATTATCCCTGTTGCACATGGATGGGCCCCTGTCTCGGTGGGGCATGGGCATGGGCATGGGCATGGTCATGTCTGCAAACAGCAGCTCTGTTTGCTTAATAGCATGGTCAGTAAATTTAATTAACTTCCCTTAAGGATACATGCAACATATAATAAAAGCAATGCAGCCAGCCAATGTGGCAGCAACAAAACGTCGCAGAGAACGAAACAAAGACAGGAAAAGCGACAAAAAAAGGAAATGTTGCAAGAAGAAGAAATGAGGAGGAGACAAACTCCAACGGCAACGGCAACGGCAGCTTCTGTCTTCTGTCCCATCTTTGGCTCAAGTTGCACTGGGATTACCAACACACACACAGACACATGCATACACATGTATATGTATATATAGAGAGAGAGAGAAAGAGAGAGCGAGAGACAGCATGGACAAGACTTGGCTGGTGTCCTGGCTGGCTGATTGTTGGCTTGCCGTTGCCGTTGTCCTTTGAGATGTTGTGCAAACAAGCAGCTTAATGTCAGTCGACACAAGACAAACACAAGCGCTCACACACACACACAGGACACACGAGCACACACACACACACACAGGACACACGAGCACACACACTGGGGCAGAGTGAACACAGAAATTAACTTCTTTTTGATGAGCATATGTTGCACAGACGAGCAACCGAGCAACCGAGGAACAACGAACCCAAAAAGCTGACTGCCGGGAATAAAACACGCTCAAAGCTATCATTGCCACAAATTATAGTGCGCTGGCCTCTGCCTCCACTTCATCTTCCTCTTCCTCTTCGTGCCTCCTCTCCTCTTTGGATGGCAGCTGCGGCCTTGCATATCTTGCCTCCTCCTGCCCCCGAAACTGATGCAGATTCCGAATGCGATGCCGATTTCGATTCATAATTCATAGGCAACCCCACTTTGCATGCAGCCGTGGAGCCTGTGGCAGTGCTGACGGGGCGTCACGTAGCCCTGGTTAGGTGCTTGCCGCTGATCACCGAGGCAGCAGTGGCAGTGGCAGTGGCAGTGGCATTGTCTTGTCTGGCCACGTTTGGGCCATAACAAATGATGCACTCGACGGCGCGGCGCAGCGCGGCCGGCCAAAAGTTCGCTCAAGGTGAATTGAATGTTGAATTGTGGCTGCCCCCCTGACCCCTGCCCCAGGGCAGTGCGAGGATGCAGCAGGATGCCAGAGAAGGCGGTATGCAGGCTGCAATTTGAATGCCTGAGTATGGGCATGTGTATGTGTGGAGTTCATAGTTCAACTGGGAATTCACTTCAAGATATGTTTGCCCAGGAATAGAGATTTGTTTTCCTCCAAACGGTATTGAATCTCCTTTTGGATTTGATCCTTAACCAGGCTACTATTTGCCATTAGAGCTGCCATTTATGTCGTTCCTTCTACTACTCTTCCTCCTCGCTACTCCACTCCCCTCCACTGAGTGATGGGCACTCATACGCAGCGTGGGCCGTTCAAAAAACATTTAATTATGCCTGGAGCAGGAAGAGGAAATCACGCAGCAGCTCTGATGAGGCATGCAATCAAAGTCAAGCAGCTGGAAACGGGAGGAAGAGAAGCTACAAAAAAGGCAGCCATTAATATGGCCGTTAACATTGCGGTTAGTGACGTTGCCACTGCCACTGCCGCTGCCATTGACGTGGCCATTGGCTTCTCCGTTGCCCGCTGCCGCATTGCCCTTGGCCATCGGGAGACGTGGCATGTGGGCATCATGTGGCCCCACTGGCATGTGGCAGTTACGGCAGTGCTGCCAGCGATGGCAGCTGTGTGTGGCAGTTGCATTTAACACTCTCATCGACATCGCATCCGCTCTGGACCCAGGGATCCTGGAGCCTGGACCCAGGACTGACTGTCACTGCCAGTCGGCTAATGTCGGGGCCCACGCGAAAGTTTAAGGCGACTGCCGCCAGTAAAAGCCATTTAAAATTACGTGCTTGGATTTCTCACCCGTCCGTGTGGATCCTCCTCTGCTCCTCCCCCCGGGGTCCTCCTCCTGTTCGGTCCTGGCTCCTCTCCTCCTGGCTCCTCCCTTCCTGGCTGGTTATTGAGAGCTTGAGTACGTGGACGCAGGCTCCGTCTCTCTGGCCACACGGCCAGGTTTGTCACTTGAAATGTTGCACTTGTCCTTCCCTAACCCCACCCCCCAAACCGCCCTCCCCCCTGCAGCAGGGGTCTCGTATGTTGCACATAATTTTCACATAAACGAAAGCCTAATATAAAAAATTCGTGCGAATCGTGACCAGCAAACGCAAGCGATACCATGGACAGAGCCAGAGCCAGAGCCAGGAGCAGAATCGCAGGACCTGCAGCAGGAAGGTAGACACATTGACTTAAAGACTTTTGGCCCAACCAAATGCAGGCATTACCCAGGGGGTTGTAGGTTGTGGGGGGGGTGGCGCCTGCCCATCAATGTAATAAATAAATCAACTGCAAAAAAATGTTGCGCCCGCATCGACATTTTAAGTGTTGCCCATTGACTTTTGATTGCTTTTTGGCTGGGGCACAGACCCTCCCCTGGGAGGAGAGAAAACCACAAAACGAAAAAACGAAAAAAATAGAAACGAAAAGGAGGGAAAATTTAATGAGCTAGCCAAAGCCCCAAAGGGGAGCGGGAGGGGGAGTATCTGCCCCGTGGAATGTCTGCCACAGCGGAGTAAACTTCTTTTTTGTTCGGTTGAAACTATTTTCAGCAAATTTGTCAAATTAAATTGCATGTACAAGAGGCCGCCGCAGCAGCAGCCATCCCTTCGAGTGCCCCAAGTTCTGCTGCTGCTGCCGCTGCTTCTTGGGGCGGATTGAATTAAAAGTTGTTGCCGCGATGCGGTGGCAAGGGGGTGGGGGGGACAGTGGCCCTTGTCAGTTCTTTGGTGTGGAGTGAGAAGTCCTTTAACAAGTAGTCCCTGCAAAATGCCGCAAATTAATGTGCATAGTTTTTGTTTTCTGCTCGGCGGTTTGGCATTTAATTAAAATTGTTTACTAAATATGCTTGAATTTGTGGGCAGGGCAGGCCAAAGCCTCCTCCACCATCCACTAGCTCCACCTCCCCCCTCCCTCCCCCCCAGTCTTGGCTTTCCGAATCAGGTCAATGCACAATTCAATTTACGCGCCTCTGTGCAAAATCACTGCCTGGCCGGGAAATCTGCTTTGTAACCAGAGTGACAAATGTTAATTAAGGCATTGCCTGGTGCACCCACCCCCTGCCTGCCACCCCTCTTCATTTGATGGATTTTAATACGGGTTTGCAGCCCTCCGCGGCGCCGCCTTGTTGAGTGCTCACGAATGCATAAAAGTCAAGTCAGAGAGAGAGAGAGAGAGAGAGAGAGCTAGGAAAAATGCATTACAATGATAATGTTTCGCTCCTTACAGCCTTTGCCACTGCCACTGTCCCCACTGTTGCCCCTGCTGTTGCCCCTGCTGTCTGCTGCTGTTGCTGTTGTCTGTTACTGTTGCCGCGCTACATAATTCAGCAGGACATGAACTGACAATAAAATTTAGTGCTGAGCTCGCATAATAAAGTCGGCCGTGGATAAGAGAAGACTCAGAGAGAGAGAGAGAGAGAGAGAGAGAGCGAAAGCAGTGCCAAGTGGCAAGCTGCAAGCGTCTTGTCCAGTTCTGCTCCTGTTGCTCTGCTCTGAAAACTAAAAGCAAAGTCATGCGGCCAGAGCTGTAATGAAAAAGATGCTGGCACAAGCTGGGATGGAGAGAGGGGGGGCAGTGCCAGTGGCACGGGGCAGGGGGCAGGCTGTAAAAGTGTAAGTTGGCATTAAGTTGCAAGCATAATGAAATTATTTCTCAGGCCGCTCAGACGACAACAACGGAACGCATCGCTGCCTGCCGCTTGCCGCTTGCTGCTCGTTGCTTCAGTTTTGTTGCCACTGATACTCTTACTACTCCTGTTGTTGCCACTGCCACTACCACTGGCACTGCTGTGGCTCCTGCTCCTGCTGCTCCTGCAAGTAGAAGCGCCGGCACATAAATACTTCATGCTTAATTGTCCTTTTGGGTGTAATTTCAAACGCTGCCACGCACACAGCAGCAGCAGCAGCAGCAGCACGAGATGACAGCTCTTAAAGCTGGACTAAGCTCCATCCACAGTCTCTCTCTCTCTCTCTCTCTCTCTGCCCCTCCCCTCCCCCTCCCCTGGTTAACTGCTGCTGCTGCTTCTTCTGCTTTGTTGCCTTTGCGTCATTCTTTGTGCTGTAATTTTAGCGCTTGACACAAAAGTTGCAATTTTCGCTAGTCGGGAAAAAACGAGAGGAGTTTAGCGGAAAAGCGAGACAAGAAAAGAGGATGGGAAACTGGATGGCAAGCTGGGGAGGGGCCCAGAGGGGGGGAGCTTGCCACGAGGGTTTTGGCTGGCTGAAAGCTTCTAAAACTTTTGCTGCTTGTTAGTGATCCCCAAATTGAAGCAAACGCACTGCAAGTTGCAACCGTGGCTCACACTCATGAATGGCCACGGCACTCTGCGATTCACCCAACCATGCCACACAGCCTGGCCGGCCACACTCAAGCCTCGTTCAGACATACATACATACATATATAAACATTCATTCTTTTGGGCCATGGAACACCCTGAATGTCTCCATTGAATGCCATGAATGTCCATGGATGAATGCAAGCAGGAGACATTCACAAATGGTCAAGTGAATGTTTATTGAATTCAGCACAGGACAAAACATCTTTCAACATTTAAATGCAACCAAATAAAAGATATCAAAAGAATTGTCTGACAATTGAATGGATTTCGAGATAATTGGAGGATGTTGATGATGTTTTTTCGTTAATAAATACACAAATTCCATAATCAATTATCCACAAGTTTCAAAGAATATCAAAGCCCCAATTAGCCTTAAATCAATTTAAAATTGTTCTTAAACAATTAGAGGGATAATCTTTCATTTTAAAGCGCTTTTCATTCCATGACTTTGGTGCAATTGTGGCAAGTGGCCATTGAGCTTCTGAAATTTAATAACTGTTTACACGCGTAAAGCGTCAACAAAGTGTGGTAGGATAACACTTGTATATAAGATACCATAATATACTACAACAACTATAATAATATATACCATAAGAATACTAGATGTAAGTACGGCCACATTATAAATGGGTAGACCGAGGCTCGAGCTTGGCTTGGCTTTTGCGTGGCTTGGGAAGTGAGCGGTACAGGAGAGGACAGTTTTTATTCTCTCACAAAAGGAATGAATGAATGAATGAATGTATGAATGCATTTACTCTCACTCCAGCAGCTGCTGTCATTCACACACTCTTCCAAGCCAAACCAAAACCAAATCCAAATCCAAAATCGAGCCAAAAACAACAAGGGGGTCCAGGTAATAGGATTCCCCGCAAACAGAGAATTCTCATCAATTTTTAAATTTTATGGCACAAACAGCAGCGCCAAAGAGAGGAGAGGGGCTGGGGCTGGGGCAGGGTCTGGGGCAGGGTCTGGGGCTGGGGCAGGGGCTGGGGCATGGCTGGTGCTGGGGGCGTGGCGCCTGCACGCTTGCCCACAAATTCTCTTTGGGAAATTAAATGCTACGTGATGGAGAGTTTGCCTCAGTTCTCCTCTTGTTCGATTCAACAGTCCAGTGCAGACTGTCTCCGGCTTCAGTGGGCGTGGCAGTGCGGCTAGTGTGTGTGCCCCATCCTATATATAGCCTTGATGCATAGCCCCTGCATAATTGGCGCCAATCATATTTATTAAACAGAAAAAAGCCCAAAAAAGAAAGCAAACCCAGAAATTGCAGCCGTTACTCTTCCGCCTGCCGCTTCTTCAGTTTCGTTTTGGCTAAAATAGAAATGAAATAAGTAGCTGCATGGCCAGGCAGGCGCTCATTAGCGGCGACATTCTAGCCACTCCCCTTGTCAAAGCCCCTCCCCTCCCCTCGCCAGTCACGCGCACTCATTTCCGCCCCATGGCGAAAGTTTTATGAGATTCATAACTTTTCCTTAGCATACTTTTTATTCCCGTTTTGTGTTTGCTGAGTTTTTTCTTGGGTCGCCTGGCGTCTCGTCACATTTTTATTGCTTGCTTAATTATGGAGTCACTTTACATTGACACGCTCTCTGGCCTGGCCCGGCCGGGAGTTGGACTTTGCTTTCGAGCTGTTATCCTGCTGCTGCTGCTGCTGCTGCTGGTGCTGCAAGGTCCAGCCATCCTGTCAGCGCACACCATGAAAACGATGCAAAATAAATAGAAAATAAGTTGGGGCAAGCCGCTTAAAAGTTACCCCGAACTATTGCCAACCGACCGACCGACCGACCGGCAACAAAGTTCAACTTTATCATAACCTCACTTTTGAATACTCCTCCTCCACTCTCTCCACTTCTTGCACTCTTTTTTCTGGTTAATTAGCAACAGAAGTGTCCTCTAAATTATTTATTAAGAGACTGAGACTTTTGCTAGAGCGAACGAAAGCTTTCCACCGATATTTTCATTCATTTTCATGATTGCCATGACAATTGCTGTTTCTCACCATTGGAGACCAGCCCCCCGGAGAGGGGGTCTGCTTGGGTTCATCAACAACAATTAAGTAAACACGAAAATGGCCGCCACCCGCTGCCTGAACTCCACCGCTTTACCCCTCAGTGGCACTCGCAATGGGGCGTTAAGTATGCGCCGCGTTGGCCGCAAGTGGCGGCGGTTTGGCTGAAAGCGCGAAATCTTGCAGCTCAGCCAGACTCCCCCTCAGCCAAGCCACAATGGACCATTAACTGGTTGACAACAACATCAAGCCCACTCGGGATGATGTTCCACCTGGCTGCAGGAGGCTGCCTGGCTGCTGGCTGCCTGGCTGCTGGCTCCCACAGTTGTCTAAACGCCAAGCCAAACGACACTTCCGTTCAGTTACAGCCTCAACCAAGCCCCGCTCCCCCTTGGTGTCGCGTCCAGCATTTACAGTTAACCACATTTCCGGATTTGCATCCCAGAAACTTCCGCCCCGGCGTTGCCAGTCGCCGGCTCTGTGTCCGAGTCTGCAAATGCCGAAAGGTAGAACCGACAGAGGAGACCCACAGTCGATGTGCAGAGTTTTGTCTGGTTTTCTGGTGGAATTTAGTGAAATTATTCAAGCAGTGCTGCTGCTCATACGCCGTGCAGTACGACGAGTGGCCCCAGAAGTCAGTCAGTCTCTAATGAATGAATCAACGGAACAAAGCAAAAAGTCTCCACGTACGGCAGGACACTAATGAAGTCCGAGCTCCTTCCGAGCACGTGCCTCGACATTCAGTTGCCTCTCAGTTTCTTTTGGCACAAATCAATTAGGTAAGAGATGTGGCTGGAAGGGAGGGGCTGGAGTAGCGGTGGCTGCCTTCTAATTATGCGCCAATGTTGGCATTGCAGTTGCCATGACAATCAAAACTTATTTAATGGCCACCGAACGGATCACACATGCACGGACAGGACAGGCTGGGGCATGCCAACAACTTTGTCCGCTAGCAACAACCCCCACTCCTGCTCCACACTCTATATACACATAAACAGTTTACAGTTGAGAAGTTAAAAGCATGCCAACACCTGGGAACATACAAAAGGAGCTTTACCCCCGGGGGGGGCAAAGCGGGACATTTGTGGCATTCACCTGATTTGCCTACACACACACACAGACACAACGACAGCAAAAATTCTGACAGTTAACAAATTTCTGTGCAAAAGTTTGGCACAGAGAATTATGCCCAGGCAAGCAGATAGACGGAGAGAGAGAGAGCGGGAGAGAGAGAGAGGCAGAGAGATGAAATGAGTGTCCTGGAAGGGCAGGCCAGAGAATTGGCGACAAAATTAAGTGAGGCATTCGTGCGTGGCCGACAAAGGTGAGAACCTGCAAACAATTCCCCACGTCACAGCCTTGTGGCCAAACAACTTTTCCCCGACTCCCCGACTGCAGATTTTCCCACTTTCCCACTCTTTTTGCTGTCAATTTTCCTTTTTTTCTGTCTGCTGGCAAGTAAATTAATTAGAGCCATGTTCCTGGCTGCACTTGCACCTCCACTTTTACTGTTTCATTGTTTCATTGTTTCATAAACCCAACATTCGACTGGTGGCAGTGTGGCAGAGATTGGAGAGAGATTTTTTGGATTCAAGCTACAAAAATAGAAAGCCAAATTAGTTTTTTGTTTCATTTTGAAATGCCTTTATGGTTTTCCATTCCCTTAATTGGAAGAAGGTCCAAGGTCCAAGTATTGTTCTGTCCATGGGAGTGCGAAATGCTATCCAGTTAATCCTTTCAACAAGGACCTTAAAGTCAATCGCTGGCCAAGACTTTGAGCAACAGCTGCACAGGACGTGGTCGGCAGCAAATAGTTATTGAACAGAGAGAGAGAGGAGAGAGAGAGAAAGAGAGAGCGAGAGACATGCTTAGGGTCGCATGTTTTGGGGTTGCCTTGTGGCTGCGGCGGCGGCGGCTGTGTGGCACCGCTGCCACTCCATCCCCTTGTAGTTGTTTCTGTTGTCGCCTGTCAGTGGCGCATATTGTCCAGCCGCAGACGCTCCTCCTTCAATGGCCGTTGTTGTTGACCAGCAGCACACTAAGATGCTGATGATGGGCTGTCTTTAAAGCAGGAACAGCGAGTGGGGGCAAGAGCAGGGGCAGAGACAGGGACAGGGGCAGAAGCAGGGGCAGTAGCAAGGGCAGGAGCAGAGACAGGAGCAGAGACAGGAGCAGGGACAGTAGCAAGGGCAGGAGCAGAGACAGGAGCAGAGACAGGAGCAGAGACAGGGAGTAGGGACAGCAGCAGGGGCAGAGACAGGGACAACAGCAGGGGCAGGGGGGCAGCGACAGGACATCTTAAATCAGACTTCTCTGCGGCACACATTCAAAGCATGCTACGAATCTTGTTGTGGCAGGAGGCGGTGGCAGAGTAGAGGAAATTAAGTGCTGACCATTTTTCGTCATGGCATCCCCTAATGCTTCCCCTTCCCTCTGCTCTGCTCTGTCTCCCTCGCCTACCTCCCTCCTCCTCTCGTCGTGCATTCCTTTCGCTATGCACTATTTTCGGATTAAGTCCTGCGCCTGTCATGTTGATTTGTATTTGCCCTCTGGAGGCATGATGTGTGTGTGTGTGTGTGTTTGGGGGGGGTGGCAGGACCAATGTCTGCGGTTGCAGCTCTGTTGGCATTTGGCGTTGGTGTCGCCGGACACAAAGTTGAATGATGGCTTTTCCCCTCCCCTCCCCCAAGCGCTGCTTTCTCTCTTTCCCTTCTCGCTCTCTCCTCTTCTCTCTCGCGTTGCTCTTCCCTATTATTCTCTCCCCTCTGCTGCCCCTCCCCTCTCTGTGTGCGTGCCAGACCCAAATATTGTTAATCCCATTGATTTGTGTTAATGATTGCCATTGACACTGTTGACAGAGCTTTGTGCGTGTGTGTGTGTGTGTCTCCATCTCTAAAACTCCCTCTGCCCAGCCGTATTCCCATCCGTATCCGTATCCGTGTCCGTGTCCGTGTCTGTATCCGGTATTTCGGTTACGGTTACGGTTACTGGTCGTTGGTCTCTGGTCGGTGGAAAGGCAAATTTCATGAACGGCCACCGCAGATGCCAGCTGAGGTGCTAAATTCAGTTTTTGGCTTTGTTTAAATTTCCTGTTCCCCCAAGAGGGAATCTGCCTGCTGCTACTCCCCTCCCTCCTGCAGACCGCCGCAGGCCCCAAGGACACACCGCTGCAACTTGGTCCAGGCCAGGATGTGAGGGTCTACGCTCACACTCTCTCACTCTGTGTCTGTGTGTTTGTGTGTTTGCCAGGGTCCTTGGATTGTACTATTGATATTTCACGAGAAATCAACACAACACACAAAAATAGTCAAGAGCAGGCTTCCTCGCCGCACTTCTCTCCGTCTCTCTCTCTCTTCCTCTCTGTCTCCCTCTCTCTCTCTTCCACTCTGTCTCTCTCTCTCTCTCTTCCACTCTGTCTCGCTCTCTCTCTCTTCCACTCTGTCTCCCTTTATCCCTCTCTATGGCCATGGCTCTCGTTCCACCTTTGATGGAGAGATTTCTAACTTTGTCACCATTTGCAGCGGAAATGAAAAATCAAATCGAAGAAAGGCACAGGAAATGTAGCTCTTCAGCTCTCGCCCATCCCCAGCCCCACCCCCAGTCTCCCTCTTTCTCCATGTGTATGTGTGTGTGTGTGTGTGTGTTTTTGCTGTTTAAATTTAGCCAATGTCTATAGAACTGACTGGAGAGGCTCTCCAGTGTCTCTCCACTACACAAAACTCGGTATCTGTCCTTGCCCCAGCTCTCGCCCTAGTCGATGCCTCCCACATACATACATATATGCCTGTGTGTGTGTGTGTGTGTGTAAGCTATATCTCAATGGTTACCTACTTCTGCTGGCTTGTAAGTCCCTGTCATAGACATGAAATTGTGTTTTTATTGTTTTCCGCCACGTTGTTTCTAATACTCTTCCTGAAAAGTGGAGATGCCCCATGACGATGATGACGAGGAAGATGATAACGAAGAATGAATGCTAAGGACTGCCAAGGTATTTGATAGCCCTTTGCTGCGGTTGTCAGCTCCATTTCAAGCAGAAAAGATTATTTATGGCAGAGACTGTAGATGGAGGTTCTAATTTGCCTCCTGCTTTGTTCCACATTCCCTCTGCCTCTTAAGCGACTTGCAGCATGCAAAATCCTCTCCTAATTCATAGTTTTGCTATCCCAATGTCCTGTGGGATTCTGGCATCCCCTGGGAGAAGAGCATCCCCTCGTCGATGGCCCTTAAGTCAGCCATCATCTGCTTGTTTTCTCTGGGCATTTGTCTGCGCTTGAGACGTTTTTATCGTCTTGGCCATAAGCCTAAACAAATACAAACAATTTTTGTCCCAACAATGAAACAAAAAAATAAATACAAAAAAGAAAAGAAAAGAGAAAAGAGGAGAAGTAAAAGAGAGTACAAAACGGAAACTGTAAGGGCAACAAAGTAACTGAAATTCTCAAAAAATATAAACACTGAAAATCAACAGAAATCGGAGGTAGACAGACACAAACAAACCCAGCAAAAAAAGAAGAAGGTGGAAAATCAATTGATTCCGGATCAGACAGACAGTCACATACCCTCTCCAGTCCCTGCCAGAGAGACACAAACTGTTGCACCTAATTTATTGAAATCACTTACCGCAGATCCGACAATTCCCTCACAAGTTTTGCAGCTAATTAAATGATGAATGCCTCTGACGACAGCCCAGGGAGTTGTAGTAGTACTTACCACAGTGCGTGTCGTGCAGCACAGTAGTTGTTTCATCTAAGACGACATCTGCTGCATGCTGAGGCAATTCCCAGAAGTTTGATTGAACAATCGAATCATTTAATTAATAAATAAATAGCACACACACACACACAATGGCAGGTGCACAAGTGTGGCAAAACAATTAATTATTGAGCTCAATATGGGCTCTCTGGTGCATCGGTGCAACGGTGCGTATGCGTGACAACGTGTTGCAACATGTTTGTACTTGTCCCAATCGACAATCCAATCGACAGTCCTATTGTCGTTTACAGTTTACTGCTCACAGCTTTGCAGCTTGCAACTGCAACTTCCTGTGTGTTTGCTATTTGCTGGCTGCTGTCTGCTGTTTGATTTCATCGGCAAAATGAACCACAAATCAAACGGCCAAAGCCAAAGCTACAAAGTCAATCAGAGATAGGAAAAGAGAGCGGTGACAGGGGAGAGTGGAGAGGAGAGCGGTGACAGGAGAGAGTGGAGAGGAGAGCGGTGACAGGAGAGAGTGGAGAGGAGAGCGGTGACAGGAGAGAGTGGAGAGGAGAGCGGTGACAGGAGAGAGGAGGATGGAGAGCGGTGACAGGAGAGAGTGGAGAGGAGAGCGGAGAGCTGGCTGGCAGCTAGAGTGAGAGCAAATAGAATCTGAGATATCCAGTTTCAGTTGCAGCTACCCCTGGCAGTGCTATATCGCCTCATCCACCTGTCCGATCCAATTACCATATCCATCCTCTGGGCAGAGGTTAATTCTTAGGCCAAAGTATTCTCGGGCATTTAAGGACATTGCAATCCTCGAATGTTTGCCAATATTATAGGAAAATTTCGTATTTATTGCCACTTGCTTTTCAAGATTTTGGGTGGGTTGCCAGTGGGTGGGGCTGGTGGTCTGTGTGGCAGCTGTGTGAGAGGGTCTCTAAATGAACCGCAAACTAGTTGGCTGAGTACTTCTCGATGCGCGGCAACCGCAACAGCATACAGAAAGTTTCCACAATCGAAAATGATGGCCTCGAGGTTGCACAAGAGCGAGAGAGACAGAAAATGTAGTAAGTTCCTCTGCCTCCCACCGCCCGTTCCTTGCATTTGGTGGCACTTGCCGTTTTGTTGTAATGTTTCATTTTGTCTAAGCCGCCGCATAAAATCCGAACATTCGGAGTGGCAGCCATAGCCATGCCACTCCCACTGCCTCCTTGTGTGTGCTCCATTGCATACCTTGAGGCGCTTCGAGTAGTTCATGAAAATGTAATTAGTGCGCGATTTGAATACGATGGATGGATGGATGGATGCTTCATGGAATAGGAGGAGTCTAAGGAGGACTCTAAGCAGCTTTTCTTTGGTACAAAAGAATTCAATTATAATTGCATTATGGCCAAAGTTTCTGCTCATCGTAATGCGATCAAGAGATATTTCAAAATTACTATTAGAATGTATAAATCAATCAAATTGCTAAGTGGTGAGAGGAGGAGGAGGAGTGCTAGTGGTAGGAGGAGGAGTGCTAGTGGCAGGAGGAGGACTGCTAGTCGCAGGAGGAGGAGTGCTAGTCGCAGGGGGAGGAGTGCTAGTCGCAGGAGGAGGAGTGCTAGTCGCAGGAGGGGGACTGCTAGTGGCAGGAGGAGGAGTTCTAGTCGCAGGGGGAGGAGTGCTAGTCGCAGGAGAAGGAGTGCTAGTGGCAGGAGGAAAAGGAGTGCTAGTCGCAGGGGGAGGAGTGCTTTAGGAGGAGCGGGTGTGGGTGTGGGTGTGGGTGTGGGTGCGGGTGCGGGTGTGGGTGTGGCTGTGGGTGGGCCAGCTCTTGGGTTATGCCGGGTCGATTAGTCAGATGCATTCGAGTCGTCAGCGTATGACACTTAAATGGCTCAATCATTCGTGAAATCTGTTCATTTGCGCCAGCCAAGTGCACAAGCAAATTAATGTTGGAGCGACACATACACACATGCACACACACTCACACACTCAGAGGACATGGCACTCACGTGATGTGAAAAGGTGAAAAGGTGAATGAAATGAAATGAAATTGAAATACTCGTTTAAACACAAAACGCATCAGGCGCATAAGCAGGGAAATCAAGCGCGAAATTTGTGCAAAGCGATGCATAACTGCAGTTTCTTCTCACAAGAGAGAGAGAGAGAGAATGACAGGATCAGAGAGAGGGAGAGAGAGAGAGACTCTGGTGGGCCAGAGTCAACTAGAGGAATGTGTAGACAGCATTTAAGCTCTTCCTAGCCTAACATAAGCCCCACAGAGAGACAGAGACAGCCACTAAGTAAAAGAGACAGAGAGAAACAACGCGACAGAGACATAGACAGAGACAGAGACAGACAGAGACAGCGAGCAGTTAGAGAGATTGGCGGTTGGTGAACCGCTAAGGCAGCTGCCAATACACTGATGTTATTGACTTACTGTCGTGGCATGCAAATAACAATGCCCCACCCCACCCCCTTTTTCCCCTCCTCCTTTTGCCCATCGCACCGAGAGAGCTGGGAAAATATTTGCCAGTCGAGACAAAAATTGGCAGCTAAACAAAAACAACAACAAAAACAACAACAATGCATAAAATAAAAGTACATGCATACACTCAGAGAAAAAGGGCACTGTAACAGGTCAAATCTACAAATAAAACACTTTAAAATAAACATAATTTATGTATTAAATTGGTAGTAAATTTATTTAATTTAAATATGAAAATATTTATTTAAAATAAACATAATTGATGTATTAAATTTGTAGTAAATTTATTTAATTTAAATATGAAAATATTTCTTTAATTAAACTCCTTAAAATAAACATAATTTATGTATTAAATTTTTAGTATATTTTATATAATTTAAATATGAAAATATTTATTTAAAATAAACATAATTGATGTATTAAATTTGTAGTAAATTTATTTAATTTAAATATGAAAATATTTCTTTAATTAAACTCCTTAAAATAAACATAATTTATGTATTAAATTTTTAGTATATTTTATTTAATTTAAATATGAAAATATTTATTTAAAATAAACATAATTTATGTATTAAATTTTTAGTAAATATATTTAATTTAAATATGAAAATATTTCTTTAATTAAACACTTTAAAATAAACATAATTTATGTATTAAATTTTTAGTATATTTTATTTAATTTAAATATGAAAATATTTATTTAAAATAAACATAATTTATGTATTAAATTTGTACTAAATTTATTTAATTTAAATATGAAAATATTTCTTTAATTAGTATATTATATTTCTTTTTAGTATATTTTATTTAATTTAAATATGAAAATATTTATTTAAAATAAACATAATTTATGTATTAAATTGGTAGTAAATTTATTTAATTTAAATATGAAAATATTTCTTTAATTAAACTCCTTAAAATAAACATAATTGATGTATTAAATTTTTAGTAAATATATTTAATTTAAATATGAAAATATTTATTTAATTAAACACTTTAAAATAAACATAATTTATGTATTAAATTTGTAGTAAACATATTTCATTTAAATATGAGAATATTTCATTGATATATGAGATATTTATGCGTCTTTTCATATTAATGGAATGTTTTTAGGTAACCTTTTTCTCTGAGTGTATGTGAAGCAGAAGAAAAAGCATTCTCCATGTCATCAAAATCAGAAAGAGCCACCGACTTGGATCATTCTTACAGACACATTGAGAAGCGCCCATCCGGAGCAGAGATTTGCCATAGATCGGGAAACACTTATACTGGGAAATATACTTACACTTACTTATACTTATACTTATACTTGGGAAACACTTATACCTTCAGTGTTCATAGCTCATGCCGAAGCTCTGATCTGGCCCTAAGGGCCTCAACACTTATCGGGGGCTTTCAATCATCAAACCATTTGATTAATTGACAGCGCGATGGAACCGGTTTAACTGCGACTCACACTAGATAGATGATCTCCAGCCCACATGCTCGTGGTGACTCATGTGACATCATCCATTGTTCCCACAGATCGGTGATCAGTGAGCGGAGAACAGCGATCCAAGTCGGTTCCAGTGTCAGTCCCAGTGCCAGACCAGATCTCAGAATGCCAGGCCAAATAGGTGACAAACAAGTTAACAAAATTGCAGTTTATATAATTGAAGAATTTCCCTTTTTCCTTTTTTCTGCTAGTTCTGCTGCTGCTCTGCCTGATCCCGATGGCCGCCGCCGGCACAACGGCCCCGTCGCTGAGTGCCAGTCCGATTGTGTTCGCCCGCAACCTGTTCCGGGCCCTGAACGAGGACTCGCCCCCGCTCAATATGGTCGTCTCGCCGGCCGCTGCCCGGAGTGCCTTGACCCTGGTCTTCATGGGGGCCGGGGGGAGGAGCGCCGACGAGCTGCGCTCGAAACTGATGCTGGGGGCGGGCGCGAAGAACGACATTGCCAAGCAGCACGCCGAGTTCTGGGGCAAGGAGTGCACCTGCTCGGAGAAGGGCGCCGCCGTGCGTCTGGTCACCCGTCTGTATGTGAAAGACGATCTGAAGCTGCGTCCGGACTTCAATCCCAAGGCGATGGAGTTCTTCAACGCCCAGGCGGATGCCCTGAACTACTCGGACGCCGATGCGTCCATGCGGCAGGTGAACAAGTGGCTGGAGCTGCAAACCTTTCACACGGTGCGCAACCTCCTCACCCCGGCCACCTTCAATCCGGAGTCGAGTGTGATCCTCGTGAACTCCATATACTTTCGGGCCAAGTGGGCGCAACGCTTCTCCATGGACCGGACTCGCGTCGAGGACTTCTGGATCAATCCCACACAGCGCATGGAGCTGGCGATGATGCGTCAGATTGGTCGGTTCCGCTTCGCGGAATCCAAGAAGCTCAAGTCCAGCATCTTGCAGATGCCATTCGAGGACTCGGACATCAGCATGATGCTGATCGTGCCCCACGAGGTGGACGGACTGCCCCAGCTCGAGGAGAAACTGTCGCGCCTCGACATGAACGAGGTGGCCACCAAGGGACTGCACCACGAGGTGGACGTGACGATGCCCCTGTTCAGGATTGAATGCGAAATCGATCTGAGGGTGCCCATGCAGAAGGTGAGTCTCCACCCGACCCTCTCGAGGAGACACCTTTCACCTTTGAACTCGCTTACAGTTGGGCATATCTCGCATCTTCAGCCCCGGGCAGGCGGATCTCAGTGGTCTGTTCGCCAAGAAGTCGCCCCAACTGATCTCCGAGGCCAGGCACAAGATCTATCTGCAGGTGAACGAGTCCGGCTGTGAGACGGGTCCAGATCCACGTAAGTCTAACCAGTGCCCATCCCTGAGGACTTCTCTTATCCTTGTTTTCTGCAGCTGCTCGAGCTGCTGCCTTGAAGAAGAATCCCGATCGCAGGACCTTCCTGGCCGATCGTCCCTTCGTCTTTGCCATTCGCAACAACAAAACCGTCTACTTTGTGGGCCATTTCCTGAAGCCCTGAACATGAAATTATAACCGGAAAAATGTACAATGAGGCACACAAAATACAGCACCAACAGCAGTCTTAATTTGGGTGTGTGAGGGGGAGAGAGACAGCCAAACAAATGGCAAAATGGCTGCCCGGACAGATCGCTGATATGAAAGGGAAGGCAGAGGGAGGGAAGGAAAAGGGAGGGAAGGAGCAGGGAGAAAGGCAACAAAGAAACGGCAGCTGGAAAACTAAATGAAAAGTATCTAGTCGAAGCAAAGAGTTAAAGTATCCGACTACCAGATACCCTAGAGCTATGGAAGCTATAAATCAGGATACTTCCTCCCCTCCATGTCCTACTTCTGGTTCATGAAGTCCTCTCTAAGTAATCTCTGTAGATCCAAAACCCTCCCCTTTGCCAAGAAAAGCTGTTCGGCTTCTACAGGGTAAAAAAAGGCCACAGCAAACAAGGAAGAGCCGCATTGGGAGGGGGGGATTGGTATTGCTATTGGGTTTGACTGTGGGTGGGTTTGGGTTTGGGCCACCGTCAGAATTCTTTTGCCTGGTCCAGCCAACTTGTTAGCCAATTTTAAATACAACTGCTGCCACTGACAGTAATCAAGATTGCACGGCAATGGCTCGGCGCGGCTACAACAATGCCAAATGCCAGGCCATTCCGGCCAGAAAGGGCCGGCCAACAATTGAAAAATAAGTAATTTCTCAACTGTAGTGAACTTCATAGCAGCAGCGGCAGGGCAGGGCAGGACCATGGACCATGGACTCTGGACCCATGGAACAGCAGCTGAGACAAGCAGCAGAACGCGAACTAAAGTCCTGTGCAGCAAACGGAATCGGAATCGGAATCAGAAGCGGAATCGAAACTGGAGTTGGAGTCGCAGTTGGAGATGGAGTCGCGGGCGCGTCCGGTTGCAAAAGTTTGCCCATCCAATTCATCGATGATTGTCCCGAAGCTGCCGCCGGTTGATGCCCCGCTCTGCTCTCTCCCGCCGTCTGCTATTGATGGCCATTCCCGTTGCCATTTGCCGAGTTTTGTGTGGCAAATGTTTATCTTTCGGTTTGTTATGGCCACTGCCCTTGCCACTGCCCACTGCCACTGCCACTCCCAGAGGAGGCCTGGAGATGCACAAATGTTGCTGCCTCTTGTTTTTTTTGGGAAGGGGTCGAGGGGCGAGCAGGAACTGCCTCTAGTTGTGTCAAATGCTAATGTAAAATGTCACAATAATCGAATTACTGGAATGCTATCGAAATGAATTTGATGCCCGACTTTGCCAAACCGAATAATTACGAATTTATGTGGAATTTCGTATTTCATATTGCCAATAACTTAACTGGATAAAACGGCAAATATTCTCATCAAATTAATTGGCTGGCATTTCCCATTTCGGCAAACAGTTGCCCCACTTTTTTTGGCCAATTATGAATTTGATTCGATTGTGAATATTATGTGTGTGTGTGTGTGTGTGTACTCTGCCCATAATTGCATTTACAATTGCAACATAATAAATCAAGCTCGTGGGCGGAGGGAGTCGCAGGCAGCCCTAAAATGTAATCTAAAACCAATCAAACGCATCCACATGCAACAACGGGCGGCAAATGCATTGAGCATCTTCATTGGCCATGTTTTTGGGGCATGTGGGGCAGCTTATCATCATGGCAACACACACACCCACAGCGCACGCAAAACATGGTTCATAAATTGCATAAGCAAACAATATGAGTGCCACAACAATGAGCCAAACGAGAGCAGGCCACAGGATTCAACGGACCACAGAATCAATCCTGCCCCAGTGTTGCCATGTGAGCAGAATCCTGTGAGGAGTTGCACTTAAATACCATCATTATATGTACTACTTATGTATGTATGTACATATGTGCCACAATTGCATTTTGGATTATGAAAATGAATGAATTAATGAGATTTTCAGTTTATTTCATACATTTATTTGTGGATCAGCATGTCCTTAAGGGTTCTGGACCAGAAACCAGAGACCAGAGACCAAATGTGCAGATGTGCAGATGGGAAGACTCTCTACGAGAGAGCTCTTTCGGATACCTTTTGGTAGCCAAAGATATAGAAATATCTCCCTTTCTTTGCTCGCTCCAAGAGTTAACCAACTGCTGCCACACACATTCAAAGTGAAAGAGAGAGAGCGAGAGATGCCTCACCTATGCTTGTGGCAAAGCTAATCAACTAACTGGCAAGTTATGAGCAGCCTGCCCCTGCTCCTGCCCTTACTATATGCAAGTGTAATCCTTAGAGGCATCATCTAACTTATTTATGGTATCCCTGACTTTGACTTACGTGCCTGCCATTCGAATGAGTTTCAGCTCCTTGCGAGTGGTGGTGTCCTGTCTCTGTCTCCGTATCCGTTCCATTTGCCTATGCCCTTTGGCAGGATGCCGCCTATTACTTTGGCCTCTGCCACATGCTGCAGGAAATTACATTTCAATTTTAAAACGTCTCTCATTGCCAGCCATCCCGTTGCCTCGCGCAGAGCAGCGCAGAGCTCTCAGCCCTTCCTGCAGCTCGCAGCTCGCAGGTGGTGGCAAGTTGCTAGCGTGACAAGCGTGGCAGGTGTGTGGCAGCAGAGTGAGCGGCAGCACACAAAATGGCCTGCCATGAGCGGCACTTATCGCTCGACTGCAGCTTAAGCGCCGGTTAATCCATCACAAAAGTGCAGCATGCCTCGCCCACCCTCTAACCCCCCATCGACTCCCCATCCACCCCCTATCCACCCACCCATCCGACAAGTGCTTTGAGGCGTGTAAAGTGCTGCCGTTGCTGATAATAAGCCGTCATCCAAGCCAAAACTTCTGTTGAGCCAAAGCTTCAGCGTGCAACATGGACTCAACACTCGGACACGGAAACGGTAACGGCCAGATGCACAGGGCTTTTCATTGCGGTTACGCATACGCCGCATCGGCCCGAGGCTCCCTACCAGCACTGCGTTGCCACCAATGCCTGTGGGTGGGGTGGTGTGGGGGCATCAACTGATGGCAGCACATCCATTTCTCGCTTGCTGCAAATTGCAAGTCAACGCCAAGTGTCTTAAGTATGCAAAAAGAAATCTGTGCAGCATCCCAGGAATAACAAGGGGCAGTCCGGCATCTGGAAATCTGGAAATCTGGGAGCCTGGAGTGTGGAGTCTGTCTGGAGTCCGTTGTTCAAGCCGGAGTCTGATTCATGGCCGGACAGGTGATTTAAAAGCCATTTGTCAGCTGGAGGGGGGCCACTGAAGAATGAACTTTCACTGCCTGCCGCTCGCCCTCGCAGCGGGTGGGGTGGGGCGGAGTTTCGGGCGATTGGCTGGGGTCAGTGAAATTATTCAAATTATCCCCGGGAAGATTTTACTGTCAGGTGGGAAATGGCAGACGCTGCTGCTGCTGCAGCAATCAAATGGCCTTAGTGGCATTCTTTTATCGCCCATTCGCATCCGCGTCGTCTAGAAGTTTGACTCCATCTGGAAGGAGCTGACAGGAGCTGCTCCTGCTCCTGCTCCTGCCGACTGGATGTCCCATCTATTATAAGTGCTTACCACTCGGAGGCGAGCATTGACATTTGGCTAATGGCAAAAGTGTCACCAAAATGCAGACACAGACACACAGACTGAGGCACACAGACACAGACACACAGACTGAGGCACACAGACACTGCCAGAGGCACACAGACTGAGGCAAGCAGCTGTCAGAGGGAATGACAGAAGGGGCAAACCTGTACTCCAAATAGGGGCGTGGTCCCAGCTAAGCGGGCGATGATTATACGATGAATGTTTCAAGTGGGAAAACCAGATCGTAAATATTACTAAACAAACGTTTCGATGGCCTTGAGCGAACCCTTTTCCGGGGCATTTTCCTTAAGGCAATCAATCATTTGATTCAATTAATATAACGCCTCTCGATTATCATTTTAAAATATATATTTTTTATTTAAATTGCAACTATTTATCAAATCTTATCGGTGGAACCTTTGAAAGGTGGGGGAACAGTGCTACGCATCGCATATTATATAATTCATTAAGCAGCGGGAAATCCAATCCTCGACTGTGTGTGTGTGGCGTGGAGCCAATCAAAAGCAATCATAAATCAAATCATTTGATTCATTGATTAAATAGCAGACTGTGGATTTAAGTGTGTGTGTTAGCGATTGTGTGTGTGTTAGCAAGTGTGTGTGTGTGTGTTAGCAAGTGTGTGTGTGTGTGTGTGTGTGTGTGTGCGAGTGTGTGTGTGGCATGTGGCTTAACGCGCCTATTTAATCAAGCCCCAACCCCAAAACCCAGACACCACATAAATCCGATTCCATATCCTTCACGGATAACCTCTGCCTGTCCCCCTACTCCCCCTGTTCCCCTACTCCCCCTACTCCCCCTGTTCCCCCTTTCCGCCTGTCCCCCTACTCCCCCTGTTCCCCCTTTCCTTCTGTCCGTGTATATCGATTAATAACAAAGCCCAGCGTGAGACATGAAACAAAATTGCCAGCCTGGATTTGCTAATGTGCAGCACGTCTCGTCCTCTCCCCTCCCCTCCCCTCCTGCCTGCCTGCCTTAATGATTGGCCCCCGCACACTTAAGGCCGTAGCAGAAATATGGCAACAATTAAAATTCCTTTGGCCCATTCCCAACACACACACAAAAGCAATTAACTGTCAGATTTGATAACAATGACAAATACATACAAATGCACACACACACAGCTACATATAAGGATTACACTTGGAGAAAACAGGGCATAGCAAGGCGAAGAAACACATTCAAGTATGGCATTGTATTGCAGATTTATAATTATGTTCCACAGTGTATGGGCTGTAATTGAAAAGGACTCGATGGGATGACTGACTGAGTGCCAGCCAGGCTGGTAAATTACTAAAAAACATACAAAATATATACACAAAATACAGGCAGACTCCCACAGTCAGAGTCAGAGTGTGAAAGAGACAGGGACATACAGTGAGACAGAGAGAGAGAGAGAGAGAGAGCGAGTGAGTGGCCTGTCCCTCTCCCTGTCCCTGTCTGGGGGTCCCAAATGTTATGACAAGTGCTGTCGCTTCTTGTTTGCTTTTCCAGCATGCTGGCAAATTCTCAAAATTGTTTTTCCATTGCATGCGCACACACACACACACGCACACCCACACACACAACTATAGAGAAAGAGTGAGATAGAGATGGGCAGAGACAAGAGTGCACTTTTCTGCACTTTGCCACGTTCGGCTGCACACTTTGAGGCAGCAGCATATCGCGAAGACAATAACTCATTAACATAACATTTCATGCAACATATGCGCCAACATTTCGTCCTGTCAATCAGCCAGGGAGCGAGGGAGCGAACAACTTTCGCGACAACTAACACAAAACATTTTGACATTTGGCAAATGTCAGCGGGATGCCGACTGGCGACTATGTGGAATGATGGATGGGCGACAAGTCCTGCCTCTCTGAGAGGGGAAGCAGGAGGGGGAGGGGAGCACCTTTTTGCAATTTAAGAGAAGAAACTCAAACAACAGACAAATGACCACAAAATGTATTTTATTTTTGGGAATACTCTAAGTAGTTTGGAGGGTATGACCGATATGTAGAGTCAGCAGATGAATAGTCCTAGTAGATTATAAACAGGGAGCTAGAGAGGGAGCTAGAGGGGGAGCTAGAGAGGGAGAGGGGGGGCCTACTTTGTTGAAACAACGACGGGACTTTGTTATATGCCAAAGGACTCACAAAGGACTCACCTTTTAGCCAAAGCATCAACATCCTTGAGTCGCTCTATCCGGTTCCGCTTGATGGTAGCTGCGCTGCCTGCTGCAATTATAAACGTTGCACAATCAGCGTGGCGTGGCGTGGATTCGATGCTGCAAATAACTGCAAATACTGTACCAACAAGCCGAGTGTAAATCAAATGTAGTTCAAGTGAATAGAGAAGCATAAACTTGGTTAACATTATAGTAGTTCGAATAGTTTAAATATTCCTTATTTGCAATTTCCTTGCTGGCCTTAATTGGATGTTCATCTACTTGCAACTTGCAGCATATACTTATGTAGAGCATTCCCATTTCCACCATAAAAAGTCCCTTCATTTTTCGAAGAGAGGGAGAGAGAGAGAGAGAGAGAGAGGGAGAGCAGAGAACAACAAAAACAATGACCAAGAATAATTGCATGAAATAAAAAGCGGATTTGCATTTTAGATTCCCAACGTCCGTCTTCGTCTCCCCTCTACCCCCCCCCTCCCCCCCCCCCCCCCCCCCCCACCCCTCTACCTTTCTACAATTCTGTTGATTTTTGTGTTGTCATTAGAGGTGAGGGTGGGGTTTCCCTGTCCGCTGACAGATGACCGGAGGGACTGAGCCAGAGGGCTGCTTGGTCGCGCTGATAAGAAATGCAGCAAGGAGCAGAGGAGCAGAGGAGCAGCAGAGCTAGAGGAGGCGCAGGTGGAGGCCACTGAGTGAATGCCTGGCTCTGAATGGCTGCCAGCTTGTCACACACAAAACTAATACTCAGGACCATTTTTTATGACAGTCCCCCAGTTCCCCAGTTCCTGTCCAGCAGCAACTACTTTATGGAATGTGGAATGTTTTGCTGTTCTCTGTATACCCTACCTGAAAGAGAAGTTTAGAGAACAGAGAGCAGGATGAGGAACAATCTTTGGCTAAGCAATCCCTCGATTCCTACAGGGTATCCAACGTATCATACCCCAAAATCTAGACTTTTCTTTCGTGTCAGCCCCGTGGGCCTGGCCAGAATTTTTGGTGTTTAGTTACATGTTTGTCTTTCAAGGTGGGCCAAGGAGGAGGCTGGCGGGTGGTGGGTGGTGGGAGTTGATGAAGTGCCGGCTAGCTTTAAAGTGGGTAATATATTTTTATGATTCCCCAGCCCCCAACCACCCGCATTTGCGATTTCTTTCCCCGAACTTTCATTTCTACTTTTGGGTTTTTTTATTCACGCTCATTTCACATAATGCGAGAAGTTTGATGTGTTGTGATTTGCTTTTGATTGTTGGCATATTTATGTAAAGAAAGAGATAGAGAGAGACAATAAGAGAGAGAGAGACAATAAGAGAGAGAAAGACAATAAGAGAGAGAGACAATGAGAGAGAGAGACAATAAGAGAGAGAGTGAATGACAATGAGAGAGAGTGAAAGAAGCAGGAAGAAGTGTGAAGAGTGAGCAGGCAATTAGTGGGGGGAAATGCCAAAAAGTAAGTGTGAATATTTTAGTGAAATTTTTTCAAGCGTAACCGCAGTGCAAATAAATGCGAAAATTTCTTCCTGCTGCTGCTCTTTGGAGTGTGAGCAGACAATGTAACATGCAAATTTATTTCTCCTCCTTTTTGTCGGTGAGAAAGTGGACAAAAAAGCGTGGAGCAGCCGAAACTATTTGCCCAAACGGAACAAGCGAGCGAAACGAGCGAATGAAACGAATGAACGAAACGAAACGAAACGAAACGAACAGCTTGTCTAATTGTAATCCGAGTTGTAAGTCGTTTAAAACAGACAACGAACGACAAGGAGGAGGACCAGAAGGAGGACAGGGAGGAGGACCAGAAGGAGGACCAGAAGGAGGTTGAGAGGAGGAGGTTGAGGCTGCGCTGCAGGAGGATCTGGATCTGGACGAGCGTCGAGTACTCGAATTAATTACCCTCGGAAGTTGCTTGGTTAACAACGCGCAGCGAAATGGAACGGCACACGGAAATGCCCAGAGCCAGAGCACAGAGCACTGCAATGGAGAACTGGGGATAGGACTGGCATCTCTCTCTCTCTCTGTCTCTCTCTCTATCTGTTTCTGCGTTTGGGAATGTCATCATCAACGCCCCAAGTTCGTGTGCACAGTGTAGGATTTCGGGCACTGGACCTGGCAACTGGCAACTGGGAACCAGGGAAAGTCCTGGCCATGGACTTGTGGCCGCAATGCAATGAAATTGCGACCACACTATATATCTCTCCTCCTCTCTCTCTCTCTCTGTCTCTCTCTTTGCTGCTGTGACGTGCAAATGAATGCAGCGGAAATGAAATGAATTCGTTAGAGCCGCAAAAACGCAGCCAACGAGCTGCAATGAGAGCTGTGAACATTTCACAAACGGTTCGCAATTAATGAGTGCACGAGAAGTGCATCGTCCAAAGCGACCAAAGCGAAAAATGTGAAAAATCTATGGAAATATGGGAAAAGTTTCGAGAGAGAGATTGAAGCATGAAGGAGGCGTGTCTGGGCGGTCTGGGCGGTCTGGCGTTGACAGCCGCCGTTCATAAATATCATTGACTGTCGGCATGAGCAAACATGAACATATTAAGTATACGCAACGTTTGAGGCCAACCGATTTGAACTGTTGCTCCTCTCTCTCTCTCTCTCTCTGCTACCATCTGTCATCAGGCAATTAAGCCAAAAGGGATGTCCGCACTACCCATTCAGCCAGAGAACTGATGTATCTATCTATCTGATGTATCAGTATCTACAGCTTTAGCTATAGCTTTGGCTAGCATCTACATATGGTTAAAGTGCAGATTTTGAGCATAGTTTTAGTGGTCATCTATGTGCATAGGAGCACAAAGAGTCCTAGAGCTTTGTCCCAACTCCCAACTCTCCCGAGTTCTGGCTCTTTGAGCAGAGCTTAGCATAATGAGCTCAAATTAAAATCTTGTTAAAAGTGCAAAAGGCGCAGACAGCAAAGAAGGAAAAGAAAGTAGAAGTGGGAGTGGAAACAAAGACAGAGAGAGAGAGAGAGACAGAGAGAGAGAGAAGCAAAGCGCGAAAATGGAATATAGAAATTATTCACGACATTTGCACGGTTCACTCTGTTTCGCTCCGCTCCACTCCATTCCGTTCCATTCCGTTCCGTCTGCACTTGACTTACAGTTAATCCCGGGAAGCTACTTAAAAGTCATTGCGACAGCAGCAGCAGCAACGGCAGCAGCGTGCAACAACAACTGCCACACTGAGGGCACAAAGTGCAGCGAGAAGGATGAGCAGAAGGAAAGAGAGAGAGATGAAGATGAAGCTGCATGCTGGCAAAGAAAACTTAATTAGAAAATTATGCGCGCAAGTCGAAAGAGCAGCGCATTAGAGATGCGGATGAGGAAACGAGCAGCAACTTCCTAAGCCTCTACTCTACCCTTCCCCCCCTTCTGATACTCTACGCTGCTTATAATTTGCATATTAAATGTCACGAAGTGATTTTCTAATGAATCAAAAACCATCAAATTCGCCTACACCCATCCATCCATCCATCCATGGGCCAAGGCTAAGTCTGCTCCTGCTCCTGCTCCTGCTCCTCTCGAGCACATCCTGCAGTTTTAATGATGGCTTCACATTAATGGCTGTCAAAATTGTTGCTGCTTACCCTGCACTTAAGCACATCCCACACAGGATGCCTCTCCATCCCTCCACCCCTCCACCCCTCCACCCCTCTCCATCCCCCCTTGAGGTGCTCGAAAAGTTGTTAAGGAGATCTTCTCATGAAAGTTGTTGGCTTAAGCTTTTCCCGCCTCTTCCACCTTTTCGCACTGCATTCCCGTATATCTATGGCAGCTTTTCGGTTTGGTTTGGTTTTCTATTTATTTTTTCGTACAGTGCGTTTCGAAGCTGTAAACTGGTTGGAAGCAGGGAAATTTCTTAGCCGGTTTCCTGTTTGGCAAAGTTAAAACACAGTTTTCCAAGTAAATTATGTTCTGTATTGCTATTTTCGCGGCATATACTTTCCTTACCCACTGTACGCCACTGACATAAGGTGGAATTTATCAGGACAAACTTTGGCTAGAGTTTTCGTTGGGCGGGAAACGATAATTTCACACACGACAACAACGAATCATAATTTTCCCACATTGATGTTGATTAAGTTGTGCTTCAAGTTTGCCATCCAGCGACCCGGACCCTCGTCAGGACCAACCCCAACCCCTTGAGGAAGCAGAGGAAAGACACTTGGCACTCGTCAAGTTTGTTGACATCCTCACGTGCCAAAAAAAGTTTGCTAAAGCGCAGCATGGGGGGGAGGGTAGGTCCTGCCAGCGTCAAAGTATCAGGGAATACCACGGGGGAGTATCAGTGAGAATTTTGACCAGAGGCCAATAAGAGGAGACATTAAAATTCATCGAATGGTCAATGCACTCACGGACTAGCGGGGTGGCCAGGGCGACATGTCCTGGCCAGACGAGCTCCAACTAAGTTTTAATTGAACTTTAGTGAGTTCCAAGTTCCAACTGAAAACCAGAAAAGCCACAAAAGCAATGAACAGGAAAAGGAAAGGGAGCAAGAGAGAGGGAAAATAAAGGGAAATCCTCGTCAAAAAGGTGGATCCAGCAGGTACGATGCAATATTACTTTAATGGAATAATTAAGTATGTTTGCCGAGGAGCCCCATCGCGCCACAGCCTCGCCCATCGCCCATCGCCCCCACCCACCCTGAACAATGGGCGGCGAGCTCTCGCTGCAAGTTTGTTTTCTCAGCCATTGTTAGGTTGCAAGAAGATGATGAAGAAGCAGCTGAAGCTGAAGCCCGCAGCTGATTCATTGTCTTTCGTCTTTGCTGCTCTGCTGCGCCGCTGCTCTCCTCCTTCTTAGCCATTCAATATGCAAGCCGCACCGCACAATGGCCAGGCCAACACACAACGCAATCGCAATCGCAACCAGAAGCAGTGGCAGGACCAGAACCCAGAGCCCAGGCCATAATCATATTGAATGACAAATAATTGAGGTTAGTTTAGCCATTGACCTGTGGGAGATGCAGCCACAGTCCCCTCATTCCCCACAGAACAGAATCAGAACTAAAAGAACGGGAACTACTCGCTGATGTCAAACACGTTTCAGGGCTCATGAGCAAGGCAAGTGTTGATGGGGCACTCGCTCTCTCTCTCTCTCTGTCTGTCTGTCTTCCTCGAGCCGGTCTGAAGCAATGAGTGGTTCAGTGGGTGGAACCACCACCACAGACCACACGTGCTGATGCTGATGCTGATGCTGCCACTGGCAGTGCCACAGCAGCCACTTCTGCTGCTGATCCAATACAAAAGCGAACAATTTTCTAAAGAAAAACTTTTTGTAACGGAAAAAGCAAAAGTTTTGCCTTCGACACCGCAACGAGAATTGTGTTTAGCAGGCCATGCCACACACACATACACGCAAGTGTGAAGGAGACAGAGAGAGAGAGAGAAAGACAGAGCGAGTGCATTGCACTTCCTGCTTGCCCCTGCCCCCTCCCCTGCCCTGCCCACTGCTAATCCATGGCCATAGTCACACTCGGCTAGTGATAGTTTTAGGCGTACGTGTGGAACGTTTCAATTTAGTTCCAGAGTCGCGTGCGCAGCAAAAATTGAATTTATTATCATTGGAATTGATTGTAAGGAGCAGCATCAGCATCAGCATCCTTCTGCTGCTGCTTCTGCTTCTGCTTTCGGTCCTTCTTGCCACAAAGGAGCTCTAATAAGTGAAAGAACGAGCTGCTGGTTGCTGCGGTCACAAGATGTCAAATTTACAACTGACTTTGATTTATACAGAGCTGATGAGGAGGAAACCTAATTGAAATGTGTATCTTTGACTGAGCAGCGAGTTGGTCCAGGACTCGGTTCAGGATTCGGTCCAGGATTCGGTACAGGATTCGGTCCAGGATTCGGTACAGGATTCGGTACAGGATTCAGTACAGGATTCGGTGCTTAAGAGGTGTTCAAGGATGGACTACAAGAGAGTTTGGTGATAAAGAATACAGAATACGGATTTTGCATTGTCTAGTTGGAGTCTTTCCAACGAGTATTACTCGCCATACATAAATGTGTCAAAAATGAAACGATCTCTGTCAACTACTCGCTGATGCAGTGATTCTCCTCGTTAAATACTCTCTCTTTGCCGATTCAAGTGTTTTAAATACATTTATTTCTCAGTGAAATCTCTTAGCCTTTTTCGCTGTCTTCCTGTTGATTACACTCTCCTTCGGAGTACCACCGATGCGATGGATGGATGGCATTATGGTGGGGAAAAGTGGTTTCCTCTCGGAAGTTGTGTGTGCTCGTTGCTGGGGGCCTGGCCAAAGTCGTTAAAGCTTCATTTCCGGCCCAGTCATGCATGTAAACGAGCAATGACCGTAGAGTGGGCCAGAAATTGGGGCTAGGCGGAGCCCACACAGACAGGCAGACAATCACAGAGAGAGCGGCACGAGGCCCAGAGAGTGGGGGACAGTCCCATTCCGCCGCGCGAGACTGATGAGCATCCATTGTCTGCTCTTGACGTGGCAACACCTCCTCATGCCTCATGCCTCCATCCACTGTTGCTGCTGCTGCGTTGGCCCTTTTTGGCTGCGCTTAAAGAACATAAATTATGCAATTTAAATTAATTAAAAGACCCGTCAATCCGACACGTGAGCATTAGCAACGCAACAGCAGTAACAACAGTCAACAATTTGCAGGCAAAAGTTTGCGGAGTTCCACCAAAAAAAGAGGAAAGCGCCGCCACCACAGTGGGTGCGAAAAGAAGTGTAGTGGGGGGAGGGAGGGGCAGAGGGAGGACTGTGTGTGTGTGTGTGTGTGATTACTGCAAACACTTTCATTAAAATTATTATGGCTGAAAATGCTTTTTGCTGTTTGCAATTGTTTCCACTCTGAACGTCGCTCTGAACCTGAAGTTGCACCCATAACGAGGCGCCCCTACCCCTAACCCCACCCCTCGCCACCGCACCGCCTCTATCAGTGTGTCTCTGCTGCTCTCTCTTTCCCCCGCGCGGCATTTACATGCGGCGCATTGCGTTTCCTGCATTGTTACTGCTGGCATACCCTTCCTGAGAAGGGGACTTACAAATGCCACAAAAAAGCTTGCAACGCAGGGATTGTGGAGTCTGTGCAACGCTGTGGGAGGAACTATCCATCGAAACAAGCTTTATTGAGTATATCCTTTATGTATCCGTGGGATCAATTGCATCGTCAAGGGTATCCAGGCTCCAGTTTTGGCTCCCAAGGCTCTGGCTCTGGCTCTGGCTGTTGCTGTTTGCTGTTGCCAGCCAAAGGCGGCAAACAGGATCTAACGCGCTGGAGGAGAAATGTGGCAGAAGGGGTTTCGCTGTGTGTCTGTGTGTGTGTGTGTGTGTGCGGCTGAGGTGTTTGTCTGCGGTGCTGCGTGTGCTGATTGCTTGGCAGCCAATGCCAGCGGCGGTTTGAAGCAAGAATGAGGGTGCGGGTGCAGCCAGAAGGAGACAAACAAAAGAGAGACAGAGAGCGAGCGAGCGAGCAGGAGAGAGAACATGAAAATGCAATGTGCTCGAAATGAAAACATTAAAAATTTAATTGCGATAATACAAGCGCATAAAATGTTAATGGAGTGTATGTAATCTGACACAGCAGCAGCAGCAGCAACTGAGGCAGAGACTCAGAGGACCCCAGGAGAAGGCGAGGCGAGGCGGACGACGCAATGAAATAGCCAAAAGGAAGCAGCTGTAATGAAGGATAAAAGAAATTAAAATGCTTTGTGTGTTTGCTGGCTGCCAACAAGGAGCTTCCAGTTTCAGCAGCAGCGGCAGCTCCTCCAGAAGTCTGTCCCACCTCCTGCTGGGCAGGTATAAGGATCTGAAATCAGTATCCGGTATTCAGGCTCCTGGCTTTTGTCGATCCCTGTGTCAGCTGTGCGGCTGATGGTCCACTCTCAACGCCACCCAAAACCAAACAACATGCCGACAATGCACATTAAAGTCTTTCGCATCAAGCATCAATGAGCTTTGAGGGGCAGAGACAGCTACAGACAGTAGAGGGGGGAGACAGGGAGGCAGGAGAGGCAAGAAGAAGCAGAGACTGGCACAAGGGGCTTGCATAAAGAAATACAAATGCAGGCAAAAAGAGAAACAGAAACAGAAGCAGAAAAACAAGCTGAACAGAGAAAAATAGTACGGGGTGAGGGTAGTCGACTAGGGGATACCCTGCCTGAGAGGGAGGAACTGGAACTTCCATGATCGCCAATCAAAATGCTTATAAACCCTCTTGCCATGGCCTCAGCATAAGCCATTCTTAGCTCGAAACTCACTCTGCCACTCTGCCACACAGTTGCACATGCCCCGCAATCAATGCAACTGGCAATGGGTATGCGGAGAAGCTGAAGCATTGCAAATTCAACTCGACAACATAGTGGAGGGTGGCAGGTGCTTCGTCGCTTCTTGTATTTCTCGTATTGGCAAAACAAAAACAGGAAGTGCTCTGCGTTGCGCTTAAGTACTTCCGCTGCCTCATTGTTGCCACACACCTGCACAAAGAGTGAAAGAGAGGGAGAGAGAGAGAGTGGAGAGAGGGTGGCTGGAGAATTGAGAGCTGCAGCTTCAACTCTCTATAGAGAGTGCAAATAGTTCTCGCATTCGCCGTAATTGCCGCGAGCTGTTTTCCCTCCACCTGTCAGGCAGCAACAGCAATCAAAAAGTTATGCAACACACACACAGAGAAGAGAAAGAGAGAGAGGTATAGAGAGCTATATTTTAGCATATCGAACGCTGACAGAGAAGCTTGCCCCAGCCCCAAGGTGGCTTCAACAAATTGCAGAGCAGCAGCAGGTCCTTTTCCCTGTTCCATAATCAGCAATGCCCGAAACAGATTCCATGTTGTGGGGGGAGGGCGGGTTGCACGTCTGCCCGCTCGGTGGCAACTTCATTTTAGCCATATGCCAGGGCCAGGGCCAGGGCCACCTTTTTAAAATGCAAAACAAAACTTTCGGTTAACAATACTAATCCGGCAATTTATGCAAGGGATTTCGACAGCTGGACCACAGCTGCTTAAACAAACTTAGTGGCTTGGGGCAAACTACAAATACACACACACAGACACACACACAGAGAGAGAGAGAGAGAGGGGAAGGGAGAGCGGTGGGGGAGAGCCAGATAGAGAGAATGCGACAAATACAAAGCGCCAGGACTGGACCAGAACTGGCCAGGACTCCGGGAAGCTATCATAAATAAGTAGCGCAGGACGAGCGAGCCGAGTGGCAAGCATGGAAAGATGCCCCAAATTATGGGGCAGAACAAAAAAAAGCCGAAAACAAAACAACAAAATTATAGGAAACGCTTATAAAAACTTTTCATCGCTTCCATCTGCCTCTTGCCTCTTGCCCCTTGCCTCTCCCCCTCCCCCACTGTTTGGTGGTGATGCATGGCGTATACGCAACTTTTGATGCCGCTCAACGTAAATTTTCGTCGTTAGCCAGCGACCCCGCCCCCGCCCTCAAAAAAAAACAATTCATTATAGAATTAGAAAGTAATTCGAACGGAAATTTTACTTGTGGACGACCGTTGCACAGTCAAAGTTGCCCCATGGAACCGGGAATCGTTATCTGTGTGTGGCTCAGAAGGAAAAATAGAGCGCGAGAGAGAGCGGGAGAGTGGGAGAGCGGGAGGTTGAGGGGTGAGCGCTGCGAAGGGTGCGCACCTCAACATAAAATTTAAGGCGATTAAAATGTCAAACACGACAAAGCGTGCGGTATTAAAAATGCCAACAACGTGGCAACAGCCAGAACAGCCAGAAGAGCCAGAAGAGCGCACTGCCACAGAGAGGGGTAGGGGCGTGCAGATAGGGCCAGTTATCGCCTGGACTGATGATGATACCCTGATACCCTCTAAGCAAAAGGGACGATTGATTCTCATCTTTGATACATTTCTTCAAATATATTGAGATATGTAGACATGTACATATATATGTATATATTTCAGATTTATTGTTCTTAAAGAGTCTTTAAACATTCACGGAGCCACAAAACCAATCTATTCCAAGTAAAAAACATATAAAACTTATAGAGAGTATATAGAATCTATGACTGCCAGGGTGCGAGCAGAGAAATGATCTGTCAACTCATTAACTCACACACAAGACATCCCAAAGCCCAAAGTCAAGCGCAGTAAGCAATTAAGTCCAAAAATACTGATGCAGTACCGATGCACCCGTTCCATGGGTTTAGCGATAAGAATACAATACAAAATTAACCCAACGTTTCTGAATAAAAGTTCGTATTAATTAAACAATCTGCTCCCAAGTGTCTGGACTTTTTTTTAGGGTCTAAACATTTATTATTAAAGATTTTTCATATGAAAATTAAATATTTTCATATTTCAGTGTTTTCTGCTTGAGGTTCAATAAAAAACACTTTTTAATACATTTATCTGAATATAAATGTTTATTCTTTAAAAATTAACTACTTTTCTGTGTTTTCTGCTTGAGGTTCAATAAAAAACACTTTTAAATACATTTGCAATGTTTATTCTATAAAAATTAACTATTTTTGTATTAAAAAACAGAATATTTAATCCCAAAACGGGGCTGCCTCTACTTACTATGAAATTCTTTTTGAGTAAATTTTAATTCTTAAATTTTTGTAGTGCACAAGCCGAGGTTTTAGTTCTAACTCTTTTCTTTTTTATCTATTATTTTTTTAATGTTAATTTAATTTAATTTAATTTTTTAATTTTAATTTAATTTAATTTAATTTTTAATTTAATTTAATTTAATTTTCCCTAAATCTATTGCAGGGTATCCTAAGCTTCGCCTAACCTTTCGCTCTTCACCATTCAATTTCTTTATGTTATATTTGAGGGTGTGTGTGTGTGTGTGTGTGTGTGTGTGTGTGTGTGTGTGTGTGTGTGTGTGTGTGTGTGTGGGCCCCCTTCAATTTTCAGCTCCTGTTTGCTTTTGCATAAAATTCTCTTGATGTTGCCGTGGCCGTGGCCGTAACTGTGGCTGTTGGCCGTTGGCCGTTGTTGCTGCCGCTTCTGTTTCTGTTTGCGTTCAGTGTTAAGTACTTAACGGCATGTCATCGCTGTTGGTCAGACACACCAACAGTTGTTGTTTCTACTGCCGCTGCCGCCGCTGCCGCTGCTGCCGCTGCTGCTGTTGTTGCTGCAGATGTGTTGCTGTGTTGCGCGCCTGTTTGAGGGTCTTAAAAATCGAAAGCTCGCCTTCAGTTTCAGTTTTTTTTTGCCCGTCAATTAGTTTTTCAGAGACCAGAAACACGCAGACAGACCCCAGCGAAAGAAAGGCCATCCAGCACCTAGCGAGGGAGAAGGAAAACACCACCAGCCAAAGCCAACCAAAAACTGGTCCAAGTGGCTTTAAGAAAAGTTTTACCCGAAAAAAGGAGAGCAGAAGAACTTTAAGTCCAGTTTAAGAGTCGCGGCTTACCCCTGCCGCTTCCAGGGGAACATATCTGCCACACATTTTTGTGTCTGTCCCACAGTCTTGTGGGTGCGGGTGCGGGTGTGGGTGAGGGGTGAGGGTGAGGTGCTTGGGGGTCCATTGGCAGAATTGCAAAAAGAAATGGCGCAAATTGTGTGACAGCGTGTAAAGTTGGCACTTTCACACATAACTCATAACTTTGGTGGCAAAACTTTCGCTCAAACTGAAACCGTGGGGCAGCAGGCACAAGGCAGGGGTGCAGGGGGGTGCAGGGGGATGGCTTGAAGCCATAACATTGGCGACTATTTGGACGCTCATGTTCGACTATTTATCTCGACAAGTGCACGGGTATGTGGCAATGTTTTTAGCTAAATTCTGTCTCACTAGCTACGTCTCTCTCACACACACACACACACAGTCGTACTCCTTCTCCCTTTCTCTCTTGTGGTGGAGTTTTGACAGCGCATATAAAAGACCATAAAACAAAAGTTTTTGCTCAACTTTCAGCGCTGCAGCGCACAGAACTTTAACGCCTACAAAGCGACGCCGCACACACACAAACACATAGCCAGAAGGTGCGTCACATAACGCACTAAACGGTTTCCAATTTGAATTAAAAGAAATATGATTTAAGGCAGGGATTGTATGGATAAAAACTAAATTAATTAAATCACAAATATCTCCTTTTTTAACAGCTTTCTCTATAAATATGATATGCACCTTTTAGAGGCACCCACAAGGTCTACAGCGAGCCAAATGCAGGGTGAGAGATTGGTTGAAATAGAGGGAGAAAGACGCCAAGAGAGACAGAGACACAGAGAGTGAGAGAGAGAGAGAGAGAGAGAGGGAGAGAGGGAGAGACGCAGTCTAAACTATAAACTCTTTGCGGCATTAGAAACGTAGAGCAAAGCGGTGATTTCTCCTTTTTTTTCCTACTTTTTTAGAACCTAATTTTTTTCCTCCTTTGAGCAACGTTCTTTTGAGTGTGTGTGTGTGTGTGTGTGGCACAAACAAACGTCAGCAGCAGAAGCAGCATCAGGGGGAGAGAGGGTGCAACTGGCCAGGTTCGCTCATGAATTATGAAAATTTAAAACGTTCCTCGGCATCCAACGCAATGAAACTTTGTTTCCTTTTTGCCGACGGATTTTTTTGCCACACTTTTTGTTTTTTCCGCTGTTTGTGCTGTTTTTTTGTTGATTTTGTTTACGCTTGAAATTAACCGGCAAATGACGAGTTTCAATTGCAAGGCACACAAGGCAGAAGTCCCCCCACCCCTCCATCCACCCCCCGCACCGACTGTTGACATTAATCATTGCAGGGCTGCAAACTCAGTGAAAATCAACTCTGATCGCTGTGAAATATGGCATTGCCAGCCCTGAAAAGAGAGTGGAAGAGAGAGAGAGAGAGAAGGAGAATGCTGGTGGGTGGGGGAGAATGCTGGTGGGTGGGGGGAAACTGCAACTGCAATTCGTTTGGCTGCTTCTAATGAAGTAATAGAAAATGCAAAGTGCTGCATAAAAAATGGTGCACATTTCTCAAAACGCAATTATGTCGGTCGACTGCTGGCAAAGCAGGCAAACAGAGAGAGAGAGAGAGAGAGAGATGGGAGAGGGAGAGAGACAGAGAGCTAATAATAATAACAGCTCATGAGCACTGACATTTGACAAATGGCGAAAAACAAACGAGGAGCGCCCCAGACACGGACACGGACAAGGACAAGGATTGGGGATAGGGAACACGCCCATCCCATCCCATCCCATCCCATCCATTTAGCATGCAAATGCAGTGCCAGAGGCAGGGGCAGTGGCTGGGGCAGTGGCTGGGGCTGGGGCAGTGGCTGGGGCAGTGGCTGGGGCAGTGGCTGGTGCAGTGGCTGGGGTAGGGGCAGCTGCAGTGGCTGGGGTAGGGGCAGCTGCAGTGCCACAAACTGCCATACCAAGGGACATTTCTTCTTATTAACGGTACCACAAGATAAAGGAGCAGCGGGAGCCAGACGCTGCAGAAGGAGAGAGAAGAACTCTCTCTCTCTCCCATTGAAGAACTCATCAGCCAAAGTGGATAAAGGACAAAAGGCTCAAGTTGATCGGGCTATATTGACAATGGCCTGAAATGTCGCTGAAATTGTTTATTACCGGAAATGTCCAGCCAATGTCTGGCAGTTGAACTCAAACTACAAAACGAAATGCCACGCCACTCCACGCTGTACCATACGGAACCAGCCAGCTACCATCTACCCCATCGTCCCCCCATCGTCCCACCATCTTCCCCCCTTCGTCCCACCATCTTCCCCCCATCGTCGTCCAATTCCAATCCCAGTCGCAGTCGCAGTCCTTGGCTCAAATCAAAATGACAACGCAGCTCCTTCTTGGCATTGTTGTCGCTGTCGATGACACAACACAAACAGAAATAACTCTGAAAAACCCCCCCTTCATCCCACCCATCCCCCGCCGCTGTGTTGATTTTTCTTTTCGACTCCCAGTCGGTCGGTCGCTTGTTGTGTATTTATTAAAAAACTTTTGTAATTATAGCAATGCGTCTCTCATCTCCAGGACGGGGCGAGGGAGAGCGAGAGGGACACCTGAGTGCTGGCTGGACACGGTCCCCTCCCCCTTCCCCTTCCCTGGCTGTTGTAGCTGGAGACATCTCGTTGACTATCAAATGACAAGACAAAGACAATTTAAGTTTAAAGTAAAACGAGAAGAATGATCAAGAAATTATATGTATTATTTTAGGCTAAAGGCATCAAAATTCTAGGCAACATTTGACCCTAAACGAAAGAAAATTAAAGAAAATACCTAAGCATATACGGAGGTAGAGAAAACTGCCCTTCGTTTTGTTAAATTTCAAACAACCGAGAAAAATCGAGTAATATTAAACACAGGAAAAGTTCCAGCAAGAGCAGAAATAACATCAAAACTAACAGCAGCAGCAGCAGAGGGAAGAGCAGCAGAAACAGCAGCAGAAACAGCAGCAGCAGCAGCAGCAGCAATGTCCTCACATCGACCCTACCCCATAAAGGGGCAACAACAACAACGACAACTTTCCCTCAGAACATGAATTTAATTTTTATTTTTTAGTTTTAAGCTCTCGTCGGAGGCCAAAACTATTGTAATTATTTTGAACAGCCAATAAGGGCAATGAAGCAGCGCCAAGAACAGCAGCAGCAACATCAGCAGCAACAGCAGCAGCAACAGCAGCAGCAACATCAGCAGCTAATGGGGCAACATCGGCAACAAAAGCAACAACAACAGACAAGGCCAGGAAAGAGCCTTATGCTCCTGTTGTTGGGTTTGTGCTGGCTCCTTGTTTGTCCTTGTAACGGGTATGGTACCAAGAATGCTCCGAGTGCTGCTGGACCAACAGACAAGAGACCAACACCACCGAACCCCCCTGACAGGGGACTACACTGATGGTCCATCTATCTGCCACCCTGCCACCCTGGCACCCTGCCTGCCTGCCTGATGGCCTTTCTTTTACAGCACTTCCTGATGGCACCTCCTTCCTGCCACATCTCTGTTTCTGTCCCTTCTGTTGACCCCACCCACCTTTCTGTCCCTTCTGTTGACCCCACCCACCCTTCTGTTGGTTGTACCCCCTCCCCACCGATTACACCTCCTCATCCTGCTCTATGATTTCCCTGAATTTTGTTTGTTTGATTTGCTGTGGAGCATTTTGTGCAACATTTTTTGGCAAATTACTTAAACAAATGGCAAGTGGAGGCCAGGGCAGAGCAGGACAGAGCAGGGCAGAGCAGGACAGGACAGGGCAGAGCAGAGCAGGGCAGGGCAGGACAGAGCAGGGCAGGACAGGGCATGGATGCAGGGACAGGATAGCTAGCTGTCTCTCTCTCTCTCGCCCTCGCTTTATCGTTATGCAAACATTCCAGCAGGCTTAAGTCCTTTGGTTTAGTTTCACCCTAAATTAAGTTTGATTTTTCGACTTTCTAAGGCTGCAAAAGCTTTGGGGGGTGTGCCCCAACCTGCATTAAACATTTACACATATATTTTGGATTATTTTCTATTTTTTATATTTTATGTTCTTTGCTTATAATAAATTATCGAATATGGCATCTTGTTATCTTTCTTGTCTGCTTTCATAATCAAATATCTGAATTTTCCTATAGTTCGGCGTCTAATTAATTTCCCAAGTAAGCCCCCCACCCCCCTGCCGCCCACCCCCTTCGCTCCGCTTGCAGTTTACTCGCTCGCGGCTGTGGGAAACCGCACACATGCACGGGCCAAAGGAGCGGCAGCTAATTAATTTTAATAAATTGGCCACACACACACACACACACGTGCAAACATACTTTACCATACATTTACATATATGTACACATGTACATATGTGTGTTTCGATATGGAAACCATCTTAATTGTCTCGAAAGATTTGTTTTGTATATTTTTTGGTGAACTTGCGCAAAAACCGAAAATTAAATAAATCCCGGAACCGTCAAATTAACACACACGCAAGGCTGTTGGCGGGGGGGGCTGTGGGGGGCCACCGCTGGTTGTGGCACTTCCCTTCCTCCCCCGTCCCTGTCCCCGTCCCTGTCTTTGTCTTTGTCTGGTTCTCCTCTCTTGACAAAGTGGCGCATATGAATATTTATGTAGGCGAAATTGATGCCGCTACAATTACCGCTATCGCTAACTAACACAGACACACACACACACACACACAGACACACGCACAACCACACATGTGCACATGTAGAAGCGGTTAGCACTTCTTGCTACCAATTTACGGCACTTTGGCCGTAAAGTTTTTGCCTTTTGCCTATAAATTATTGACAGCTTGTAAATTTCACTAAAGTCACTTGCGGTATCTCCCCTCCCCCTCTCTCTCTCTATCTCTCTTTCTCTCTCTCTCTCCAGACCATAAAAATCAGATAGACAGATTTAGGTACATATACTATATAAAGCATACATCAGCTAATGCTTGTCCCAAGATTTATTAGGGCCCAAATGGGAGTCGCTCCTAATGTGAGCGAAATTTGCATACGGGAAAAAAATGGAGGATGCAAGAGGATGCAAGCGGGACGGAGACGGGGACGGGGGACACATTGTAATGGACCCTGGGAAATCCCAGAGCGTTAATTTCTTTTGCTTCCGCTCGCTTTTACTGGACTTAATTCCATTTGTGGCAAGTAGAGAGGGTTCGAAACGAGAAAGAGTGTGAGTGTCAGTGTGAGTGTGTGAGCGCACACATGAGCAGCGGATGATGTCGCTATTAAGGACACATTAGCTGGACACTTTTCTGGAATTATGTGGCTCACAGACATGCATGCTAATGACACAGCGTGAAAGGGAGTGAGAAGGGAACATAGAGACAGAGAGAGAGGGAGAGAGAGGGAGAAGTGTAAGGAGACATGGACATGGGAGAGCTTTGCAATTGCATTAAATGCAAATGCCTGCATTGGCACTCCCCTCCTCTCGCTCTCTCTCCCTCCCTGTGTCTCTCCCTCTCCCTCTCTGTCTCTCTCTCTCCCTCTCTGTGCTCTGTCTCTGTCTGCATCGGTTTCCTGTCTATGACGATTTTGCTCTGCAATCTGGGTTAAGTTTTTTGGCTTTTGGAAAACGTCATCGATGCTTCTGGCTGCTTCTGAGCGCCCGATACTCCGGTGCCGATTTGGCCAACATGGCGGCCGCTCAACATGGCAAAATGGAGGCTGGAGAACACAAACAAAGAAGCATTCCTCTCTCTCACTCTCTCGCTCTCTACTTTGCTCTTTTCTACGAATACTCTGTCCCGAATGCAGTCCCTGTCTCTGTCCCTATCTCTCTCGCTATCTCACTCGTTTGCTGCTTGTAATTGAAATATAATATTGTTATATTGTTGAGCAAATTGCAGAATTGATTTGGTTATTGCCGGCAAATTTTCGAGAAATTAATGGAAACGACGAAGCCAGCAGCCAGCAGGCAACAGGATCCGACGAGGGCATCAAAGAGCGCGGCTAAAGAGCGCTGAGACAGTAAGAGCGCAGAGTGGGAGAGAGAGAGAGAGAGAGAGCCTAGAGCTAAAGAGAAAGCCCCCTCAAGTAAGAATTAAGAGAGCTTTGCAAAAGCTCTTGATTGTTGGGTGCTATAAACCGGAGACGGCATACAGCATACGGTAAAGTTTCGAATATAACAGTAACAGTAGCATTAACATTAACAGTAACAGTTTGGACTGCATAACAGCCCCCGAAATGTAAAGCCTGGCAGGAAAGGGTATTCTGTTAGGGGTGCTGCAGGAGGTGTCTTCGGGGTTTTCAATTTGTTTGCCTGCCGCCTGCCCTGTCTTCCCCCCTCCCCCTCCCCTTGCACGCTGGCAAATTTGCATACTTAACGTTAATTAAAAGCTGCAAACAAATCAGATTCGATATTTTGTTGTTTTTGTTGTTTTTCTGCCAAGAACTTTAATTTACAACTTGGCAAATGAGAGAGCGTTGGGTGGGGGAGGGAGGAAACTGTCCTCTCAAGTGCTTCATCTCCTGATTCCATCTTCTTTCTCGTGTTTTTTTTTTTTGGTGAAAAGTTGAGGGAGGCAACGCACAGACCGGAAATAATAATCAACAACAAACATCCAGTCCGTGCTCGGCTTCTTCCTTCATCGTCTATGAACTGCCAGGACAATGTTTTCATTATATATGAGTGTGTGTGTGTGTAAGTGTAAGCCCATGAGTGTGTGTGTGCATGTTAACAGCAGCAAACAAACGAATATGCTTGATGAATACTCGACATCACGTACGCCTGAGAAATGTACGTGTTTCCATTGTAAGGAAAGCAGCCGAAAACCGAGCCCCCCCGCCCCCCCCACTCCATCACCAGGAAGTGGTGCGAGGTACCAGGGAGGCAGACAAAAGTGTAGCATAAATTTCGAACTGAGATAAAAGGAGAAAGAGGTGGGAGAGAGAGAGAAAACCCCAAAAAAAAGAAAGAAATAAAAAGACGCTCGCGGTTATGCGGGGATCCAAGTGCCAACAAGCCGAAGAGCCTGTGTCTGTGTCTGTGTCTGTGTCTGTACGTGTGCATGTGTCTGTGTGTGCGTGTGTGTGTGGGCAATACAAAATGCCATTTATCATATTCGTAGGGGTTTTCTTTAGCCCCCTTTACCCCCCTTTCGTCTCCGTCTGGATCATGAGTGTTTTATTGCAATTAATCATTGAGCGCACGCACGCACACAGCTACAGCACACACACACACACTCACACACATTTACAACTCGTTACAGGTCCGCAAACACCCTGCCACCCCCCGCAGCATGTTAAGTTGATAAACTGCGCTTTCCTCTATTAACTGCTTCTGATTGCCGTTGCCGTTGCTGTTGCCGTTGTAACTGTTTTTATTATTTGTTGTGCACAACATGTCGCACTTGCCACAGCCTCCCCTTACACTCAACCTCCCCCCCCCCCCACCTTCTTGGCTTGCAGATAGCTTTATCACAATTAAAGGAGCGCTCTGTCTGAAAGTCGTGAGGGAGTAACGGCCAGGTGTCTGTGTGCGTCACTCGCTCTCTCTTTCTCTCTCTCTCTCTGTCTCTTTGTACGTGTGTGCGTGTGTCTCCAGTTGTTTATGGTGCAATTTGCTTAGTTTTGTGCTACGCATATGGCAGAGGGAATCAATATTTATATTGTCAGAGGTACACAACAGAACGGAGAGAGTAACGGAGGAGTTTGGAGTTTGCTGACATCAGGAATGATATGTTGCGGGCCTTAATTAATTTAAATTAGATTCGTAGACAATAAGGTGTTTGGTTTGCCTAATAACTCCTTAAAGTTTCATAATCGTACACCCCGAGAAATAAGTAACTAAAACAAGTTGCAATCTGGCAGAAAATCTAAGTTTAAATCCAAGTGTAAATTTTGAATTATTAATGGTTAAATATTACTCAAATTTCTGGGAGTGTTTTCTTGTTAAAGGTATTTAAATTGTTCTCTAAATTAAAGCTAAAAACTGCCATAGAGGGCTGCCATTATGGCCACTAATTACTGTTTCAGCCCCCCCCTGATTAATGCCCTCTGACCTCACCACCTCGCTCCCCTCCTGGCCCACCTCTGGCTTCATCTTTGCGGTATATTAAGGCCACTTAAGCGCAACTTCAAAGCCAACTCCTGACATAATTTTCCAACTGAATGAATTCCTCTATGGGCGGCTGTTCGGAGGGGGCGGGGGCGGGGGCGTGCAACAATAACAATTCATTAAACCCATTAGCAAATGCAAATATTTATGCAATTAATTAAGTTTTAATTACAATTGTCGGCACTTGGCCAGCGGCAATGGCAACGCCACTCCCAGTGGCAGCACACACGTCGTATGCGTGATATTTCACAGAGTGTTCTCCACAGAGTGGAACAAATCATCGTAATTAAATTTAAACACTTGCCCAAAACTCAACTAAAAGAAGGAAGCGACATGTTTGTACATTCAAATTCAACTTTAAATGTATTTGCAGAGAGAGAGAGAGAGAGAGAGCAAAGAGAGGCAAGAGAAAACCAAGAGAAATGGATATGCTGGAGGGGCAAAAGTTGAAGCGAAAAATAGCAAATAATAGTGACATGACGAAATACAATCATAATCATGGCACAATGCGACGACCACAGAGCCACAGAGCAGCAAAACTACAAGAAAATAAAAAGCGAAATGGAGAAAAACTTTTGCCATAAACAACGAAGAGGGTGAGGGGCGGGGGACAGAGAGAGAGAGAGCAAATAACAAGCAGCATAATAGAGCTGAAAGCTAAAAGAAAAACTAAGATACTATGGGGTACCGGGCCAGAGGATAGACAACAGCAGGAGCAAACACAGTAGTTGGAGCCACGGAGGAGGCAGTGGAGGAGAAAGGAGAAAGGACAACCACAACAGCAATAATAATGGCATATAAATGAAGTAACAAACATTGTTTTCCTTTGACATAACTCATTAACCACCAGCAAAGCAGCAAAAAGAGGAGAAGGAGCAGAAAGAGCAGAAGGAGCAGGAGCAGAAGGAGCAGCAGAAGGAGCAGGAGCAGAAGGAGCAGGAGCAGAAGGAGTAGGAGCAGAAGGAGCAGCAGAAGGAGCAGCAGAAGGAGCAGCAGAAGGAGCAGGAGCAGAAGGAGCAGCAGAAGGAGCAGCAGAAGGAGCAGCAGAAACACCAGACAGACTCCGAAAGAACAAGGAATGCAACCAACTGATGATGATGACGACGACGACGAATCCAGAGAAGATTCTGGATGGAGACCATCCAGAGATTCCTGGCTGCCACATTCCTGTGCCACAGTCCTCTGCTGTCTGGAGCATCACGTGCCTGGCGCTCAAATTAATGGCCAGGCGGCAACTGGTGGCCGCTCCCCTGCCCCTGCCACTCTCACATCTTAATAAACCTCAAATCTACCAACTAAAATTTCTTAATTAATACAATAAGCAGCCAGTGGAGGGGGGAATCATTGGGTTGGAGGGGCAAAGAGGCAGCCACAAATGTCTGCAATTATTTTTGCATGCCATTCGAAAGGGGACAACAACAGCTGGCAAAAATCCTGGCCACCAACAACGCGACCACAACCGCAACAAGCCGTCAAGCGGCCTTAGAGGCACCCCCTAGGTTTCCCCTACCCCCCCCCCTGCCCCTGCCTCTGCTGCTGCTGCTGCTGCTGCTGCTGCCATGTCAGCAACTTTCACCGCAAAACGTCTCCCTGTAAATGAAGAAATTCCTGCTGTTGTCGCCTGGCTGCCTGCCTCTTGTAGTTGTTGCCTCTTCAGTTGGAAACTGGAACTAAAACTGGAAGCTGAAGCTGCCTGTGGTTCGTGGTTCTCCTCTCGCTCAATGTTATGACAAATGAAGCAACATTTGAGTGGCGGAGCAGCTGCAATTCCCTTGATTTGACTGCCATGAAATGGCAGAAAGTGAGTGCTGCAGGGGCAGGGACTGGGGCAGGGACAGAGCCTAATTAGGTGCAGAATCGGACTCAATCAGCGTGTAAGCAATTGCCAATACGTGATTTGGCAAAACAAAAACGCCCCTCAAGCACACACACATAGAGGGGGCAGGCATTTACGTGTGTGCGTGTGAGGCGTGGCAGATCACAGCTGCGTAATCGATTTTCAAGTGTGAATCAGTTCCCCCTCCCCTCCCCTCCCCCCCCTTGGCTTTCCCAAAAGTTATTTGCGGCCATTTTTTAATCTACACTTGAACGCGGGCCTGGCATGCGGCCGAGCCCGGTTCGGGCCAGGCCGGGCCCTGTTTGGGCCGTATTTGCTCAACGTGATGAGATTTTGTGGTATGCCCCGTATCCGTATCCCCAGCCCCTGCAGAAGCACTTTATTTACATTTTTTTGCTGCTGCTGCTGCTGCTGTGGCTGCCTCTCACTCAACTTTTGCTTATCGATCTTTGGGGCTTCCCTGGGACTGGACTGGTATTGGTGGTTTCTGTTTTCTCTTAACGCCTCAAAGCAGACAGCAGAAACTGGCCCAAAGCTCAAGTAATTTTCTCCCATTTCTAGTTCTGGGTTTTCTGTTTTTTTTGTTTTGTTGGTCAGTAACGCAACAGCTGCTGGCAGAAGGCAGAGGGAAAACGGAAAAATCACAAAAAATATGTCCATAATATAGGGAAATGGAAAGCAAAGGAAAAAGTATATTAGAAATAACAAAAGAGGGGAGGGGAGGGGAGGTGTCGCTGACTTCTTTGTGTTGTGGGCTGTCAACGATATGGAGAAACTATGGATTATGGCTTATGGAAGCTCAGGGATTGCCATGGATTGTAGTTCCTAGAAAAGCAATTGATTCGCTTATGATTTGCATGTTTAAAATTCATTTAAAATTCTTTCAACATTTAAATGAAACAAAATAAAAAATATCAAAAGAATTGTCTGACAATTGAATGGATTTCGAGATACTTGGAGGATGTTGATGATGTTTTTTCGTTAATAAATACACAAATTCCATAATCAATTATCCACAAGTTTCAAAGAACATCAAAGCCCCAATTAGCCTAAAATCAATTTAAAATTGTTCTTAAACAATTAGAGTGATAATCTTTCATTTTAAAGCGCTTTTCATTCCATGACTTTGGTGCAATGAATTGTGGCAAGTGGCAAGAGGCAAGTGGCCATTGAGCTTCTGAAATTTAATAATTGCTTACACGCGTAAAGCGTCAACAAAGTGTGGTAGGATAACACTTGTCATAAAATACCATAATATACTATAACAACTATAATAATATATACCATAAGAATACTAGATGTAAGTACGGCCACATTATAAATGGGTAGACCGACGCTCGAGCACTTTTTGCGTGAACAAGAGGACAGTTTTTATACTCTCACATAGAGGACCATGGGCCTATGGGGTATACGTACTAGGTTCTGCATCTAAACGTACTGCTCTTTCGGGTTATCTAACGATAGTTTCTGCTGTCCAAACCACTTCGTATATCATGGCCCATAAAGGGTACTTGTCGCCATCACTTTTTACAGTAACTGCCAGCTGTATGTGCACACTGCCTGCTATTCGGGGGTGGGGGATCCTCCATTAGAGCAAAGCATATACTTGTGCTCGTCGAGGGCAAAAGTTTGGTCTAATGCTCTTAACGCTCATGTCTCGCTCAGGCCCTCTCTCTCGCTCTCTCTTTCTCACTGTCTCATGGATTTGTCGCCTGTCTGTTTGCCTTCGTCTTAGCTTTTCCTCTTTCCCTTGCCGTCATTCTTTCTCTCAAACCCCCTTGAAGCCCTTACGCCACCCATGGACATCTTCTTCTACTTAACAAATCGACAGACGTCGCGCAAGTTTTGACATGTCTCCCCGGTTGTAAGGCGCTGAGAGTAGTTCCATGTCCGTGTCCGTGTCCGTGTCCGAGAGAGAGAGCGAGTCGAGTCGAGTGCATAGTGCCATCATAGTTTCATGTTCAACCCCCATTCCCACCCCCACCCCGCCGCCGCCTATCCACTCCACCATTTCGGTAACTGTCTGTCGTCTGGCAGATTAAACATAATTTGATATAAATGCATTTTAATATCTGCTGCTCCCCTGCCCCTGCTCCTCCCCTGCCCCTGCCCCCCTCCTCCTTTCCACTGCAGTTAATATGAAAGTCACAAGAGAATTTCGCAATGAATTATTGAAACTCTCTGCACTGCTCCCAGTGTCACTCACTTTAAAATGCCATCAAAAATGCTCTGCAGCTCCCATATCTGATTTATCGGTTATATCAGTGGCAAGGGGGCAAGGGGCATGTGGCAAGCGGCAAGCGGCAAGGGGCATAGTAAGCTGTTCCGTAATTGCATTAAATGGCATGGAACCGAACCGAATCCATCACAGAAAGAACAACAAGAAACACACTCCCGCCCCCCAAGGGCAGGGCCCCCTCCCCCTGCGTACTGCTCTGTTTTTTGGGCATTGGCGTTCGCGTTCAACGTTCAGCGCACAAAATTCCAATTTATTTTAATTGATTTATTAATGATTGAAATATTGTTACAAAAATGTATTTTTCGGCTGTGGCACCCCACCCCCACCCCTCCTCCTCTACCTTTCTGTGTCTCTCCATCAGTTTTTTATTATAATATTATCTGCTGCTGCAATGATGTCTGATGGGGCGAATGAATGCAATTTGCAACATGAGCTGGACAGATCGGCAACGCCCCCCTGCATGGCAATGTTTCTTTTGATGGGAGACTCCTAGCCCAGCGATATCCTTCGATTGTCTCACCTTTGACTGCTCCTTAAAATTTAAATATATTTTTAGAGCCAGAAAACCACTTAAGAACGGAGCAACATAGCTATATGGAGAATGTACCTGCTAGTCCCTCCCTCTTTGCCCTTCTACCTTCTCTCTCTCTCCTTCCACCTTCTCTCTCTCTCTCCTTCTACCTTCCCCTATCTCTGGCATTGCACATTTGTGACTTTGCCTGAAGATTAGGCGGGCATAATTATGCAATTTCCTCTTTAACGCTCACCGAGACAGACACAAAAGAGTTAAATTCAATAAAATTTGCATTTAACCACAAAAACAACCCCCCTCCCAACCCCTTACACCCCTCCCTCCCACCACCTTCCTCTCTCAATTGTACAGCCCCGAGGCGAATGCAGACACAGACACAGAAAAAAGCCAAGATGAAAGCTTAACAAAGGCGAGACTTACGAAGAGATAGGGATAGGAATGAGGGGTGCGGGGGCGGGGGCGGGGAGACTTATGTAAATTGAAATTCAAGTGCAAAAAACAACAACAACCACAAGAACAAGAAGAACAAGAAGAGGAGCCACATCAACAGCTGGAAAAAGTGAATGAAAAGACCAAAGCGAACCAAAGAAAATTTTCATTCATTTCAAATTACGCTGTATGAGTGTCAAAATGGTGGACACCCCCCACCACCCCCTGACGGTTGACCCACCAATTGGCTGTCTGCTCTGCTCCCCCGCCCTCCCTTTGTCGCCGACTGAAAATTCAATTTCATGCCGCGTGACACAAAGACAAAGCCCAGGCAGGAGCCACAATTGAAGAGGAGTAGGGGCAGCAGGGGCAGCAGGGGGTAGAGGAAGGGTAACTCAACTCAACTCTCAGGCAATCGGGAAGACGACCGACCGACAGACCGACAGACCGCCAGTTGACATTCAAAAATGTGCGCACTTGGCTCAAAAGAATTTCAAATTAGCCACTTTTCCAGCCAACAAATTAAAACGCTGCCAAGTGCGGGGGCCAGGGGATGTGGACAGTGGGGGGGAACAGAGTGACAGAGTGCGAGTGGGGGTGGCAATGGTAGTCGTCGACAATTCAGGTGGTCAGATCCGCGCAGCTGGCGACAATTTAAAGTCAAGTGATGGAGGTTTGAGCATTGAGCAAAAAATAATTGCCGAGCAAAATGCACTTGAAATCGCAGACAAGTGCCACGGCACGACCAGAGTGCACCGAAGAGGGGGTGGGGGTGGGGGCGGGGGTGGATTGCTGTCTCGTCTAAGGGTAGCTCCAACTTCGATCTTTGCATTAGCGTCATTTACACAATCCGTGTGCCACAGAGAAACGATTGCCCCCAACCCCTACCATCCCATCCCATCCCATCCCTCTTGTTGCCTGAGCTTTTGGTTAGTTAACAAAGCCAAAGCCAAAGCCAACGACTGCGACTGCGACATCGACATCGACAGCCAAGTGGCTAAATTTCCATAGAAAAGCGAAAGAACCACAAGGGCTGGGGACCCGCAATTGAAAATTGAGCTCGCACTAATGGTCGCCCTCGCCGAGAGGCGGGACTCAGGCATATGGTATGAGATATCTGGCAGGTATGAGAGGAGTGAGAGATGGTTAACCAGCTGTCCGATGATTGTAGCAGATGCTGCCACTTCCAATCTTAGGAATTACAGGACTTTCCGGGGAGAGATTAAGGTTCAAGGGGATGTGGGTACTCGCTTTTAAAGCTTTCACAAAGGCACAGAGTCACAGGATCAATATTCATCCTAGTAGGTGATAGGAGGAGGAAGAGGAGAAGAGTAGAAGAGCGCGAGGTGATCCCGCTACGCGAGAGGTTGGAGCGGGCGTCGCTGGGCCAAAGGGCGGAGACCATGTAGCCGGCGGCATCTGCCCTGTAGGCCATTGATATTGATTCCTCACAATGTCTTATTCCATTGTACTTTGTTGTTGGATCCTGGGAGCGAAATGCAAGTCTTTTTATCGCCCCGCCAAAGACCGTGCATGTTGTTGCTGCATTCTGGGACCGACTCAGCTACCGCCGAACTAACGAAAACACCTCTTGAAAAAGCTTTTGGGGCGCTCATACAACATCTTGGTGATAGTCAAAGATTCTCTTGAAATGGAAACATCTAAAAATTTAATAACGATTCAAGCCAGCAAAAGAAAGTAGAAAATATCTAAAACCATCACCAAAAAACTTGTAAAAAAAGTAAAACAACTGCGAGCCTAAGGCAGAAAGTCATCTCCCTGCGAGGGGGAGTGCTGCTGGTGATCTCCACATCCTGGCTGGCCTCGGCATTGTGCTGCTCCCTCAGCTGCTGCCGGCACTGGTGGATCTTGAAGGCCGTCTCGCACTTGTTCGAGCCACGAATCGCATGGCACTGGCGCTCGGGCCAGGTCGATGGATTACTAACGCCCGCCAGCAGACCGATAAAGTCGCGCTCCACGAAGACGCCGTCGTGCATGAGGCCCATCTGTTCGTAGAGGCAGTGGGTGAAGCACTGGACGGGCTCCGAGGGATGGGTGGAGTCGGGCTGCTGGAACTGGTACAGCTCCTGGAGGGAGATGTCCGTTTGCTGGCCACACAGGCGGATCATGTCCTCGCTGAGCGGACGCGGGGCGTCATCGGCCACTGTTAGGCCCAGATTGATGTTCACCTTGGCATAGCGGCACTGTGGACAGAGCAGGTAGTATCCTCCTTTAAGGTCAGGCATTAAGCGCCAACACTCACCTCGGCCGTCAGGAGCGTCAGACCAAGCAGCAGCAGCACCACCAAACCACGATTCATGTTTGATTCTAGTTCCGATTGTCGCGGCTCCATTCTCTGCTTTTATATGCCACCACCCCAGCCACCACTCGATCATTAGTCAGTCAGACATTTTAATGGCAAATATCAATTCAATGAGCCGAAACGAAACGAGACGAGGCCCATGCTGGGCGGGGAGGCCTTTTGTGCCTGAACAAGTTGCGGCGCAGTTTTAATAATGCAAAAGTAACAAACTAAACCCAAACAGAACTCCAACTCCAACTGCAACTCGAAATGCGAAATGGAATCGATGCCGAAAGTACGAGAGTATCTTGAGAGCTGCTTCAACAAATTCCCCCACTGCCTGCCACTCTCCTCTGTTCTCCTCTTTTCGGCGCTCACTCGAAACTCGAAAACGAAGAAAAAACTGCCCAAGTTTGCAACAAAATGTTGAAACAAAACAAGAAGAAGATCGAACAGAAAGTTTTGGGCACAAAAAATGGCCGAAATTGAAGATACTCTTTGATGTTACAAAAATACTGATGCTTGCAGGCAATCAGTTGGCCACTCGCAGTACCGATGCACCCGTTCCCATCCCACATTGTAAAATTACATATAAGCTCCGACATTTCTGAATTAAAGTTAGTATGAATTAAACAAACTGCTCACAAGTGTCTAGACTTTTCTTTTAAGATCTAAACAATATAATATTATATAAGTGTAGAGTGTAGAGTATATCCCATATATTTCCTTATTTGAATAGATATTGATATACAGTGCTCGTAGTGCTCTTTCCTTCCAAAATGTTCTTCATCAAATCAGATGCCTACATCGACATGCTCTATCCCCCAACCCCATCCCCAACCCCAACCCCATCCCCATTCCCTTACCGCGAATACCAATAACCAAAGTACAGTCAACAACTTTGGATATTCATGTATGAGTATGTGCATGTCTCGGTGTATGTGTGGTGGTATTTTGGGCACTTCCGCTTGGCTGTTGCGCCATTTTGTGCTGCGACTATTTCCGTTGGTCGCATTAACTGCAGGCGCATAACTTTTCCAATTTGCTTTTGGCAATTATTGATATAAGCCAACAGCAACAGCAGCAGCAGCAGCAGAAGTAACGGCAACTTGAACGAGCTTCTGTCTGGCACTTCAGTCGACCAGCCCACACCCCAATCCCCGCCCCCTCCCCCTCCCCACCCAATCATGTTTGCTTTGGTCCAAGCATATTTTCCTGCATTCTGCGCATATTTGTGCAACATTCTGAAAATTCTTGAACAAAGTTTTCGTTATTATTGCCATTTTGGGCGACTCCTTTGGGGGTGGGGAGGGGGGGTGCGGCTCAGAGGCTGCCACTTTGATTACTTTTGCAGTTGCCGTTAGTTGCAATTAGTTGGTTCATTAGAAGAGCAGTAGGAGAGCCCCCTCCTGCTCGTCGTCCGATAGGAATTCACACACTTAATTAGCAGCATGCTTCAGGCGACTTGGGGAGGGGGGGAGAGTGGAGCTCTCACTGATTGCAACAGACTGAGGGTGGGGCAGGGGCTGGGGTGTAGTATCTTTGCATCTTTAAGATGCTGTCGGACTGTTTGTCTATGCAAATCGCTTGGAACCCAAAGCTGAGTGATTTGGCAAACTCTTTTGGCCTTGCAATGTATTCGTTTTTTACATGCCACAAGGGGATTCTCAAGCTGGGGAGTATGTGACCCCCAGCTCTGTTGCATATTTGTTGCATAATGCCAACTTATGCACTGGCACATTGTTGACCAGTTGTCTGGAATCTCTCAGCATCTCTCAGCATCTCTCTCTCTCTCTCTCTCTGTGCCAAAGGGTTTCGGGATGTGGGAAAAATCTACAAATCGCATGCCGCAAAACAAAAGCAAAGGCCAAGCCAAGCCAAGACAGAGAAAGGGACAGGGAGAGGGACAGGGAGAGGGACAGGGAGAGGGAGAGGGACAGGGAGAGGGACAGGGAGAGGGACAGTGAGAGGGACAGTGAGAGGAACAGGGAGAGGGACAGGGAGAGGGACAGGGAGAGGGACAGGGAGAGGGACAGGCGCAGGGACACGAATGAACAGATGGATGGTTAGATGCAGGAATGAATGCTTAGAGGGATATCTCAACGGATGGACGGATGGATAGATGGACGGATGGATAGATGGCTGCTTGGATGGATGCCTGGATGGTTGGTTGGTTGGATGGATTGTTGAGTGTAAGAGAATCTCCTCTGCATACCAGCATTATTCCACGTCAGTGCCTCTGCCAGTGCACATTTCAAATTGGAAAGAAAGAAAGCCTGAATGAAGAGGAGCAAAACTAAGGAAAGTCTTGGGGTGGGGGGAAGAAAATGTAGCAGGGTAGATGGCGGGGGGGAAAACTAAGCAAAATGTAGAAAAATATTCTCACTCGCATGCGAGGGGAAAACTTGGGTAAATTCTCAAGCGAAATTGCATCGAATAAGAAATAAATAAGTAAATAGTTGAGATGCTTCTCCCCCAGCTCCCCCACTCCTCACCCTCTCGCTCTCTCTCTCTCTCTCTCTCGCTCTCTCTCTCTCTCTCGCTCTCTCTTTCTCTCTATCTTGCTTTGACGTCTAATTTTTTTCATACCCTTCAGCATGCAAATCACACAAACAAACACACACACACACAGTCGCACACACACAGTCGCACACAGTTGAAATCAGAATGAAGTAAACGTGGCCAAAAGCAAATATGACATTTCAGTCAGCCAAGTAAATAAATGTGAGGCGGCACAAATGGAACGTGCCAAAGCCAAAGCCAAAGCCGCTTGACGCACACGTCGGTGACTGTACGGCACTGGAATATCCTCTCATCGGGTCAGGTCCATAGCTTAGACCTTGCTCTAGTTATCCCCCTGCCTCCCCCTACCTGAACACACACACAGCACAGTGAAGAGTCACTTTGATGGCCGATATTTGAAGAGGAAAGACCACAGAGAAGGCAGAGAAGGGTCTGAGTCTGGATATGGGATCCAACAGGTGGCCTTGGGCCATGTTTAAGCGGACTTACACGACTGTCTGTTAGGTTCTTGGATCAAAGAGCAAATACTTTTCATTCGCAATATATGGAAAATCTCAACTGATTCCACACAACTCCACCGTTTCGTTTCGGCCACATTCGGTTATCCATTTCCATTTGCTACATGGCTGGGGCTCTCCTTCGTTTCCTTTTCTTTTTGGCCTACGAATAATTGTATTAAAATGGGAATTTTTTTCAATTTGAGAGAATGTCGTGACAGGCAGGACTCGACGGCAGGACATGTGACAGCCAGGAGACAGTGGCAGTCGGCAGTCGGAGGAGGTGGAGTGGCGTGGAGACCACAGAATGAAGTTGTGGCACGCATTGTTTGGCTGCCTGAAAGAAGGGACAGCGACATCTTACCCCATGAGCCCCCCATGTGAGACATGACTCCAGTTGTCAACTCTCCACTCTCTGTGGCCCCCCTCTCGCTGGCTTTCTCTGTGGCCCCCTCCCTCTCTCTCTCTCTCTGGCCCTTTCTCTGTGTCCCCCCTCTCTCTCTGGCCCTTTCTCTGTGTGGCATTCTTTGGCTGACTTTGCAGCAAGCGAATTGTTTGATAATGACACTGACATGATGCTGCACTGACAACTACTCGGTAGGCACAAGAAACTGGAGCTCCACTTCTGCCGCAACGTAGGACTAGCTTCAGCTGCTACTCCCTCCCTGCCTCCCTGCCTCTCTGCCTCCCTGGCCCTCTGCCCTCTCCTGATGGTCCATCATGGAGGCAACTGTTGTCTGGGCCACGAAATTATATACGAAAATTAGTTGAAACGACCGCCGCCGGCGAATGTGAGTCCTGCCTATTCCTGCTGCTCCATCCCCATCCCCATCCCCCCTCCCCTGATCTCATTTCGGTTTTCCTTAGTTTGTTTTTTCTTTTCAGTTTTTTTGTTGATTTCGTTGGCATTTTTGGGAGGCCAGTGCAAGCGGCGCTCTAAATTAAGTTTTAAGCAACATGTCTGCAAAAATCATGCCCCAGGACAACAGGGAACCGCTACCCCTACCCCGCATCCCCCCATGTTCTCGTGGTTTCCCCCCCCACTTAGTTGCTGTCGCTGGCAGTCGCAACGTTTTATTCCGAGTTTTCTTTTCTCGTTTCTCGTTTTTCGTTCTTTTATTTGTGTATTTCGTATTTGAGGAATGGAAATTGTGTTTTTGTGTATGTTTGCTGCTGCTGCTGCTGCTGCAGTGGTCTTCCTTGTCCTTCCTTGAGGAGTTATGCTCCATCTCCATCTTCAGCTCCTGCTCCTGCTCCTGCTAGCATCTTCTACTGCCAGCTCCCTGCTTCCCAGCTCCTTCTCCCTGCTTCCTCCTCCCTGCTTCCTCCTCCCTGCTGCCTGCTCCTTCTCCGTACTCCATTTATTTCTCGTATTGTATTCCGCCGTGCTATTTACACTGGCGCGCAGTCAACAGTCGCCCCTGCAGTCGGCAGTTGCTTTTCCTGTGCCTATTTCTATGTACTACACTGTACATATATTTGCTGTAGTTGCACAGGAGATTCTGCCACCAGATTCTCTGCTGTATTTGTGTATTTGTCTTTTAGTTTATTGTGCGGCAGCTAGGCAACTTCTGCCTTTTGTATTTGCGCTCCATTGAGGCAAGGAATTCAATTTTAAAATCCCACTATCTCCACCCCCATCCCCTAATGCTAAAAAGAAAGCCTAGGACATGCAAGGACTCCTGGACCTGCTGGCTGCATTTGATTACAGACAAATGCCAAATGATCAGTCGCTACCGCCTGCAGCCTGCAGCCTACCCTGGCCGTGGCTGAGAGCTAATTAAACCTAAGCGAACATCAAGTATACGCCACATTGAGCAAACAGGAAGCCAGGCAGCCAGGCAGCCAGGCAGCGCCGCAGCGGCTTAGACAACCGACTTAATGGGGGATAAACCGGCAACCGGCAGCCGGCAAACACTTGGCTGGCAATTAATTAAAAGCCACCAAACAAGGAGCCAACCAGCTCGAAATCCACTCAAATATTTGGTTCTTAAATGCAACAAGCAGGAGGAGGAGGAGGAGCACCAGCACCAGACCATCTCCTGGAAAAGCCGATTTTATTACGAAAAGAATGTTTAAAGGAGGAGCTGGAGCTGGAGCTGAAGCTGGAAGCTAAATGTGTTTCAGCGTCATGCGGAAGTCATCCAGCAACTGTATCATGGCCATCGTGCAGCCCACCAGCCCAAAGACGAGTCCGATTGCGATGAGCAGGAGGTCGCGCATCAGCTTCCACCTGAGACGGCCGTAGCCGATGTCGTAGTTGAGGAAGATGTCAATCAGGGCTGGACAGAGGAGGTTCAGGTTGCTCAGCGAGAAGGCGCCCTCCAGTTCGGTGAGGGCAGCCAGATTGGGCACGCCCACAGCCACCAGACCTGCACGAAGGAGGATGGTAGAGTGAAGGAGGGGAAGGACTGAAGGGTGAGCCCACCTGTGAGGAGCAAAAAACTGAGGCGCACCACATACTCCAGGAGTGTGTGATACTTGCCCTTCTCTGTGGCCTCACTGTAGTCGCTGAAGATCACTGTGATCACCACGAAACCATTCAGGGGATAGCTCAGAAAGATCCCAGTGGCAATTAAGATTTTGATCAGCTGCGAGAGACTGCAGCAGAGAGAGAGAGAGAGTGAGGGGGAGAGAGTGGACGGAGAAGTCAAAGAAATTCTCTTCTTACATTTCATTCTGCGGAATATTCAGGGTTATGCTGGCCTCAACTTTCTCCCCGAACCGCCAGTAGCCCATGATGCCGAAGAATATGTTCGAGAGGAGGATGAAGAACACAGAGACATTGAGGACCCCGAACATGCCCAGATAGCTCTGAGGATGGGCCATGTTGGCCTCCACAACCAGCATCTGCAGAGCAGAGGATTAGCCCAAGGGATCCACCAAGGACTCACTCCCATGCACTCACCGAACCCACTGCTGTCAGGGAGAACGAGGCGATGCCGAAGAACACCAGCCACTCGCAGGGGCAGGCGGTCAGCAGACGCTCGCTGGGGTTGGCCAGCCCATTGAAGAGGTAGTACATGATGAGGGCAAAGCCGCCGTAGAGCAGGAAGTTGGACACCAGATTGAGGGGCACCAGGTACTTGAGACGCCTGATCAGGAACAGGGGCAGCAGGAGTAGACAAGCCCCCAGGACGTAGCAGCGCTCGTTGTACTTGCCGCCGTAGTAGTCGCCGATCTCCTTGAAGTTCTTGGCCACAAACACCAGGTAGACGGTGCACAGCCCGAACTGGCCGAAGACCAGCACACAGGTGGTGAGGATGCCGGCGGTGCGGGCGAAGCAGTGCACCCACCTGGGCCCCAGCTCGTAGGCAATCTGCACGGCCTCCGGCATGGACACCTGTGGCACTCGCCGCCTGCGACAGCACTCGGTCATGCCGGCAATCTGTCCCCAGACGAAACCAGATACTGATAAGAAATCAGGACAGTGGGCTGTCCGCAGCCACTTACAGACCAGCAAATGGATGGAGTACGTCAGCAGGATCATCAGCAGGACCGAGAATACAACGCCCATCAAGATGCCCGCGTGACGGAAGGCCAATGGCATGGCCAGGATGCCAGTGCCAATCACGCACTTCAGCAGGGATATGATGGCATCGCAGTTGCTACAGAAAGTTCAGGGAGAAGAAAGGGCAATGGGAAGGACTGTTCGGATAAGGAAAACCCACCTCAGGGGCACCTCAACGGTGCGCTTCTCGTACGGATTGTAGATGAAGAACGATGACTTGGAGCGACTGCGGGGAAGAGAACAAACACATTTGAAGGAAACTCCATCTGGCCACAGGACATACTCACAGTTCTGTTAAAGACTGTTCCGTCTGAGCCGGCTTTGGCTCCTCCATTCCCTCAGGAAGGGGAGAGGCGACAGGAGAGGAGAGAATGAGCAAAACCAAAGCCACACACACACAAAACGAAAACGAAAAATTGTCTTGCACTTTTGACAACAATTTCAAATTAGTTTAGTCGATTCTCCCGGCAGCTGCGCACACACATTCAATTCACTTAAAACGAATCAGAGGCGGTGCCGGCAATGGCTGCCACACTGCAACACTGCAGCACAATCAAAATGGCTGCACATGCGCGGCCATTATCATAATAAGTGCAACTTATTGCCTACTTTGGGTCGCTGCAGGGCATAAACTGCCCTAACAAACGGCAGGGCGTAACTGCAGTGCGGTCTGCGAGGGGGTTGGGGGAGGGGATGGGGATGGGGTTGGGGTTGGGGTTGGGGTTGGGGGGTATATGATGGTTGGAGGATAAGCCAAGACAAGTCTCGAGCGAGAACAACGACAGGCCGTCTCCTGGGACAATTGGCACACAATTGGTACAGTACAGTGTTGTGTGCAGCTAAAGGTACAGCTATAATTAGAAAATAGTTAGAAAAAGTGTAACCTAGCTTCGAAGGCAGACGGGTCCCAAGTTTCTACGAAGTTTCCTCTACCAAACTATTGTACAAATAAAGTTCGGATCATCAACCCTATCGTATGCTCCCTTTAGTAGCTCTAGTACCTGCACACAACACTGTGCCAATTGTGTAGCAGAGCCTTAGTAGCTCTACTAGCTGCACACAACACTGTGCCAATTGTGTAGCAGAGCCTTAGTAGCTCCAGTAGCTGCACACAACACTATACCAATTGTGTAGTAGGAGTATTCAAAGTTCTAGTCTGAAAGAAACGAAATCTCAGGAGACTTCAAGTTGATTCCCCTTCCCCCTAGTGTCTCCCACTTTCCCTCTTAACCAGTCTCCACTGTAGTTCAATCCGCCAGCCAACCCAAGTAGCTCTTGCCAACTCCCCAGTGGACGATTGTCAAGCCAGAATGTGCAACTTCCGCGTTCGCATTTAGTTGTAGTTGTAGTTGTAGCTGTGCATCTGTGTCTGTGTCTGTGTGTCTGTGTGTGTGTGCGAATTTAACAGTAAATTGAATTAAAATTTATTGTGCAAATTGCAGAATTCCAAAAGCGCGTATTGCAGCTACGCGCGGAACACGCGCTGGCGGCAGAGGCAGAGGCAGAGACATCGGCGCAAATCCAATACAAATAAAATTAAGTAAAAATGCACACACATAGGACGTGAGGGGTGTGGGGGCGGGGCGTAGGGGGGCAGTGGAGTGTTTGGCAGAGAAATATGCAAATGTGATATTGTCGCTGGGCGACATTTACAACAATTACAATAACAACGAAAGGGAGAGCCAGGAGGAGGAGGCAAAGTCGAAGGCGGAGGCGGAGGCGGAGGAGGCGAAGACGAAGACGAAGGCGGCACCTAACTGCGTGCGACATGTGACACGATATTCAAATAAAGGCGCTCAGCGCACAGCGCACACTGGTGGGGCTCTGGTGCTGGGGAGGCGTGGCATTTATAGCATATATTTTGCATAAAGGGAAATATGCAGCAGAAGCAGAGCAGCAGCAGCAGCAGCAGTTACTACTGGAAAAGAAAACGACCGCGCAGCAGCAGCGCAGAAATCAAATAAAACAAATTTGGAATTTTACAGCAGACAAGGCAGGAAGAAGCAGGACGAAGGCAGGACGAAGGCAGGACGAAGACAGGACGAAGGCAGGACGAAGGCAGGAAGAAGCAGGAAGAAGCAGGACGAAGGCAAGACGAAGGCAGGACGAAGGCGGGAAGGATCCCCCCAAGAACTGCTTATGTGCAGCGCGACAATGCTGGGTCCCAGTTCTGGCTCCTGAGTCCTGAGTCCTGCTCTGGACGACTCCTCTGGATGCCATGCCATGCCTTCACATGTTCCTTAAACTGTCAGCTAATGTGTGTGTGTGTGTGTGTGAGAGAGAGTAGTAGAAGTCTTTGTGTCTGTCCGGGTGGGTATGTTAGGGAAACAAACAGACTGACATTCAATTTAAATTCCTATACAAATAATTGCATGGCATTGGTGGGGGGACATTGCTGGGGGGCCAGGGGGAGTATGTGGAGCGGCAGTGGTGGGGGGCCAGGGGGAGTATGTGGAGCGGCAGTGAAGTGGAGTGGAGTGGAGTCTGTGATTGCGCTTGACGCCTGCTAACGATAGATTGCAATTCTGAGATAAAAACAAGTTTAACCTGGACTACGAGGACTATGGGGGATTTCGATAAAAAGCAGTTGAAAACTATAGTCATAATTCAAAGCGGAGTGGAGTGGAGTCCAATTTGCTTAGCTCAATGTCAATGGCCAGACACGGGGGCCTTCCGTCCGTCGGAGACCAGAAAGTCATCTTGCACATAATTATAAATTCGTTGCGGTGCACGTCTGCCTGCCTGTCGGAGCTGCCTGCCTTCCCTTTTTATCCGGGGCTCATCATCCGTCTCTAAGCCAAAAATAAATTCCATTTCAACGCAAATTTTCCCAATGCTGTGCACGCACACAGGACGAGGACGAGGATGAGGACGCTGACGCGGACGAGGAGGATGTGCTGGCTTTGGCGTTCACCTGGCACGGCATCCTAAACATTATCACTGCGGTTATCGTGCCTCATCATCCCAGCTGCAGCAGCAGCAGCAGGAGCCGCGTCGTCATCATCAAATGTTATCAACAGCTTAGCGACACAAAACGGACGGGGGGGGGGAGCAGGTTGGGGAGGGAACAAAAAACTTCGCTAGTTCGCCACGTTCCGCTGCAGTTGCTCTGCTCCTGCTGGTGCATCCTGCCAATCCCGTTGCCCCATGCCCCTTTTGGCATGCACCGCGTGCTTCCTCATCCTGTGCGCATCAATGATTTTGATCAGATTTACTGAAGCCGCCGCCTGTCCATGTCCAGCAATGCCACCCTGCCACCACCCCACGACCCTACCCCACCCTACAACCCTTCGCACCGCACTGCACCGCACCGACCAGAGCGCCGCCTTCAATGTATTTTTGCATTTATAATGAAATTCATCGTTCATTTTTCATACTTGCACAAAGTGGATTTTTATTAGATTCCCATTTTCTTTTTTTTCTCCCTTCTGCTCCGCTTTTTGCTCTGCTTCTTCCGCCTCTTTGCGTCTCCCGTCCTCTTACTGATTTTCTGATTTTGTTTCTGCGTAGCTGCATGGCATTAAATTAATGCGGCTTGCACTTTGCTGCACCCACCATATGGACCACCGATGGCCATGGAACACAACCGATAAAGCAAAAAAAAGTGCCTACCACCTACTGGCTAACTTTATTATCGATAATTGATATTCGAGAAGGGTAATTGGTGCTGTCGAATTCCAAATTGGCTTGGCACAAAAAATATTGCAACAAATAATTCAATTGCTAGACTTTTTTGGGTACACAATGTAAACTTTTTCGCCCTATCGATTAGGGGGAAAGCTATACGGAACACAGAGATAGTTATTTGCTAGGATAATTAGGGTTAATTGCCAATAGCATCACTCAATGAGCCTTCGACATGCACGGGGTGTACTACGTTTCAGGACCGAAAGATAGTCTTTCTTTCAGGGGGATCGAGAGACGCCAAGGGCCGCTTTCACTAACCTTCTTCTTATTGCCACAGGAGGAGACAGGAGTCAATAGATTATAATTATAATTATGATATGAATGATATGATCAAATGATAGTTATACGAGTATGTAGATATAATACAAATAATAGAAAATATATATCATTTTTCGCATTCAAAAGTAATAAAATACAGTCTTTTGTATGGTTTAAACTCACCTTCAGTTTCAGTTGGCTTGCTGCTGCTTATAGTTTCTCTCTTTTGATCTTTCGTATTTCACTCAAAAAATGCCATTTCATTGGCATCGCTGCTGCGCATGGCGCTTAGTATTGCCGCTCTTTCCTCAGTCTCTGCGGAATACTTTTTTATTTGCACTTGCACTTCACTCACTAACTTCACTCACTTTTTGTCAATTTCTCACTCAGCTGCCATTCCATTGGCATCGCTGCTGCGCATGGCGCTTAGTATTGCCGCTCTTTCCTCAGTCTCTGCGGAATACTTTATTATTTGCACTTGCACTTCACTCACTAACTTCACTCACTAACTTCACTCACTTTTTGTCAATTTCTCACTCAGCTGCCATTCCATTGGCATCGCTGCTGCGCATGGCGCTTAGTATTGCCGCTCTTTCCTCAGTCTCTGCGGAATACTTTATTATTTGCACTTGCACTTCACTCACTAACTTCACTCACTAACTTCACTCACTTTTTGTCAATTTCTCACTCAGCTGCCATTCCATTGGCATCGCTGCTGCGCATGGCGCTTAGTATTGCCGCTCTTTCCTCAGTCTCTGCGGAATACTTTATTATTTGCACTTGCACTTCACTCACTTTTTGTCAATTTCTCACTCAGCTGCCATTCCTTTGGCATCGCTGCTGCGCATGGCGCCTTAGTATTGCCGCTCTTTCTTCAGTTTCTGCGGAATACTTTACTAATTGCACTTGCACTTCACTCACTTTTTGTCAATTTCTCACTCAGCTGCCATTTCATTGGCATCGCTGCTGCGCATGGCGCTTAGTATTGCCGCTCTTTCCTCAGTCTCTGCGGAATACTTTTTTATTTGCACTTCACTCACTAACTTCACTCACTTTTTGTCAATTTCTCACTCAGCTGCCATTTCATTGGCATCGCTGCTGCGCATGGCGCTTAGTATTGCCGCTCTTTCCTCAGTCTCTGCGGAATACTTTATTAATTGCACTTGCACTTCACTCACTTTTGGCAAAAAAAAACCACGCAGCTGCCATTCCTTTGGCATCGCTGCTGCGCATGGCGCTTAGTATTGCCGCTCTTTCCTCAGTCTCTGCGGAATACTTTATTATTTGCACTTGCACTTCACTCACTTTTTGTCAATTTCTCACTCAGCTGCCATTCCTTTGGCATCGCTGCTGCGCATGGCGCTTAGTATTGCCGCTCTTTCTTCAGTTTCTGCGGAATACTTTTTTATTTTCACTTGCACTTCACTCACTTACTTCACTCACTATATGCCAATATCGCCTTCAACTGCTTGCCGCCTGGTACCCTTTGCCGTTACACTTATTTCGTACACCATTGCACACTTATTTCGTACACTATTGCACACTTATTTCGTACACATACTCGCACTGAACAAAAAACACATTGTTTGACTTTGCTGCCGCTCTCTATTTAGTTCTTGCGGTGCATCGTATTGTTGTTGGTTTCACTCACTCGCGCATTTTTGGCAATATCGTCTTGCATATATCACTTTAACCGCACGCGCACACCGCTAGACGAACAATTTAAGAGAGCGAAAGCAGGTGATCACAGATAACGGCTGTAGGTCAAGGGCTCTCGCGCTTTATCTGTTTCTTTTCTTTAATTCTCTCTTCCTACTGCATGCGGTGTCAGTGCAATGCCCTGAAGCGGGGGCGAAAAGTTAAGAGCGCAGCAGCTATGCCAAGAGCGGCGTTTTTAACTGTTGTTTTATTTGTCTTTGGCGTATGCATCGTTGTTATTGTTGCCTGCCAATGCTTATGAATGGGTGGAATGGGAGATGGGGAAACGGGGAGTGCGTGACGGGATGACGTAAGTCAGCTATAGAACAAATATTTTTGCGTGAAGAGTTACATTTGATCCGCTCTCTTCAGTGCAGGTAATGCAAGCAGTGCAAGGCAAACAATTAAGAGCACATCTTTGCTGCCCATCAATCCAAAAGGCTCTTTTTGTATTTATTTCTAAGAATGCAAATTGTTTGTTCTATTTAAGAAGCTTAAATTTAATTTTGTCCCCATACGACCTTTTTGGCTTTTAATAACTGGAAAAGTTCACATTTCACACTGCCTGGAGTGGGAGTGGGAGTGGCATGGCGTGGCTGTGGCTTCATTTATTATATTATGTTATGCATATTTTCCACACAATTTGTCACTGCTGCTGGAGCGTGGTGCGTGTGTGTGTGGTGTTGGGGTGGGGGGAAACTATTTGGAAAACAAACGCAACGCACTCGGCGAATTTTCTATTAAATAAACTGTCAGTCATTGACGTTGGTGCGTCCCCGACGTGTGTCTGTCCCCCCCGCCACGAAGTGCCAATGCGAAAGTCATACACGATGATGTTTCAAATAATTGCACACCCCGGGCCAGCTCTACCTCTTTGCTCTTGCCGGCAAAAAGGGAAAAATATTAACAGCATTTTTAGCGAGAGACACGCCGAAACAAAGGATAAGAATAGCAGCTCCTTTCGCATATTATTTTCTAGTCTTCTGTCGTGGTGTATGGCTATGGGTATGTGTCGCCTGTCTGGGGCGTAATTGAATGCTACACGTAGAATATTAGAAAGAGGAAAAGGTTGAGTTCATTACGCGGTCACGAAACGTGAGCGTAGACAGAATTTCTATTAATCCTCCGAGCAAAACTGACAATGAATGACAGAGAAACAAATAACCTATCAAGGAAATACGTAAAAGTCAAAGGAGTTTGAAAGTTGGCGCGCAGTTTTGTTTACTGACAAAAGCTAAGTAACTACACAAAAGAATCAATTTCTTCATTTTGCGAATAGCGATACCATACAAAATATATTGTATAAATTGCAAAAATTACATAAGTATATACTTTCTGAGTACCGGGTACAGTCGAACTTCTCTATTACGAACCTCCGTTCAAAGAAGTTTACGAATTGATTTCTAGACCACTGAAAATTCGTTCAATTCTTTTAGTTCTTTTTACAAATTCTATATAACGAATTTTATTTTGGTCCACTTTAGATTCGCTATGTGGAAGTTCGACTGTATAAAGTAGAGCCGCGGCCTTTACCACCTCGTCTTAATGTAAAAACTGTGCGTCACGCTAACTACGTCGTCTTATACTTTGACTCGTGGCTCCACCTACAGGCGGCCATAATCGAGACCATAAATGTCAGCCTCTGCGAGGTGGGACTTTTTGAGGGATTTTATGAAGGGATTTTGTCGAGGGATTTTTTTTGAGTTTTTGTGAGGCAACATTCTGACATTCCATGCCTTACGTCGCATATTACGTTTTTTTGACCTTCCTTGCTTAAGCCTTAATTTATACCGAATCCAATAAACGGAGTTTTTAAAATTGGTCAATCTTAAAGAAAATTGTTTCATCCATCAGTTAAAATTATTTGTTGAGGGCTAAGTGTTTTATTCAGCTAGTAATATTAAACAGAATATCAAAATCAAGGAAATGGACTTTCATTGGTATTTTTACGGTATATTTTTTAAATGAGACCGTTCTTTTCGGTATTCGTTTCACGGCGAGCGAGCGAATTGGCTGAGGGCGAATTCGTCGCAACATATTCGCCTTAGATTTCACTCTCACTTACGTTGCCTTACGTCATATTTCACTCTCACTTACGTAATTCGCCGTAGACAACATTTTTCATACCCTCTACGAAAGGATGTTATAGAATCTAAGAAAAGTTTGTTTTACTAGGCACCAATTATTGCAGAAACTAGTCAGTCTCTATCTCAGATAATTTTACGGTTTTTGGCTTTCTTATAAAGACTGAAAATGGGTATCGGGATCGATTTGTTAGTAATAATAAATTCATCAAATGCATTATTGGGTCGAAAATTGTAAATATGTGCAAAATACAATATTTATTACGTTTTAAAGCATCTGGAAAAAAAGAATTTTAACATTAATTGAATGAAAAAGGGTATACATATGTCTATATTACCTTTTTTATACCAAATGACGTGACATTCCATGCTCACTTACGTTTTCTTACGTCGGATGTCATGCTCACTTAAGTTTTATAAACGTTATTTTATAGACAACCCAACCAAACGAAGTCCTTAAAATTAGCCTGTCTTGTAGAAAATTGTTTTATCTATTGTATAAAATTATGTGTTCTGGCCTGAGGGTCCTAGTTAGCTAGCAATATTAGTGGACAATATTAGACAATTATACAATCCGAATTCGAGGCAAAAGGCGTGCATAGGAGTATAGGAGAGCAGCGGCGTTGATTCCGCGATGGCCATGTTGACGCGCCTGACCAGTAGTGGCACCACGACCGTGGCTGGCACTCCTGGCTCCCCGAAGGGTCTGCAGCGTTTCCAGAACTATATCGCTGCATTTCTGTGGCCTGGGATGCAACGACAGCAACGAAAGTCAACGCAGATAGACGCCATTGACTGCTTCACCAATGATTTGGTCAGCCGCAAGACTCAGAAATGGGAGGAGCTGCGCGACAGTCTGATGAACAAGAAGCAATCGCCCGCCCTGGAGGCTGACGCCAATAGCAATGTTGCTGCGGCCGCTGGAGATGGAACAGGAACTGCTAACACCAGCTTCAGCCAGAACGTGGGCCTCATGTCCAAGGGCATGATGAGTGATCTGAAAGCCCTGCGTTCCCCGCAGCTGGGCCTGGACATTCGATCGCTGTCGCAGCCGCAGCTGGACAACCTTCTGATGGCCACTCTGGAGATCAAGAACAAGCTGGACTTTCTCTATTTGATCCGGCAGTGCATTCGTTTTAATCTATTGCCGTCCAACGAGGTGTTCATCTCGTGCCTCAAGTATTTGAGCACACAACGCAAGCTCCAGCAACTGGAGGCCCTGGCAGACACCTGCCGCCTGCTCAAGCATCCGTTTTCCCATACCTATGCCGACCTGGCGCCCTTCAAGGCCATTGCTCTGTGGAACAATGGCAATGCGGATGTCGCTCTGATGACTCTGCATCGGGGCTACGGCGTGAGCATGACCACCGAGGAAGGACGCCGTATGATTCGGACCGCCTTTCGCACAATATCCGAGGAGACGCTGGCCCAAAAGAGCGAGGCCGTGCTGGTGTCCCTCATGGACGTTGCCCGTGCCATTCATCGCGAGCACAAGGACATCTTTGTGGTGGCGTGTGTGTGGAAGCAATGCTTTGTCAGCGACTGGTTCTGTGACCAGAAATCGGCTGGCGAGCTCTTGGAGCATTACAAGGAGCTGCAGGAGTTAGTGGAGCGGCGGTAAGAACAGAAAAACATTCCATCAAAACACAAACTAATCTTATTTTGTTCATCGGCAGGGCTAGTCCGCTGTGCTCTTCATTCCTGGGTCGGAACAATGTGGACGCAGTGCACCGACTGATTGAAGTCTATCTGCAGCACCAGCAGCGCTCGGCCTGCGCCAGTTGCCTGAGTTTGCTCTTCAACTATCAATGTATGTCAGCCCTAAAACTGTGCGACTATCACTAATTACGATACCTTTTAGATTTGCGCAAGGATCTGCGCGCCTGTGCCGAGATAGTCAAATCCTGCAGTGAGCTGGATATGCCACTGAATGAGCTGCAGAACGAGCAGTTCCTCAGCCTGTTCCTCGATCAAAGCGATCCCATTGACACGGCCAACGGAACGAACGGCGCCGCAAAGTACAAGACACCAATGTCCTTCCAGTACAAATTCTAGGCCCTCGTCGCACCATTACATTTCTAGTTGTAGTTCGTATGGCCGTTGTCATCTAGATGTAGCACAAGTTACGACCCAAAGCAATATGCACCACCCCCCTCTTCCCCCACACAAAACAGAATGTGGCGTCAGCGTCTATTTAATAAATGTTATTTAATGTAAAGTTCAAATTTCGCTGGCATCGGGCAAGTTTCCCTCTGGCAGCTGCGCCGCCTGGAGTCCCATGCATTCATAGCAACGCGAGATTAAATGATTGCCACAACGATGCGCCTGACACTGCTGGCAACGCGATCGCGCCTTTGTCTCCCTCTTGTCCTTGGAACAGGGCTTGCACCGTCGATGCTTGTCGCCATACCGACTGCACAGATTGACGCCCTGCGGCAGAGCGGCCTGTTGCAAACTGAATACACCCACGCCTTGAGACTTCTTAGCCTCCCCGCACACCTCGCTGAGCAGACGCTGTGTGGATTGGCCCAGTATTTCGCAGATCTGGAGTCGCATCCCCAACGTGGTCGTTGTGGAGCGTCTCTGAAGTCGCCTTTGGAGCCGCTGCTGGCAGAGAAACAGACCCAGCTGCCGCTGAAAGTCACGCTGCTCCATTTTTACATCGCCTTTGAGTGATAGTCGCAGGAGTATCCATGCATTAAAGGCTGCTGTGTTGAGAACGAGATGCAACAGGTTGAGGAATGTATGAGACTGTTTCTCTAGCGACGCGGGCGTTGCAAAATTGGTGCTGTATCGCTGCGACTTTTCATTGAACTGCTGGCAGCTCTGTTGGGTATGTTGAAAAGCCTTGACGGCATCCACTTCGGAGAGAAGACCACAGCACAGCAGAGCTTTGTTTTCGTGAGGAATCAGCTTAGACGATCTGTTGTAAACGGTGCTTCCACAGGGCCACAGTTTGGGCCAGTCTGCGGATGTAGTCTCCATCAATCCTATCGAGCTTAGCTGGGATTCCATTAGCTCCTGGCATTGGGATAGACTCAAGTAGCGCGATCCCAGGGTAACATTTCTTCCTGTGGTCTTGTAGTCGCAGATCAGCTTTTCGACTTCTTTGTGAATGGGCTGTGGCTGTGTGGTGGCCGATGCATTGGCCATATACAAGGTCTTGGCATCGCAGCAGAGGCTCAGTCTCGCATTTGCCACAGAGCAAGGCACATCATCGACAGCCAGCCAACTGCTGCAGCCGTAGTATGTTCGGGAGTTGATTATCAGTTTGTGCCAGAGCTTCTTGCCCTCCGTCCAGCTGTTGATCTCGCTAAGAGACTCCGATATGTACTCGAATCGTTGGAACGTCATGGTGGCACGAAATATGGCATTGCCCAGTTCCACAGTCCACAGTTCGTCCAGTGGCCCATTGAACTGGCCGTTTCTGAACACACCACACAGGTAGCTCAGCCCGAGGAAAGAACGCATTTCGACCACATCTATTTGACGCTGGTGGAGGGATTGGGCAGTTCGTTTGCGAAACTGTTCGTTGACATGGCGTACCAGGAAACGCATCATTTCATCGTCGAACATCAGTATCCAGGACTCGACGGCATTGGCAACGGTGACGGCGGGTCCCTTGCCACACGGCTCGTGCACCAGCAAAGGTAGCTCCTCCGGAGGAGTGCCCTGGGCCGTCCTATCGGCAGACCACTTCGGTCCACTGGCTGATTTAAAGAATACTTTCAATGAGGGACGTCCTCGTCCTCGCTTAACGCTGGGTCCTCCCGATTCCGCCGGCTTCACCAACATTTTGTCCAGTTCCTCATCGGTAATCAGTAGATCGTTCTCCTCAAAGAGCCATGGGAAAGGGTCCGCATCGGCTGTGACTTGAAGGGGGTCCGAGTCCTCGGCGTTGAACTGCTGCGGGGAGTCATCCTCCTCAGGGAGATGCTCCGTCTCCTCCATTTCCTCATCATCATCCTCGTCGTCGCTGCATTTTATACTCGCTAACAACTCTTCGTCCAAAGCGTATTCCATTTTGTTCTCAGTCGATTTAAAACGTTTTACAACACTAAAATGAATTAATTTGGCAGTTTATTTTATGTGATTTGAATGTTAATTACACAAATGACTTCAATCAAATAAATGATAATTTTTTGTACTTATTAAAGATGTATTTGACAGCATTTAAGCAACGTTTTGGTTGAAATCAATAATCAAAACAAACCCTGGCAGCGTTTTCCAATACCAACAGGTACAGCAATCATTCAGCTCTCCTCTCTCTTTCTCTTCGGATGTATTCGGGTTTTTGCTGCTGCCCTGCTGCTGGCGTCGTGTCGATGAGGTTACAATTGTTAAACAAATCAAAAAGTGCAATTAAATACAATTAACAGATGTTTTCGTGCCACCGGTGAATAACAGAGTGCCCGTTGTTGACGCGCGCGATGGGGTTTGTCAAAATAATTCGGCTAAAAGTGTCAATTTGACATGTTATATGTCATGGTCTTGTGCCATCCGATAGCGCAACTATCGCTGCCCAACTATCGATACACACTATATTCGATTGATAAAACAACTATTTAAAAGATTGCCAAGTGAATGCTGTTACATTTCCAACACACAACAATGAAAATTAAAGAATCAAGTAGGCTGAAGGGAATGCCGAGATTTAGGGCCATAGTGTGCTCCAACTTTTGTGTCCTGTCATTTAGTTGTGCATTCAGCTAAAGTTAGTTCTATAGAGAAGCCCGAGCTGTGAGCACAAATATTTTTGTTGATCGCCGACGAATAAAAATTTTGTTAAAAACATTTTTCAACAAAATAAATTTGAATAGTTCACGTGCCTGGCCTTCTCGGACTTCAAATTAACTTTTTCGGTGACGTTTCAAAGGGGTTGCTGTATGCGCCCGACTACGCCAATGATTTCTCCAGACCATGAGGCGGTGAACCTGGTGCTGGACCACCAGGTACGCAGGAACATACAGAACATGTACCAGGCAAACATGATAGATCTTCCGCCTGGTCGCGAACGCTTCGTATCCGAATCTAGCATGGACCAGGAGTCGTTGAATGCACTGGACACCCTGTCCGCCGATGGCATTGTGGAGGAAGATCACACCTCCAACCAAATGATAGCGATGGACAGCAACGATCTACAGAACTACCACGAGATGCTGGTGGAAGGCGACCACATCGACATCAATGGATCGCTGCGCAAACGTCGCGGCAACCTGCCGAAGCAATCGGTGAAGATACTGAAGCGCTGGCTCTACGAGCACCGCTACAATGCCTATCCCAGCGATGCCGAGAAGTTTACGCTGGCCCAGGAGGCCAACCTGACGGTGCTGCAGGTTTGCAACTGGTTCATCAATGCGCGTCGGCGCATCCTGCCCGAGATGATACGCCGTGAGGGCAACGACCCGCTGCATTTCACCATATCGCGGCGCGGCAAGAAGGCCAGTCCCGACTCGTCCGGTTGCGGGATGATGGGGATGATGCCCCAACAGGATGCCCCCCAGACGTCTGAAGCAGGCAGTCCTTCCTCCGAAGTGGTATGAAATCCATAACCGACGGCTAAGAGTGTGACTAATGTGTTTTATTTTTGCAGTTTGTTGGCGCCACCGAGGAAGTGGATGGTGCCGCCGAGGCCCACCAGGGAATCGCCAATGTCCTGACAAACTTCGACCAGTACGTGCGAACGCCGAACGGACAGATGGTCAAAATGGAGCCGGAGTACGACGAGAGCGTTGTCTACAGGTACTGCCGCAGAGCATTTAGTGCAGCCGTAGTCTCTTCGATCCTTCAATTTTGATCCTTCCCCCACCTACTCCCCCAAGTTGGCAGCAGGCCGTTGCCAACAATCCAATGGGCTTCCAGAGTCTCCACTCCTCACTGCAAGCAACCATTATAGATAAGATCCAGGCATTCCAAATGCGCAAGGCTGTCGCGCTGGCCGCCACCTCAAGCAATGACGCCACCAGTCCCACCATAAAGCCTTTTACCAGCACATTTCGGCAGATGCCGCCAGAGTTTGAGGATGATGAAAAAAGAAAGCCAGGTCCGATTAGGCGCGGTCATAAGCGCTCGACAGTGTCTAAGAAAATGCCTCGATCTGAGCTAGAAGCAGGCCAGCAGGACACTGATCATAAACAAAAGGATGTGAACTATGTGAAACCAGCCAAGAGAGTCAAAAAGATTGCACCTAGGTACAGCGGGGCAGTTGCAAAGCGTATTTTGGTGGACTCCTATCTTAAGCCTGAACCTCGGTTACCATTGTGGCTAAACCTTCCCTTCTCATCCACAGATCGGAGGGCGAGGAGAGCGCTCAGGGATACGAGTCGTGCGGGCAGAACAGCGAGGGAGAAGTCCGCTTCGAGACTTCGGACGACTGGCAGTCCGTGATGAAGTGAGTAGAGACGCCACATTGGAGGTTTCTGTTTGTACGTTTATGCTCTTTTGTTGTACGAAACAGAACCGTTTTCACCACGGAGGAGGTTGCCACCAGCAGCGCCGCCGCCGCCGCCGCCGCCATTACGGAAACAAAAGCCAACACCCAAGAGGATGCCAGCCCCGTGACCGCAAATCCGATCTTGAAGCGTGAGCGTAAGTCTTGTCATTGAATATCGCCCGACTGCGAACCAAAGTAAACGGTTTGGAACCCTTTTCAGCTAAGCCAAAGGTCGTGGTCACCAGGAACGACTACCATCAATCCCTAGGGGCGCCGGCCACAAACATCTCCAATCAAATGGAGAGGTCCTCACAGGAGGTGTACACCAACAACGAGGGCGACAGCAGTCAGACGCTGTCCGCACCGCCACCACAGAGTAAGTTCAGAGGAAATGTACCTATGTCTATATGTACTTAATCCTCCAATTCCCACCCATGCAGATCTTAGCCGAGAGAAGCGGGACAAGTACAAGTGCCTCTATTACCTGGTGGAGACGGCCATGGCAGTGCGTCACAACGATCCCGTACAGGAGGAGGGCTTTGCCTATCTGCGCAACTAAAGCCACACCACACGCAACACATCACCCGAAGAATGTGGTGCGTGTACATACACGTTATATTTTGTTATAGTATTCATGTTTAATGCAGTTCCTGCAACCAAATTGGCAAAGCTAATCATTAGCATAGCTCCAGAATCATGTAAATGGATTAGGATACACACACAAATGGTACAAATCGTTAGGACAGTTTTACTATCGGAGAAATATCAATTCAAAAATGGAAACAAAGCGAACACCTAAGCATCGAACCAAGCACTTGCTTAACTACAATGATTATGTGTAATATGGATTTAAGTTTTAATTATGTTTACTACGTTATTTACTAATAATTTCCAAATAAAACCCAAACCACAGCCGCCTCCATTGGTGCCATACAAAAATGAATGTACTTGAAAATGAATGTAAGTCTGAATGCTATACGGGATGACATGTTAAATGTAAACTGGGCGTCTGTTCTATCGCATCCTAGTGTTGATACTTGTTATAGCGTTTTCATTGAAACTGTTCATTTTGTTGATAAAAATTCTTCCAGAAGAGTGCGTGGCTCCTATAGCTCTATAGCCTATAGCTTATAGCTCTGCGCTATAAGTTTTTTAAGCGTTTTAATAGGACCCGGGATCCTGTTGATTGGGACAGGTATGTGCAACATAAACGGGAGTTTTCGTTTCTCAACAAATTTTTATATAATCAATATATTGCCGACGTTGAGAGGGGGCTCAAACTTAATCCCAGGTCATTTTGGCATTTTATAAACTCTAATAGGTCAACGAGTGGTCTTCCCTCAGCTATGTATCTTGGTCTCTGTAGCGCTAATACTGACAGTGGCATAGCAGGTATAATTTTGAGCCATGTGCGACGTGGGATGTTTCGGATATCCCTTCGGTTGTCAATATTGGCACACTTGATATATTGGAGGGGGACATCTTGGAGGCTATTGCTGACTTCGACAATTCTAATAAGCCCGACAGTGATGGTATTTCAGCCTTCCTGCTTCGCAATTGTGGTGATGCTTTTTGTGCGCCGCTGAAAATCCTTTAATGAATTCCTTGTTAGCGGGTCGGTTTATTGGTAAGTTGAAAGCTGCCACAGTCACTCCTGTTTTTAAGAAAGGCTCGAAGAATAATATCTCTGATTATAGACCAATTGCCGAACTCAGCAATATCTCAAAGCTTTGAGCGTATCATTGCCAAAAAGATTACTTTTCTCACGAGGTCAGTTGGTTCATATCATATCTTGAGCAGCGAGAGTATGTTGTATTGGTGAATGGAAAGCAGTCGGACCCATATTGGCTACTTCCGGCCTTCCACAGGGCAGCGCTCTTGGTCCGCTGCTGTTCTCTATTTTTATCAATGACATATGTCTTAGCATTCGAGCCTCTGAGTATTTGCTTTACGCTGATGATCTCAAGATATTTCGCTCTGTCAAATCATTAGGCGACAGTATCCTTCTTCAGCATGACCTGGATGAAGTTGCTCGTTGGTGCACACTTAATTTGCTCCCACTTAATATTAGAAAATGTTATTTGGTTTCGTATGGCAAGTGTACATTTAAAGTCCTGACCTCGTACTCGATAGATGGCCTTCCGCTCTTAAAGCAGATGGAGATACTCGCTCTAGGCATCTTGTTTGATTCCAAATTTTTGTTTGTGGAACACCTGAATTACATTTTGCCGAAAGCTTATGCCATGTTTGCCTTTGTTAAGCGCAACACATCCCAGTTCAACGATCCATACACGAGGCTAAGTCTGTATTCTTTCCTCGTGCGCTCGCGCCTTGAAAATGCTTCAGTGGTTTGGAACCCCTACTGGGGTTTGTCAGATTGCGCGCATCGAGAGATTGCAGAGGAAGTTTTTGAAGTTTGCACTCCAGCCTTTGCAGTTTGCAGTCCCATTGCCATCCTATGAGTGCAGATGACGCCTTGTGCATCTCTCCTCTCTCGAGGATCGTAGGACCATTGCGGCTCAAATCTTTATTTATGACTTGATAGTGGGGAATATTGATTGCCCTGACCTGCTTAATAGGATTGGCTTCAATACGCCTGCCAGGAGCCTTAGGGACCACGCACTCTTTGCTATTGATCTCCACCGGAGCAATTACGGAAGTAACGAACCTATATGTAGGGCTCTTCGCCAGTATAATGCGCTGCCAGTTGGGATGCGGTTCGACTTCTGCCATGGGAAAGCAGCCGTTAGACGATTGCTCTCTGATTTTTCCATGTTTCATTGTTAATTGTTTTGTTGTTGATTTTTTTGTATTATTTAAGATAGATGTAAGTTAGTTTAGCCAGTTAAGGTTCAACCGTTGGCGATAAACAAACACTTTGACTTTGACTTTGAATCGCGCGGTCTCGCTGAGAGTATTTTTCAGAATTTTATTTTGTGTCTGGTATTTTCCTTGAACAAATTCTAGCAGTATTTTTCGGAATTCCCCATACGGTCTGTCGCCGAATTTGTTTTTTGTTTTTTTTGCAAATAAAAAATGTTTGCCCCAAGCGCTTTTTAATTGTTTAACAACCCAAGCCCCAACGTGTGCGGGACGTGCAATAAATACTATATACTTAGTTATATAGTATCTTCAAGTGAAAGACTTCAACCGATAAGCAATAACCAATACGAAATAAGAGCTACGCGCCGCAGAATCCGCATCCAGACAGATTTTCCACACCCCAACCACATACCGCCAACAACTCTTTCGATTCGATCTGTCGTCGTGTGCAGTTGTTTGTGTATTGTATGAATTACAACATGAATAAGTTCAATTAAAGATGTAATATGTAATCTGGCTGCGGCACAGAAACGAAACGAAACGACACGACCGTCGCACGCAAAGCAATAACTACAAGTGTGTTCCCCCACATCGGCAGTGACCACACCTGCACCAGCACCATCACGCACCCTAGGATCCCAACCGAATCTCCCTCCCCCCACCCCACCACCATCCAACGAACCATCTCTCTCTGTCTCTCTCTCTAGCGTCTAGCTCGCATTTGGAGCCTAGCGACGGAGGAAATCAGGACATGCAAAGAGCATTCCAATCCGCAGTGTGGGTAAGTCTCTCCGCTCCTCTACGCGCCTCGCCTGCCTCCCTTTTTGAGCAGATAGAGGCAGGCAGTACGTGTGCTGGCATCTTTTTGGATATTTGCACTTTTACTTTCGGTTTTTGCGCTTTTCCTTTGTTGCTGGCTGCGGCAGTTGCTGTAGCTGTGGCCCACTTCTATATGTATATATACCCCGACACCCCGAACACGACTCCCCTTATTGTTTTGGGGCTATCGCAGAGTCTACTGTTTTACGGCCTTACGCTGGCCCCTCTGTCGATCCTCTGGAGACCACAGTTGGCGGCCCCCAGCTTCCACTGAAGTCTGATTAGCGGAAGCCATACACAAAGCAAACAGCGATTTGTGCATATATTTGTTAGTTATTTATGGCTTATCAGCAAAACGCTTAGGAGTCAACGAAATAATGACATCCGAAATGCGCTTATCGTTGAAGCTGTTTCTAAGAATTCTGCCTCAAATTTCAGAAAATTTTCCATCTGGCTTGTAATCCTCATTGGGCTGTTAGGGCATTACCTTCTTCGGCGATTGTCTTTATCCTAGATGTAGATATTTTTATCCCGATTTTTAGGTCATACCAATTGCCAAATGGAGTCTATTTTTAAGCACGTGCCGATGCCTCCCAGCTACAGATAATGAAGATGCTCATAATGATGATGCTGCTGCTGCTGTGGATGATGCCACTGAGGATGACACACACACACACTCGTACAATAAGTAGTTCGAGTGCCTTTGGCAGGGGAACACAACATTTTAAGCGACAATTTGCAGTAATTATAAATATGAGAGAGGAAGACCAATTGTGGTGGCATGCGCTTGTGTTCACACCAACGGCGACGGCGACAACGACGACGGCAACGACACCTGCCCCCAATCCACCTTCCCCCCCGTGTGCACTCTCTCTCTCTTTCTCTCTGTCTCCCTGTCTCCGGTTTTATTAATAAATCGAAGCAGTCGGACGAGTGCTGTTCATTCAAGGGTCATACGGCGCTGCGCAGCTTGTGGCATTCCCCCACTCAGGCAGGCAGGCAGGCACCCAGACACCCAACCACCCACCCATCAACCCAACCCCATGCTCCATGTTCCCATGCCCAAGCCCAAGCCCATGCCGTCATTTTGTTCTGTTTGGTCGAGGTCTCATTTTCAGTTGCCTTCTATTCAGCTCTCGTGCGCTCCATTTTGTTTGGCCTGGCCCCTGCACACATGCACATTATCTGGCGTCTGGCGCTCTCTTTTTCTGTCTATTTTGATACCCCCTAGCAGGCGGCGGGTATTGTGGTTATGTAAAGTGCTTTGACACTGCAGAGCCTATAAATTATGTTTAATATTTATCAGCAATCAACAGCATGTCCCTCTTCCTGGATCTGTCTTTGAAATTTCATAGAAAATGCAAAATAAATTAAGTTTAAGCTAACGTTCTTTTAGGGTATATCTAAAGTTTCAACGCCAACGATTAGATCACGTTCTGCTTTGCGGTGCGGCTGCGGCTGCCAATCCGCAGCTGCTGCTGCTGCGACTGCGACTGCTGCTGCTGCTGCTGTGCCTCAACTTGTTGTGCCACCAACGTAACGCATCACTTTCAGTTTGCAATTATCAACAAAGCGCGCGCCTTCTACCGGCTAAAAATCGGTGTGCCAACCGCAAGGAAATCGCTTTGGCATGGCCATAAAAAATACGAAATTCTGTTTTTTTTTCTGGTTTATTGCCGCCACATCGCATGTGAAAATATTCGAATTGTGAATACGAATACACAGAAATGCTGCTGACACGACGGTATGTGGACGGGTGGAGTGTGTGGAATGGTGCTAAACGAAATCATGTCGGAGTTGAAATAAAAACGAATGAAAACTAAAACCACAGGAGGATTATAAATATTTGATTGGGGTCAAGTCGGATTTGATATGGGGCAGGCCAGGGTCTTAAATATCGCTTGCAAAAAGGTGGCTCTTAGGCTTTTGCATCGATCCATGCATAATTACATTCCGTTCCCCCCCTTCCCGGTGGCAATTCAAGGTTGCATAAAAGTATCACCATCCCGTTCCTCCCCCTGCCAGTGGAAATTGTGGAAAATGATGAGTGCCGCTAACAAGTTTCTTGTTACCCTTTTCAATGCGGCACGCGGACGAAGAGGGGAAGGCAAGAGCAGAAGAAGAGGAAACAAGAAGTCTTGTCTTCTTATCTCTCACCATCGCTTGACCACACACACAACAACAAAACAACAACAACCACAGTAACAAAACACCACCCACGCGCGGCTGTCAATGCGATTTGTATTTGATACCCTTTCCAACGATTCCGAGTATGACAACTGTGACTGCACCCTGCACAGGCAGCTTTTAGTGCATATTTAAATACATAAATAAATAAAAACGATTGAATCGAAGAATCAAACAAGAATATCCACCTAAAGTATAAATATTTCATAATAATAGCTGGCTTTACTCCTTACCTCCATACATACATACATAATGGTAACCAAATGTGAGGGTATCACATCAGTCGTTATAGTTTCCCCATCAGTGAGTTCTCTGCTTCCTTCCTTTCTCTGCCTTACTTTATGCAAATGATCTAGACAGAGATGGGGAGACACAAAGGCCGTTGTCTGTCCCGTTAGCCCATAGCTAAGTGCAGTGTGACCAGTGGCAGAGAGTGACAGGGGGAGGTAACGCGCGTATTGTCTGTTCTGTTCTTTTAACAGCTTGTTAGTCGACGTCTTTGACGATTTGTTGGCATGTCATTCATCCTCCTGCTTGTGTTTTTTTTTTACATCGGTTTCGTTTTCATTTGTCTCTCTCTCTCTGTGCACTCTTTATGGTGAGGGCGGGGGGAATGGATGGGGATGGGTATACTCGTATAATACAAAATCAATTGGATTGCGTTTGACGATGCAAACACACAAAAGATAATATTATGGTAACCGTTGTTATTAGGGTTAAGGCTGCCGAAGGGGCGAACTGTTGCACTTTCCATGGGGGGGTGGGGGTTTGTTGTTTTTTATTTTTTATTGATATTCTTTGCCTGAAACGAACATTTACAGGGCTATACATATTAGGGCTTAACACTAGAAGTTAGGATTCTATTTTTTCTTTATACTTTCTTAGCTTACAACCAGGGATAGAGATCGAGAGAGGTATAACGATATGTGCTTAGCAGAGATCCCAGGAGATCATATGGTTAAGGGGAGGGATGTACTGTGTGAAGTGTGGGGCTGCTTACAATTGATCCTGTAGGGATGTTTGATAGAAGAAAGTAATGTTCCAAAACGTATAACAATCCATGAGATAAACATAGCGAATCGTACTCATTCTGTGAGATCAGTCAAAGGAACTACAAAGGGATTAACTATTTAACTAAATTAACAACAAACAGTTTAACCAGTGCTAACCAGTTGAATGAACGAAAAACCTTTTTGCCATTTCACAGCTGTCCAAAAGAGAGTGCCATCTTATTCCATAATTAAAGCACATTTGTGATTATAGGTTTCCATAGATGATGGCCAACACAATGATGGAGGATGATCCTCCGAACCAGCCTCCTAAACATAGCCACTGGACTCCAGCTTCAGGGCCCCCTCGTATGTGGGCAGACCTGATCTGTCAATGATTTTGCTCATATCCAGGCTGATGAAGCCGTTCTCGTTGATGCTGCTCAAATTTTGGCTGCCACCAGCCTGCTCCTGCTCCTCCTCGTTCCTGGCCGATGATGTGGCTGCCACAGCTGCAGATGCGTTGTCATTTTCATCGTTGACATTGTCGGTGATGGTTGCGGTGGTTGTCTCGTTGATTGCTTCCTGTGTTCCGGGCTGGACATTTCCATTTGCCTCATCTTCTGGCTGGGCTTCGCCAATCCTGTGGTTGCCGTTTCCATCCTCGTTTTCACAGTTGTTGGGGCAGGGACACGGACACGGACACGGACATGTTGCCAGCTCAGCACTTGCCACGACTTCATTCTCCCTCTCGTTGGCATCCTCTGGCGGCAGCTCGCTGCTGCTCCTCATGGAAGCCATATTGAGGCCGCCTTCCATAGACAGGGCACCACCTGGACTGACCACATCTTCCGGTTCCGCTTCAGCTTCAGCCTCCGTCTCCGCCTCGTAGCGGAATTTGCCACAGAGCGGACAGCCCTGTCGGTAGTGACTGTGCTGGTGGCTCTGCTGCAGATAGCGACGCCCCAAGGTGTTCAGCCCGAAGCCCTGCTGACCTCCGTTCTTCCTGCCCTGCAGGGCCAGCGGTGCCGCTGGTGGTGGCTGCAGCGTTTCCATTTCCAGGCAATTTCCACGTCGGGCGGCAACAGCAGCCGCACCTGCATTCCACATGCTCTCCATTTCCGCAGCATTCCACATGCTCTCCACCTCCGCCCGCTGCAGGGAGCAACAGGATTGGGCGTTCAGCGCCAGCTGCAGTTGCTTGTTGACCACGGCTCCGCATCCAGCTGCAGCTGACGCTGCCCCTCCTCTGATTGGCCCCGATCCACTGGCCAAGGCATCCACACTGCCATCGGGCGTGCCACGACTGCACCCGGCCACCGCCCCCTGATGGTGGTGGGTGGTGATGTCCAGCGAGGATCGATAGCCCGGCGGTGGCGAGATCCGTTGCATCAGCAGCTGCTGCTGCTGCTGCTGCAGCTGAAGCTGCTCCAACTGCTGCTGTTGTTGCTGCAGCAGTTGCTGCTCGTGCAGCACCACCGCATCGTAGGAGGGCGGCGGCTCGTGGTGCAGGGTCGGCATAACGGACAGTCCGTCCGTGGAGTCGCCCAGGAATAGTCCAGATGTCTCGTAGCACTGGAAATGAAGGACATTGATTAGCGGAGAATTTACTTGTGAAGGAGATCCCCGGATTTCTCTCTCTCTCTCTCTCTCTGCCAGGATCCCCGCCAGAACTAAACTAATGTGGCGGGCAGACGGACAAATGAAATTTACGCGATCAAATAAAAAAGTTTAAATTGCACACATCATAAATTTATTTCACTCTGCCGCAGCCATCTGCCCCTGCAACCGACTGCTCTCCACTGTCCGCCAAGTGCTAACCCAATCCCTTCTCCTGCTGCTGCTGCTGCTGCGACTGTCTCTAGTAATTCCTAGCCCCCCTCCTCCGCCTCCGCCTGCTGTCCACAGTTGACATTTTTGCGGCAGGACAGGCTAACGTTGATTTACGCGGAGCAGAGCCTTCTGTTCCTCCGTTCTTCTCTCTTTCTGGCCATCTCCCAGTGGGCCAACAAACCACAATGAACTGACGGATGGCAGTGGCAGTGGCAGTGGCACTGGCACTGGCAGTGGGTTCTCGTGGCTTGTAACTTAATAAAGCCCAGGGCCAAGTGAGTGCGACGTCTAATGCCGGATTCCAAGTGCCACCACCGCCGCCGCCGCCCCCGCTTCTTCTGGCCAGCGGCGTGGCGCCCGCCTTTGGTGGCAGAAGCAAAAACCAATTGTCGCGCCTTTTTTTTTCAGTTGCTTTGTTGCTTTTGTTGCTGATGTGGCACCTGTTAAATGTGCCGCATAAATATCCATTACCCCTCACTCCTACTATCTTTTGCTTCCTCACTCTCTCTCTCTCTCTCTCTCTGTGTGTCCTCTCTGTCTGTGCCACTTACTGACTTACTTTCTTGAAATTTCGCCTTGAAATGTTGGCTTAAACTTGAAATAGGCCACTGGCCACTGGCGGTGGTGGGTGAGCTACCAGTCTGCATCCCCACGGATGTCTAGCAATCCACTAATTTATTTATACTTTGGCCAATTGGCCACTGATTGTGATTCGTTGCTCCAATTGGCCATTGATTGTGATTCGTGGTTCTACAACAATTAGGATTTGACATCCAAACTGGAGAGTCATTAAATCAATGAATACAAGATTAACCAATTTGAATAGAATAGGAAGGAACGATGGAACTTATTCGATTGGGGATTGTAGTATATCTCAACGGCACCGATATGGTTATGCCATATCAATATCCCCTCTGCAGACGCTGTTTATTTGACATTCGTTAGAGAGATTCTCTCCCTTCTTTCTTTTATAACTAATCCTACAAGACAAGACTTATACTCCAAACCAATTTCCCTCCTCTGCTATTTTCCATTCAATTGCAACATCATTGCCCCTGTAAAGAGGAGCCTTTGACAGTGTGGAGTGTGGTGGAACTCACCTGCTCGACGCTATAGATTTCCATATTGGGATCCGTCTCCAGCCACTGATGCTGCTGCTGCCTGTAGGCGGCCTCTGTGCGCTTTTTGATGTTGCGGTGGCAACAATAGCAGACGACGCACAATATGGTTGTCACCAGGGAGAGCATGGCACTGCAACACCAACAACCACAACAGAAACATGAAATAGAATACAAATGCAATGTTATTCCATGCGCCACAGTTACAGATACAGATACAGATACATATACATAGCCAGCCACAATATTAATAGATACATGTGCAAAGGAATGTTTGTGTGTGTACGTGTGTGTGTGTGGAAGGGGAAGGGGGAAATTGAATGCAATTGATTACCCCAAATAGACGATGGCCATAATGTTGTAATGATAATATTATTGTATTACCATTTTTGGACATTTATTAATTCTGTTGGACAAATTGCACAAATACTCATTGTGTGTGTCTCTCTCGCTCTCTCTCTCTCTATGTCCTTTTTGGAGCCCTCTGCTTGCATATTGATAACATAAATTCCTTAAACTAATTATTTGTGTCCTCTGCCTCTCGAGCCACATCCAAACTGATGGATTATTCCCCATTGTTGTGTCATTCTATTGTAATTTTAATTAGAATAATGCAGCTATTATCTTCAAAGCTTGTTGTTATAGCCTTGGCTTTCAGGGGCTTTTCTGTGGGGCTGTAATTTGTGTATTGAACGATTAAACCAACCAACTGTTGACTTTATAGTTTTTGAGGATTAATTGAATTGATTTTCCCATCGATTGGCAATTATCGAGTTTACTTTGTGGAGAAGCAGATTAAACGCTCTAAAATCATAGAATATTCAAAAATTATAAATGATAATTGACTTTGAGCCATAGCTTAAATCAGTTTGGTATCCGCATCATCCGCGATTACTTGATTCTTATCGATTAAAATACCTAAGTATCTGAATAATTTACTAAGATTACTAATTTACCTTCATCTTAAACAAACAACTGAATTCCATTATTCCATTACACCTGTAATATGTATATCCATAGTGGCGAATCCCCCCTCGACAATCTTTGATTTGAATTCTGTTTTCGCTTGTCGCTTTTCGATGGCCTGCAGCTCTGAAGGTAATGGCCTGAAGGCTTGACTTGAATTTACCATCCGCGCTTCGTTTATATAGTATTTCTTTGCCAATAAATTACCATTACCTCGTCCTTTCGCTGGAGTATCATCATCGTGATTGCCAGTTATCGAATTTCCCTTTTAGCCTCGCTGTTGAAGAACTTATGTCCGATTATAGCCAGTTATTCGGGGAGCCCCAGCGCCCCCACCCCTCCCCAGGCGAGTGGCTCGCTCAAATCTGTTACACAGGGCACAAGTCAATGACGTCACTTGATCCACTTTAGAATGCAACAATATGATGTCCCACTTGTCGGTGTGTGTCCAGTGTTTTTTTTCTTTTTCTTGCTGGCTCATCCACTCTCCTGGTACCCTTGTCTGCCTTTGAGCTGTTCATTTTCCCCGCTTCACGCAATATCTCGCATGTCAACAGTTCATTAAGGGGCCTCCTTTTAGTCCATCCACTGTTTCCAAAAGCGGACGAATAGAGACAACCCATCCCTCCGCCCCCCACTACTGATTTTTTTATTCGAGCTATTTTCAATGAATCGCTAAAGACAATCGATAAAAATGTAGTTAAAATAAAGTTTTCCTGCGCTTAGCGGCGCGCGTGATGTTGACAGACATCAAATATTCGTATCGTACATACACACATACATACATACATATAACAGATATACTATAAAAAACTCTGTTGACAATTCCTTGTTTTTAGTCCTTTTTTGTTAGAACAATTTCATGGCACAGACAAGGCTCGTGTTGCACACAAAAAGTGACGGACTGAGGGATGCGCCACTGGGGGGAAGGAAAGGAAAAGCGGAGCAATGGATAAGCGCAATTATAATTATTATTATGTCCAAAAAAGAAAGGAGGAAAGACTGAGACTGAGGCGGAGAGTGACATCTTGCCTGCTTGCAGGCGCATAAAATGTTGATGTTTATTAATTTCCAGCTCCGACTCATAAATCAAGCTTGTGGCATGATCTATGAGTGTTGCTGCTGCAATGCTATCCCTATTGTGTGTGTGGCATGGTGGCATTATCCATCTAATAGAATGTGTCTACAATTACGGCAATTACTGTAACCATTTAAATTTAATTTACGAGCATGGAATTTTTCATGGAAGTTCTGATGGATGGTGACTTTGATGCATGCCCCAAAAAGTAGACTGTGGAATGTTTGATTAGCACATGGCCTCAGGGGATCCTGCATCCTCCTCGGAAGTTCTCCGAACAATTCTGACAGAAATCACGAGTGGCAGGAAGCGCGCATTAATATTTCGTAAATAGTGAGAAAAACTTTTGCAATCCGTGATATGTCAGACACGCTCCCGCATTTCCCCTGCGGCACAGACCCTACCTACACTTCACCTTATGCATGTGATGCATTCCCTTCTCACTGATTCAATGATTACGGGGTGTCTGCATGTGTGTGTGCTGCTCATGCATAGGTGCATGTGACTTACCCGCCCAGCAGCAGATTCACATTGCCGTTGACAACATTTGCATATGTCTGGGGTCCGCCAGCTCCCGCTGCACCTCCTCCACCTCCGACACTGCCTGCTGATCCGGATACGCCACGCTGATGATACAGGCCCAAGCCGCTGCTGTAGAAGGTCGTAAAGGATGATGAGGATGAGCTGGTTCCATGCTCCTGCGACTGGGACTGGGACTCCTCGCTGCTGCTGCTGCTGCTGCTGCTTGGAGCGACGGATGATGATGATGGAGCAATGGTTGTTATGGACACCACTGTTGAGACTGTTGTTGTTGTTGCATTGGGCGGATTCTGCGGAGTGACCGCCGCGAGCAGCGTTGCATAACGTTTCAAAGACATTATTTCACTGGAATCCAATATAGACGCGAGGCGATTGCATAACGATTAGCTTTGAACACACACTACAAGGCCATTAGCACGCACACGACACCGCACACTCTCTGCGAGAGAGTGTCTAGTGCTAAGTGCTCTAGCCCTAGGCAAGGACAAGCACAAGCACGAGCACAACTTTTGCGAGGCCTAGCCCTCGCTCCGTTCAGCGCGCGCAACAACACTAACTAACATTCGATTCGGGTGGCTAGCCCTCACAGTGAGAGTGAAAGGAGCAGCAACAGCGAGGACAGCGACGGCAGCAGTGCGATCGATGGCCAAGGCAACTGATAAGGAAACTCCGTTACTTCTTTGGTTTGGCACGCGATGGAGCCCGTCGCGTCGCCGTGCGTCTGTGCAAATGCTTTGGTTGCGCTGCTGCAACTGGGGCCCGGCTTGAGTTGGACTTTGCTGGCTAGCTACGCTACGAGTGTCAGCTGTCAGTGTGCGCGCTGCGCTGCCTCTGCTCTGCTCTGCTCCGTTCCGAGAACTTGGCTTGGCTTATCCTCTGCTCAACGCTCTGCTTGGGCTCTGCTGCTCGGTTCTGTTGTGTTGTGTGCACGACGAAGTTGCTAGGGCAACCGAAGCGCGTCATCAGCCTTCGGCTTGTGCTTTGGTTTTTGCTGGCTTCGGCTTTGGCTGGCGCAAGGTGTATCCGTTTGGAGGGTAAGGCAGTCTAGCTCTTCGCCTAGACTATTTGCTCTTCCACTCCATCTCTCGTATGCGTACGCAACTGCGAATAGAGAATGCTGCCAAGGATAGCTATGCCTTTTATTGACATTCCATGTGTTGTGGCTCCAGCGTATCTGCTGCTGTCGGTTTCTTTTGCCTTCTGTTTGCCTGTTACATGTTGCGTTGCCCATTTTTCTTTTGCTGCAGCTATCCCGCTCTTTCTCTGTTTGTGCTCGTGGGTGGGAAAGGGTAAAAGGGGGGATGACAGGAACAGTCAACTACAAAGACCAAGCGCAGCTATTTGTATTGAGCTTCCTTTTCTCGTGTGTGTGTGTATGTGTGTGGGGTTCCTGCACGTTTCACATCAAATTGAGCGCCAAATTCTTTTGTACGACTCGTATGGCTGTCATTATTGTTGCTCCTGCTGCCTCTACTGTTTCTGTTGCTGTTGCTGTCGTGGCAACCGTGCATGCCATTTGAACAACACTACACTTGTCGTCCAACTGACATTTTTCACGGCATGCGGCCATAAATAATAATGCGACTCGAAAGTCACACTGCCAGTCCCACATATTGTGGCAGGCAGCCAATATGTGCAATAAGTAGCTCGTGCATATAAAATCATGCAACAGAAATTCCTGAAAAATTTACCACCTGTTGACTATATTCAGAGCAAGCTGAGAAAATGAAAATGATTCAGTTTAGAAACACATTCCCTGCTCTGCGTATATCCGCACTCATCGTAACTAAATAAATGTGTGTATTTTCTCACCCAGCGGCCATAAAATGATGCATCTGTTGTAAATTTACACTCTGTGCAAACAATGTTGAAATTTGAAATATTTGAAAATTACCATGTTCCTCCTCACCAATAACAAAAAAACAAATGTAGAAAATTTTGCATTTTGGCCACGTTTAATGGCGCTTGGCCATATGCAATCATCATTATAATAGCCAGCCGCTGGCATCTAATTGAAATTCGTGTGTAATTTTCGCAAATTTGCTTTTAATTTATTGCCCTGTCCTGCACACTCACCCACACCCACACAGATGCGCAAAATTTCGAATGCGAAGGTGTGCCCAATATTCGGGGGCGGCAGTGTGTCCTGTCGTCTGGTTCCTGTCGACAGCTGCACACAGTCGCACAGGCGGCGGCGAGCGACGACTGCTTCAAGAACATATGTAAATAGTTGCACGCCATTTTTACCTACTCATTCGCTCTACTCTACCTTTATTCTTTTCTCCGTTTTTTCTGTTTCTGCTTTCTCTGTTTGCTTTGCGCTCTTTTGGGAAGGTAGAGGTGGAGGTAGAGAGCGGGAAAGGCGGCTAGTCGACAATCTTGAAATCCGTGGCGACTGCGACTATGGCGGCTTAACAGTCACACGGCGTAACGGTCTCTATAGTTGTTGCCTACACCTTGAGTGTCGCGCGCGCCCTGCTCAAGAGCACGTCCCCGTCGTCGTCGTTGTCGTCGTTGCCGTCGTCGTTTGTTGTTGTTTTTTGGCGGCCGTGAATGTCGCCAAAGTTGTCACAATTTTAGTTTTCCCATCTCAATCTGTGCGCTGGCATAATTTTAGATTTGTGTGTGGTGGAAAATTTGTCAATTCAGGAGAAGACAGGCGGCAGGAGGCAGGAAGGGGACCAGCAGGCCAGCAGCTGAAAAGCTACGCCACTTTTTGTTGCTTGTATGTCACGCCTAAGCCTTTCAACAGTTGGTAGCAACAGCAGCAGCAGGAGTAGCAGGAGCAGCAGCAGACGGTGGCAGTGGCAAGCGGAAACGTGACTCATTAGAGACGTGGATCCCGTACACACACACACACACACATCCAGACACACGGATGGGGGCTAGATGATGATGATGATGATGATGGATAGTTTTTGGCGCTTCTGGTCATTCAGTGCGGCCCTGCGCACGCGCCAAGGGTAAGCCAAGTGACCGCCGAAATGCGGGGGATTCTCAGGGAAACGGCGCGTAGCCGCTGCAATGTATGCTACATTTCATACAAATATTTTCGACAGGCCGCAATTAGTGCACATGTGTACGTGCGTGTGGCGTATTTCTGTGGCAACTAATGAGGCTGTCACCGTAGAGCGACAGCAATCCTTTCTTCTTGCACCACACAAACACGCTCCGCTTTCGCCCCCCGTCCATCCCCCTCATCACTGTTTTTTAAGCATTAATTATGTACGGCCTGTTGATTTATTATTTACAGCCTTCATGGTTAATGAGGGTAGGAGGCGAGTGGTAAACAACGGGTAGGTCAAGCCAAAGAATAACAACAACAGCACGTCCATTGCAATGGCAACGTGACTGCCAGGACTGCCAGAAAGGAGGATATCACATGTTCTGCAAGATTCCTTTTATTTGTCACATGTGTATGTGCATGTGTTGCATGTCCTGGGAAAGTATTTCATATTTTCACATGAAACCGTTAAGCGTTCCATCCCCAGCATCGATTGCCACAGTCGCACGCAAAGGTTACAGGTGTGGGGAGCAGCCAGGGCCAGGGCGTGGGCGGAGCCCGCGGTGACAGGCACCAGCCAGCCAGCCAGTCAGTCAGCCAGTCACCAGTCTGACTGGTGGCAAGGTCCTGTCCTCGTTCCCTTCCTTTCACTATGGAAACTTTAAAAGTGCCCCTTTTTCCATTATGAAAACGAAAATCCTAGAATCATAGAATATTTGGGTTTACGGGTCTCTTACATACTCTTTTGTTGAGTGATTTGATTTGAAATCGATGAGGAAGCATTAAATGTGATTTATGGCTATGAAAATGTGGAAATATATAAATATGGGGATATAATTATGAGGCGGGATATGGCGTGGGAGTGCTGAGGAATCCTTCAAATGTATGTCCACATATCACCACAATATCTTGCTCTTACTATTCTCAGTTTTATTACAAGAGTCTTTTAGTTTCCAATCCTAGAAAAAGTAAACCTTTTCTTATATAGTCAATAAAATATAGATATCCAAAACGAAATTTCCAGTCTATATGAAACATTGTCGAGATGACGACTTTTCTCCACAAAACCAATGCTGTGCGCCATGTAATTCAGCTGTTGTCTGCCGAGGGGGAGACCCAACTGTGCCGTTGTAAGTGTGGAGTGGCGTGGGGTGGGGTGGAGAGTCGCGAAAGACAAACAATTCGCAGCTAAATGGCATGTGGCACGGGGCTCTGGCTCTGACTCTTGCTTGGGGATTTCCTTTGATTTTATCGCTCGTCAAGCCCCCAAGTCGCGAGCATTGATTAAAGTTCGAGGTGTCCTCGTTACTTGAGCGAAGTAGAGCAGACCGGAACGGATAGACACGCCCATTATCCCCCACTACCACTCCCCCACACTCCCCAATCCCTTAATGTGGTTCCTTATTGTTTGGTTTTGGTTCCTTGAACCCCGTCTGTCGTCAGGTGATGATGTCAGTCGCCGGTTGAATGGATGGATGGGGCACTCACATACATTGGCTTGGGCAGACCAATTATGAACCGGATATCCATCTTAATTACAGCCTACGTTATCTCTATAAGATGTCACTGGCCGTGTCGCTGCGCCGGGCTCTTCTGGTGCTCCTCTCGGGCGCCATCTTCATCCTCACTGTGCTGTACTGGAACCAGGGTGGCAGCAAGGCACAGGCCTACAGCGAGGCGTTGGAACGCCCTCACAGCCACAAGGATGGCTCGGCCTTTCCCATGTGAGTGTAAAATATTAATAACGGCGATGAAGCCCCTCCCAACTGAATCCCGATTCCTCTTCATTTTTCAGACCCGTGGAGAAGCTGTGGACCTACAAGTGCGAGAATGACAGATGCATGCGGGTGAGCTATCATCCCGGGAAGACCGGCAAGCGTGTCTCCTTCATGACCTGCTCTATGACCTGCGGATACGTTAACATCTGGCCAGCACCGACCGTCAAATCATTGGTCAGCGCCCACACAACCAGCTTTTCCATGGACGTCATCCAACTGGAGCAGGACACGCCGCATCGGGAGGTGCGAAAGCACCTGCAACTGGCCTTTGACAGTTTCCTCAAGGATTTACGCCAGATCCAGAGACTGGACTACGTTGTCAGTCCATCTGAGACGGGCGAAAGTGAATCCTCATCGTGGTCATCGAAGAACGATGAGGCAGGAGCTGCCAGTTCTGGGGAGAGGCGACCAGGCGTTCTGGAGAGTCTGCTGTTAAAGATCAGCGTGCAAAAGTCCGGCGATGTGAACTTCAGCCTGGACAACGATGAGAGCTATGAGCTGGCCGCAACCAGTAAGAAAGACAAGGATTCCAATCCGATCTCAGCCATGTCTAACATCTCCCATTTGTTTCTTAGCTGAGGGCCATCGCCTGAAGGTGGAGATTACGGCGAACTCGTTCTTTGGGGCCCGCCACGGCCTGTCCACGCTGCAGCAACTCATCTGGTTCGACGACGAGGATCATCTGCTGCACACGTACGTCAACAGCAAGGTGAAGGATGCACCGAAGTTCCGCTATCGCGGCCTGATGCTTGACACCTCACGCCACTTCTTCTCGGTGGAGTCGATCAAGCGAACGATCGTGGGAATGGGTCTGTCCAAGCTAAATCGCTTCCACTGGCATCTGACGGATGCGCAGAGCTTTCCCTATATCTCGAGGAACTATCCGGAGCTGGCCGAGCACGGGGCCTACTCGGAGAGCGAAACGTACACGGAGCAGGATGTGCGCGACGTGGCCGACTTTGCCAAGATCCACGGCGTGCAGGTGATACCGGAGATCGATGCACCGGCCCATGCCGGCAATGGCTGGGACTGGGGGCCCAAGCGGGGCATGGGCGAGCTGGCCGTGTGCATCAATCAGCAGCCGTGGAGCTTCTACTGCGGAGAGCCACCGTGCGGGCAGCTCAATCCGAAGAACAACCACACCTACCTCATACTGCAGCGCCTCTACGAGGAGCTGCTGCAGGCGACGGGGTCCACGGACCTCTTTCACCTGGGCGGGGACGAGGTAAATCTCGACTGCTGGGCCCAGTACTTCAACGACACGGATCTGCGGGGCTTGTGGTGCGATTTCATGCTGCAAGCAATGGCCAGGTAAGTGGCTTATTCCCTCTTACACCCTGACACATCTATAGCGATCTGCATTCCCTTTTTGCAGGCTGAAGCTGGCCAACAATGGTGTGGCCCCCAGGTATTTGGCCGTCTGGTCGAGCGCCCTGACCAACACCAAGTGTCTTCCAAACAGCCAATTCACGGTGCAGGTGTGGGGCGGAAGCACCTGGCAGGAGAACTACGACCTTCTGGACAATGGCTACAACGTGATATTCTCGCACGTGGATGCCTGGTACTTGGACTGCGGCTTCGGCAGCTGGCGGAGCGTGGGCGAGGCTGCCTGCTCCCCCTATCGCACTTGGCAGAACGTCTACAAGCACCGGCCCTGGGAGCGCATGCGTCTGGACAAGAAACGGCGCAAGCAGGTGTGTTCCCATAAGCATTCCTCAGTTGGATGATACCATCAGCTAATGTCTAACCTTCTTTCAGGTGTTGGGCGGCGAGGCCTGCCTTTGGACGGAGCAGGTGGACGAGAATCAGCTGGACAATCGGCTGTGGCCCCGTGCCGCTGCCCTGGCCGAGCGCCTCTGGTCGGATCCCAGCGATGATCACGATCTGGATATTATGGCCCCGGAGGTGTTCCGCCGCATCTCGCTGTTCCGCACCCGTCTCGTCGAGCTGGGCCTAAAGGCGGAGGCCCTGTTTCCCAAATATTGTGCCCAGAATCCCGGCGAATGCATTTGATACTACCCTTAAGAAGAGTAAATCCCAATCCCAATCCCAACCCCCCCTTACTCCCGACATGTGCGTTAGTTAGTTTATAGTGTAATTGTTATTTTATATATGAAAGGAAGAAGGATACGAAGGACACACCCAAGCTTCGCAGAAGTTGTGCGGCAGTTTACAGGAGTAGTACTGTAGTACTGGAAGCGACTGTATGAAATGGTTTCTGGCATAAACCATGACTCGAATTTCTTTTCGATAGAAAACACCCTCAAACACACACACACACATACTTAGTACAATTCAAATCGAATTATAGCGCACACATTATATAAACAGACAGATATGTAGATCGGATACAGGCAGACATGACCGATAGAGGGAAACGATTACCATTAAGCGTTCATAGTTTTTAATTGTAGATTTCATACGCATCCTCAGTACACACACACACCCACAACACACTCACACCCACACCCACATACAGACATAGGACTAAATTCTACAGATAGCCTTATAAGTATATAGGATATTAGAACCACTAGAAATGACAAATGACGAAACTTTTTTGATATTTTGAACAAGCTTTAATCGCAGAACATCAATTATTATGTTTAAGAAGACAGCAAAATGGTATTTTCCCCACTTGTTTCTTATTTTCTTTGACTTTATTTTTGATATTACTTCCTCTTTGTGTTTTACTCTAAATTTAAATAAGATTTAAATTAGATTTTCAGTGATATAAACAATGTGACCTTAAGAAAAACTAAAAAACAAAACAAAAACAAAAAAGAAGAAAAAAACAAAATGCTAAAACGCAAGAAACTTAGAATTTAAAAACAATTATTAACAATTAATCGTTACGACAAAACTTTTTGCACGCATTGGCACATAATTGATAAAACTAGGAAATTAGTAGCTAATTTAAGAACGTATACTAAAATGGGTTAAATGGTTGGGGCCACGTTCACAGTGTTTTGTATTTTGTGTGTTTTGTTTTGTTTTCTTTTCTTTTCACTATATCAACCATTCGGAATGACGTTATATGAGACCCCATGTTAACAACATGTTTTCGTACTTAAGATAGACTTTTGGCATCGCATCGGATCGGAGCATCATGAATATGTTTTAGTTTAATCTTAACTTTTGCTGTAACTTCAAGTCACTTTCGAAAATAAACTAAAATTCCAAGTAAAGCAGGTGCATAGCCCAGCAGGTCTTTGGCGGTTCTTTGATTTGTGTCATCTTACAGATATTTGCATAGCAGAGACTGCTTTTGCCACTCCGACTTCAAGGTAAGATCATTCATTGAATCCATAGCCCAAGGTTTGCTCGGCAGTCAGGATTCAGGACCACAATTCGATAAACAATTGAAACCAAAGACTACGACCAGGGAAGGGATTCTTCAAGAATGGGCTGGACCTGTTCTACAAAAGATACATACATTTGTATATGTACACTTGCAGTTCCTAGACAAAATCGGTGATATTGATGCTGTGGTATTGTTCCTGTGTCGCCAGACGTGTTTGCGGCGTGGGGCGCAGGCAGATCACACACTCTTCGGTGCTGAAAGTGGGGATTCAAAGCGGAAGGGATCGATGCGGATCGATGATTTTGGGAATGAGAATCATTTATATACAAAATATAATACTTTAATTTGTGCTCTTAACGGCTAACTATGTTATATCATGCAATACTTATGGACAATAGGATATTTTATGGCGCTTGACATGTATGTACAATTGTAGGATAGGAGGAAATCTCTCTATCGTAAACATAGATCGGTGTGTGTGTTTGTGTGGTGATCATTCATAGTGTCCGGTGGGTACGGGACTTGTTGAGGTCAGTCTATAAGAAAACGATAAACAGAACAGGAAAACCGAAATCAGGAATCAGGAATGATAAAGAACTTTGCGATTATCGCATACTCTGGCATAGCCCTGCAGATGCTCTACCAGAAAACGATTTTCTGCAGGGCTATGGATAGATATGTATGTATCTATGGTATGGCATGTGTGTTAGCAGATTAAACGAGCAGAGTGGGATTAATTGAACAGAAGATAGAGAGAAAGAGGAGAAAGCATCTACATGAGCACTGCGTATACGCACCGTAGACTTTCGGTTCGCGATCTCTGCGAGTAGTCTTTGGAGGCGCGATGCCTGGAATGGAAATTAATTGGTTAAGTGACAACAACAGCGACGACAACATGAAGAGCTACAACTAAAAAATACCAACTAAAGGCAAAAGCAGCAGCCACATCTACTATACGAATATACATACATACTTATGTACAGTGTCATGTGTAAAGCCCAGATGGATCAAGGATATGTAGTAGTAGATGGACAACACCAATGCGTTAGAATACCTAATGTGAGTGCAACACTGCGCGCCTATAGCATCTGCTATACGTAGAGCTATGTGTAGAGCCAGGACAGTACCCACCTGCGGTTCTTGATGGAGCTACTCCGATGGATATTCCGGCTCTCGCGCCAACGAACAAAGCGATGCCTCAGCGTCTGGCGCACCTCCGAGTTGAGAAAGCAATAGAAGAGCGCCACAAAAAAGCCCTGTTACAGGATTATATCATTGATTACTCGCATAATTCCAAGATGTGCTATAGCCATACCTGTGTGCTGATGAGAAACGCCCGTATGGCCTCAAAGAGATTGCGGCTGATGCCCTGTTCGGGGCCAGTGAGGACCAGCAGATAGGTGATCCCAAAGAGGGGAATGAGCACCAGCAGGGCCTTGGATGCCTTGTAATACTGCCGCGTCTCCAGGGTGTGTGCAGAACGAAGTTTGGTAATAAGCACCTTGAATAGTTAAGATGAAGATAAGTGCAAGATCTTGGGCATCTCCGAGGATTGAGTGTACACTCACCCACATGATGCGTATGAGAAACACCAAGTTCACCAGCAGAGCCATCGAGGCGGGCCCCTTGAATATCCAATCAATGTGAGATTCTCGCATCCAACCGCAGTCGATTTCCAGCTAAGCTCAGAACCAAAGAAAGCATCAAGAATGGGTATATGGGATGGTGGGACAGTATGGTAGTACTCACCCCATTGAAGTGATCATTCTCCAGATGGGGGGCGAATGCCTTGGCTATGGCCCAGGCCATAATGAATATAGCGGGACAGCCCCAGCCAATGAGGGCATAGATAATAAAGCTGATGTTATCGCTGGAGAATGTTTGCACCACCAGGGTGTACAAATAGAGGCCTGCAAACGGGAAAGAGAACGGGTCACACTCGTAACTACAGATGGGTAACGACTCACCTTCGACAAACATCCAGAAGAAGTTGGTCAAGTAAAAGTATTGCAGCATGATGACCAGCGTAATGCAACCAGCCTGACTAGACTCCGTGGTTATCTATATGAATACAAAGTATATCTGTATCCATAGATATAGCATATGGAATCTTCTTACCACCTGTAGGAACAGCGTGAGTATCCACAGCAGAGCGGAGGTGATGTATGTGAGGAATAGATTCGCATGAATCGTGTTTCGCAGGCAGCGCAAATCTCTGTCGATGGAAGATGGAACTTGGCGTAAGTACAGGGATGAAGGATCTGTGTGTTGTGTTGGGTGACTACTCACTTAAAGCTAAGGAATACGATAAGGGCCACCACCAAGGTGGCAAAACTGATAAAGTATCCACAGCCATAGATAATGGCCGGCAGATCGACGCTGGGCGAGAAATCAGGTACCATCGGCACAGAGCCCGACTGCTGGTGGCACCGATCGTAGTCGGAATAGTGATCCCAGGTCCCATTCTCGAAGCAGTATCGCGTGGCATTCTCTAGCAGCATAAAGATGGATCTAATTAGAGTACTCTGCGAGTATTGGTTTGTCTTGGCGACTATCCCTCACCTGTGGTATCATAGTGCACGCCCTTGAACTCCTCAAAGCAGGGCAGAACGGCCAGGGTGGCGGCTTTGGTGCGTGGCCAACAGAGCACCGAATCGAATGCGCTGGGACAGTGTAAGATCTGCAAGATATAGCAGATGGTACACACATACATATATTATTGAAGAGGAAACATCTGTGGGAAGGATACTTTAAACAAAGTTTTGCGGATAAATATTTATGTCAGACATCGAAAGCGACTTTTTCGGACTATACCGGACATTAAAGTTAGTTCCTCCAGGGTATATGCATATCTATTCATATCAATTGAATTTCTCGCCGCACAGACAGCCAAAGATATAAAATATATATGTACTTATATGTATGTATATACCCCCATACAATATCTAAACAAAAATGTTGCCTTAACCACAGCGGGGTACGGGTATCTATCTTTTCGGTTATTTATATATTTCCAATTGCGTGCTATAAATTTTCACATGTGTTGGTATATAAAATATATATATGTATATATGTACAATACAATCTATATATTAATATACAGGGTATACGATCCAACCAACAGTAAATTCTCGAAATGCAAAAATGATTCGCAACCATCGCATGGGGCGCTTTCATTTGATATATGTATGGACGAGTAGTCTGTATATTTAGCTTGATTTAATTGATCTTATCAGTGGTACGAGTACGAGTATATATGACATCACGGGCTCCACATGTCCGGAAATTGGAAGTCCATTGAAAGTCCATTGAAAATTGTTCATTTTTATAGTATTTAGTGATAAGCTGAAAGTTTCATTATTTTTTCTCTTTGGCTTAGCCACGCGACACCACACGAGAGATGTCAACGACGAAAGCAAACAAACGATGGATAGCGAATGATAATCTATATGATATATATTTGTATTCGCAATTCTCACTTCCATTCATTCATTCATTTATCTTTGGAACTGCTCATTGGGGGTCCATAGGTCGGATCTGACGGTTCTGTTGCCTCAATTGAAGGCGGACAGAAATGCCGCATGCCGCCTCAAGTGGGTTTTGCTGCATTTTGTATATAGCAATATGTATATGAATAATTTTCCAATTTTTGGCTTAGATTTTCGTTCGAATTTATGGGAAACCTATCATCGGTTCTATCGGTTCTACATGAAAATATTATGAGTACGCTAGAAACTGTAGGGTGAAAGATGGCTACTTTAAGGAAATGAATCAATAAAACAATAAATAAATAGGAAATCGGATTGAGAGGTCGATTGAAAACTGTTTTGATTCACTGTTTAAGTGATAGATTTATAAGCAGTTGCTTGACTATGATATTGAGAAAGGATTCTGAATAAAACGATAGATGGCAAGTCGAAAAAGTGGACATATGGATTGCTTTATAGATCGAAAGTTGTTGGATTTTTTTCTTAATTATCTTAAACAATACTCGATGGACAGACTGTATTGATTATTAGGGGATGCCACACGCAACCCCCTAGCCATGACAACTCACCCGCTTGCCACCTGCTGCTGTCGCTGCCACTGCCGCTGCTGCAGCCTCCAGTTCCTCCTCCTGCTGGCTCTGCTGTTGGCATTGTTGCGTGCGATTGATGAGCAGCGCCCCACTGTGCGGCTGCTGGGCGCCAATTAGGGCGCTGGCCCGCTGTAGCATATCCAACGAGAAGTTGGCTATAACGTTGGCCAGGTTCTCCGGCGAGGCGTCATCCAGGCTGTCCACCAGAGCCCGCAAATCGTCGTCAGCCATGGGCGGTGGGCGGACGGGGATTCTTCGATGATTTACGGTCTATTATCAGCAGATGAGGAGCCCACACAATGTTGCAATATGAGTTCTTCTGGTGGTTAGTGGCACTCGTTTGCACCGGCTGCTGCTCCACCTGCTGCTGCTTACGAGGTAATCGTCTCGTTTTACGTATTCCCGCACCTGAAGCTGCAACAGAAGCTGTCAATGGAGGCGTCTCTGGCCCTGAACTCTGCTCCCACTACCACTCCCACTTTGACTCGGTTTTCTTCTGTTCTCTCCGCCGGGTGCTGCGCAATTAAATGCGAATCTGTTCAAATAAAGCGGCACAAGAGTGTGGAAAAAGTAAACCAGAGCTCTTCTATCTTATTATCTGATAAAAATAAAGATGCGAACCGAAAAAAATCAGAGAACCAGACCAGAGAAGGCGTACAATACATAGGAAAGATATGCTATATATTATACACTTGGAGAAAATAAATAGGTAAGGGAAAAGGTGCACAAGGTCAGAGGTGGGGTTGGAGATGCAATTCGATCTCAAGGAGTTTCGAATTGCTTTCTTTATAAGCCTATAAGCCTATAGTATATGGCCATGTCTAAATATATCTGTCGAGAAACCTTCGCTCTTCGAATCTGTTCAAATAATACAACGTGCATGCCGAAATCTCGTGACTAGATGTGAAAGCAGATAACGGCAGATAAGTTTATAGCCCATCTTTATGGACATGACAGAACCAGAACCAGAACCTACTTCCAGAAGTAAGAAAGGGGGCAATCTGCACTGGGTACTTGACAAAAGCCGGCCCCTCCCACCCCCCAACCGTTCGTTCCAGTTCGTTTGTCATTATACCTGGAATTTTAAATTTTAAAGCCCTGCCCATTCACAATATCCACAGGAAATTACTCTGTGAATTGTCGCAATGGAGATTGATTGGTTACACGCATCCCGTGCCCATGAGCAGCTATTCGACAGTGATTAAATGGCACTACGGACTATAACAAAGGGATTACATTCGATTGTAGGGGGGATAATCGAAAATCGGATGCGAAAACGAATCGCTTGGAAGCTTAAATATGGGGCAGAAGCAAGAGTCATCTATTAAGAGTCCTTTAACTATTTCCCAAACTCTTCCTAGCAAGATTACGATATGAAGCCATGCATCAACAACTTCTTGACGTACAAAACGAAGCAGAAATAGAAGCAATTAAGACTGCCAAGGGACCAAGCGGTAGTTTTATCTGTATAATTGAGATAAAAGATGCTGTGACAGATGTGTGTAGCCAAGACTCATGTGCGTCTCGTCTCTCACCTGGCAACGTGCTGTACATAGCATGCCCCCATAAGTAGCACCAGCAGCAGCAGCAGCATCGTGGGGTTGGAGATGAGTATGCTGGCACAGTAATTAAGGCAACGAGTGTCAAGTTATTTATTAATGAACAAACACCCGCTTGCTCTCTGCTCTTTACTCTTTACTCTCTGCTCTCTGCCTTCTCTCACCCAGTCTCACATACAGCTACAATCTGGAGGCGGTGGAGAGCTTTGTCAATGTCACAGCAGTGGGTTAAACATGCCACGGGTTGGTATGTCAAAGGATGTCATTGGACATGAGGTGAGAGGAGGAGACTGCATGCACAATGCACTCACTCACTGCCTAATTATACTCTATATTTAGCCGCCCCATAACCTGCTTTGATCTGTGTGGCAGGCACAAGGAGAGGAGAGGAGAGGCTGGCATGTGCAACACATTGCTGTCTGCCTGCCACACAAACTAAACACAGTGCGAGGCACGCGTTGCTCCTCCTCCGCCTTCGCCTTCGCCTGTGCCCCTCAACAGTGGTTTAGTAGATCAAATATTTGACCAACCCCCATGCCGAAATGGCCAACAGCTGGCGCAAAAAAGAGCACAAGAGAGTCAGAGACCCGCATCTTAAGAGATGGAGGAGCAGGCCAGCGATTTATTTATGAGGCTGCTGGCAAACAAGCGCATTATTTGGACGAGCGCGTGCGTGTGTGCCAGTCGCAGATCTTGGTTATCATCCACTGGAGAGTGATCATCATTTCATTTGAGGCCTCAAATGGCCGGGTCCGACTCATTTGTGGCCTCTAATGCGCAACAATTAGCCGCCGCCAAAAACGGGAGGCAAATAAACAACAGAAACCGCTGGTTGAATGAATATTATTGACCAGCTCCAGATCGCTTGAGTGCAACAGAGCGTATGCGTTATATCTTCCGCCCGGCTGCGCCTTCTTCAATGGTTTACAAAGTGTCGAACAAATTGAAATGGATTGCCATTCGGCGCCAATCGGACATGCAATCCGCCCGGCATGCCCGGCCTCATCAAAGATAGCGAAAGATTTCGACAAGTTGCCGTCGCATTTCCCGGAATTTCTCCCAGTGTGCGTGTGCTATCGGGGGGCGTATCAATTAAGTGTCCATAAGCCAATGCCATATGTCAGACGAAACGTAAAAAAATTATTAGATATAGAAAAATAAATAAATACATATATTGGGACGAGGAGGCAACTTTATGAATGAACGAGCGTGGTCAGCGAAGCGTGCAGCAGTTTGGGGCAGCTGTAACGACGACGATGACAGCAGCTGGCATACGAATCAAATCGAATCGAATCGAATGGAAAACGCAATGAAGCGCGTATGGCATCGATATTATGGGGGGGGTTTCCCTCTGGATAAAAGTACGTAAATAGGAGAATAATTCATATGGTCATCTGCTGCCTGCCTGCCTCAATCCACAGACAGTTTTGGTGGTCATCTCCGCGAAAGTCAAAGCCAAGAAAAACACACCAACACCCACACAGACACGCATACATACATATATACAGGTAAACACAAGAAAAGTTTACAAATTAAATATAAATTTAAAGGAAAATCAAACAAAACAAAAAGAAACGAAACGAAACGAAAAGAAAAGAAAATCTGTAACTTGGGCCCACGAGTCGTATGAGCAACAGTACTCCTTAACAGTATCAAGCATACGCCGCGTTGCCAGACGACTTCATTTCATATGCTTACTAATTTTATTGCCTTACAACGAGCCTAAAAAATTCTCAAGATTCTCTTAGAACCTCCTCTGGCGGTAGGGGGGGAGGGGGGTCAGGGATTCTGGTTGGGGGAAATTGTAAAGTTGTCTTGTGGCTCCGGGAAAAAGTTGAATAAAGTAACGCAAGAATACGGAGTAAGACAAAAACAATATTTTCCTTTTCATTTGCAATTTCCCGACAAGTTTTTCGAACAGAGACTGCGGGCATTTTAATGCCAGTTGCACAGCACAAGCACACACACACACACACACGTGCCAGATAATGCTACCCACACACACACACACACACACACACACCCCCACTCACAAGAGGAGGGTAGGAGATACATAAACATGAATGTAATTTCAAAAATTCATGAGTTTCATGTTTTAAAGTTTTTTTTATGTGTTTTACGAGTATATACAAGATATGCAATCGAAAATACAGGAGCAGGAGCAGGAGCAGGAGCAGGAGTAGGAGCTCCAAGGTCACCAAGCAGACTATCTCCGCTACAAGGAAAAGCAAGGGGAGTGCCCATCCAACAGGAGCAGTAAAAGAGGTAGTTTTCATCCTCGCTGCATTAAGAAAAACTCCCCATTATCGTGGATTTTCTAACGATAACAGTCAATATTTATTAAGAAAATGTAATTAAGTAACTGTCCATGAGAGAGCGCAGAGCGGGGTCGTAGAGGTGAAAGAGCTGTACCAGAAATAGGGGGAGGGGGGGATAATGACTACATAAAAACTGCATTTAAGGTGAGAGCCGATCGGCCGTAAACTCACTTGAAACTTGGAGGAGGAGGAGAAGCGAACATGGAGCGCACTCGACAAATCCATTTGCCAATTGGCACAACCTCCCCCTGTCCCTTCACCGGTTCTACCCCCGCCCCTGGTGTTTGTGCACCCTCTTTACACTCGAGTATAATTAAATTTTCCTATTTACACAACAATTCCAATTCAAGAACAATTCTTAGCATTGTTTTTGTGCATTTCGAACAGTGTCTATTTTTTGTACGAATTGTTTATTTGTGGCTGCTGGATGGGGCATAGGGGGTGTGTGGGGTGCATGAGGGGGTGTGGTGCCGCTGACTGTTGCATTCGTTTATCTTTAGTCAACAAAAACAAAGAAACGCTGGGCTAGTGGGCCCCGGGGGGTGGGGGTTTAAATCTGGAATATGCATGAGATTTGCAGCACAAATATTGCAATTCTGTTCGGCCGCCGGAAGAGAATTAATTGCTAGAATAATCCCCTTCGGAGATAGTTCAGAGGTTGCAGGATGCTCAGGAAGGAAGAAGACAGAGAGAGAGAGAGTTGGGGAGAAGTAGGTTCACAGGACACGTTGCCCCCCGCCCAATCACCTCGGTGTGGCACACTCATTCCTTCGAGTCGTAAACATGCAAATGGAGCAAATATTTGCATATACGAGGAATACCAGGGAATATTCTCTGATAAAAATCTCCGTGAATGCGAAACTAGAATCCCCGTACACCCTATACACACACACACAGTGGAAATGTTGTTTTCGCCATTTGAAAAATGGACGAATGTATGGATAATCTGACGGACGGGCATCTTTGGGTCTAATCAGACGTTTATTCTTCAATTTAAAGTCTATTTGCGGACTCGGCCATTGTCTGCTAATGGAGCAAGCTGCTAAGTGATCGACGCCTGCTCGGGTATGCCGGATAGAGGTACCACACCGAGGTGTTCTGCGGGCAGATGTCCGGGTGGGGGAGGGCCGGCACTGGGTCGGGTGTTTGCTTGATTCGTTATGCCGTGGGTGAGGAATGGATCTTATTTTTTGGTCTGGATTCACTCTTTGTTTTGTTGTTGTTCTTGTTGTTGTTCGCTGCTACCTCGAGGGTCACGGCTCATGCTCTGTTTTGGGGCTCAAAAACTAACTGTTAAATGCCAAAATTAGCGCCCCTCCCTCGCACTCACATGTGGTTTTGATTTATTTTGTAGATGAGCTTCTGCTTCTGGGTTTTTTTTAGAGACTATATTTTTTTTTAAAGCTTTAAACGTTTATCGCCTTTTTATCATTATCATTTATTTGTTTGTATTACTTAACACACACACACACACAGACACATGGTTTACACACGCGGAAACATTGGGGAATGACACATCTGAGACGTTTAGTTGGACAGGAGAATGCAAGAACAACAACACTTAAAGCATTATGTTTTGGTTCGTAATTAACCACCCGAATCGGAAATAACAAAATCAGTGACGACAACAGACTCAAAGCCCGCGGCGCTTCTGCTCTGGCTTTGGGATGCTGCGGAGGCTGCGCTGCTCTGTTCTGCTCTTCTCTGGCAGATAATCAAAGCGCCAACGAGATTACGATTACGAACTGTGACCAAAACAGCGACGACTATAGCGACACCGGACAATGACGACGACGACGACCAAACGCGGCTAATGGCAGTGCCACAGTGCGACCCCAGTGAGAGCTTTGCCAACGGTAACGAAAAGCGAGAGAGAGCGAACAGACAAGACACTGGGCAGAGGATACCACGGTGGCGGCCCACCCACAACAACTTGTGGCTATACGCCCGAAAAGCTTTGCTCCCAGAGAGGTAAAAACGCGTTAGCATTGTAGAACTATTGAAGGTGCGTCCATGCCGCTCTTCAGGGAGCTTAATCGTCTCATATAAGCTTCGGGTTTCTGAGTTGTCCCTACCTTCTGTTGTTCTACCATGAACGGAGAGGCACTCGACCACTGAGGGAGAGCAGAAAAGCTCTCACTGAGACCGGCATTTTGTTTGGCATTAGCATTCCAATAACGCGACAGTCGCCGATTGCAACGAAGCTATAACCTGTCAAATGCAATGGACAATCAAATTGAATGGGCCTTGCAATGGGTTTTGTCCAACTTACCAAGAATTAATACTTTTGATACCCTAGTCAACGGTGATAAAGAAGTGTGACTGGTTACTGTTAACCGAGAGAAAGAGAGAGATAGAGGCAAAGCAATCTCTGGATCTGATTAGCTTTCCTGTCGATTACTGATCAATTCACACAGAAATTTCTACTGGTTACCTATAAATAATTAATTATCAAATAAGTCACACAATTTTCATTTATATCAAATTACTTTACACGGCATCACGCAGTCGATCAGCCTTAACATTGTATTACTTTTTATAGATTTGAATCCATTCGAGCCAAAACTTTACTTGAACCCCCAGTAGATGATTCTATTGGGCGCCACAATTCACACACGGGGGGCGCCTGCCCTGCTGGCGGGGGACACTTAAAATCCAACGAGAATTGACGTAAATTTCGAACGCTCACATTGACACGTACATCGTCCCTATCATGGCCGAGCACCGGCGGCAGGATGCCGCAGAAGAACTGAGCGTAGCTCAGGTGGAACAGCCGTGGTGCTGGGAATTCACTCTCAAATGCATAAGGTCTATATTCAAACTGCTGGGAGTTGTGGTTGAGCCTGAAGAAGGAATCGTAGGCTAGTTGGAGGCCATTGAGATCGGCCAAACGTTCCTTGAGCGATACTGCAGGTGTCCGGGCAGCGCATTTGATGGCATTCTGAAATTCCTCCGTCTCGCGAATTTCCAATCCCACAGGCGACTCATTGCCATCGGCATCGAAGAGGATGCCCTCCTGTTCAAAGGCATGGGTCAGCTCATGGGCCAGGACACTGCCCATCAAGCTGGACTGGAACACATCGTGCTGGCGGTGATCGAAGAGGGGCCACTGCAGAAAGATCAGGGGCACAGTGATCGTGTTCCGCTCGTTCTCGTAGAAGGGTGAGGTACGGGCCTTGACCACATCATCGTTGACGTAGTAGCGGTGCAGATCCAATCGGGAGTTTGGCAGCCGGAGAGCATCGTGCTGGAGTCGGGTGCGCAGACTCAAGGCCTCGAGGATATTCACCAGAAAAGAGGAGTCCGAGAAATTGGCACTTTCGTAGTGGCTGTCATAGAAGGCAGGTGACGTCTCTTTTGGAAGATTCCCCACTCGCAGCTGCATGGTCTGCAGCTTTTCCCTCAAATAGGATAGCTGTTCTGGACTAAGCTGCAGGCGATTGGCATCCAAGTATTTGCCGAACATACCCTTGAGGCTGTCGAAGATCAACAGCAGCTGCTTCGTGTCCGCCGCATCCCTGTGCTTGTACACATAACGTTTATGCAGGTAGTCCATGCCCAAGGGGAGCAGGGCCCGCATGTGGTGAATGCATGTCTTCGGGTTGCGACTGACTGGTGCCGACTGCTTCAGCAGAACGGTGAGACGCAGACGAAGGTAGAGGTGAATGGAGCTTCTACTGGTATTGCTCAGAAGCTGGCCAAGCTCACGCAAGTAGTCCGGATCGCTGACCTCGAACAGCATCCCCTCCACATTCCCCGACAGCAGCTCATGAAAGTACCCTTCCCAGTTGATTTCTGGTATGTGGCGCATAAGATCGGCCAGTGTCCAGGACTGCACCAGAGGCTCATCTTGGATGTGCTTAGATTCCAGTTGCCAGAGCTGATCCACCAGCCTCGAAATTACTTCTTCGCTTCCAGAATGATTGAGTTGGAGGAGCTGCAGGGCACGTCGCTTGTTGTAGCTGTTACTGAGAGCGGGCATCTTGAGCTGCACCACCGGACGCAGCGAATCGTTGGTGGCCACATCTACGCGCTCGTCGAAGAACACCGCATTCAGTCCGTGCCTACGGAACTTGGCCGTTTCGAGCGCCCAATCGTTGGCCTCCAGCGAATGGAGATCTGCATCTGACCAGTTAGTCTGTGGATCCGTGGTACAGGCCTTGTAATAGGCTCGCATCTGGGCCAACAATCGCGGCGCTGGTTCTTCATCCAATTGCAAATCAGGGTCGTTCAACTCTCCATCACTCTCCATGAACTCCACCATGGCCTGGGCGTATAGATCCTCCACCAGCTCGAAGTTATCCACATACTTGGTGCCGCCGTTAGCTGAATAGTTACCGCAGGCATAGTTCCAGAAATTCGTGCAGGGATCTTGAGATCCATTGAGATTCTTGTGTATCTGGAGAGCCGTGAGCGTACTAATGTCCACATACGCCTGGATGTGAACCAATTCCAGGAGAAGGAAAGAACACAGTAGATTCCAGCCCCATCGCATGTTGTTCACTCGTTTGTCACTGAAATGTGTTTGAAAATTGAAGCTTATCTCCACGCTCGACTGAGACCAGACGACTTTATCTGTGCTGCTGCTGTGGGGGTAACGCCCAGCTGGAGCTGAGACTAGGGCTGGAATGGATATATCGCTAAATACAAACTAAAGCCTAATGCCTGATAGATGCATAAATATTTGCATTGGTAAAACCGGCTTTCTGATTACATTAATCCGAGCTTAACGTTTATTGAATATGTTCGTTAATTACAAGCAACGTTTTAGTTCACAATCTTCAATCCGTAGCCAAGAAAAAGAAACAGTTCTCGTTATAAAACAGATAATCGTTTTGGGGGGTATTCAGAGACAGCCTCTGGGACTACCCCCCCAACCTTTTGCCTAGGCATCAGGCTTACACTTAATAAACTACTTAACCGACTTGGATGTTTGTGGTGTTCACTTCTTGAACTTTTTGCCTTTGCCTCCTCTCGGGTTTGGATTTGCTCCCGTCTTGGACTTCTTCAGCTGTCCGATCTGCTTGGACTTCTGCTTCAGATTGTTCTGCCTTTTGATGGGTTTGCCCTCCAGCACGGGCACATCGTCAGCATCGATCCGCGGGGCCTTGGCCAGTTTGGCGTTGGCTTTGGCATTTGCTGCTGGCTTAGCCGTCTGCTGATTGGCTTGTGCCTTCTTGTCCTTTGGCTGGAACTTTTTCGCTTCGGGCTTGGGTGCTGTTGACTTTGCAGGAGATGCTTTGCCATTGGACTGAGACGGGAATTTCTTTCCGGCTTCTGGTTTGGATGGTTTTCCCTTTCCATTTGCCTGGGACTTCTCCTTCTTTTGGACGTTCGGTGCACCGTTCACCCCCTGGGGCTTCTCCTTCTTTTGGGCCTTTGATGCAACGTTCGCCTCCTGGGGCTTCTCCTTCTTTTGGGCCTTCGGTGCACCGTTCGTCTCCTGAGGTTGCTCTGGCTTTGGTGTCTTCGCCACTTTTACGGGCTTCTCGAATACCTTGGCCACATACTTCTTTTTGTTCGCCTCAAGCTTCTTCTTCTTCAGATCCTGGTCAATATCTGTGAGGCTTGGCTTGCCGGCCCGCTTGCCCAGCAGCTTGCGAGGAGCCTTCTCTGTGTCCGCATTTTCTTCTGCATCCTCAGCCGCTCCCTCAGCTTCCGTTGCTGCAGTTGTGGTTTCGCCCTCGATCGGTTCATCGAGCTGCTTCTCGTCCTCCTCCTGCTGCTCCTTGGTTATGGGTATCGTGTTGGAGAACTTCTTCAGTTTGGCCACATAGAAGCCGTCCATGTTGTGGGTGTGTGGATAGTAGCGCTTGGTCAGATTCAAGCTGGGATGGAACCGATGCTGGCGGAACTTGGTGAAGCCCTCAACGCCAAAGTCAAGTCCTGTTGGTACCAGCTTAACGTTGCGCTTCTTCAGGGCATAGTCGATGACCCACTCGTTCTCCTCGGGCAGCACAGAGCAGGTGGAGTACACAATGATGCCACCGGTCGATGATTTGGCATCCACACAGTCGATGGCGGTGAGGAGAAGCTTGCGCTGAAGATTGTAACAGCGTTGGACGTCCACATCCGATTTCGTGGTCTTCACACTGGGATCCTTGGACACGACACCGGTGCCAGTGCAGGGGGCATCCAACAGCACACGATCGAAGCCGGTCATTATTTTACGGAACTTGGTGCCATCCTCGCAGCTCACAACGGAATTTACAACGCCCAGTCGATGGAAGTTGGCCACAACAGCCTTAATGCGATCCCTGTTGGAATCGTTGGCGAAGAGCACGCCGGAGTTCTTCATGGCGGCCGCAATGTGGGAGCCCTTGCCGCCCGGAGCAGAGCACATGTCCAGAATGCGTTCGTTCTCCTGCGGGGCCAGCGCCATCACGGGAAGCATCGAGGAGGCGCCCTGGATCATATAATAGCCGCCCAGATACTCCGGTGTGGCACCCAGCGGCACCTGCGAGTTGAAGATGACCAAACCCTCTTTGGTCCACTTGCCAAGGGGATCCAGATTAACGCCACGATTGATCAGGGCGCCGGCCAGCTGCCGACGGCGTATTTTCAGGGTGTTCGTACGGATTGTTAGCGGACGGGCCACCTGGAAGAGAGGATAAATTGGTTACACTTTATGGGACCATTCCAGTCTGCTGCAATGTGATGGGAACTCACCTCTGAAGATTCTAGGTATTCCATGAGCTCGCTCAGAGGGAACATATCCATTAGCTTTTCCATGAGGAAATCATTGTAGCTGTAGTACAGGCAAAGATCCTGACGCAGTCGATCGATGTACTCGCTACGAGAGCGATCTGCCTGACGGTATTTCTTAAAGTCGGACAGGACCAGGGTGACGTCCTTGATGCGCTGCTGCACTTCTTGCAGGGTGATGTCTTTCTCGGCCTCTTCCTCTTCGGTCGGCAGCTGAAACACATCCTGATGATCCACTGTCATTTGCATTTCCTCCTCTGCCTCCTGGGCTTCCTTAGCCTCGCGTTTCTTCAGTTTCTTATTGGCGCGTTCAATGGGGAGCTTGTCATCGTCGTCATCATCATCATCCTCCTCGTCGTCGTCGTCATCATCGCTACCACTAACTGCTCCTTCGTCGCCGGATACATCGAAGTCATCGTCAGAGTTAGCCTCGTCATCATCGTCGGACAGATCGGCTAGCTTGCCAACCTTAGCATCGTCCTCCAACTCCAACTCAGCATCAGAGTCCTCCTCCAACTCCTCCTCCGAATCAGGCTCCGGCTGTGGCAGCTTTTTCTGTTTCTGCTGCTTCTTCGGCTTTAACCAATCGTCATTTTCATCTGTGAAACCCTTAGTAGCACTAGCCTTTTGTGGTTTGCCCGCTGGCACAAGCTGTGGAACCTCCTCATCTGAGGATGCATCTTGAGGATCAACCTCATCCTCGGGCTCGCTGTCGCTGTTGTATTTCTTTTGTTTTAGAGCCAGCTGCTTTTGCTGCCCCTTTGCACGCTTCTCCTGTATCTTAGCCTTTTGCACGACCTTCTTCTGTTCCCGCTTCACGAATCGCTGCTTCTGACGGTGAGACAGCTTTTTGTCCTCCTCTTCCTGGGGAGCTGCACGATACAATTCTTAAAATGAGCTAATTCTTCAAAGCCGCATTTCACCTTCACTTACCAAAAGACTGCTTGCGGAATACGGGTTCGCCCTGTTTGCGAGCCTTGCGGCCAGGTCCCTTCTTCGGTTTTTCGCTGAACTCTGCCTTGCGACCCATGCTTTTAACTCAATTTATTTAATGTTAGAGCAGAAACTAAATAAAAACGTGAGCACTTTGATTTTGCTCCACGTGCGCCGCTCAAAAGACAGCGAGTACTTTGCAACACTACAACAGGTCCAACCGACACTGTTAGTGTGGCATACTATAAAAAGCTAGAAACCGCTGAAATATTTTAATATATTTAGATAGGAAGAGACTATTTTCAACTACAAAAAATAGGAAGAACGCTATTAATTAAAGTTGAATCATTAAATCATTTAAATCATTGGTGATGTAAACTATTTAATTCAATCTAGAATATAGCGGTAATAGCCAGAACACTGTCGTCTCAGCTGTTTGTTAACAAGTTCGTTTTCCTGCACTGACATGTAATTAGTAGTCGTATCGGTATGTTGACTGGGGAAAAACAAACGAATCGTGAAAATGCCGAAAATTGCAAATATTTAGCATAATTCGAGCATCTTGTGCACGCACCATGGACATTGCCACCATTGACCTGAGCGTGGAGGCGCTCATTGGCTCGCTGCTGGCTCTGGGCGTGCTCTTTGCCTTCTGTCGCAGTATTCTGGCCGAAGATGTTGTCATTAGCATATTATCGGCAAAATCTCGTCACAGCTGGAAATCAATAAAAATCATCGAGCAGGTGCGTTGCAGCACACACTTGTTGCCAACACCCCCCCGCACAGCACCCACCAGTACTGAAATTTTCTCTCAATCGCAGGCGTGCTTCTGTAATGTTTGCGAGATTTTAATGACACCCTCGGCCGGACTCTTTTGCGACTGCTGCGGTCTATGTACGCATGCAACGCCGGTGTGCCAGCGCCAGGCGGACAGAGGATATCGATGCAAAGACAAATGGTTGCGCAACGAAACATCCGTCCGTCATCTATGGGTGCACGGCAATCTGCCGATGGGGGTCAACTGCTCCACCTGCGGGGATGAAGTGGATCATCATGCTAGCACTGATCCGGGACTGTATGGATGGCGCTGTGCCTGGTGCCAGCGCTGCTACCACGATGACTGCTACAAGAACCTCAATGTGAAGGGCGATTGTGACTTTGGCGAATTCAAGGATATGATTTTTCCACCCTACAGCTTTGTGGCCGCCCGCACTCGGGATTCAATGCGCCTGCACCTGGCCAGTATAACGCCGCCCGATATTGAAAACTGGGAGCCTTTGATTGTGATAGCCAACACAAAGTCTGGAAGCAGTACGGGTGCCGATGTTTTGTCCCTGCTGCGTGGCTACCTGCATCCTATGCAGGTCATGGAGCTCGGCTCCCGCGGACCCCAGGACGCTCTGCAGTGGGCCGCAAAGGCTAGTCCCCGCCCCTGTCGCATACTGGTGGCCGGCGGAGATGGGACCATTGGCTGGGTGATGAACACCATCTACGCTTTGAACATAAAACCCCAGCCATCGGTGGCCATCATGCCGCTGGGCACCGGCAACGATTTGTCGCGAGTGCTTGGCTGGGGAGCCGAGCCACCCACCGTTCTCGACCCAGTGCAGATCCTTCGCAACATTCGACGCGCCCGCTCCATCAACCTGGACCGTTATGACCTGCAAATAGAGAAACTGCATTATCGACTGCCCATTCAAAGACATCCCACGAAGACCGTACACGTGTATAACTACTTCAGCGTGGGTGTGGACGCGTACATCACCTACAACTTCCACAAGACGCGCGAATCTCGTTTTTATCTCCTCAGCAGCCGCATTTTCAATAAGGTAGCTTTCAAAGAATTTACCAGGTTCAAGGCAAATCTTGATATCAACCCATCTTTTACAGCTGCTGTACTTTACATTTGGAACGCAGCAGGTCATGCAACCGGGCTGCGAACGCATTGAGGAAAAACTCACCTTGTACCTGGACAACAAACCGATCCAACTGCCGGAACTGCAGGCGCTGGTCTTTCTCAACATAGACTCCTGGGGCGCTGGCTGCAAGTTGTGCGAGCTGAGCAACTCCAATGGCGATACGCGAATCGTCAACTCCATCTCCGATGGAGTGATGGAAGTGTTTGGCATCGTCTCGTCCTTTCACATTGCCCAGCTGCAGTGCAACATAAGTAAGCCAGTGCGGATTGGCCAAGCCAAGCAGATTAGGGTAAGTGTTCTGTATTCTTACGGGGAAATCTGTGCTTTCACCCTTCGCTCTCAGTTGCAAGTGAAGGAAACCGTTCCGATGCAGGCAGATGGAGAGCCCTGGATGCAGAGTCCGGCCGACATACGATTGCAGGCACGCAGCCAGGCTCGTGTCCTCAAGCTGGATCCAATCTTCACTTAATATTTGACCCCTAGACTAATCCACAATGTGCCAGTCACCGTAATCTCCCCTAACGTATTTATATATATCTCATGAATGTACTTAACTCGAAACCGAATTCTATTTAACTTTCGAATTGGTTTAAGTTGAAAAGTTGCAATTGCATTTGAAAGCACTCCTCTCCGTAGTTAGTGAAATCCTAATGCTAGTCTCAAAATAAACAGGAATTGCGTCTGAAAGAATTCCACTTTATTCTTGATTAATAATGGTTTTGAATATAATTAAATGTTTACTGGTGTACAATGCACTAGCTCGGGGCATGCATAACAGTTGGGTCTGTAGTTATCGAAAGGGCGGGTAAGCAACGAAATCATAGTTTCTGCAGCGCGGAGAGCGCTATCTTAGAGCATGGTGAGCTCCATAATGGCATTGACTATGTCGTTGCTGTTGTTCTTCAGCGCCTTGATGGCCTTCGCTCGCGTCGTGTTCGCCTGCGTTATGACCAGCTCAATGTCCTTCTCATCGACGCCAGTGTCGTCGACCTCCTCCTCATCTTCCTCGGCAATCGGAGCCACCGATGTGGTAGCACCAACGCTGTCGACGGCGCCGGCAGTCTCTGGGGCCTTGAACTTCTCGGCGGCAGCGACCTGAGCCTGCTGGGACAGATCCTCAATCTTGGCCTCACCGAACACGATGTAGGTGTCGCTGTGGGGATTCTTGTAAACATCCGGGTTGTTGATCACGAACAGGATGTTCTTCGACTTGCGGATGGTGACACGGTTGACGCCCTGGATCTGCTTCAGGCCCAGCTTGAGCATGATCTTCCTCGCCTTCTTCTCGCCGCGAGACTGCTTGGCCTTGGACACCAGATCGATGGGCAAGCCAGTGGCTCCGCCACCTAGCTGGGTGGTGCCTGCGCCAGTCTCCTCCAAGCCGGGCATGCCATCGGAATCGCTGTCGCTGCCGTCATCCTCGACGCGTACATCCTCGACTTTGGCCTCGGCGGAGGTGGAGGGGGCCTCGTTCTTGATTTCAGTGAGTTCTGGCATTTTTATCTGTAAACAACCGAATCATTCATCTATTAGTCATGTGTTATGAAACTAGTCACTTTAACTAAAGTCTAGACTAGCATCTGGTGCCGGCAGAAAAGGTGCAGAAACACCCCCAGCTGGGGGTCATTATCAGCACTGGTCATTGATTTTTCTATCAATAATTATACGTATAAACAGCCTGCCAAGCCAGAAATAATTCCATATATTGATGGTTCTTACGGTTGGCTATAGTATTTTACGTGCAAATATTGGATTTAAAACGGGATGGCTTCTAAAATTAAGGAAAATGTTTACCTTTGGAAAAAAAGTGCAGGAAACGCGAACCGCTGATATTCGTGAAAAGAGGTGGGCAATCTGACAGCTAGAGCTGTTATCGATATTTTTCTCAAACATCGATATTTTTGCAAGACATTAGTGGAAATAATTCAAAAAGATACGTATACACAAGAGAACATTATTGGTGGAAAAAAGTGTGAACAATTTGTGAAATTAAGCTATGGATAAACATTTAAAACGTAAGTTTTAATTTGAAATTAACAAAAAAATGTTTTTAAGAGTTTTCCAGTAAAGTATAGGCAAAAAACCTTGAATTAAAACGAAATGCGTGTATGTGTGTAACCACATGCATGTATCAACCCATTCGTATTCCAAATGAACAATATATTTTTACGTGTTTTAAAATTGTAGATTGCAAAGATGGGAATTTGAACGCTGAGACAGATGATGATACAAGAACTTATGTTCCTAAATAAAAACTACAATGTCTTCTGGTCTTTAAACACCGACTAAGTTTAATGTTGATCTCGAATTAATTAATCTCAGATATTTAAATCCCATTTAAGGGTATTGTTTATAAACTACTTTATGATTTTCTAAATAAAAAATTCTAAATAAAAAATGGATTTGGTCTAAAAAAAGGTTTAAGCAAGGAAGGTAAAAAAAAAGTAAGTGAGCATGATTTGAGATGTAAGAAACGTAAGGCAGAATTTCACTAGGGAAAATCCCCCCACAAAATCCCTCAAAAAGTCACAATAAAATATATGGTATGAGCTAAAATATTCGTCGATCTCGATATTCCCTTTAATATTAGTACAGTCGGTAGTATCGATTGTATTCTCCTGCAGCAGGACCACGATCCGGGCAGTGTTGCCACATTTCCGAACGTGTGGCAGCACTGTTTTTCTGGCCGTAAACCTTAACAAAACCTCAACAAAATCTTAACAAAATCTCAACAAACGTTTGTAAATGTTGGATGATCTGGCAGCGCTATTCAGCGTTCAAAATCAGCGGATCTGGCAACTCTATTTAACATTTCCCATTGCCAACCTCTTTTCGACCACCTGGCAACGCGACGTTCAGCATGTGCGATTCCTTTGTTTTTCTGTTTGTTATTAGCTATAATGGATGAACTAGCTGCTCAAAAAAATTGGACGGACGAGGAGCGTCTGGAGCTGGCTGCCAAGCTAGATGCCGAGCTGGATGCCTTCATCGATGGCTTGGAGAAGAAGCGCTATGAGGAGGGCTGGCCCGAGGATCGATGGCAGGAGGAAATGGACAAGCACCCGTTCTTTATGAAGAAGGCGCCACAGCCTGGCGATGAAGTCCATCCCATGTTCGAGGGCCTGCAGAAGCTCAAGTACGATCCTGAGGAGAATACACGTGACGAGCTGGCTCTCAATTACAAAGAAGATGGAAACTTCTATATGAAGCACAAGAAATTTCGGATGGCCGTATACAGCTTTACCGAGGGCATCAAGTCGAAATCTGACAATCCCGATATATTGGCCGTGCTGTATAATAATCGCTCAGCGGCCCACTATTTTATTAAGAACTACAGATCGTCCTTGAGCGATGCTCAACGTGCCTTATTCTTCAAGCCGACCTACACAAAGGCCCGCTGGAGGGCTGCCCAGTGTGCCTACGAGCTGGATAAGTTTGATGTGTGCACGCAGCTGTGCGAGGAGTTGCTGGAGGTGGATGTTGACCACAAGGAGGCCAAGGAGCTGCTGCACAAGAACAAGATGAAGAAGGTGACTGTGATGATAATTCCCGATGTTCACCATATAAGCTCTTATTTTCCTTTCAGCTGGAAACGGAACGCAATCAGCGCAAAGAGGCTGCCGAGTCCAAGCGTCGTCTGACCCGATTCCACAAGCTTCGCGACGCCATTGAGCAGCGTGCCATCAAATTTGACGATCAGAAGGTAGGAAAAAAGGCCAACATTACCGAGGAGTTGCTGCGTCCCAAGTTCCTGCCACTAGAGGACCACCCAGTGCACCTCGACGACGATGGCAGCACTCTAATCTGGCCAGCAGCCTTCTCCTACCCAGAGTTTCTCTTCAGCGATTTCCAGCAACAGCTGCCGGAAACCGCCACCATGATGGATTGCCTTACGACGCTATTTGCCGAGCCACTGCCCTGCGATAAGTCGCAGAGCTACCGAATGGGCAATGTGAATGTGTACTACGAGAACCGCAAGGCGGCCTGTGTACACAAGGTGGAAATCGAGAAATCGCTAAGCGAGATTATCAATGAGAAGGGCTTCTTTGTCTCTGGAGGTGCCCTGCTCTTCTATGTGGTGCCCAAGGATACGCGGGTTGAGCAGGAGTTCATACACGAGCAGCGACGGCCAATGGTCTACAGTTGAAGCTATGAAGAAATAAAGCGTTCCACTATTGACACATTGTTTATTGTTTATTTTTGTTTAAAGTTCAACAATGTACAGTTAAACTGTAAGGGTAGCAAGGGACCCAGATGGCTACCTTGAGGAACCCCCGATGAGACAATAACAGGTTTAGAGAGAGAGGAGTTAAAGCAGACACGTTGAGAACGGTTACAAAGGTAGGAATTAGTCCAATATAGTAGAAGCTTAGTCGGAAACCCTAGAAGAGACAGTTTATGAATAAGTAGATTATGATTGACGGAGTCGAAGGCTTTACTAAAGTCAGTATAAACGACATCAGTTTGACACTATTTAGCAAATCCCGAAGTTACGAAGGTGGACAATTCAAGGAGATTAGTAGATACTGAGCGACGTTTAATGAATCCATCACAGCATGGAGAATCAGAGAATACAGAACTACAAAAATGTTGCAGCTGAGAGCTGACGATTTTTTCAAAGAGTTTAGGAATGGCAGATAAGTTGGAGATACAGCGGTAATTAGAGACATTAGATTTAGATCCCTTTTTATGAAAGGGAACTATATAGGATTCTTTCCAGACGGTGGAAAAGTCACCAGTCTTGAGAGACAAGTTGAAAAGTTTTAAGAGAGGCACACAAAGAGATTCTGCAAAAAGTATAAGAACAGCACTCGGAACCGAGTCTGGCCCAGTGGAGAACGAAAACTTGCACGATTTTAAAGTTGTTAGTAGACCATCATAGTCGATGAAGGGGGGAAGGATACAGTTAGAACTATTTAAAGGGATAGGATAAGAGTAACTACTGCTAAAGTCATTAGATGAGGCTAGGATAGAGGGAAAGCTAATAGACGGGACAGAGTAGCAACGTTGGAAAAAGGAACCGAACAGATCAGCAATATCACAATCCCTATCAGCATAACTACCATTTAAGTGTAGAGAAGAAGGAAATCGGGAAGATTTACGTTTAGAATTAACAAACCTGAAGAATTGTTTAGGGTCACGTTTAAAGTTAAGCTTGCATTGGGTCAAGTATCTGTTGTAGCATAATGTATTGAAAAAGGAAAATTTCGATTTTGCAATTGAGTACTTCGAGAAGTCTGATTGCAAACCGGATTTTTTAAACTTTTTGTACATACGGGATTTTAAATTCTTCAGATTTATTAATCTAGGGGTGAACCAGATAGGACCAAAAATATTTCTGGAGGGGTGACTAAAGGAACATGCATGGGAAATGCATTTCCTGGAAATCGTCAAGGAATGACCAATCCATCTGAGATAGGGCAGTATTCAAGGAGAGAAAATCAGCCTTCTTGAAGCAATAGATATTCGAAGGCTTTAAACGAATGAAATATGAAATGAAATTATGAATAAATTAAAAGAACACAGACGAATTTTAACTACGATAATTTCAATAGTGTTGAGCTCATCGATGGAAAAGAGTTGGGAAGTTAAGTCGGAACGAACAGCAATTAGGACGCCGCCACCTCGAGATGGTCGATCAGATCTACATATATATGTTAAAATTGTCTACAAAAATCTCGGAATCCGAGATTGAGGAATCGAGCCATGTTTCGCAGAAGGCGATAATGTCGAAATCAAAAGTTGCACTATCAGCATGTAATTTGGTGATAAGTACATTCTGATAAGTGATCTTTAGAGGTGTGGATGAATTCAGTTTTTGAAGTAGATGGCAAATCAGTAGATGGAGTTGGAAGGATTCCTACCCGAGGAGCGGGCTGCGAAGATCGAGCTCGACTATTGAAAATGTGACAGATAGTGTGCCCGGGCCAGAAAGAGGGTTCCAACACAGACTTCACAAAATTCTCCGGGACAAGAATTTTGAAGGAGGAAATACTACGTTTTTCTGTAAAAGAAAATTTAGTTACTACTATGCCAGAGGAGCTATTGATGTTTAGTTTAGAGAAAATATACTCTCGAACCATTGCATCCGTAGCCGATTCCATAAGACGTGAGACAAAAATAGATTTTAGAGGAGCGACAGCGAATAGAGTAGATCGGTCAAGGGGGGTCACATGATCCGGATCCGGTCCGGATCAGGTCCGGATGGGATAGCGCTGGCTGAGGAGCCAGTTCGAGCCGGTGTGGAAGGAACTACTTCAACTTCCATGCTGACAGCAGTATCGACTTCCGTGGGGGGCACAGTGATGCCGACATCTGGATGATCATTACTGTCCAGCTGGACATCCCTGGCAGACACAGGCACTGGATGATCATTAAAGTCCAGCTGGACATCCTGGACACAGGCACAGGTGAACAGCCAACATGTGAAGAGCCAGCCGTCTTTTTCGATGTATGTACATCGATCTCCTTGGCGCCAAAGTCGATCAAGGCTGGCGAACTGATTGAAGGAGCGTCAGAGTCTTTAGCTGCAATAAAATTGGGCAGGCTTAAACAACTATTTTGCGTTCCCCTCTCCGACTCGAGTAACTTGTAAATATGTATTTCGGTTGCGGCAAATACTTTTTATTAAGCTTACATCTTAGTCACGGTACAATTGAGCTTTGGTGGGGCTATAGAAGCATTTATTTAACAGGACTAACCAGTTTCTGATATGTTATGCGAAGCCAAAAAGCGTAGTTTCAGCCACACACCGCCCCCAAATATCTGGGAGGGCGTGAGCCGAGTATAGTGTTACATTTTATGATTATGTTATTATAGTTATTAAAACTTGTTCAACTAAATTTGGTTATCTTTTCAACAACGAGGCGCCTAAATGAGTCAACAATATAAATATTAGATTTTGTATAATTCGTATAAAAGCGTTTCTGTAAATTTTCCATAATTGAGCATATTCATCGAATGTACGTTGTATGTATAAATCGTAGAGTAGACAGACATTCATCATTAATTCACAACAGTAATACTAGGAGCGCTCCTTAAATGGAACTGGATATGATTCGTTAGAGTACTTATGACAAAGCTGGATCAACATATAAGGCTATACTATAAAGACTAAGTGCAACGTTGGAAAGCGTATTACATACATGGATAAAATAATATAAAGCTGATGATATCAGCTTCTCATCAAAACAACACAAAGCTGAAGAGAGAGATCACAATCACAATAGAACTTATAACATAAATTAAGCGATTCTTAGAACAATTAAAAGGTGTTTGCTTCTACAGCGACATGAGTAGGTGTCCCTGTGAAAGCGTTCCTTGCTAAACTCAACTTAACTGCATAGTTCTTACGGCTGCGGTGACGGAGAATTCCTCTGCAAGACATTGTTCAGACGCATTTTCAGTGGCGAAAAGTCAATTCTCTTGAAACGGGGCAGCGATGCAAACTTTTTCATGCTTCCCCCAGACGGCTGCAGTTCATGGGACGTGGCCACCGACTGAGTCATGGGCTGCTGATGGGCCACAGGCTTGGTCTTGCTAGGGGAATTGCCAAACTTTGCCAGCGTCGCATACTTCTGGAGCAATCGGGTTGCCTGTTCGGCCGCCTGAAAGTGGTTCTCGTACTCATCCTCTAGCTTGGGCTGGACAATGCCCCCGTTCATGGTGGGGGATCTAGACTGGGCCGGGGATTTCTCCTCAGTGGACTGACCGTCATCGAATTTAAAATCAATATTCTTGAGCATGGTTAAGTGTAAGATCTCCTCCTCTATTCCATCGATATTATTATTATTGTTGTGGTTGTTGCTGTTTGTGCTATTGGGGCGCTTGACCGAATGGGTCACGGCATAGACACCCTCGGAGATCTTGTGGGCGGCAGTCTTCTTTGTTGAGATTTTAGTCTTGGTGGATGTGGATGATGATGTTGCTAATGCTGATGCGTTGTTGGCCTTCTGACGCTGTTCGATGATTTGCTGTGGCGACGATATATAGAGATTCTCCTTGCGTTCGCGACGCAGCTTGGAACTAACGAGATGCCTCAGGCTTGGGCCATGATCGGTGGGACTTCGTCGCTTGGATTTGAGAGTATCGCAACTGTTTGGATAGTAGGAGGGCACCTTGTCGTCTACGCTTATGATGGACTTTCTGGGCGTCTGGTAGTAGTCCTCCTCCTCCTCCTCCTGATAGCTGTGCTTCTCTTTGGGTGTTCCCTTTTGCGGCAAGGCTGGCAAAGGTGATTCGGTGGGTGTGCTGGTGCTGAGGCCAATGGCGAGAGGTTGCGCCTCCAGCTCCTGGGCGGCCTTGACAGCCAAGAGATTTTCATACAAATGTTCGGCAAAACCGGACGCAGCTGCCGCTGTAGTGCTGTTCAAGGAGCTGCCATGCATGGCCTCGTAAATGTCACTCTCATTGGCAGCCGGAGCTACCAATGTCTTGGTGGGTTGGTCCTCCGTGTTGCAGCTGCTGGTGGATGAACAATAGGAGCCCGTGGAATATCCAGACGAGGTGGATGCAGTGCTTCCGCTTGGCTGCGGCAGCACCTCCTTTTCTAGAGTTTTCACAATGGGCGCCATCACACAGTAACCGGTTAGATCGTCCACCAAGATCTTATTTTTCTTCACGTTATTGCTGTGCGGCACTGCACCATGGGATCCGATCAGATTAATGGTTGATGTATTACATGCGGAAAAGTTAAAGTTATTCGGCAGTTGCTCCGATACATTTAGGCTCTCCAGGGAGCCGGACTTGCTCAAGTGCCTCGTGATCTGAGCGACCAACTGATCCCGTGAGATTGGTTCAATGGCCGAGTCATCCAGGCTGATGTTTAGCTCAACGCTTGACTCATGGCTTTGCGTGAAAATATCCTCACCAAAGGTGTCCAGAAAGTTGAGCTTGGACAGGTCGGGACTTGAGAAGCTATTCCGTTGGGATTTGCTCAGCTGGGACGTGCGCTTCAAGGGCAGAGCCATCTCTGGAGTCGGTGCATTTTCGTAGAGTGGCAGCTGGTCGTCCTTCGGCTGCTGGACGGGTTCACTAACACTGCCGGAGCGTTTCTGGCGCGTACTGCCGAATAGGTTGTCCAGCATATTCTTGTATTTCTTCTTCTTGGCCAGCTCCACCTCCGGATTGGTGCAGGATCGCGGAATATCGCCCAAAGGAGAGCACTCAAAGGTGTTTATGCGCTTACGATAGGGGTGCGTTGGTAGGGGAGGCGGCGAAGGCGTCTCCATAACAGCTGGCTTCATCTCCTCATATATGCCCGAGGCAATAGAGGCGCGTGATATTCGACTCCCGTCAAAGATTTCCTCATATATCTGCGAGACACGCGTCGAAAAATGACTGATATCCAAAGCATCTGGCAGATTTGGCAGAGGCCCCAAAGCCCCAGGACCCCTACTCAATCGGCGCTGCTCCAAGAAAACCTGTCTGTACAGCTCCAGATTCTTAATGGACTTCTTCATCCACTTCATGTGGCGTCGACAGGACATCTCCGTTTCCAAGGCAAAGTAAATGAAGCATTCGCGCCGATTTTGGGTCCAAAACAGCCCGTACGAGTGCTGCTTGGTCCGTGAGGTGGCCAGGCTCATGCTGACCCCGGGCACATTCACAGAGACACTCAGCGCTTTGGAGGAAACTGGCGGCTCCTCTGTCTCCGCGGATCCTTGAAATGTGAGACGAAGGAAGCAGGGCACACACTTGATGGCTTCGATTTTCACTTGGCATCGAGTCCACGTCTTATAGCGCAGCGCCATTGGGCGCTTATCGTGTGTATCCAACTTGACGTCCATACACATGGAAATCTCGTTGAGGTCCATCTTGACCGCCGGTAGACTGTTCGGTGATATGGGCGCAGGATGGTGTTGTGCGGGTGGGTGTGCGTCGAGTGAAAATAAAAAGGTGAACGATTTAATTACACTATTTGCAGATTTACATGGTTTTTTTTTCGAATGGGTGGAGTCCGAAGGATGTATATGGATATATAGCGATATTTTCGTTTTCGAAAATAACAATATCGATATTAGAGTGCGATTTTTTACAACCGTAATTTCCTTTTTCATCGCAACAATTTCCCTTACAGGGGAAAAATATTATAAACTTCCCTGGACGGCGAGGATTTTTTACAGCGGGCGTATTTGAAATGAGCAAGGGAGTTACTAAAATAATGGATAATGATGGATAATGGATGCTGAAATCAAAGTATACTGATTCATGGGAGATCAGTTATTCTATTATGTTATCTTTTTACTATAATGTATGGGTTTCCTTCCAGGGAGTAGCCCCAACACTTTATAGCCCAAATTATAGTGAACAACTAAAACAATAGCCCCTAAAACAATTAACTTCGACACGAGCGTTACAAAGTGTTGCCCCCCAGCCATTGTAAATTGTTAAATCTATTATTTGCGGCCATAAACTGCAATATTATGCTTTCTTTATAAGCGTTATTTGATGAACAATCCAAGCAAACGGAGTCCTTAAAATTAGCCAGTCTTGTAGAAAATAGTTTTATCTATTGTATTAAATTTTGTGTTCAGGCCTGAGGGTTCTAGTTGGCTAGTAATATAAAAGAGAACAAAATCGAGGAATATGGTATTTCGCTGGAGGTAGAAAAACATCGATGTTTCGCCATAAACAATCGATGTTTAAAAAATGGAAAAAACATCGATTATATCGATGTTAACATCGATGTTTCTCCAGCTCTATGCAGCATTTTTGGCGGCCATTACAACGTGAAATTTGGTGGAAAAAAAGTTGATGCGTAAACAGAACGGCCAGCAAATAACGCGTTCGCCTAACCATTAATAAATAAGTATAACGAACAGCATTGAAGATGTCTACGGGAGCTGCAAGAGTCTACATCCAAGTCGAAAGCGAGGCCGAGCAGCAGGAGCATCTGAAGCAACAACGCAAGACACTGAAGCCGCTGCACGCCAACGTCAACGATAAGGAGAATCTGTCGGGACGCGCCTCCATCGTGGATCAACTGAGTCGCTTGAAGGCCGGCGTCCCAGTTACGCCCAGTACCAAATACGGCAAACGCAAATGCGTGGACACGGCAACAGCTGCAACATTGACGAAGGATGCCGATACACAGACTGAGGCTCAGGAGAAGCCGCAAAACGACGCTAACAAACCCATCACAGCAGACGATCTCACCAGTGAGTGTGAGCCCGGGGAGAACTACTACAAATTGTTGGCCGAACAGCGGCGAGTTGCCTTGGAGGACTCGCTGACAGAGAACCGACATCTGCATGAACGCATCGAAGGGCTGGAGGAGGAGATGGACACGATGCGGCAGGAACTAGACGAGGCAAAGAATCTCGTGGAGGTTCTCAAGGAAATCTGTGACGAGGACACCAGCGAGGTGGAGGAGGACGAGACTGAAGCCGCTCAGAACTAAACGCCTGCCCATGCTCAAATGTTTTGTTTATTTAAAATTATACAATTAGTTGTAGTTAAAAAAGTCCTTCATTTTATAATTTATCCCTGTATGTCCCCCTAACCCAACGGACTGGTCTCAGTGAAAGCCAGCAATATATTTACCTGTTAATCGCCAGTTATGATGTTCCCAATAAAACGTATTTCCTAATTAAACCGCTGTTGATTGTAACAATTGCCAAATAAATGATTTATTTCAAGTTTATTCGATAGGAAAATACATATGTACAAGTATTGTAAACCCAAGTGCTTCTATATCAGCCAATCACTGATGATTTCCTCGCCGTCGAAGTTATCCACATCGAACTGAGAGGAAGGATTAGTTGTTAGTGATCGGGCAATTGCATTTTGATCCAGCTGTACTTACCGCAACAACTTCCTGGTAGGTGGGCACGCTACCACTCACGTCTACATCGTTTACCACTGCATTCCGGTATGCAGCATCTGCCTCTTCTGCTGCTTGGCGTATGGCTGCCTCAGAGTCGCTTGCCTCCGTCATATGGGACTCCTTAACAGACGCTTGGTCTTTCTTCTCAGTCATAACACCATCTACCTTGCCGTGAACCGATTTTAGGTGCTGGCGCATCGCAAAAATACGCGAGTACTCCGCTCCGCATTCACTACAAGAGAATTTGCCTCCCGGAAGCATCTTGACAGTTTCTCCCTTTTGTGCCGAAACAATCACAGTGGTATCTTTGCTGACTTGACCATCCTTGTGGGTTTTCATGTGATTTTTAACTGCATACAGCGAGGAAAAGGGACGATTGCAAACCTCACACTCGAAAGGCTTGGTGTGCGATTTCTTATGAGCGTTCAGCTGTACAGACGTACGGAAGGACTTCGGGCATATATCACAGGGAAAATTACGCTCCTCGTCATGGATGCGAAGGTGATGTGCGTAATTTGCCTGCACCTTAAAGCTACATGAAAAGGATAATTATTATTTGAGCATTTTGATTGCGTTCCGTTGACACTCACCGCTTATTGCAGACAATGCACACGTAGGGGCGAATGTCTGTGTGGGTGCGCAAATGCAGGGTGAGAGAGTATGAGACGCGGAACGTTTTGCCGCACGCCTCGCAGGAGTAGGGCTTCTCTCCTGTGTGAATACGTTCGTGTTTGACCTTTTCGAACGGCCGGTAGAATACCTTACCGCAGTACTGACATGGAAATTCTGGTTTACTTTTGTCGACGGGCTTTTTCGTCAAAGAGGTAGGGCGCTCCGTTTGTATCTTCTCATGCATCTTCATATGCATCCGGTAGTTGACGGAGGTCTCAAACTGACGATTGCAAGTGCCGCACACGAACTTGCTCCGGGCCTCAGTATGCATCTTCTGGTGAATCGTTTTGAGGCCGTAATCAAACCTGAAAGAGGATGATGGCACTGTGAGGAAGGCAGTCGGGTTTGGCTTATCTGTGCACCTACTTTCTTTGACAGATCTCGCAGTAAAACAAATCAAGTTCGCTATATTCCTGATGGGCACCCACGGGAAGAGCGTCCTGAATACGCTTGAGCTTGGGCTGGTCGTGAATGCGCATATGAAACTTGAGGCTCTTTTGGTTGTTGAAAATGGTATTACAAATTTTACAATCAAATTTTGGGGAATCTCCGTTAACAGGTTGTCTTGTATATTTCCGTCGGGCGGGTTGCCTGGCCCAGCTCGCATTTTTGCTGACTTCATTGTTTGCCCCTTCTGGTGGACACACATGATTTTCGGCACTGCTGTGGCTCTCGTAGATGCCGTGGCAATCAAAGCAAAAATAACGTTCGGACTCTGCATCGACCTCCTGTGGGTCATCATCTATCACGTCCCAAAGCGGCTCATCTGCTTCCACTATTTCCTCGTCCTCAACAAAATCGTCCTCTTCTATGCATTTTGTTGGCGATTGATCCCTGCAGGAGCCACTCTGATGGTCCTCCTCGTATGCCTCTTCGTTCTCGTAAACATTTCTACAGAAATTGCAATATAATACGCTCTCCTGGGAAGGCATGACATTCGCAAAGTGCTCATTACTGTCCTCCACGTGCATGGAGGTGTCGGTAGATGGGTCCCCACTTTGTGTGGATGCTGAATGGCAGGAAAATTAAACTGTACTGTGACTGCCATGCATTTTTGACAGCTATACTCACACGACATGGCATTATTTGTGTGCAATTAATGTAAATAAAGATTTAGCAAAAATTAAACAATACAATCTGCTGTTCACGAGGGCTGGAAAAAGTCGATAGCGCTATCGATGGTTTCGGTTCACCATCGTAGTATCGAGCGGGAAAATTAAACATTTATGTTATATACACACCTTAATGACCTTTATGTCATACTAAAATCGAAAATCAATTGAAGCTGATTTAGCCCAATCCACAAATTTGAAAAGCTGCGCTATATACTATATCTTTTATCATTTTACCAGAAATACGATTTTACATGAATTTACTCTTTACATGAAATGTTTGCAAGGTATGTAGATATTTTATATCGTAAAACAGGGCTGCAGGAAGAATTTGGTGCTGCTATCGATACTTGAAACTATTATAACGGTAGGTTGCGGGTAAAATTTAAAATAAAATCGGAATTCAATTTAAATGTATTTTCTATTTATTTTCTACTATTTAAAACCAGTTTAAATGTATTTGTTTGGTTCTTGATGGTGGTAGGTGGAACATGATAATCATTTCAGAGGCTTAATGAAACATTGGAAACTTGTATTTCCGCCTTCAGCCTGAGGGTAGAACAACAAAATCAGAAATTATGTCAACTCTTGCTAACACACATTAAGCATGCGAATGCGGGAGAGGTACAGACGTCATGTCTGATTTGGATCTGGCGAGTCACCTTCTGAATACCAACTCGAATCAAGTCAGCACGGGCTGCCTACTTTAGGAGCGATCATGAATAAATGTTGGGCAGAATTACGACTAGGAAAACCCTGTCTGCCCTGCCGCATAATTGTTAATTCAACTTACACATGGGGAATTCTTCCGACGATGCAGCAACAACAAGCACATGGAATGCCGCCAGGCCTGCGGCCACCTTCCACCTGCCACCTGCCCACCTTCCGCCTGACGACTGCTTGCAGAGGAGACTCGATCGATCGAATGAAATTTGAATAAAAGCTCGCAGAGATCGAGCAGCAAGAGATGCATGCCAATGAGTTTCGGTCTCCGCGCATCACTCACCATAAATAAGTGGCGACATTCTGTGGCCTCCACACTCACAATGGATCCACTCAAGAGCTATCTGCTGCTCCTGGCCACGGCAGTCTGTCTGACGGTCTGTGCCTTGGCCACGCCCACTCTCAGCAAGTCCAAAGAAGTCGCCCTGAAGCCGATCAACCTTCCGGATCCAAGCCAACTTCTATCCACTCTGTCATCCAAGCTGGTCAAGCCGAAGCCCGCCTTTATTTCGGATCCTAAGCAGCTTCTGGCCGGACTGTCTTCCAAATTTGTTAAGCCGAAGCCCGTTTTTGTGAAGCCCGTCATCGTCAAGCCGGTCGTTGTGGTCAAGCCGGTGCTTGTCGGTGGTGCCGGCGGAAGTGAACACGGCCATGGACATGGACACGGGCACGGACATCATGGCAAGCTGAAATTTTAGTCATTTATAATTAAGAACATTCCGAACTTCGAATAAAGTAAGATTTAAATTTAAAAGTGTCCTGGCGGCTATCATTTATTTTATATGCAAGAGAGAACATTGTCTGTATTTAGAAAGAACAATTCAGTTCAATGTAATCGATTTGAACAGCATCAGTTCTAAGAAGCCGACCTGGATTCATTCATTCAGCTGGCTGATTGAAAAGTGAAAGGGAGAAAACCTTGGGAGGATTCCAATAAGCGCATCCCGATGTGCATAGTGATGGCTTCAGCATCATCATCGCCTAATGATGGTCTTTGTGAGCAAATTGAAAGGCGTTGCTGCTGTGCCACAGCCCCCAACGCAACCATCCTGTCGCCCACAGGACGTATGCGCAATTGCGATTGAATGGGAATGGTCCTCGAACGGATGAAGGACTGTGCTCGGCAGGCGACACACATTAATACACAGCTGCGGGCCAAGTGGCAAGTGGGTGATAAGATACGAGTGGAAGGAAGCGCATTTTAATCAACCTAATCATAATCATATGACCATAACACACACATTTGGCCACAAATACTTTCAGATGTAGCCCCATAAAATTATACAGTTTTCTTTTCTTGTCGCTTGCCTTGTCTTGGGGCCCTTTGTAATCAGCAGCAGCAGCAGTATCAGCAGCAGCAAAGGCAGCCAATACTAACCGCGAATTATGCAAAAACTCAACCCCAAGCCACGACCCCAAACCCAAATAGACACAGCGCCAGCCCCAGCCACCACTCATAACCAAACAGTCCAACCACGCCCATGGGGCGGCGGCAGCAGCCCTATCATCCGCTGGATGCCAAAAGGGGTATAAAAGCCAGTTGGACAGATGTTTTGCAAACATTTTGACACCGTTTGCGGACTCTGACAGAGTTTTGTGTTAGAATCCATATCCATACTTGCAATTTTTGCACGAAGTGAGCGCGCTACTAGCTAAGGGCTCTCAGAATGGTAAGTACCTGGGGGTGGGGTGGGTGGATAGAGATCGAGATTGAGATCGAGATCTTGTGGGATCGGGGGAACGGGAACGGTATCGAAAGCTGCGGTTACCTCTATCGGTATCGGTAACCCTCTATCCTATCGATTTAATGCTCGATCGTTTGCGGTTGTATGGAGATCGGACTGGGTGGTGTGGTGGATTTGTGTTCGTGAGGCGGTTACTGCTTTGGCAATTATTTCTCTGAGCTGGCGACGGCTGGACTGGATCTATTAATAGATTTAGCTTCAATTACATCGCCACTAGAAACGAGTTTAGCCGCCAGAGTGCAGCAGAGGAAAATCCATTTAATCGACCATTTGGCAATTGAAAATGTTTTTTGAAAATGCTATTTATGCACAGGGCTGAACTAAGCGGCTCCAAAGGCATCAGTTATATCTAGATTTCTTAAGTGGCCATCACGAGTCCGTGTCCGAGTCACGAACCGAGATATGTCTAAAGAGATATTATACATTCGCTATTCGGTTCGCTATTCCTCTCTCTCTCTCTGCAGATCGTTTTCGGTCTGACCTTTGCGTTTCTCTAGAGCGCGTTGTGAAAGTGCTTCGACGCGTTGTCCCGGCTTGTGTTTGGCATTTCATTTCCTTACAATGTGCCTAAGTACGAGTACCTATAGTATTCTCTTTTATCATTTGCGTGTGTGCTGCCCATTTAGATCTGAAAGCGGCAATTAGCTCTGTCCGCCCCGGTTGCAGTCCCACTCCCACTCCCAGTCCCAGTCTCAGTCCCGCCTCTTGTCTTTCTCGCGTTTCTCGTGCAGCTTAATCTCGTTCGTTCAAAGTCAATCTTCTGGACTGCATTTCATAAGGTTGCATAAGCCTGCACAGCGCAGCAGCCTGTCCCAGGTGCAGGTATAGGCACTTGATCGTATCGAACAGCTACCAGTTGTCAGTCCCGTTCTCAGGGCAAGTGTTCTGTTCTATCCAGGGAGATATCATACCATACCATACCAGCCAGCATCATTGAATCATACTTGTTCCATATTACATTACAAGTTTGTTGACATCCCGCCGTCGCGTCGCGGCGTATACGTAATATTGGTATTCCAAAAACAAAACCTGAATATGCAATGCATCAAAAAAAAGAAGAAAAAAGTAATATATATATTATATAAAGTGCCAGGGGTGGAGTGAAAAGTGGGGGATGATGGATGACTTGGATGTACGAGCCGGAGGGCAAAGCGAGAGTGCAAGCGCACAATGATCGTAAATCTAATTGTGAACAAGCCTACATTGTTCGTATATGGTACTCTGTAGCTATAACTACTTCTACAATATATATATATATCTATATCTATATATATATATATATATATATTGAGTCTCGATCTGTCTCTGCTGGCTCTGCGGTTGCTGCGGGCGGACAGTGGGATTGACGGAACGGAACGGACAGAACGGAAATGGGCAATAATTTGCGACGCAAACGTTTTACACACGCTTTTACAGCGCATTTACGAGTACTTACCATTGAGTGGAGCCATGGAGATCATCTCAACTCAACTCCAGCGGGAGCTTGAATTCCTGCTGCTTCTGCACTTTTAGGAGTGTCGTGTGGGCGGAACTGCTGCCGCCCACATGGAGAGAGAAAGAGAGAGAGAGAGAGTTTATTTCAGCTCGTGATGCGAGCGCATGACTTACAGTGCCGTTCTTCAATTTCAATTTCAATGAGTGTATGTGTGTGTGTGTGTGTGTGTGTGTGTGTGTGTACGTGTGTGTGTATGACACGGTAAGCCCAGCGTCAGTGGCCAGGGGCGTCGTCTGATCGCCGAGTGCAACGGCAGGGGGCTAAGTACTGCGATAACCCAAGCAACGACCATGACTGCACTCCTCGTTTTTGGATGGGGGGCATGGATATGGATTGTAATGGGAAGAGGAATGGGAATGGGGACTTATCACCCTCTGGCTACTTCCTTTGTTCGTCTAAAGACCCCATTAGAGGCACTGTCTCCGCCAGCGAGTCTCGTGGAAGCGAAGCGGAGAGTGGGCGGGAACGAGGGGGCCTGATTTGGGGCCGCATTGTCTGAGAGACACACATACAAAAGCAAACACGAAACAAAACGAAATAAACCGCTGGCACATGCGTGCTTTTCGAGCAAGAAACGTTCTATATACTGGCGAGGGGGGATTCAAGAGTTCTGCCTGATGGAGAGTACAAATATCAAGCGTGGAGCAAAAATATTGCCTGATATGTACATATATTTCGATCGTGGCTTCCAATTGATTGCCAGGCTGCTAGGCATATAGTTCAATCAACCCTCGTCCCCTCTCATATATATGTACATACTTATGTATGTGACGATGTATCTGTGCGATGTGCATGGGCTCTGTCCGTACGGCGCTCTGCCAGAACGGTCCCCAGCATTTTGACATTTGAGTTTTGCAGTTTAGTCTGCTTTCGCTTCTCAAGCGGCTTGGGGTTTTTCCTATTTCTCTGTCTGCGTCGGAAAATCCTTTGGCATTCGGTGCACTTTTTCGCGATCCGATCGATTCCGTATCCGTATCCGAATCCGTATCGGTGTCGTGTCCATTGCCTTGGCTCCACGTCGACAAGAATCGAAAGATATATTTAAGCACATATTTATTTTGTGCAGGGTGAATATTTTGGAAAATTACCCAGAATCTCGCCGTATGCATAGGGATATATCCAGATATATATATGTATGTGAATAATCGGTGCGAACGTGAGAATTGTGCGGCCCCTGCGACGCTTACGCCGACGCCGCAGTCGCTGCCACCGCTACCGCCGAGTGTCAATTATGTGGAAATATATTTACAAAGATATATGCAGATATGTACGTACGTGCGTACATGTGTGTGCGTGTGTTTGTTAGTGTGTGTGTGATTACCTCCTGGCACTGAATGTCACTAAATGCGCCCGCCCGCCCCCACAACAGGCAGCTTCTTCATCGCATGTGATAGAAAGAGCGAGAGAGTGCAAGAGAGGAGGAGAGGAGTAGAGAGGAGGAGTGTGTAAGTGAGTGAGAGTGGTGTCGTCGCGCTCTGTATTTGTGAGTGCGGTTGTGGTGCGTGTAGATCTGTCGCGGCCCCCTTCCCCACCCCTCCGCCACACAAACAATCATTCAACAAACAATTTTCATTCATTGCTGCGCCCCCACCCCCACCCGTTCGCTCCAAGCGGCAATTTTGCTTTGGCTCTTCTCTGATCTGCCCTGCCCTTCCCTGCTCTGCTCTGCTCGGCTCGGTCCCCAAAGCCACGCACAAACCGACCGCAGATAAGAAGAGAACGGGAGAGCGAAAGTGCAAAAGAGAGCCACGCGGCGTGTGAACTAAAAGTGCTCTCGTCTCCGGCGACCATAGAACATTGGGTTGCATAGATAGTGCCCGGGCCACGCCCCCCTATGACGTATCATAGGCGTTATCAGCGCACACATAAAGACCTGACCAAAATCCACACAAAATGGCGATGAACCCGAGTGCCAGAGAAACACCGTTGGCCTGAAATACTAAAAAGTACCGTTGGCTCCGCTCCAAAGCAACATCCACATCGACCACCCCCCACACCCCCGGGTGTTCGCCCCGGGAGGAGCGATAAGCAATCGAAAAAGTTTGGAGCTCAAAGCTCACATCGAACCCGAAACAAGCGCCTAAGGTAAGCACGGTTAGACATTTGCTATACATACAATAGTTCCAATCCTTCCCAAAGAAGGAAACACTTCAAAAGCCTATTGAGTACACATACATACATATCATATCATATCATATCATATCATAACATATCATAAGCCTCAACAGTTCTTTCTATTTAGCAGCTAAGCGATCTGCTAAAAAGTGCTTGTTTTTTGCTTAATCACAAAGATGGGACTTATCATTTACGAGTAATACGGTATATAGCATATACGATACGTAGATAGTCCTAATAGGACAATTATAACAAAACGTTCTAGTGCAATATACTTAAGTACTAGAAGTACTAGCAGAAGTACTAAAAGTTCTAGCAGATCCGCTACATGAAAACTAAAAGGTTTTTTTTTATTAAAACCATGCCTACTACTCTGGCTATCATTTGAGAAAAACCGGAGATAGCCTCTTACACACACATTTTGTTCCTACAAATTTAAGGTATAAATGTCATGAGAACAATAGATCTGTAAAGTGTATATTATATGTACTCCTTTTAAGCTTCGATTTCGATTTCGAGCCGATGCCAGCCTTTCTTCCATGTTTGCTTATATTTTTAGCGCTCTCACACCCATTTTACAAGTTCAGACAATGTTCCGCCCGGGGACTCCGTACACCGGGATTGGCTTGGCCCACTTTGAGGTTAATAACATCTCCGGTCTGGGTCTGGGTCTGAGGCCATGTACGATTAATTCGTAAATAGTCGCTGGCGCTGCCGCTGTCACTGTCGGTGGCCCTGTCCCTGGCCCTGCATTCTACGCGGTAGTACGTAGCGTAGTAGTACCTCAACTCGACTCGACTCAACCTGACAAACACACAAAATTTGTGTGAAAAGAAATTGTTACAAGGTCAATAGTTTCAGCGATGCGAACGTTGGGAGAAATATGTATTTACGTGTCCATTTACAAGGGTTCTCCCGCTTCCCACCCAGCCCCTATTTCCCCCAGAATTTACATTTTGTTCTCATTTTTATATTGTAAAAATTCAGTATGTGTTTATTTTTATTAGCGCATATTTGATTGTAGTTGAAGTTGCCGACATTTTCTCTGTTTGTGTGCGTGTGTGCGAGTCAAGATTCTCGGGCGACAATTTCCGGTTCCGCTATTTAAATCTGTAATGGGTGTTCCACCACCACCACCATCACTAGCACCAGCATCAGCATATGCGTGTGTGTTTCATTCAATTTACACTCATTGATCAGATCAGGTTCGGGTTCGGGTTGGTGGTGCGTGGGAAACCATTGCTCTGCCATTGATCGTTCTCTTCTCTTCTCTTAAAGCAGAGCAGTTCGCGGTATAAGAGAATGGAAACGAAGCCAACATTTCCTGTGGAAATCTCTTATATGCATTTCATAGCATCGTGACCTATCCCTATAAAAACTTTCCTTAAATACACTCACTACATATGTATATGCATTTCTAAATCAAATTTCCTGTTGCATACCATTCGGAGCGTCGCATAGTTTGGCTTGGAATTTTCCTAACCGTTTTCAGTACTACTACTACTATAGATATGATTCATCTATCTATCTTTCCACTCTGCTACTTTTACAAAGAGTATTAAATAGATCATTGCATGTCTGCAACCTGTCGAGCAACTTGTACTATATAGCAGTCATACCATATCGAGCATCGCCATCATAATAAGTAATTCATTAATTTGAAAAAGAATATATGGAGAGAGAAAAACAACCCATCCCAGTCCAAGGAATCCCTCAATCCCTTATTCATTCATTGGTTGCTTACTCCTCGGGGGGGATAAACTTTACTGGAATGACTCATCGTTGCTGAGAATAAACACACGTACCCTGCCCCCTATTGCCCCCCTATTGCTACCTCTGAATTATGCAAATTGCGCGACTAACGACCAACGACCAACGATTGGCAACAGGAGCGATAACTCAATATGGCAGTGACCAAATTGGGGCATTAATTGGATTCGGTTCTGTTTAATAATATTATTAGCGTCGCTTTGGGGTGGGGTATGTCGGTGGGGTTTTTGCGTCGAATCAGAATTGCATCGAAAATCCAAATCCAATGAATTCAAGTGACGATCTTCCCAATACGGGGACCCGTTGATGTGTCAATTGGGAATAAGATTGAGATCTAATTGGGATGGAATCTTTTTTCTAGTTCGCAAAGGGTATAAAGTGCAGGTACAGTTCCGGGTGGTACGGGAATGTGTCGAGTCACTGTTCGCATGAGTTTTGGGCCAATTTTCCCACATGCCGCCAGCGAGAAACAATGGTCTGTCTGAGATTGCTCTGCAATTACGAGTCGGAGATAATTGCATTGATTAGCGAATCGAATAAATGATTAATAATAACGTAAGGGGAAATCCCTTTCCCACCAAAACCTCACCCGCCCTCATCCAGCAGCCAGAGAACAGTTACAGAGCAACAAGTGAGAAGAGAGCGCGCGCAGCAGCAGTCGAACGGATCACTTACACACACACAGATACTTGGTTCAGATACTTGTATCTGTGAGCCACTGAGAGCGCAGTATCTGGCTGTGTATGTGTGTGTATCGACGCTGCTTCGCTCTGCTCTGCTGCTGCTGCTGCTGCGGCTGCTGTTGCTCTTTCTGCTCGCTTATAATACAATGTTACCGCCGAACGCCTCGTAGTCCTTAAAGACGCAGCAACAAGTAAACATCTCAAATCGAAACGAGAGCCGCCGAACAGCTTCAACATTCTCAGATACAGATACAGTTTCAGTTTCCGAATACAATTCCGATTCCAAAGCTGTAGTGACAAAGTGCGTCGGCAATAAATAAGAATCGAGTGCCCATTGAGATACTTCTCTGCAGAGAAACAGTGCGAGCGAAAGAGAGAGAGAGAGAGAGATAGTGTGAGTGCGATAGAGCGCGAAAAGAAAAAGGTGAAATTATTATTAAACGTACATGCAACCGCAACCTGTGGAACAGAACGCGTGCCGTGGTGCAGAGTACCATGTGGTGCCGGGTACCGAACCACAAATAAACCACAACCCCAAAATTACCCGAAAACGTAATAAAAGTTTCAACATTTCCACTCAAACTCAAACTGAAACTTAAACTCGATTTTGGAGCAGCTTTCAAGATTGCCAAGCAATTAAAAAATTACGACTAAATGTACAAAATAAAAAAGAGATCGAACTTAAACAAGTGTGTGGTTGTGCGGTGTGTGTTGTGTGGTGTTGTATGAGTGGAAAAGTACCGCACTAATTCACGTTAAATGATGGAAAAATTCAAAAATCGTTATGAACTTTATGCATTTATATAGGCCGCGTCGCGATTAGCCAAGAGAGTGAGCCATCGCTTAGGCCAAAAAAAAAACTCCCCATGTCCCACGGGCCATAGCCAAGTACCCAATTGCTTATCGGGTCCGCTTTAATCTGTAATCTTGTGTGTGCTCAGCTCAGAAGAGGTCCGTCCATGTCTAAACCCGGGGAACTAACGAAAGACCGGCCGTTCGTCTGTCGTCCGTCGTCGGTCGTCTGTCCGTGCGTCCCACTGTTGACCGAATTGCCATAAGGCTAAAAACGGGAACGGAACGGAGGCTACCTGCTGCTGCTGCTTGGCCGCCCTGGTCTTTCTCTCGCATATAGCCATATCAATGCTGGCCCTTGCTGCTCTGTTTTTGTTGGTTTCGCATTGATGTTGCCACCTTGCAACACACAAAGCCCACACAGACACACACTTACCGATTCTCGTGTGTGAGTGTCTTTAGTCTCGTCTCGGACCTTTTTGGTTTCATTCTGTGTGCTGCTGTGTGGTGTTGTCAAGGGTGCGGCAGAACAACTTTCGTTGATATTCGATCGATATTGATCCGCTGATGATGTCATAAGTGATGCCACAGCACCGAAACAGGGACAAGGGTCTGAGCTGAGAGCTGAGAGGCTGTGGCTGTTGCCGTTTTTTTGTTTTTTTTTGTTATTGATGGAATTTATTGGAATGTCTTGGACATTTCCTCGAAATCATCAAAATCGCCGGCGCGGCAACTCTATTGCTGCGCCTCCTCCTGCTTCTCACACAATTGTGCGTATGCAACAGGAAATATATGTACATACATATATTGTATGTTGTATGGCCCAGCAGCACATAAATATCGATATATAATGTACATACATATATGCACAATACGTATGTATAAATATTCCATATCCCATGTGCATTTGTATGCTGGTATTTATTTTTTGCGTGCAAACACTTCCGACATTTTAAATGCAGCAAACGAAGCGATCCGATCGGACCGGCTAAATAAATCAACATCAACGGCAACGGCAACAGCAAGCGGCAGCGGCAAAAGCAATGGCAACGGCAACAACTACACTGCAGCATGAGCCTCCACAGCCACAGTGGCAGTGGTGGCAGCCCCACTGTCCCTGTCCCTGCACCCCGCTCAATGCATATTAAATGATTTTAATCAACAAAACGTCGGCGACATCGACAGCAGCGGCAGCAGCAGCAGCAGCAGCAACATTAATAACAATAAATGACAATCAGCAATCGGGCGGCAGTATAACAAATGCCATTTAGCACATGAGCATCTGAGGTGCACATTTATTTATAATGTAAATGTTCTCAAATTGGATCCGATCCGATACCGATCCAGGCAAATGTCAAACAGGGACTTTAATCGGACAAATCGGAACAGAGTGTATACCCAAACGACCCAATTGAAAACTAATTTCTGAATATTCTGTAATATTTTAGATATAACCCCCCACAAAACATCTGCGGCAAAAGCAACTTACTATAAATACAAATATAAAAAGAAAAACAAGTCCAAACAAAACTGTGTTACATATATACTATAAAAAGTACTTAAACAGCAAACAACAAACGAAAGTACTTAGCCAAACATTGCACTCCAGCATTATACAATAATTGGAAAACCAAACAAACAAACAAACAAACAAACAAATAAACAAAGAAACTTCAAGTTCTCAAAGAGATCTGAGGCCCAAAACAAACACAAACTTCAACTCCAACTGAAACTCAAACTCAAACAATCATCGACAGAATGAAGAAGCTGTCACTAAATGTGAGTATCAATCGGGTTGACAACAATCAACATTCTACGAGGGGGTTGGGCGGGGAGTGGGGGGTAATGAAAAGCACTTTTCAAGTTCAGAAAAAGAACGGAATACTGCAATTCTGGGAACGGGGAATCGTGGGGATGCGAACGTACCGCTTGTCATGTTAATGAACTTGAAAAAAAATAAAGACAACCGATCGGGAGGGCAGAACATAAGAGCCAGAGCCACCAGCCAGAGGCAGAGGCAGATCGTGATGATCGCAATGATGAAGCTGCCTCTCCCTCGACTCGATGACTGTTGAAGTTATTCTGAAACCGAAAGCAATTGGAAAAGTTGAGCTGAAAGAGCGGCACAGACCATCAATTGGCATCCAGATGAAGCCTTTGATTCGATGCCACTATGATCATAGTTCAGGCTACGCCATGGCAATGGGAAAGATTCTTAGCCCAAGGATCTCTCTGACCAATGGGTCAATGGATATGGTTTGACCTTCGCCTTTGCGGATGCCTGGCCAGAGGTCTGTGTGCGGCTGAAGTGCTTCTAATTGAATTCGGCGATAAATCAATGCCACGCGCCACCTCTGCAGCATCCAGCAGATCGCACATTCAGATTCAGATCCAGATCCTCCTGCCTTCCCCTTCCCCCATCGGTCAGGCCGAGAGTGCCTGGCTAATTGAAAAGCAATTGTGCGCCGCACTCAGCTATGCTCGTTTGTGTCTCTGTGTGTGTGTGTGTGTGGGTGGCTGAGTGGATGCGCACTCTACAGATACATTTGTATCTCGCAGATACCCAGCCGACTTTGATGTTGGCAATTCAAGAGGCTACTGATGCTGCTGCTGCTGCTGCTTCTGCGGCAGTCATTGGCCATATATCATATACAATATGCACATGTTTTTTTTCGCCATGCATATAAATATATGTACATACATTTGTATACATAATGTATATGTATGTACATATGTTTGATATTTTAAGAGGCTTACATATGTTTCGTATCTGCCAACTGTTCCCGGATTGTCATTTGGCTTATTTCCTGCAGTTCAATGCCCCAAAAAGTGTAAGTCGATGTGTTTTTGTTTGTTCAGATTTTATTTTTTTATATTTGTTTGCCTTTCGCTGTGGCTTTGGGATAAGATTTTGAGTTCAGTGGGGGAGAAAATAGAGAACAAAAAGCAAAGTTCGAGAGCTCTTTCTTTTAGTTCTAGTTCTTTCAATTAGCCATTCCATGTATTCTGCTAATCTCCATCCTATCAGCATTATTGACTCCAATTAAACATAATGAATGAAAGGGGTTCTTGGGGGGGAACTACAATATGTTGGCCAAAAGCAATTCACATTGAAATTGGCTGATGCAACCATCGGCCACCGCTAATCATTTTACGGCTGTCTGCATAAAAACCATAATTAATTTTCGCCTTTTATGGCCCGTGCCCCGTGCCGCCAGGGCCAACTCCTGACTAGATATAAAAATGCGCTGAACAAATCAATTATTGCTGGCAATAAAGATCGTTAAATACTTAATGGGTTCTTATGACAGCGGGCATACAATACAATGCCATAATATGCCATGAAAATGAGCAAATAATTGACAAAATGCCATTAAAACTTCACAATAAACAATAATAACAATAATCACACTTATTAACGACTGCCGCGAAACGGGGGCCCGTCAAAGTCCCCTCGAAGAAGATAAAGAGCCGGGTGTGGGGTCTGGTCACCAAATAAGTATATATCCGATCTCCATCCAGATGCCAATCCTGATCGCAGAGTGGCCCAACGGCAACGTTTATAAATGTTAATGATTGATTTTGTGTCATGTAATCGACATAATAGGCTAAGCAGCAGGTGGCAACTGCCACAGACAGAGACAGAGGCAGGGGCAGAGACAGGGGAATTCCTGGGGGTAAGGTGAACACAAACTAGTTTTCAGGCATTTATCCAATTTAATTGACGTCAAGCTACCACTCGGACAACCACTCGCAGCGTCGTCACACACAATTTCTTCCGTCCTTGGCCGTACGGGGCAGCAATGTTGCTGTTGCTATTGCTGTTGTTGCTGTTGCTTAGAGTCGAGTTGTAAGTGACCTTATTGGAACCAAAAGAATTGGCCAATACTCGTACACACTGGTACATACTCGATAGCTCAAACGGAATGCGATAAAGCCCCAAAATCGAGAAATTCTCATGACTCTGTGGCATGCCTCGCATTCTTGGAATCCACGAGTCGTGTGCACACCACGAGTTGTGATTTCTATACTCTGCCCATCGGGGGTATTACAGTATCGATCACAAAGGAAGGCGTTTTTTCGACCCCCTTCAACATAACCTTCTTTCTGTTGTCGTACATAAATGAGTTTGATTCTTCGGATTTATAAATTCTTACACTTCTTGGTTTGCCTTGGAATAAGAGGAAATCTCATGCTTCCCAGAGGTAGAGCCAGAGCCTCTCCCTCTTCTCCTTCTTCTGCTTGACTCCAGACACATTCCACACTTAAGCTTATTGGTCATTCCGCATGTCTTCGCCTGGTGGCTCGTTGCAATTGATTCCTTTCTTCGAACCGAACCGGATCGGTTCGGAGTGGTTAGCACTTTGCCTCTTTTGAGAGTGACTCATTTCCGCTGACGCTTGACAAATGTGGAATGGACTGATGAACATTATATGCACAGTGTGTACATATGTATATACACTCGTACCAATACATGTACTTCTATACGCCAAACATTTTAAACAAATCGTTGGAAAATAGGTCGCCGCTTTTCCATTTTTCAAATATTTGTATGATCTTTTTTTCTTTTCGTTTATTTGTTTTTCTTTTGACGCATGTGCTAAAATCGCTTCTTAGATATATTATATCCTTATGCTGTTAATATCCTCTCGGAAAGCTTGGCATTTCCTTTTTCAGTACGCTGATGCACAGCGATAATCAGCTTAAGCCATCCAAGTGCGGATTCCGTGAATTTGAAATCGAAATTCAACCGAAAATAAACCACACCTTGCGGTCTGCCATCATCGGGAGATTGGGGGATCGGAAGATTGGGAGACAGGGAGATTGGGGAATCGCCACTCACTGTGATCATCAGTGATCATCACCCCGCCTCCCCTACATGCCCCGCGGACAGATGAGGCAGGCATCCAGCTGCGTCGCGTAATGGCCCTATCGAGAGCTCCAGAGCAGCGCACACGCTGCTTTACGTTTCATTAATTGCCCGACAGTCGATTCGCGTATCCATAATATTCAAATCCGAATGCAATACCCCATAAAGAAGGCAAAAACTTAATTATGTGATTTATAAGCTTTTCGATTTTATTTAAAACAAAGCGTCCAACCACAGCCCCCACAACAACAACAACAACAGCAACAAACGTTTTGAAAATTGGCACAAAATCAGCAAAAAGGCGATCAACATTTTTGTATTTTGTTGTTGTTGTTGTTTTTGTTGTCGCTGTTGAATATTTTGCAAGTAATTTCCTCAATGGACTTGTTTATTTACTTGTACTTATACTTATACACTTACACAAAATGCACACAAATGCAATCTTTTACTATATGTACATGTATATCTTAAACGAGTCCGCGAGTATAAAGAGAGTGAAACGTGTGACATGCTTCTGTGCGCCCGTGCCACAAATGTCTGAATCTGCCCCTGCCCACTGTATCGGACACATTGGAATCTACGCTCTGAAAGTCAGAGTGCCAGAGAGCCAGAGCCAGAGTTGGGGCTGTGTTTGTGTCTGTGATGTATGATAATATTCGAGAGCATTTGGAAAACAAACTGAAACCCGTTCGCCATGCGAAATTGTTTTGCTTTCAATTAAACTAATAAAATGCCAATTGCCAGTCGATGTGTGTGTGTGAGTGTGTGTGTGTATAGATCTGTCTGTCTGTCTGTCAGAATGTTTGTGCCAAATGGTCGCCCAACTGGCTGGCATGACGGCGGAGACCACAACAGACCAGAGCAGACCAGAGCACAGGCGAGACCGATCAACGTCAGCAATGTGGCAGCCAAGCGAATGCATTTCTTGATCGAATGTTTTTGCCATTACGTTAGCAAAACAGAGAGCCAGAAGAGCCAAATGGATGGATAGATAGATGGACCGATGGATAGATGAATGGAGAGGCAAGAGAGGAATTAAATTCAGTTAGAACTAAGACAACGCGTCGTATAAGTGATAGTGACTATATATCCCGCTCTTGGAGAAAGAAATAGTTGGATTTCAATAATCAATCTTATGATTTATTTATCTTTTTCCATCATTAGTTATATGTTATAGTCATTGCTAAATGATGTTTTTATAGGCCTTTATTTGTTGATAACGAATACACTCCCAAATGTATGCAATGGATTTTGGGGGTGGGGTGGATAGACAGCCTCGTTATCAAAAACTGATTATGCAACAGCAATTATAAAACAATTAAGAATGAGAGTAAAGAGATTACCAAATGATTACCAAACAGATCATCACATAATAGTCATAAAGATCAAGATACCTCTGAAATTGTATAATCACTTATAACTTGGCTTAGAAATACTATAACTATACGTAGTTCTCTCTATTTTAAGTCTGATTAGACTGACATCGATTCCCCTGACAGATGCATTCAGAAATTTCCATTTCCATTTGCCTCGACAAATGGAAAATTTAGTTGTTGCTCTCTGATTAATTCAGTTTTTGACGTGATCTGGCAGACATAGACAAAGAGGGGGACAGAGAGAGTGAGAGAGCAAGAGCAAGAGAGGTTGGTTGTGGTGGAAAAACTAGTTTGGCCATGGATCGTCAGCGTCAGCAGCGTCATCGCTCCATATGTCATTGGGCATTCCGCCAGCGTTCTGCTGCCACACACTCCCCAGGACAAGTGGACGCAGTGCAGTGGTGGCTTAACGGCTTTTGCGGCACAAACTGGAAGCCACCGCAGCCGTCGCCACTCCGAACGACTGATGAGCAGGCACGGCACCGGTTAGGCATTCGCATCACGTATACGCCTGGGTGTTCCACTGCCAAACGAGTCGCGCCGCGCTCTCCCCCGATCTCATACAGAGACATACAGACATACACAGTCACGCATCGGCATGTGCAGTGCCAGACTCACTGTCGTCGCTGGCTCTCTTCGTGTCTGTGTGCCTCTGGCAGTGGCAGTATGCGGCTGTGGTGTGTGTGTGATAAGAGCATGAAGCAGCAGCAGCAGCAGCTGCGATGGCAACTGTGTGGCACAGCACCTCGACAACCTCAACAACCGCTGGCGATCTTCAGTGTTATTTTTGTTGGCAACACGAGTTGATTGCTCGCGCATGTCTCACATTTTCTGACGCTTCGCTTTCGGCTCTCGTTTCTCGCTCTTTGGTATCGTCTTGTCTCGTGTCTTGACTGACTTTTGTCACTTTGTTGTCGCTCTTCAAATATCTTTTGGGGCCTCGAATCTCGTGCTTGACCAGGACTTAGATCGGGACCAACTGTGAAGTGAACAACCGAGCGTGAACCAATCGAGGGGCCAATTCCCTTTTGGCAGATGCCGATCTATTACGAAACCCTTCGCCATTAATCTCAATAATATCAATTGGATATACACATATACACACACATACACACCCCTACTTAAGTGCACTATCAATTGACTGGGAGCCATGGATTGCACTGATGTCTCCAGTAGTCGCGCTGGAAGCCATAGAAAGGCTCTGGATCAGCAGCAGAAGCAGCAGCAGAAGCATTGCAGTGCAACAGCACCAGCAGTGGCAGCAGCAGCAGTCAATGTGAGCGAAAAGAAATGCATAGCCCCCCTAGGGGGGGTTTCAGTTTAGGCCTAGGATAAGTGAAAACCCCACAAAAAAACCCCAAGTTATCCCTCAAGCTATAAATATTTTCAGTATCTACATATGAGAGACATTTCTTTCGCAATTTAAGCAGCACCCAAGCTCCCAAGAAGAGTTTGAATCATTGCCTATTCATGGAATCCCACCACACTCATCGTTTTGCGAGTATTATCTGCTTAATATCAAACAAACTGAGTGCCATGTTGCCATGCGATCTCTAAATGTGTGAATTAAAATATCCAGAAGACAGAAAGAAAGAAAGCAAGAGATTGCTAATTTTGCACGACTTTAGAAACGTTTTCTTCAGTGCAGTTCGTACTGGCTTCAACCGGCCAGAGATACGATACTCTCAAACAATATTATGCGTTTCTTTTCGCTGTTTTCCTGTTTTGCATTTCGCTGCCACACACACACACACCGCACAGCACAGGCAAGAGATACCCAGAGATTTTTCATGAATAAATGAATATTAATTGAATATACTCGAGCATACCACGAGTGTTTCCCTCAAACTCCCCATCCATGCAAATTGCTTCTTGGGGAGTGGAGGAGACTCGCCTGCATGTCCATCAAATTAACAGAAGCGTTTAGTGATCCACGCAGGCGCAACGGCCGCAACAGAAGCAGCAGCAGCACTTGCCACTTGCCACCACTTGGTGGTGTGGTGTGGTGTGCCACTTTGGTAGATTGGTGGTACCAAGCAGTCTCGCCATCGAATGTTTGCTGCCGTTGTTTTTGCGTTCCTAAGCACATTTTAGTTTCGCTGTAAAAAAAAATACAACAAAAATGTCTTCATATGGCCATTGGCAAACTGTTGGCCCGCAGAGAGAGGGAGCACCGAGCACCAAGCGAGAGGTGCACACAGCGTGGGGCACAGCAGTGAAGAGCAGCAAACGGGTGGGGCTGGGGACTGGGACTGGGGCTGGCAGTTTGTGTTTCGGCTTTCGGCGGCCTGCCATGCTTGCGTAGCCAAGCGTTACACACAGACAGACAGACAGACAGACTATATCGCAATATGTATCTATGTACCCACACTCTCCTGAGTAGTACATACTAATGTATTTATGTACAATGTACGCGTTTGTTTGGCCACAGTTTTGCAGGAATAGCATTGTCGCTGTATCTGTATCTGTGTCTGTATAAGCCACATAAGCCTTGGTATACACATATGACTATATATCTTCCGATAACACTTCTCACATTCCAAGACAAATCTAAGGGGGTAAAGTGATAACAAGTCCCCAAGTGACAACCAGCTGGACTTGAATCTATTCTATTAATAGAGCAAAATGATATGGCATATGAATCGACTACAAGATGACTCTTACTGGGTTCTACCTCTTACTCAAACAGTTCACTTGTTTATCAGTTAATAGTGTTGCAAGAATACAGTGTTTATAAGCGTAAGTGATGAGTATTTCCAGTAGATCTCATGGCAAATATTTCCAAAGCTCTCTCGCGATTACCTGTAATCCAAGACAAGACTTCATCTTCATAATGTCCAGTGTTGCTTGGCATTGCTAAAAACCAGTGTCTGGCAATGCCTTCTCAGTCGTACCGTTATGCACACCAAGCAAACACATATACCCTTTGCGGTGTGTGTGTGTGGTAGCGGGTAATACAATAATTATAAACTATTGCGCAAAAAAGAATTCACAATCCGTTTGTCTGTTATAATTGCCATCATTATTTTTGGCTCATGACTTCATTCAATGTCGCCTGGCCGGGGCAGAAATAAAAACATCGGATCGGCACAGTCAGTTCAGCCAAGCCAGTACAGCCAGCAATCAAATCAAAGTTGAGAATAGTGAACAATCAGACAGCAATCAACAACATGGCAATTGAGAGCCAGTGGCGTGCGTGCGACTCGCTCCAATGATTCAGTTATACATACATATATACAGGCATATGTACATACATATATCTATATGGTATTTGAATAATGGGAAGAGTTGATTGTATGGCGCACGGCACACTCTCTCGACTTGAATTGATACAAAGCGTCGGCCGACAAATAAAATCAATTGGCAGCCAATCAAAAGTCAAATGCAAACAAATTGCCAGCACATGCTGCCAGCCTGCCAGCCAGCCAGCCAGCCAGCCAGCCAGTGACGCTGACACAGACGTTGACGTTGACAGAGACACAGAGACAGAGCGACAGCGAAATCGACGACGATAACGATGATGATAATGATCGAAGACAAGATCGAAGATCGATTAAGGCAATCGCGTTCGTTGGCTCCTCTTTGTGGTTTCTGTGGTCAACGATGAAGTCATTCATTCGTCCATTCATTCATTCATTCAACAGTGGCACAGCTCTCCTTCAACTTTCCCTTGCCCTCACTCTGGCTCCACCCCCCGGCTACCCGCTCCCCTCTGTTACATTATCTGTGACGCTGGTCGCATATCGATTATACAATTTATGCGGCCGGCAAAAGAGCGTTAAAAATAAATGCATGCACCCAAACTGAAACTTGCCGCAGATGCCAATGATGCCATAAATCGTGCAACTTGAAACCAATTAGCACTCGCCACATCGAACTGGAAATCGAACCCGATACGGTACGATACGCTCTGAACCCATGTCCACACACACACACACATATGCACATACATACTGTGGAAATGCGAGTACTGAAGAGCTTCCTCATGCAACAGCCCAGCTGTTGCATTTAACTCTGACGTACCTCACTCGTGTTGCTGCGACATTCGCCCAAAACTTGCACTTTTCATTGCCCCACACGTGTGCTCGCCCACAGCTGCTAATTAAGTCGATTGATTGGTCGAAACGAGAGCTAGAAATGGGTTGAAGCACAGAGTGTTTTGCCAGAGTAAAGGTTAAACGATTAACTTATAATTATGATGCCTCCCAAAGGGAGTTCATATTCACAGGATTACCCGACGACAGCCTACTTTTAGGGGCCTGAAGGGGCACCCAATTGCTCGAGGGGCCACTCGAAAATAGAGAACAAACACACTATCAATCAACGATCGAACCATTGCTCGAGATATACTATGTGTATGTTTGTATGTATGTTATTGGCTAGGCCATTTGGCAAGCGAGTGATGAACTTTCTTAGAATTCCCATTCGCATTCCTCAATACCATATATACAATATACCCATTCCCATTCCCATAAATCAAAAGCGAACTGAAAATGCGCTCAACTTAATTGAAGATATCAACAAGGCAATAAAAAATCAATTTCACTTATAAACAGAACAGATTCCCAGATTCGACAGCCAGCCGAATCATCGCTTGTTAAAGCGAAATACATGTATAGACATACATATATATGTACATGTAGTAAAATATATATGTATGAGCATGAAAAGTGCTCCTTTCATGTTGGGGCTGGGCTGTTGCTGCCAGAAATAGTCGACGACAGCGTCGTGCTGTCTGCTTGGGTTCTCATTTTCATTCAGCTTTTCCATCTTTCAATCGCAGCCCCCAGGCCCCCGCCTGCGCTGCGCTGCGTACACAAGAATTTCCCACATTTCATGTCCAAACAAACAATTGGCACAATGCGCAAATGGGAAAACTGTGCAATTTAGTCAAATTATTCAATAGTTTGGAATGCCCTCCTCCTTCTCCGCCTTGTAATTGAGAGCTCTAGAGAGCAAGAGTGACAGCAGAGAGAGAGAGCGAGAGAGAGAGACCGCAAATTAATAAAATATGCAAAGTAAACAAATTTTACAAGTATTTGGGGGCCTGTCTGTCCGACACACGCATCTGTGGCAATGTAAATGTAAATGTGGATGTGGATGTAAATGAATGGCATGGCTCTTTCTTCTTCGGACCGGACCGAACAGAACCGAACCGACGAACCACTAAAACTACGAAACTTACATCATAAATAAAGCAAGTCGACAGATTGTAAATAATGTAAAATAATAAACATTGAAATTGTCTGGTTATTTATAGAGCTGTCCTACGATAAGATCGTCTGCAACTGCAATTGCACCTTTGCAGACAGTACAGACAGTACAGACCGTACAGACAGTGCATATAGAGAGAGAGAGAGAAGGGGTTTACGTGTATTTTTAGCCGCCAGTCGACTGTCAGGCGCTGTCTATTTATAGCGGCCAAGCGATGCCAATCGCTGCAGTTGCATGGGATGGGGCCTGGCCCCGAGGCTGCCCTTGCCCCTGTCCCCTTCTCTGTTCCTGTCTTCCAATACGGCGTGGCGGCTCCGTTTCAAGGCTCAGCTTGGCCCATATCTGCTTACCCAGATGGCCAAGAGCGTCTCTCGTCTCACGGCTAATTGAGGGCCCAAGAGTGCTGGTCGGTTGGTCCCTTGGTCTACAAGTGAATACAAGTGGGAATCTATTTATAGTGCATTTCCGGTTGGTTTTGGTTCTCTCGACTGTTTGCTTATCCACCTCTCGTTTCTGGTTGGCCTTTTGCAGATGTGTTCCCGCAACATAAAGATCTCGGTGGTGCTGTTTCTCGTCTTGATACCAATCTTCACAGCCTTGCCACACAACCACAATCTGTCGAAGCGCAGCAACTTCTTCGACCTGGAGTGCAAGGGGATCTTCAACAAGACCATGTTCTTTCGACTGGATCGCATCTGCGAGGACTGCTATCAGCTGTTCCGCGAGACGAGTATACATCGGTTATGCAAGTAAGTTAACGATCCAAAAGCATACATATATCTTATATGTCTCCATATATCCATCGTATTATTAACACAATCCTCAAGCTGAGATCTTCCCCAAAATAGCGGTCCGATCGATTTCGAATCCGATTTACCTGAAACTGAAAGCATTTCAAGGCGAACAAAATTGGAAAATACATTTTCTTGCGATCGGATTTCCATCGTACTATGTGACAGAGACCCTGACACAGATCGGATGGGAATCAGGGCAAAGAATGGTCTTTGGCCTAAGGCCTTGCTGATGCTGATGCTGATTGATCTATTCGAAACACTATAGTTTTTTTTTTTTTTCGGAGGTCTTTCCTTTCCTGTTCCGATTCTGTTCTGTGACTTTCTCGACTTTCTACATCTGTGGTTCTTGTCTATTCGATGCAGGGCCAATTGTTTCGCCCACGAAACGTTCGGGGACTGCCTCAAGGTGCTGCTGATCGACGATGAAGAGATATCGCAGCTGCAGCACTCTATGAAAGTTATCAACGGATCGCCCTATCCCTTTCACAAGCCTATATTCAAATAGATTACTTATGTATATTTCTCCTTCCTTTCTGTTTCTGTTTCTATTTCCGTTTCCACGTGTATTTATATTTCCGTTTCTTTTACCGCTTTCGGGTTCTTGTTCCGTTTTCATTTTACATTAACTCGCTTTGATTTGACTTGAGTTTGCTTGAATTTTCATTATGTTTCATTATGATTTTCGTGTTTAATTTTAGGAAAGACTGCTTTGATTCAAAATGGTTTGGCGAGTGCCTGAAAGTGCTGCTAATACCAGAAGAAGAGGTATCGAACTTGCAGCACTTTCTGAGGGTAGTGAACGGTTCGCCCATATCCTTCAACATGACGCCGGGCCAAACATAACTCTAAGATCCTGAACATCCCCACAGAGATCAAGAGCCCGAACAAAAACAAAAACAAACAAACAAACAAATTTAATTATTTAAAACGCCCAAATTTAATTCGTACTTATTTATTACTGTAGGCCTTACAGTTTATACTATAGATATGTGTTTTTTTAAAAACGAATTACTTTTATTAATTTATTGAGAACGTTATGCGTTTGTTGTAAGAGTAATCTAAATCGTAGGGAAACCTCTGCATGGATGATATGAGATGGATATGTAGAGAGCTGTAGAGAAAGTAACGATATAGGGAGAGAGAAAGAGTGGGAGGTAGGTGGGTGGGTGGGTTGAAAGAGATTCTACAGCCTGGAATCGAAGTATTTATTTATAAGTATTCCTAGCTTGTTTTATTATTATTATTATTATTGATATAATTATTATTATTGCGTTATGCGTTATGTATATATACAATAAACAAAAGAAATCCATTGTTTTAAATCCATGTAGAGTAGAATTATGATTTGTATTTTTGTATTCTACTGTTAAATCAGCATTTAATTTTACATTTTACACACACGATACACACGATATATCCCCGCGGAAACAAACCCCCTCCCCCGAGAGTAAAAGAGAAGGCACACACAACCTAACACACCAGACCGAAAGTATTTTGCAAATGTATTACAATTAATTTTGTAACAATTAAGACCCTAATTAGCGTAAATCAAAGAAGAGAATGGAAAGATACATATATAATATATATATATATATATTTATATATGGGAATCTATATCCGCATATACATATGTACCCAACACACTTATTCGCACCCATACTAAACTACTAAACGCTTAGTCTTAACGCTAAAACGCAATTTGTGCAAAACACAAACAAAAACCTTTGGCAAAGCACACAAAAAAAAATACAAGAAGGAATACATTACAAATGTAGAAAAATAACGACACGAAACATGTGAATGTAAAATAAAACGAAATCATCATTCGCTGGCTATTGAGAGAGAGGAGAGGAGAGCATCAAAATTGTGATAAATGAGAATTAGAAATGCGGAGCCAGAATCCCAGAACAGAACCATATAAAAATCACAACCAGAACCAGAAAGAGAGCGAAACGAGACAGAGATCCAAAGACGCGGCGAATTTACGCGCGCGTTTTACACGCGACTAAAAACGCTCGCTTACCGTTTTTGTTTTGGTATGTTTTTTAATTTTATTTTTACTTTAATTTTGTTTTTTGTTTTTGAACTGTCGCCGTTTTGCATTTTTTGACTTTTTCACATGCACATATCGGCTTGACAAACGTTGAGAAGTTTCGACTTTTGAATTTTTAGCTCACACTTTTTTTGAGCGTTTTCGAAAATTCCCTTAAAAAACCATCAATTTATGATATCTAATATGTCCGGTGCTCTATTCGAAACAGGCAAGAATGCTTCGGATCGCCCTTCTTCAATGCCTGCATAGAGGCTCTTCAGCTGCACGAGGAAATGGACAAGTATAACGAATGGCGCGATACCCTTGGCCGAAAATAAACGGGCACTGGCACTGGCTTTGGCTTTGGCACTGGCACGAGCAGCTACTTAATTCTATAACCTAACCATACTATGTACTACACTACTACTACTACTATCCACGAAAGTGGCACAACCAGAACACGATACGGCACGAAAAAATGGCATCAAGGAAACAAATGATCGATCGACCCGAGAAGATGACGAGAAATGTCTAAAAACTTGAAATCCCCTATCGATTAAGCGAGAGAGGAACAAAACAAAATCAAACAGAAATGTTGCAAAAAATATTAACTAAATATAACTACGACTACGAGTACATATATAATATATTGTATGCATGTGGCAGAGAGTAGAAATTCGAATTCGTTTTGTTGTTTTGTTTTTTTTTTTGCGTTGTTTTGATTCTGGACGATCTAGCCATCGATTCATCGATCCGTACAAGAGTCTCGTGGAGCGTTTAGTTTAGTTGTAACGAGAATTATGATAGTTTCTTTTAGTTCTTCCATAGAAAACCCAGCAAAGCAAACGAACAAACGAACAAGAATCAAAATGTCTGATGTAAATAAATCAATTGTCTTCTTTTTAAATAATTATATGCGTACGCACTTATTTATAATGCCTATATATTTTGTAAATTTCCTTCATTTGGTAAGCTTAAGTTATTAAAACTGTTACGGCAATGAGTTTTACGTTTTACCACCAATACACGAGCAGGAGCCCTATACAATAGTAGACACACTATAAGAGTACCCATCAATCCCCAGAGAGTGCACGGCAATAGAATATTGAAATTCAGATAAAATTCACAATCCCCTACACGGCATAATTCGATTCGATTTAGTCTACCATTGAATATGCATAACTATTAATTAATTAAAACTTGTTTGGATCTAGTCGTAAAATATAAATAAAGATTGTATATTTCAAGAGGAATCCGAGGTGATTTTACTTGCGGTGCAAAAACTTTATTATAAATTCAATATACTCTCCAACATTTACACATTTCAAGTGCTAAAAATCTCCATTAGTATGATATAATAAATCAAGCTGCAGCACCATCCCATCACTTGAGATGAATGAAATGCCAAGTGTCGACTGCAAGAACAAGAGGAATATGAATTTAACGATATTTATTTCATATTTGAATGCATCCATATATACAAGAGTTAAAAATAATAAAGCAAAGCCAATTACATGTAGGTACATATTAGGATTATTTACAGCGGGATAGTTTTGGATTTTTTTGGAGTTTGTATTTTTAGTATTAGTAAAGTAAAAGCATGCGGGGTTGGATTGGACTTTTGTGACCAATTTGTGCATTTTGTTTGCTTAGGCGAGGATTGTTCGAATCGGGATAATGCAGGGATATGCAGACAGCGGCTATAAGTTTGATTTAGCATAGTAAACCTTACCTGTGTCGACCTCTTCCTCAACCTGGCCACCCTCTGGTGCCTCGGCAAACAATTTGTCGGCTTCCTCCTTGGCGACAACGAATTCGGAATTGCGATTGGTAATGTTGGTGCTGCAAACACAAATAAAATTGGGAGATAATTTTATCGTGCACTAATGGTTAGCACAGAACTCACCAAGAGATCGAGCGGTCGCCCACACTGCTCTGATTGATCAGAGTCTGCCAGAACTTGTGGGTCTCGGCAATGATCGAAGTCGCGAATTCGGCGTTCTTCGCATCCCCGTTAAAAGCAAACTGGTTCTCTGGCTTGCCATCGGGGATTTTGTAGATCTATCGGATTGGGAGTACACCAGGTTAGCAAGAACAGGAAGACGTATCCGCTGCTGAGACCTACCTTGAACCACTCAACAGTGGCGCGCAGCAAGCCTGGGAAGTACTGATCCACATCGGAAATATCGTTGACCTTCGATGCCAGTGGATCGTTCACATCAATGGCAATGATTTTCCAATCAGTTTCGCCCTCATCGATGAGAGCAATGGTGCCCAGGACCTTGACCTGCAAGACATCGCCCCGCTTGGCCACGCGATAGCCAATTTCAATGACATCAATGGGATCGTTGTCACCCTTGCAGCCGGTCGAGGGCTCAATGTGGTCGGGGTTCTCCCAGGTCTGCGGCAGGGCACCGTAGTTCCAAATGTAGCCCTTGTGGGGGAAGCAGTTGGCCACAAAGCGCAGCTTGCCCTTCTTGATGTCCTGCTTAATGGGGTTCATTGGTGTCTTCAGGCTAATCTAAAATGTTGGACACGCAATCGTTGAATTATGTCTAGCCAAGATTTGTCTGTGCTCACCTCCATCTTGGCATTGGTCCAACGTGGAACCTCCACCACCATGTTGTAGGTGGTCTTCTCCTCATTGGCGTACAATGGAATGTCGTGCATCGGTGAGATGACATTGCCACATTTATTTTCTGTTGGAAGTAGAAGAAGTTACAGCTATTAACAATGGCCCACGGGACACGCAATCCTCCAAAGTGATTGATTAATAGTGACTGTCTGAGGTGGCTTCCAGACAAAGTTCAACCCCCCTTATATATCTTTGCGTAATAAATTTCATCACCCAATTTAATTTCCTCCAATTCCGATATGGTAGGTATGTATGTATGCAAGCTGATAAGTTAAACAAAAAGTCGAATATAGGTATTCCCCTTTTTTTCGTTCAGCGGCGATAGCGCTGTCCAGAGCCCTAATATACTGATAAAGCGATGCGTTGAATAACCAGAGTCGAGTCCGGTTTTACGTGTTGCATAACGGCTATGTAGCTATGATTCAACATTATCCGCAGTTTATGAATGATCTTCTTTTCTCGCACAGATGTACACCGATTGCACAGTCTGGGAATGGATGCCGGGTCACATTGACCGGGCATAGTTCACACACATAGCACAATTTGATTTGTTCGTACTCACTGAAATAAAGGCTGTAGCTGGGCGAGTTCTTGGCTCCCTTCTCCACGGTTTCGTACATGGACATGTCGATTTTTAACGTTGCTAGATTTAGTTGAATATTCCTTCTTTGGCCCACTGCACCAGTAGCTTTTGCTGACGTTTGGAGAATGCCTTGAATACGGCCGACCAATACACGTGAATTTCTTGCAAGTGCCAACATTTTGCAGCCAGTATGACCGCGGATTATCGATAAAATATACCGTCCGACCAAATATACCGAAACATACGGGCTTATTTTCAAAATATACCGTAAAAAATACCGACGAAACTTATAGTCCTCGATGATATTTTGTTTAATATAATATTGCAGTGTATGGCCGCAAATAATATATTTAACAATTTTACAATGGCTGGTGGGCAACGCTCTGTAACGCTTGTGACGAAGTTAGTTGTTTTGGGGGCTATTGTTTTATTTGTTCACTATATTTTGGGCTATAAAGTGTTGGGGTTATAGTAAAAAGATAACACAATCGAATAACTAATCTCACATGAAACAGTATACTTTCAGCAATTTATCCATTATTTTAGAAACTCGCTTGCTCATTTCAAATCCGCCCGCTGTAAAAAATCATCGCCGTCCTGGGAAGTTTATAATATTTTTGCCTGGGAAATTCCTGAGATCTTTGGAAAAAATCGGGTATGGACAACAGGCAAAACGGACAAGAAAATGCAAGGCCTGCAAGGTAAAATCCACCCCACCTGATTTACATGACGTTTGGGCAGGTAACTAACCATACAATATATTGTATGGTTAGTGCCGTAAGTGAGCATGGAATGTAAGGAATATTGTTGGGATGAAATAGGAAATTGTTGGGATGATATTGCCTCCACAAAATCCCTTCACATAATCCCTCAAAAAGTCTCAATAAAGTATACGGTTTGACCTCAAAATATACCGCAAATATAACATATTTTTATATTCTGTTAATTATTACTAGCTGAATAGGATACTGAACGCTGATAGATGAAACAATTTTCTTAGAGATTGACCTATTTTAGAAACTCCGATAATGCATTGGGTCTCAAATAATGTTTAAACAAGGAAGGTCGACAAATAAGTCCCTTTTGGGACTTACTTGGCGGTAATTTTGAAAATAATACCAGTATATACCATGAAAAAATAAAATACCTTTTGGACAATATTCAAAAGTGTGGACGGCAAATGATAAAAACACCACAAAAATCCAGACTTATGGAACTATCGATTGACCTGGATGAGCCGATATAAACCTGTTACCAATTTTGCCCGAATGGCTTTCTTCTTGTAGTTTCTTTTAGGCCTGGCTTAGCCAAATTATCTCCTCTGGGCGTTCCACAAAACGTAGGCAAAATAGTGCAAAAAACGAAATTGAAAATCTAATTCAAGAGAAACATGTGCGCATGCGTCCTACCTGAAACCAATAATGTGTAAGCAAGGGCGCGCAATTGAAAATTCAAGATAAAGTAAGTCGATCGAATCGCATTTGTGGCAAGACGCAGTTTCAAGTCGACTTTAAGCTGAGGATTAAGTGAAATGTAGTCGCTCCGAATATACATATATGTAATTCCATTGCAGAGCTCTTCTAAGTTCAAAGAAACTACTTCGTTCGGATTAGAACAAGTTGTGATTTAATGAATCTTAAAACGGTTTTACAAAAGAGTACTCTGATTTGAAATTGTAATTACTACGTGTACGCCATTACATGGTACACATACAAGCAAACACTTGTATGTAATCGCACAATTGACAGTCTTGATGTCTGGATCCGACCAGATCAAGATCAATGATCAATGGCCACTGCCATCTGAGGTATATTAATTCGAGTGGTTGTGTCTTGATTTCCTGAAGACGATGCAGCATGGGTCCACCCGCATTCAGAAACAGGAAGCTCTGCCAAACGCAATTTCTGGGGTGAGTTCAGCAACGGCAAAGTTGTGTGGTGTTTAACCTTTAAACCTTTCAGCCCGACTCCAGCAACTGGACAGCCCTGCATGAAGCGGTGGTCGCAGGGGACGATCGGCGCTTGGAAGTTCTCCTGTCCACCAATGCAGACCGCATGGCCAAGGAGTCAAGTCTCGGGAACACGCCCCTCCATGAGGCGGCCAGTCGAGGCTTCAGTCGCTGTGTTAAACTGATTTGCGCACCCCCACCCGCAGCCAAGGCACAGCCCAAAGAGAAGAGCAGACAAAAGACAAAGGTGGCCAACACAATTGAAGCCCTACACAATAGCACGTTGGGGGTAGTCAACCACGAGGGCCTGTCGGCCCTGCACTTGGCTGCCCAGAACGGGCACAATCAGAGCTCCAGGGAGCTTCTGATGTCCGGAGCCGATCCTGATGTGCAGAACAATGTAAGCGAGACGGTTCATTTATAATTATTTACCAGCTGTAATATGTTTTCCATCGGCTTTGCAGTATGGCGACACGCCATTGCACACGGCCTGCCGCTATGGGCATGCCGGGGTCACACGAATTTTGCTCTCGGCCTTGTGCGATCCCAACAAGTCGAACCTGAACGGAGACACCGCTTTGCACATCACCTGCGCCATGGGCCGAAGAAAGCTAACCAGAATCCTTCTCGAGGCTGATGCTCGTCTGGGGATCAAGAACGCTCAAGGCGATTGCCCAATGCATATTGCCATCAGGAAAAATTATCGCGAAATAATTGAGATACTGAATACTCCGAAGAAAATCCGAAACCGCAAGGAAAGGCCCAAGGAGGGCAGCAGGTCCGACAAGGATAGGGATAGGGATGTAGTGGATAAGGGCATAAATTGGTCGCCCTATGGCTGCCACTATTTTCCTGATCCGCGAGCCTTTCCCTCACCAAAGCTGGAAACCCTTCCAAAAGACCCACTGAAGCCGGGCGAGCAATATTTTCTGGATCTAGCCGGACACATACACAAGGGACCCGTGAGCGTGGGCAACACCTGCTACTGTGGCCCATTCTTTCGTCATATTGAAAACAAACTCAACTGCAACCGCAAGAGCCTGAAGAAGTACGTGAATAAGACCAAGGAACGTTTGGGTCACAAGGTCCAAGCCTTGGCCATCAAGACAAATGACCAGATAGAGCAGCTAACAAGAACAATGATCGAGGATCGGCTGCGTTGCGAGAACAAGAGGCAGCATCTCAACGAGTTTCTGCGGAGAGGTGAGCCCATGCGATCCACATGCGATAACCAAAACAAAAGTTCAAGGATCGAGCGGACACTTTCGCGGTGTCGAAGCCTGGAACTGCTGGAACTAGAGAAAAACTATGAAACTGGCAGGCTCACCAACTCCAGAAGTGTGGATGTCCTGGAGGATCAGGCAGTAGAAGCTATAGTTCATCAATCACCCGAAGTGGAACTCGATAGCGACACAGATGACGACTCGGATGCGGCCAGAGAAGATGCTGCTGTTGATCTGGTTCCATGTCGGGCGGAGGCCAAAGAGACGGAAGAGGTGGAGCAACTGGAGCATTCGAAGCTCGACGAGCTGAAGCTAGATTTTCTAAAGGTGTCCGAACGATTGGGTGTTCTACTGGAGAAGACCACGTTGATTATGGAAAGAGATAGCGAACAGGAGAGCAAACATCAGCTTTCCTCGCTCTCCCCTCCGTATAAGCCAAGTCCCGAGACGGAATCAGCCCGTCTGCGAGAAGACAAGGAGAGTGTCAACAGCCCGAACTTTGATGAGTACACGCACGTGCTGAGGCGCTATCCCAACTCCAGTGAAACGTCAAATCCCTCCCAGAACTCCAACAGCTGGGACTGGGAGGCTTCGCCGACCGGCAGTCATCCACCCCCAGGCGACTATCACAAATACTATCATCGAATCGGCCGAGGAGAGAACATGCTCAACTCCGTGATCAAGGCATTGCGAAAAGACGCCTCCTTCGCGGAGCTGAGCAAGGAGGAAGCTGCCCTCAACGAGAGTGCAGACAGAATCTGTGGAGATAAGTTATTGTACAAAGAACAGGCCTGCGAAGCAGCAGCTCTTGGACAGCCGCACTCTAGCAGCCAGAGAGGGGTCTCGAATCTAACGAAGAGACAACCGCTCTGTCTGGAGGACGGCTTTCCCACCATACCGAATATGTTCTACTCGAACCCCATTATGGAGTACGCCGAGGAAGCGGAGATCAGGCAGAATGGCAACGAGACCGTGAACAAAGTGGAGATCAGAAACAGCGAAATCAAATGTCTAAAAAAGCCCAATTCGGGTCAGGTCAGAGGCATGGTGGCCCAGCTGCAGAGCACAATAGACTCTAATCAACCGGTGAGACAGGAGCAACCAGACTCACAGGCAGCAACTTTGATGGCCTCGAGATCGCCGTCCCATCTGAACAACAATTTCCAGCACATTGAAGCTGCATCGCTGAACCCATCGCCCACCTACAGCATACCCCACAGAATTGTTCCCCAATTCGGGCTCCCCGACAGACACATACCAAAAGATGCCTATTTCCATGAGCTGCCCCATCGCCCCCAGCCGCAGCCTCCGCCGCCTCAGCGCCAGCACAGGCGGATCAGCTCTGGCTACGTACCAAATGGAAATTTCTATCGCAATGAAGAAATCTATGCGGGACAAGTGCTCAGCACTCCCCAATCCAATATAAATATGAGCGGAGAATACGTTAATCGAGCCACCTATAGGCCTATTCACTCGCCCCATTCCCAAGGACTTGTGACGCCCAGCCCCAGCATACATCCGATTGCCTGGCAGAACCGCATGCCACCGGACGAAATTGATGTGGAGGAATTGTCAGCCATTGGCCTATACAATAATGTCTCGAGTCTTGTTTGATCCGACAAGGACTAGTACGAGGATCAATCGGATGTAACCTTTCTCTGTTGTACATAGCTAATCCTAATATATTTATAATAATTTTAATCATATACTGTACTAAAGCAACAAATTAATTTATTCTCAATTGGTGAATCCTGCCCCGATGGCTTTTACAAATATATACATAAATATTATACGCAAAAGTTGTTGGCATCTCACGGGGTTGGATTTATTTGAGTGACTTTGCTACCATTTCAGGTTCAGAGAAAATTGAATGCAGAATTTTGACAGCTTACCATAAATTATACTACAGTTACTGGGAGTATTATAATGAATGACCCACTGACCAAACGAATACATTCAAAGTATCGACTTTGGCAAGCATGTCTACGTTGTAATCTTTATAATGTGAAAATTGTGCGTAGCAAGAGCTGGACGGAGCTTAAGAAAGTTTCATTTTTGTATATTTAGAAAGTTTATACATATGTATTTAAGATACGAAATCAATCGAATAGGGATATTGTTGCTGAACCGAGTGACAATACATATTTTGACATTTGTACGCAAAAAACTATAGTATTTCAAAGCTAAAGGTAATCTTCGGTAGTTGGACTCTAAATAGCTGAATGAAATCCAAAGAAATGTTTTCGATCAAAATATATTTTTCTTTAAAAATGTTTAATAATAGTTTAATGCATGTGTAAATATCAGAATGTCAAGTACATATATTTATATTATTTATTGATAACAGATCATTTTGGTGTTTTGTTTTGATAGACATGCGGCTGCTTATGAGAGCGCTCTGTATAATGCTACAACGAATTTAAACAGAAAACTATTTCCATAATCGAGTCCCGATGGTCGGTCGGGGAATTCGAAAAAAAAATTCCCCCTCCGTTGCCAAAAGTAAACCAGTAAATTGGGCAACATTTGATATCGTTCACCCACCTATGTATATATGTATATGTATGTCTGTTGTTGTTGTTGTTTTTTCTTGTTTTGTTAGTACAATTTAGCAAGTGCCTAATAATGGATTCTCGATGTTTCTTTCAGTTGTTAATTTAAAATTCTATAAATGACACTGCTACTGCTGCTGCTGCTATTGCTGCTGCTAACTTCGCCTGCTACTTAAATTTATCCGGCCACTTAATAATTAATCTTAATTCTGAATAGTCGTATTACAAATACAAATTACAATAGCCAATAATTTAGTCACTTCGCATATGTATGTATCTATGTATCTATGCATGTACGTAAGTATGTATGTATATGTATATCGCCTAATTAAGTCTATTAATAATAGTTGTTTTTGTTTCTTTCTTGTTTGGATTTGGATTTGGGGATTGGTTTGTTGGCTTGGAAATGAATGTATATATATGTATATATGCCCGTCATTTCGCACAATTTAACTTAACAATGTTGGTCTTCGGACTGCTATTGGGAGTGAATTTTCTATGATCGCTTGGTGTGGTGTTCGCAAGTGACTTTCGTATTTTCGATCAGGTAATGTCTCAAAGGGGACTGTTGTCGGAGTCTTCGCGCTCTTGGATTGTGGTTATGCTCTGCTGCAAGGCATTTGGTGTCAGCCACTCTCTGAAATCAGAAGCAATACAATGGCGTACAGTAAAACTGCACAATGGGCTATAGAAGTGGGCAAACTTACTTGGGCAAACACCTTTGTAGAAATGGCACACAGGAGCTGAACTGCGCTAAACGATTGACCCAGCTAGGTATTTCTTGGCCGCAAAGTATCTGAAAAGATATTATCAAACCAAAACGTACATTATTGGGATTGTATCAACTAATTGGAGTGACATCGCACCTGTGTTAAAGATCCAGAAAAGTGATTGCAATTATTGTTCATAAGGTGGTAACGATCGCCGCGAAACTGATTGCCCAATTCCTCAACAATTCGGCGTACTTCCTCGTAAGTGAAGTCGGTGCAGCCGATTTGAATGCTTTGCCGAAACTGAAACTGGTCCCCCAGTTCGTCGTGATCTCGCGGAGATATTTCGAATACCCCTGTAAAGGGAAATGGGTGTCCACCGTAGGCGAATTCAGTTCCGAATGCTTCTACACCGGAATGGAATACGCCGAGACCAATTGACGTTGTGTACTCATTAATCCAGTACTGAAAAACCCCCAAATTACAAGTCAAATTAGATATTCGTGGAGTACAAAGTGGACTACTCACCATATCGTAGACGTTGAGGATGACAGGCTCTCTAGTCCCCATATTGGATGGCAAGAGCTCTTCATTACCAATCTCGTCTTTTGGAACACTGAGACAGCTCGGAAACGACAGATTGCACGGCAATCCGTTGGAGAACATTGATTAAATGCGTTGTTGGTGTGGTTGGGCTGAATATACTTCTGCGACAGTCTGCGATGAAGGGCAATTAATTAATCTCTTTTGCATATGTGGACTATGTATAACTGATTCTCTCCGATCGGTGGAGTCTCGTCACCGCACAATGCGTTGCACATTCACGCACACATACGTATGTATGCATATCTGTACGTACATAAGTGCGTAAGATACATAAGTATAAGAACGACATATGTATGAACGCAATGTACGTACGTATGTACATACATATGTTTATATGTATGCCTGCAGTTCAGAAATGTGTCATAGCAGGAAGAGTTACTTACACCTGGTAAGGGCCTGTTAGCATCCCATACTCTGAACAAAAATTTAACAAATTATAAGAGGCAAAAAAAGTATACGTCTTTCAACTTCCGCTTTTGTTTTTTTTAGTTTACCAAATTTTTGTTTATTGGTTGGTGTATTAAAACTAGTGTGACCGCGGATTTGTCAATAAATATACGGTCTGACCAGTGTGAATGCGGAATTATCGATAAAAATACCGACCGACCATTAGAAATATTCCCAAAAATTACGGTCTCTTTTTCAAAATATACTTTAAAAATACCGACGAAAATCATATTCCTCGGTTTTGATATTCTGTTTCATATTACTAGCTGAATTGGATACTGAGCCTTGAAAAATCAATTTTATCCGATAGATGAAACAATTTTCTATAAGATTGATCAATTTTAAAAACTCTGTTTTTTGGATTCGGTCTAAATTAAGGTTTAAACAAGGAAGGTCAACAAAAATGAGGGTGAGCATGGAATGTCAAAATTTCCCTAGGGATGAAAAAGGAAATTGTTGTAATGATGTTATCTCCATAAAATCCTCAAAAAGTCCCAATAAAATATACGGTCTGACCCTCAAAAATATAACAATATACCGTCTCCTTTTCAAAATACTGACAGCTTTGACAGCTAGTTCTTTCTGTCGACTAGTCGATAATTAACTAGAACAAAGAACTATTTTGTATAGAAAAATTTAATTTATTTATAAAACTAGAATTCGTTGTCATTAGAAATAGGAAATCGTCTTGGGCGGGATAAATGGTAACATTCATGTTTCATTTTGCGTGTAAAGTTTATGGGTTGGTTCACTTATGAATCACAGCTGACTGCTCACGAACTGGCCCAGTTCCACGGCGTTCCATCTTGTTGCTAAAAAGAAAACACACGAAATTTAACAATAGTTAAAATATAATCACAGTGTTATTTTGACAATATTGAACAACATTCATCCCCCACCCTAAAGAGCTGGCCAAAAATTATGACTTAAAGATTCACTGCCGCAAGCAAGTCGCCAATTGAATATTGAATGTCAAATCGATTGCTTGGCAAATAGAAAATAAATCAAAAAAACTGTAATAAAAGGAAACCGCAAATATGTTATAAATGTTATAGTCAAACAGTAGCCAGAAAGTGCAATCCGGGTCGGATCAGCAGAAATCAAGCTAATGAGGGCGGGGTGGCCACATGTGTGGGCGTAAGTAGTGCACGAGTCTGCGGAAAGGTCAACTGAACTAAAGAGTAATCAATCCACTTACACTTACAGGTCTATGAACGTCACTTGATAGCACCATTGATATGAACACGGACCCCCTCGGCCCACGTCGGAGGAGAAGTCAATCAGCAGAGCAGCACACCAATGACCAACTCAGAGAAACGGAAAAGCAATAATTAGAAACGTAATTAGTAGCAAATCAAGCCCAATATTCTTCCAAAACTCAAGGTCAAAACAGCGCATCGCCCGTCATGTTTTCCGAAGCGTACGACACCGATGAGCTGGACACCATCGCCGATGTCATGGGACTCCGCTCACAGGCTCGCCTAAACACATTTCGCGAAATGTGGTACCACATATTCCTGTGGGCCCTCTTCTCATCCATTTTTATCCACACCTGTGCCGCGCTCGTGGCATTTGTCACGCTTCGAAAGCATAAATTCGGTCGGTTCTTCTCTATTTTAATTCTGGTTATGGGATTCTTGTCCCCGGCTTCTAGTGGCATCATTAGCAGTGCGGTAATTGCATTTGTGCATCGCGCTTCCAGCCTGCCCATGTCGCCAATATACGCAATGGTTTGGGGTCTCGGGCAGACAATAGTCTCTGCATGCCTGGGCTTCACTCGAATCTTGGCCACGCTCTAGGTTATGGTCTGAAATTTCATCATAGAACGTTCGTGTAGCATACTCTACTCCGCCATAAGTTTTTTCTTTCGTAACCCCATTATCATAATTGTTTTTATTCATTGTTCCCAGAGCATCTGGAAAGATGCTCGACAACAATTATAAAAATTCATATATATGCGTATAAGAATATTGTGATTTTTAAATATACATATACTATATACGACCAGAGGAATAATGTAAAATATTTAGTTCTTACTTGTAATATTTACTCTAATTGTACATAAGATACCAGCAGAATACACGAGCAGATTCTACAACTAAATGAGAGTATTGGGATCCCTTGAATTGTACAAAGTATAAAGTTTGTTGCTGAGCACGTTGCCTATGCGTCGTTCGGTGTGAAGGGGCTGTGGTCCATTACAACGCTTGATCCTTAAATCAGCTACGGACTGCACAGCCGAGGGATCATCGGAAAAATGGTCCAACAGTTTCTTGGGGCAGGGATATTGGGATATAATGGACTCGGCCACCTCGAGCGTGACCAGCGGCAGCCGGTTCAGATGCTGCTGCCAAAGACGTCCATAGCCATTGCCCTGCTCGACTCGGACGCATTGCTTCTTGTCGTTGGCCAAGTACTTCTTGAAGAACCCCAAAGATTCATCGCGTTGCTTCTTATAAGGGGCCTCGGCGATTGCCTTTGTATAGCGAAGGAGCAGGCTCAGCAGCCCTTGGCTCACAGGACTTGCCAGTTGCTCAACGTGAAGTTGCTGCAACAGTTGGAGCTCTATCAAGCCACTGGGATCCTGACTACCCGAGCTGTGCTTACTCTGACGCAGTTTCGGCACCGCCACCGTATATTGGCAGTCGGGAAATGCAACCTGCAACTTGTGGCCCAGGCAAGCTCTTTGCTCCTTCTGTGAGTGATGCAAGTTTGCTTCGGTTATCCAATGGAGTACGTGGTTCTCCATTTTCCAGGCTTCGTCCAGACCAGAACCGCTACTTCCTGGAACTATTGTGTGCTGGCCAACATTGCGTTCCCAGATGATGCAGTTTCTGATGGGCAAACCCCGAATTTCATACTTCAAATCGACGGAGTTTATATTCTGCAACAGCTCCTGGCCAACAGGAAAGTCCAAGAAACCAGCGTCTATAACCATACGAACATATTTCTGACATTCTCCCGGCTTGATTCGCTTTTGTTGCTCCCGAATCACTTGCTTTTGCAACTTGTCTGATTTATTCGACATTATTTACAAACAATTTGCGCCATTTGCTCTTGTCATTTGCGCCAGAGTTGGAAAACGATATTTAACATCGATATGAAATATCATTGGGATTGTTCGATTGTTTTATCACGTGCAGTGCTGGCTCACTTGCGTCGCTTTCCTCCCTGCCGTTGTTTACTAACACTGTACTCATTAAAAGCAACACACGCCACACGTGTTTTTATTTACTGCGACATTTCATTGAATTTTCTTACCAAAATGTATCTCATGTACACAATCAACGAAGAGGGCAACCGCGTCTACACTCTGAAGGCAAGTGCGAAGTGCTCAAATTTGCCTAGTATGTTAAACTTATATGTTTTATTGATATTGCAGAAACGCACCGAAGATGGTCGTCCGACCTTGTCGGCCCATCCAGCCCGATTCTCGCCGGAGGATAAGTACTCACGCCAGCGCATAACCATCAAGAAGCGCTTTAGTCTGCTGCTCACACAGAAGCCGGAGCCCGTCTACTAGGCACAGTTGAAGTTTAATTAGTCTACATGTGTATTTACAAATAATAAGTTACAAAATTTTCAATGAACTAAACAAATCACTTTCAAATGCGTCGCTTTAAACCCGCCGTATAGTCAAACAGTTGGGGATTTCGAAATTCTCCACGCATATCCAGCACGTAGTAAAGTGTCCTGTCCTTCACCTTGATTGGTAGTTGTACCCTAGCCATTTCACGAGACTCCTGCGCTGAGATGCATTTAAGAGGTACTGTCATAATGCGGTTCCGGTTAAAGGGTCCATAGGTAACAAAGGAGACACTCTGACCGCCCTTGCGCAGGATCAGAAAACGCACTGAACGAAGTGTAAACATCCAAACCGCAAACAGAATTCCGTAGCCTTCAAATGTATGGAGTTATAATTGGCTTCAACCATACCAGCTATTCTAAATACGAACCAATCAAAAAGCAGCAACCAGTGATGCCATTCCTGTACTTGTTATCGCCAAGATTTATGCGCTGAAACCATTTTAGCTCCTCTCCTGGCTTCTCCACCACAGGCGCATCCTTCAGCGTTGTAAACGCAAAGTGGGAAAGGTAGGTCCAGAACACAAATTGGCATATTCCGAAAAAGTTCAGCATCTTGTAGAATCTTGGATTCTCATACTTAAAGAGAATCAAATCCTTTGGCACGCTTGTGCTCACGTCAAATGGTGCAGGTTGAGTTGAATAGTTTTTTATTGCTTTAGAAACCGGCGTCTTGTTAACCACGTAAGGAACTGTTAGTCGAAAACATTGCAGGCTAGGTCGTGTCAACAAACTAGCACCCTTTCTTAGGGCCAAGTTTATGAGATTACTCATTTTAATTGATAATTGATTAGCATTTATTATAAAACAAAATAACCTACAAACAGTTGTTTATGTTTTCATTTAAACGAACCGGAACTAGCTTCCCACCATGGCTTCAGGGGTGGCCGCAGTGGTAGGTGGCTACGCGAACCAAGTGAACTATCAATTTTAAATACTGGTTCGTTAATTCATGTGTGATTTGTTATATTAATGGCAAAATTTATAGCCACAACAAAACAAAAAAACACGTTCACCATATTATTTTTTTCTTCTGCTCCCTGATTGATCAGAATAGAGTTTTTCCTATCTTCTCCGATTTCGCTCAGTAAAAATGGTTCCTCTTGGTCGCACTTTTCCACCCCTTGAAGCGAACAGATGTTTTGATTGGGTTGTGGTTCTAGTACATTTGAGCTAATAATGGCTGAACTGGTTCTTTTCTTACACTTTTGTTGTTGCTGCTCCGATTTGGTCACTGTTTCAGCGAGAAGCGGCATCGGGACGCGGATTTTCCTCGCGGATTTGTAAACAAATCTGTTAAAAAACTGTTAAAACGATTTAAACTATTGACTATCAACCGTTCTCAGTTTGGGTCATGGTATAATTTGCTTTATAAAATCTAAAATCCAGTTAATAAACACGTTTGTCGGGTTTTAAGAGGGTAAGTTCACATTTTTCTTGAGACTATTGTACTTTTAGTTGTCTAAAGTAGTGTATCAGATTGGCTTTAGAGTATAAGCTACTAATTTGTTGGTTTATTGGAATTACATTTTGTGTGATCTAATTTGGATTGGTTTCGTTTCGTCATCATCATATAGATTACCATTCCCAAAGCATTTTCTTGTTTTTGCAGAGTTGTTTTGAATATTTAGATTTTTATATAGTATCAAATCAGATATATATTCTTGAACGATTATATTGAAAAATCGACGTATGCCATTGGCATTGGCACCTGAGCTTAAACAGCTTAACAATAGCCATTAATATACATATATATATATATATATATTGAGGTGTCTGACTTATCGCCGGTGGCAACCCTGCTTCACAATATGGTCATATATATAGATGTATTTATGTATAAATATATTACTCATTTATATATAAACATATATGCATTTTCATTTTATTTAATATATCACAACCAGAGTTGCAGACCTGGCAACCATGCATACATTAAAATGTTTAATAGATGAATAAAAATGTGCCCCTTTTGCTTTTACTTTTGGCTGAAGCTAGTTTGGTTGCAGTTGTTTTTGTCGCCTTTTGGCAATGTTATGTCAGATCCTTATAGAGAATGTTATGACTATTTCATGCATATCCTCAGATCCTTCAAATTTTCAGGAACGTAGATGTTTTTCAACCTAACCTCACTTTGTACCAAAATCGATACGTAACCTAAAAAGAATGTGAACGCGTTGCAAAATTGCACACACACACACACATACACTTTCTGATATACACACGAGCTCACACGCACACACACAGGTAGCTTAAGCGGGCGCAATCGTGTGTGTGTGAGCGAAACAGATATAATGGACATAACGCCCAAGCAGGTCCAGAACGAGCCATAGCATAGGTGAAAGTCTGATTTTTAAGGCCAATTGTCCAGTTTGGTTATTTCGTTATAAAAATTAAAGATAAATGTATCTATGTTGTATGTTTGTATGTATGTATGTGTTTGCTTGTGCAAACGCCTATGGGTACATCACATACAGTTTGTGGAGAACGGAAACTCTTATATTATTAGGGAATGGGATCATTCGTATATAACTCCCCCGGTAGGACCAATTTTCTTCAAAGAGTTACCCATTATACAATACAAGATTCCACCAGAACATGTGGCTATCCTCGCCTCAATTTGTATCTGCGTTTGTCTTAGCTGTTGCTTTTCCACTCTGCTGCTGTATCTTTCGGTTCGTCTCATCGTACGACGCCAACAACAATTTTGTCGTGTTGTATTCGGCGCTACGCGAACTTTATTCAATTATATGTACATGCATACATATAGATGCCTATATGTATGTATTCTCTTATTCTCTCGTACTCTCTTCGCCTTACTCTCTCGCTCTCGTTCCATCTCGCTCACTCTTTAACTCTATTCTAAACCGGTATCCTGACAAGGTCCTAACTGCATTAAAAACCCTAGATTCCAAGTCTTAACGCTACATTTTGTATTCGACAGACATTATTTCCATAACACCAACCCAACCCTACCCCTCCCACTTTACTATTATGGCGACTAGTTTAACAGACAAAACTATGTTATGTTTGTATACATCTAAATTTTTTCCCTGGTAATTGGTATTGTTTAATAATCTTTGGATTCGGAAAGAAACAAATATTAAAAATATTTATTTAATTTGTGCTCCCCCCTTACATTTCACACCAAATCATATGGTCGTCCCGCTCTCGCAGACTATTCTCTCAGACTATACCCTCCCACTCGCACACAATCAAGCGCAACTGTTTGTAAAAACGCAACGCCACCTTTGCCATTATTTCACGTTTGCTTTGACTTTTCGTTGTTATCAAAACGGTCGGTGCGGGGTTCACTTGTGAACCAACGAAGATCCCTGTTCAATTGAAAAACCCCTTACCCTTCCCTTACGACCTTCAAGTGGGACAACGACGTCATGAACGTGACTGCCAACTTGCTATGGCGAAACCCGTACAACGTCATTTGCCAGGTGTGGTGTTGGCTCTAGGACATTTTGATGTAAAACTTTTGTCAGACTTCACTGCTGCCCTACATAGTCGGTACATACATATGTACATACAGACAGCATGTACGGTTGGAAATAAACGTTAGGGCTTTAAGATGGATGTGAAAGTGATTTTCATTGTAGAATCACTATCGAGTCTTATCATCCCACATTGACACGCCCTCTCTTTTCCTAGACCACCAAACCATCGTACGCTCTCTCTCCCTCTCTCGCCGCTTTCAGCAGCAGCGATTCTCTCTTTGCGCTCGCCGTCAGCTGGTTTGACGTTCGCTTCGGCACCGTGTTTCAGTGGTGCCGTGAACTCGGCGAGAGCTCCAAGTCATTTCTTCAAGTGTAGTTAAACTCAAATAATAAAATACCAAACAAAACAATTCAAGCCCGTCCAAGTTTTCTTAAAATAAGTAAGTCACCTCAAACATAAATTCGATACATACATAATGAATCTAAATATATAATGTACATGAAACTGTACATATGTAGGTATATCTTACACACATTTTTAGACAGTTTTCTGACATAACATAACCTCACTTTTGTTAGTATTATAGCGACGATTCAGAAAAAGTTTTTCTTTACGTCCCTTCCCACCCTACCTAGTATGTTTCGCCCTTACTACAGTTTCCTTCATTTATCTTTCTTTCTCTTCGTTTTGCACGCCGTTTCTCTTGCTTTGCTTTGTTTCTTTCTGCTGCAATCACTTCGTTGTTGTTGCGCTCGCGTTCGCCGACAAGCGAACGACGACCGACCACTCGGCACAAGCAACAACAACACATGGGTTTGTTTGATAGATACACACCAAAACCGAAATAGCGCAAAGCGTCAGACAGAAAGCTGGTAGTCTTGAGTTATATTTCTTGTTTGGAGTTTAGATGTTTGGGATCAGTGGTTTAGATAGTGTTACTAGTGTTACAATTAGGAAATAGGAAATACCTAAAAACCCCTTACCCCCTCTTGTTCTTGCTGAAATACATATAGTGGGTTTTCCCGGGCTGGGTGGGTGTTCTAGGGGTTTGTCCCTAGGACGTTAGTAGGCCTAACTTTGGAAGACATGACATTGTTTGAAAACCGAAATCTCGACCTTTGCCCCAATCAAGCCGAAAACTTGCAAAGCTCCCATAAGCTTTTCTTCAAAGCTTTTAATGCTTTGAGTTTTTTTAATTTGGGAGGAATCATTCCTTTGGTAACCCGTTTTACGTTTGATCCGGCTCACAGCTATTTCCGTATGACATTAAGACTAGCTCGACTAGCTGGAAAAATTGAGACAGTCTTATGGGAAAAGCATGCATGGAGAAGGGAAGAAATATATGCGTCCAGTCGGTTTTCCAGTATCGATTGCTATACTTTTTAGATACGATTTTGCTGGCTGGCTGGCTGTGTGCGTTCGTAAACATAACTTTGTCGCAAAAATTGCCTCATTTATTCGACTGATAAGCTAGGTATTCAGATCAGAAAAATGTTCTCCTGACAGAATCAGGGATGATATTCGTATAGAAACGTTAAGAAAACGAGTACTCAGATGAGCAAAATAACTGCCCGATTAATACGGGAAAGGCAATGATATATACTAGAAAAGCAAAGATAGACATGGACCCATGGAAATTTAAATGGAACTTGGCTTTGGGTGGGATCGCGTCTGTTCAAGGATTCGGGGCCCAAATACTGCTCCACCAATCCAAAAAGCTTACAGAAGTTTTTCTCCGACATATGAAAGTTTTCAAAGAACACTGATGGCCTCTTTTTCTTCGTTGATTTCTTCGTAGTACTTTCAAGCTTTCTTTAATTTTTAATAACTTTTCTCAAAGATTAATAAATGCTTAAAAAACACTGCTTACTGAGCAGTGTAACCGTAGAGCATGCACACCGCGCTGGTCACTGGTCCATCGACAACAAATTTTTCTCAACAGCTAATTACTTACTTTACTTTTTAAAATTTTTGTATAGTTCAATGGTTTTCAACTAAAAAAAAAATAAATAAAGACGCTGATAAAATGATGGAAATAAGTCAGAATGCAGAATTAAAGGAACTGTCAACAGGAGGCGCAATAATGGGAGCGATCCCCGTAGAACTCAATGATGATGCAAGCCCCAGTGGTAAGTAAAAATAAAATAAAGCAAAAAAATATGAATTTGTTTTATTCAATAAATTGTTACAGAAATCGGCAATGGATCGAGACGATCGTCCAGGGATGACGAAGAGTTACAGGAATTGACTAATGGCGACGAAACAATAGCAATCGCCTGTTTCAAGACGTCAGAGGGCTTGGAAGAAGAAGAACGAAACGCTGGAACTGACTTAGACGCGTTGCTGGATAAAATCAGTGCGGTTGTGGATCTTCCCAAGGATTCTCCAGGTCCTGAAGCAGAGGCTGTGAAAGACCCCGAGGCGGCAAGCGTTGAACAGCCAGCAGACGATGGCGATAAGGAAAAGGAAATCAACCCTGTGGTCGACAAGGAAAACACAGCTGACACTGAAAAAGAAGAAGACAAAAAAGCCGTCGCGGGTGAAAGCAGCGTGACGCGCGATTCGGACGAGAAAATCAAAGCTGAAGAGAGTGCGAAAGAGATTGAAAATCTCGTGCATGAAAAGGACGATTTTGAAGAACCCAAGGACTCTGCTGAAGCTGAAAACGATGTGGAGCCCTTGGCAAATGTGGTAGACAACAAAGAAGATTCCGAAATAGTGGGGGAAAGTGAAGAAGAAGCATCACATGTGGAAACAGCTGTAGAGAAAACCAATGGAGACAGTTCTGTAGTTGAGATTAATGCAAAGCTACGCCAATCGTCGGATGATATCTTTATGGATGCTCTGGAGAGCATATCGAGCTCAGATGATTTTGGTGTCAACAGTTCCCAGGACTTGAGGAAGTCGCAAACGTTCAAAGAGAAAACCCCTGAGGCTGTCGAGAATAAAGTGATTTCTCGTGAAAGTCCCACGTATGCTCTAGATGATATTTCCTCTGATGAGGATATCCTCAAAGAAAAGACACATGAGAAGGATCCCTCACCTGCACCAGTCATCGAATTAGACTCTTCGGATGAGTGTATTGTTTGCGAGGACGACCTTTCGAAGGATAAAGAAACTGTTGCCGATTTAGCTGAAGATCAGAAAAAGGTTACAGATGAGATTACTGAAGATAAGGCCAGGGAGACCCTAGGAAATACTACCCCAGCTGAGCCAATGGACGTTGACGGAGAAGATAAAAAGATAGCTGATCCAGAAAAAAGTCTGACGTCAGAGGATACAACTCAGACCGAGGAAAGAATGGGCACCTCGATTAGCACGGAACTAACCGAAGAAACGGACAAAGATGCTGGCAAAATGGAGGAAAATGTGGCAAAGGATGCGGAAGATAAAACTAGAGAAAATGAAAAGGAGGCAACGGTTAATGGTATTACAGATAGCGAGATAAAGATACCACCTAAGACATTATCTGATGGTAAGGGCATGGAACTAGAGTTATACAAGGGAAAAAAATCTCCTGAAAGAGATGTCAAGGATGCAGACTCGGATGACGAAGTCATTTTCTTTGAACCTATTGAAAAACCTAAGGATTCAGCTGATCCTGCAAAGAAAAACGACTTTAAATCGGATGTGTCTAACAATATGGAAAATGACGTCGTTTTGGTATCCGAGGATGAAGAGGATGAACTACAACCAAAGAAACCCGAAGATAAAGGAACCCAGGGTTCCGAAAAGGAGTCGTCCTGCCCAACTCCTAATGACAAACTAAGAGAGTCCACTGAAAACAAAGAACTTCAAGCCGACAATTCCGACAATGCATGCGATCAGTTCGAGAAGCAGAAGCTGAAATCACACGATAACAGAAAGAGCACTGCCACGGAGGACGGTAACAGCAACTCGAGCAGTAATCTTCTGTGTCCCGCTGAGGATGTAGAACCAGATGAGCCGAACAATGTCGAGCCTGGCAAAGCAGCCTTGAAAGCAAATTCTGATGTTGAGTCAGAGGCAAAAGCCGATGAAGATCTGGATGCGGAGCCAAAACAGTCTCAAACATCAACCGATGGCAGCGAGACCGAACCCAGTTCCACTGTGACCAAGCGTAGCCACGATTCCTTAGACTCCAGCCCCGCGGAAGGAAAAGAAGGGATTCCCAGGAAGAAGCTTAGGACTGATGACTCCGATTCGAGTATCTCTAATGATGGCACACTTCAAATTGATTTGGACGTACAGGACAAAGAGGACGACTCCGAGGGGGCCAAAAAGGAAGACTCTGAAAATACAAAGGACCAAAAGAAACTAAAATTACAGCTGAAACCAGAGCCAGAGCTCAAAATAGATGCTAAACCTCTGCGTCTTGAGTTCCTTAAGAGCTTTCGTAAGAGCTTTGACCACATGACCCGCAATGATCTGGAGGAACTCGTCCTCCAGAAGGTTGTTGAGGCTATGATGGTGAAGAGCGAGTTTTCGGATATCCGCTGCCAGTTGGACAAGTATGAGAAGACGCTTGCCATCTATCGTCGCAGGATAGCCGAAGTATCCAAACAGTTCCTCGACCTGGATACAGTGCACAAGCGGGTGCTGAAGGATCTGGAGACCAAGAATGCACATTTCACGGCCCCGGTAAGAATTACACGAGCTGTTGGACTGCAAGTAGGCATTCCTTTCAAGGTCATGAAGCCCAATGCTGCACCCAGTGCTGTAGATCAGACACAGGCTTCGAGCAACATGTTGGCGCCTCCAAGTAGCACTCCTTCCAAGCCGAGCAACTCTCCTATGCGTTCGCCGTTGCAGTCGATGCGAGCAGCTAGTTCGGGCGCGAGTTCTAATGCGCAGCAGCAGCAACAGCAACATCAAAAGCAAAACCAGCAGCAGCAACTGCCACAGCAACGCTCCTCCTACAGTCCGTCTCCTGCACCGACTGCCGCTGTTCCTGCGCCTCCTGTACGCAGGGGATGCATGCAGAAGATTACCCCACAGCGACCGGTGCCAGGAAGCGTAGTGCCAGCATCCCAGGGAAACAACCAGACCAACATAAGTCGCCTACAGCCTACTCCCTCTGGACCTCAAAGGCCTATGCATGCCTCAAAGCACACAGGAAGCACTACATCAGCAGCTGCGATGCGGAACAGGGGTCCATATACAACCCAAAAGCAGCAATATCAAGCGTAAGTCATTCGATTACCGATTCGATTTGCAAATGTAACATAGGCTCTTTTAATCCATTGCAGAATCCGCCCTACTCCTGGTCCCAGTCCTAGCAAGCAGGGGCCAAAGTGTGCAACAAAAGTACGCGCAATGGGTCCTAAGGGAGCTGGTATGGTTTCTGTACCCATTCCCTCAACCCTCAGTGCGGGACCAGGCGGCAGTGCCGTCAATTATGGCCAACAACAACCCAATCTGGCTCCGGCCAAGCCGAAGGAGAAGGCTGTAATTGATCTCACAGATGAAGACGATGCTGCGGCAGCAATGGCGGCTGCAGCTACTGCTGCAGAGACCAACGCACATTTACGCCAATCATCCAGCATGGCTGTGAAGAGGAATTCTATGGGGGCTGCAACGTCTGAGACAAGAGGCCCGGGAGGATCAGGTCGTACACCAAATAGTGGAAATACTGTGAGGTTGTCGCCCTTGCAAATGCCGAGGGCCAATGCCAGACAAATAGTCACCAATAATGGCGGAGGTGAGTCTTGAATTGAATTGATCCCCGAGGATCGTTGGCTGACTCGCTGCGATATCTTCAACAGGTCAGCGCAATTCCCATGGATCGAATTTGACGATGCAGATACGGTCGGAGAACACACCACCTGCCGCCACTCGATTAAGGTACTCGCATCCAGCGCCGCTGCCATCATCGCCTCCACAGCCCTTCAATCCCGCCTGGAAGCTGCCGCCGTCTCGACCTCTCATACGCATCAGTCTGTTGGACACAGGCATTGTCATCTCCTGGAATCTGGAGGATGCCAGTAGTAGATTTGCTGACTGCGTAACGTATCAGATATTTGCGTACCAGGAGACACCACATGAGCCCAGTACCGACTCCTGGAGGCACGTGGGTGATGTCAAAGCTATGCTGTTGCCCATGGCTGTCACGCTTAATCAGTTCCAAGAGAACCAGCGCTACTATTTCGCGGTGCGTGGCGTGGACGCTCATCAGCGCTTTGGATCATTCAGTGTTCCCAAAACATGGTCGTAATTGGGGTCATATACTTTTTATAATGTAAGACCAATAATTTAATTTATTTATGGTGGCATTTCAGCTTCTTTTAAAATTGTAATTTTCACATGGAATATATATTTTTGTTTCTAAGATTTATATCTGCATCGGGCCTATCCGATGATGTTAAAATTAGCCTGAATAATTAGCTCATATTTAAGGGTATATTTCTCAATGTTAAGATAAAAGTGAACAGTCGTGTAAAAGGATAATTAGATACTGAAATCCAATCCCGAGGAAACTACGATATCTTGCCATAAGGCCGGCTTAAAGTTTTTTTTAATTGTATATTCATGATTTTATTTAATTCAGATAATTAAGTTCTAAACTTACTTGAAATATTAAAAACATTGAATAAATATCAAAATAGCGAAACTTCGATCGAACAAAGAACCTAAGAAACGTTTGATGTTTGCATCGAAAAATAATGGTATTACATAAAGGTATTTTGTTTTTATTTTAAAATTTGATTTGGTGTCCTTTGCTTACGTTTTCCATTTGTACATATTTTGTTCCATATATGTATACATATGTATGTACTCAGCATAAATAAACACTTTCGAGTAAAATATATTGCGGTCTTTTTTTTGAACGCGTAGAATGACGATAAGTACGCGATTTTAATATTCCCATAGACCTATAACCATCCCTCCTATAAGAGCTGTACTTGTATGTGTGAAAAAACCGGACTCGGTAGAAGAAAGAAGCCCGTTTACGGTAGGTATATTCATAATTTTGTATTATGATGATCTAAGGGCAAGTGTAGACAGGTACACGATTAAGATCGACATTTTGGGCCACTTGGAGCGCTAGAAATCCAAACTGGTAGCCGAATGATGGTCCCAGTGGTAGGGCGTTTACTATCAGTAGGTAGACATTTTTTCCTGTGTGTTTGGTAGCTGAGTTAAAATTGTACATGTATGAAGGGGATGTATGTACGGCGTATCTCAATATCTCATTATCTCAATTTACCTACGGGACAAGTGATTAACAGATGCTGGGGCTCAACAAGGGCAGACTTTGCGATATACATATGTATAAGTATATGTAGGTTCGACTGAAAGCAGTCGAGCAAAAAGAGACATGTTTGTTCATGCAGATATAGCAGGTCATCTTTGTGTTAGATCAAGCTGTTGATCTCATTATAGTATTTCAGAAAGAAAGAGATGTATAAAAAATGTATTTCGAACGTGAGTATTCGTTTATGTATTTTTTCCTTTTTTGTGTGTACTAACACGAATTTCTGTTGAATAATTAATATTTGACTTGGTTTTAAGGAAGAATTTCAAATTCCATACTCAAATTTTAGCACGATAAATTCGAGGATTCTCTTTCGATAACATCTCCAGCGCTGCCAGACTGTCATATACAGAAACGGCATCCAGCGGAGAAAATAACAAGTGCATATTATATTATATTATATTACATTCTTATATTCCTAAACTTGTATAAGGAATCATACTGTAGAGTCCCTTTTGATATCAGTACATTTTACGAGAGTTTTCCAAGACTTGTTTTTTAAGGATTCCCCATAATGCCCCATAAAATCCACACTGAAGGCTTTCCTCGCCCTACTTATCCCAAAATCAGGAGGAGTACCCATTACCAATAGAAAGACATAGGGCGTGTTCACCTGCACAACTTAATAAGATAAAAAAGATCTCTATGATACAATTAGAGCACAAACCTTCTCATAACCATCAATATTCCTTGTCATGCACACGACATTTATGTTGTTTTCGGTAGTATTCTCGCATGCCGATTGTCGACGAATAAATCTTGGAGTAAGGTGAGCAATTGGGAGTAAGGACTTGCTCAGCACACATATGTACATATGTATATAAATAGTGGTAGTATGTGTTCCAGTATTTCCTTTGTCATTTGCTTAATTGGTGTATAATTGCATTCGACCTACGGCATCTGCGTGGGTCAGTATCACTCATTGAGTGGCCTAGCCTGGGGAATGGGGAAGTGAAGGACGAGTGCAATCGATGACTTATAAAATATAGATGCACGCCCATTTGCGTGAGTATGCCGTCCGGCTTGGGGGTCACTTGTGTAAGCGCCTATCCTGTCCCCATGGGGCCCAGTGCTACCCCCGGCAATGGCTTTTGTCGGGAGTGGGGGTAATCGTGGTGCATGTAAAGTGATTTTGCCTCCTATCCTTGCTTCCGCTTGCACTTGACATTGGCTTTGCAACTGGGGTTGTCGCGACTTTTTTGCTCATTCATGCGAGCCAGCAGCAGCACGGCAGAGAGAAAGATGCATGGAACAGCGAGAGACAGAGAGAGAGCGCGGTAGGATTGGCCTGGCCTGGTAGTGGCATAATCGGTTCTACGCTCCATCCCATCCCCAAGCGCCAGTCCGTGCCCAGTGCGCCTCTTTGGTAGCGTGGCCACGTGCCGTGCTGTGGGGGGGGATTTTGAACAGCAGCCAAAAACCTTGACATTAGTTCGTCGGGACACACAGAACTCACACACATACCAGTACAAGGCAAGGATACGAAGGATACGACGGACTTGGGCCAGTGTGGTGGCTTTGCTTCATTCTTACCCGTAACCTGTCCATGTTTGGCCCCCAGTACGGTTAATGCCAATCAGAGTAACGTTAGCTCTCTCAGTGTGCCATCAATTATTCGACAGTTATTTATTGAAACAACTGTATTCGGTTTGTTCCATTCACCACAATCGAATTGCTGTTGTTGTCGTTGCCTCTCTTCTGCCTGCTGCCTGCATAATAACAAAAACACAGATGTTTCGTCAGTCAGCAGGTCGCTCTCTCTCCACTCTCTCTCGCTCTCTCTGTCTCTGCGCAGCCGCTGACTGTACTTTCTTTCCACACGGCAACACTGGCCCTGAAAACCGTTAGTCGTTAGTCCTCTAGCGTCCATCCATACGCTTGCGGAACGCGCCTCTTAACGGTTGTGTCGACCACCCGGCCCGAGTGAAGCGGTCAACGGTCTAACGGTTCAAACGTGCAACTTCCGGCGGCATATAAACAGCTGTGCGCGGTTATTATAACGTGCTGTCCAAGCCAGATTCTAAAATACGAAAATCAAATGTTGAAAATAAGTTTATGCTGTGGAGAGGATCGCTACAATTAATACTTAATAATGAATACTTAATTAATGAAATATTAATGCAAATAATACAAATACCAAGTGCTTGTTAATTAAAGTGACTCGCAAATGTCCGCATTCTCAATTCGATTACAAGCTGAATATCGATTACGAAGAGCCGCTGTTCTGTCAAAACGTTTTGTAAGTGCCTCAAGCTAACCGTCCCCCCCAGTACCCTGTACACCGTTTCGTCTCTTGGATATACTATTGTGCTCCACATTCCCTTTTTGGTTATTTATGTGTGTGTGTGTATTTATGTATGTTAATTAAATTACCGTTATGTGTGCTTACCATAGAACGCACAAAGAACAACACACACACAAATACAAATACAGCTACATATGTATATCCAAGTAATTATTCAAAAAAAAAGTGAAACGAATAGGAGGCTCTATTCGGCAAGCCGAAGTTGATATACCCTCGAGTTTCATAGATCAAAAGATCTATCATTTCTGTTCTATTTACATTTACATCTATGTACATATGTCAGAGATCTGCCAGAGAGCTATATGACATATATGTATAATGTACATACTCGTACATACATATGTATGTATATATTTGAGATCCTGGCAATATTCAAAGCTATATTGAATCTATTGCTTGAGTTGTTCTTATCAATGTTCCAGCATATCTTCAAAATTCAGAGACTGATCGGCAGATTAATAAGCCTGAAATTGAAATACCCTGCAAGGGTATAAACACACACAAAAAAAAAACAAAAAACAAAGGAAAAGAAAAACAACGAGCACTAAAAATCCATTTCCCATTTTCTTGGACTCTGCCCCCTGCTCATTGCATGTTCTGTCCGCCCTGCCCTCCCCTGCCCGGCCCTGTCTGACACTTGGGGCACATTTCCAGTGTTAACTGGGCTGTGCGTGTGTTTATTACTGCGACTGGGGCCATTGGCACGTACTCCTACCCCTAACAGCCCATGGCCCCTTTCCTAGTTACAGTTATTAAGCTCCTTATGACAGCTCTCAAGCAGCCCCTAACAATGCTATAGTCGTAGTTTTTTTTTGCTAATTCTACTCCTAAGAGAAGCGAAGAGTTGAGCAGCAGGAATTGCTCTGAAATGAGCCTTTGATGGAGGGATGGTTAGGGCTATTGAGCTGAGATTAATATATCATCAAATAGTCTTTCTCCAAATGTACACCATATCTATATACATACATATAATATAAATGAGCAGAACGTATTTTACTGCCGCTTGCTTAAAAACTCCAACAGTTGTAACTTGTTTACGTTACAGGCACGCCCAGCCCATCAATTGGATGATAAATTGCAAATTGCGGCAATAAAAACGCTGGAGGGCTAAGACAAGTTGCCTTGGTAAAGGTCGGTAAAAGTGGGCAAGCTGGGAATTTACAGGTGCCATTTGATGTTCATAAGGAAATTCGAGTATGAATTTGATGTTTGTCATGATAAACCATAGATGGCAAATTTACGAGCATATCAAACTTGTTTTCTTGCTGGGCAGCCAGTCTTCTAGAAACTTCGGTAACGCCCTACTCAACCCCAGCCCCACCGACACTCCCACTCTATGCTTTCGCCCACCTATTTTGGCACTTTGATCTGTCATTACATTGATTTGAGACCAGTTCTGCTGAAAGCTTTTCAGTGTTTCAGTTAGCCAATTTCCATTAATTAGAAAAAGTTCGATTTTCCAAAGAGATTACTGCTGCTGCTGCTGCTATTGTATTTTGTTCCTTTTGGTCCTTTGTTCGCCACAGCTTAGTCGGGAATTTGCAATGATTGGAATGGGATCCCTTTGGCTGGCACACTCGTATAACACTCGTATATGCAAATTGCGACGTAATCCTTGCCTAGCTTGTCGAGTATGGGAGTCCTCCCAAATGATTATCAGCTCTGCATACTAATATGCACGAATCCGACTCCGACTCCGATTCCGATTCCGGCTCTGACTACGGCTCCTACACGGCAGTACATTGAAACCGAATCGAGCCAAACAAAGTGACAAGCCCCATCCGTTTGCTCCACTCTGTTTATTTGTCGCCCTCTCTGTCTATTTGTCTGTCTCTGCGTTTGCCATGGCAGCTGCCAAGACTTTGCCCACTCATGTGTGGCAGTGTGTGTGCACGCGCTTAAGTAGCTCAGTATGCGTGTATCTGTGTCTATCTTTTTGGGCTTTGCCATTTCCCTGACGGTGTTGCCTCCAAACGATTTTCCTTTTTTTCGTTTTTTCTTCGCTTTTTGGTTGCCATTTTTCTACTCGGAACCATTTCTGTCAATGAAAATGTTGTGCGTGAACTCCCAAATACGGAAATCTCTAGAGATCCCGTGTCACTTGCGGATTTTTGCGGTGAATTGTGGAAAACTTCTGCTATCAGAAAGTTTAGAGTTTTCTGTGACGCTCCAGAATATACAATACACAAAACACCATCGCCGGATCGATATTCTAAGATGGTTTATCGTTTGCAGCTTTCCATTGAAGATCTCTCCTTCTTTCGCTCACGGAATCACACTCTACAGGACTACTATATTCGGGACATCTGATCTTAAGCTAGGAAGGTCGGAGACAACGCCTAGGCTGTTAGAAATGTTATAGCTGTTTCATCTATTCACCTGCGACTTGGTTCAATACGAGTATACCAACATTTTCCGAAAGTTCAACCAAACTACGTCCGATTTTGTTATTTTTGTTTGTTTTTTGGCAACTGCCAACTTCGTTGTCAACGTCGCTATTGTTTATTCCGCCATTTTTCCACTAAACCCCCACCCCCTTTATCCGTCTTCATCGCTGTTTTGTTTTTCCTGCCCATGGGGTGTTTCGGTTTTCTCACATTACGTATACGCATTTAGTTCCAATTTTTGTTTCCCCTTTTCCTTGGGTTTGCCTTTATTTTTATCGGTTAGCGGGGGGAGGGAGGGCGAGCGGTTGCTTCCGCCTCGAATGCTCGCCGGGGTACATATATTTCCGCTGAAGTCATAATGGGAAAACAGCTGATAACACACGCCCCTCCCCAGAGAGAGTGAGAGAGAGAGAGAGAGGCGGGAACGAGGCTATAAAACTGCTGTGGTAATGGGCGTTTTTTGGGCTTTGAAAGGCTTCTGCTCCTGCTGCTGCTCCTGTTATTGTTCTCGAGTGTTGGAACATTGATTTTGGCCCAAATTGGTTGAATAAACGGCTTGAAGTATTGGCTTGAAAGTGAAGCTAATTCCAGGCTGAGTGACTCGAAATCGATTTAAGGGTAACACCAACTTTTACACGGCTAAAAGCTAACGACTGAAAACATTTGGGAAAACGGAGCTTAATGAGGGAAAACAATTGACAAATAACTTTTGCAAGAGAAGTCGCTGGGGGAGAGATTTCGTCAATGAAATGAATCGTTAAAAATAAACATAATATAAAATAAAAACAATATATGTAATGAGCTATTTTTAAATGTCTGTTTGAACATCGAATATCGGGTAGCATTCAGAGCCCCAGAGGAGTCTGCCACTCGCACACACATACACTGATTCGATCCATTGATGGGTTCCGAAACCGAAACCAGGAGTCTGAGCAGCAGGGCTGGCAATCAATCATGCACGAATCCATAAAATTCAACAGAAATAAGCAAAAGAAAATCGGTTTTCCATTGACGGGGCGAACTCTGGGCAGCGCAGCTGGCGGTTGGCATTACGAGTTGTTTGAATGGCGAAAATTATAATTGCATTGGCCCATTTGCTGGGACAGGACAGGACAGGACAGCACAGAGAGCACAGAGAGCGAGAGCAAAAGCTGTCCTGGATGGTGATTTATGTTGGTGGGCACACGGGTCGTATGATAAATGTATGGAACCAGCCGAATTTGTTGAGCATGGAAATGAAATTATAGAAGTGCTCGAAGCGGGCAAAAGCCCGCAGATACACACACACACACACACACAAACGCACACGGACACGCATATTCACAATATTAATGATGCCGCTGCTTATGCAAATTGAAAGCAGAAAGGAAACCGCAGAGCAGGGAAAGAGCAAAAGACCAGAGGTGCGCACTGGGACAGGGAATCATCTCCATTATCATCAACTATAAAACAGTTTCTTGTTTATCCATTTTCAGTCGAATCGAAACCACACAAAGAGAGAAATCAGAGCAGACAAAGGATATCTCTGTAAACTATCCAGCTGTATACATTATATTCGTGTGGAGTATAGGCCAGGCCAAAAAGGACACGATAACAAATCCCCAGGCAGCACTTAAGGCATAAATCTCCAAACTCAATCATTCAGCAGTGCGACAGAGAGAGAGGAGAGAGAGCGACACTCGCCTCTCGAAAGAGACACAAACGATATAAGTGGCTGCCTGCTGCAGGAGCAGGAGCAGGAGCAGGAATAGGAGCAGGCACAGGAACCAAAGTAGAAGCTGGGTGGAGCTGGCACCCTTATCATCGTCCTGCATGTTGATTTTCGTTTGCCGAGGCAGTGTAAACATGCCACCACACACACCGTCTGGCACATAGGACACACAAAACGACTAGCAGCCAAAGCTCTCAAGGACATTGGTGGAGACAGCATCCAGGACCCAGCAGCACCCAGCGCCCAGCCATGGCCAGGTAAGCCAAGTTTGACTTTCTCAAAAAATGTATTTTTTTTGCGGTAATCTATACATTTGCGGTCGGTTTGGTTCGGTTCGGTACGTTCTTTCGCTTTTGTTTGCCTGCTGAATGTGGCTCTTGCCGCCCCGTCAAAATGTTTTCAGTTCAGTGCCGAAGAAAGCCGTGAATGCCGTGAAAAACCAACCAAAATAAAACAATATATCGTAGCAGCAGTTATGGCCGGCATTCGGGGCGATTTTTAATAATAAAAATGAAATTGACATTCGATTGCTTTTCCGACCCTTGGAGAGAGCTTCTATGTTATTTTACGGACATGTGTAACAGGCGGTGCTATACCCCAAAAACCCCTCTCCCTTTTGGGGCTCTATCAGCTTCATATATGTTGAGCAAAACGAACTTTCATCAGTCATTCAAAGAGGAAACTTTATTTCATATATATTATAAGCATTTGTGAGCCATCCTCTCTCTAAAGGATCTCAATAGCTGGAATTTCCTCGAAGTAACATCAACGTTGATGTTAATTGACATCTTTACATGGAAATTTATTATTTTTAACATGCAGAAAATATTGTAAAGCATCATAGAGATACATACATTCAAATTGATTGCAAAGAAAAAACGTTGCCAATAAACTGTTGACATGTTTGCTCGCTTTTCGCTGGAAATACTCGAAAATACCAAAGGGCAATACAATACAAAAGAATTCACAATAATATATGTATGTATGTATGTATGTATGAACCTTGACATTCACCTTTTGACAGCAACGTTCGCTAGGGTTTCCTTTTCAATGTGGAAATGTATTTAAGAGATCAAATGTGGAATCCATTTGTTTGCCATATTTGCGAAACCATTTTCCATTCATTGTCCAATGAATTTTCATCAACAAGAAAAATCGTTATTGATATGGGAATTATACTCATTCAATATTTAAATACCTTTCAGATGTTTCTTCTGGTTTGATTTCCCAAAATCTTGTTTTTGTCCACCCAAAAGAAACATTTTTGTGTAACATTTCTGCAATAAAAGTTAGATTTCGTTTAACCGTATTTTGGTATTTGGCAATTTGATGTTTCTGCAGGATAAGTCTCGATTTTTCATTGGCATTTGAGCCACAGAAATGGCGTTTCTCTGTTAATCAAACTAAGCCCCATTGACCGCAAAACTTGACCATCATTTGTATTGGTTTGCCAGTGTCCAAGTATTTTCTGGCTAAAACTGTTTGTATAATTGGCAATTGATTAAACTTCAGCAAGGCCAATGCGGTTTCGGGCCAAGGCAACATTCAATCAATGATGCTGTTCCCTGGTGTGGAATAGTCCGGTGAATGCGATTATTGGAGCCGCTCACACAGCTGTCGATGATGGCTAATACTCAGTTTTACGACTGTTGATGCGGGCGAGTGGGGGGCCTAATGATAGTCCATCGACAGTTGGCAACGCTTTCAGCTCTTTACGCTTAACGGCAAATTTGCAGGGGGTCCTGGCAGCCACCTTCTAGGGCTTCAACTGGCGGGCTCTTTTGGGCTCCCCATGTGTATTGTTGCCCAACAGGAAAAAAAAACAATGGAAAAATTTCAAACGGATATGGATACATATCCGGCGCGTGCTAAGTACGCACCAGTGAAAAGACACTGAAGAATTGTTTGTCATTAATTTAATTCCACAGCGGAAGACACACACACACACACACATACACATACAGACAATACAGGGCCTCCTCGGGTTTAAATTTCACTCCCAGGACTCCCCTCTGTACGTCCTTAGGCAGGCAAAAAGGCAAAAGCGAGTAATTGGTGGATTGGTTGGGGGGAAACGAGTGTTGTGTTGTATGTTGTGTTGTTACAACATAATACAAATTATATTGGAAACATGCGGAGGGCGTGGCGGAGGGGAGGGCGTGGCAGATGGGTGGGCATGGCGGAGGGGAGGGCGTGGTGTTACGGGTGGAGGCGGGAAGTGACAGGCATGACTGCGAAACGGATTAAAGTTGATGGAATTTTCCCAACGGCTTTTACCTTTCAAAACATACAATATATTATATTTGATGTGTTTCAAATGAATAGCTTCCTATAATACATTTTAATTTTATATGTACATTTTCTCGTCGCCAATTATGTAGTGCATTGAAACTAGCGATTCAATAAGCACGCGTTTACCTCAAGTATCTTTTATTGAAAAGTTCGTTTTTCATATTGTCAAATCGTAGCTTGCATGTTAGGTGTGACCGTCTCCAGTGATATATATAATACCTAAGATAATACCTAACAATTTATATCAGTATACGTAACCCATACAGAAATACTGTGTATCCTTAGAGTTTCGGAACCTTTCTCTCTCTCTCGTTAAAAGGAAAATGCGGTCAGTTGGACTGATTCCTTATTATATATCAGCTTTCACTTCACTTATATTCCCCTCAATGTCCTGCCAAGTCAAGGGGATATGTGGTTGCCACAGATGGACTTGGACTGGGACTGCGACTGGGACTTTGACTGTTTGACGCAACAACTGACGTGTGTGTTCCAGGTCGGATTTCGATGGCAGAACTTTGCTAATCCCACCATCAGCCCTGCCTGCTCTCTCACCTGCGTATGTGATGCGTCAGAGCAAAAGATTAATGGGTTTTCCTATAGGGTTTCCATTCTTCTCTATGTTTGCCATTTGTTTACTTTTGTCATTCATTCGATTTTGGCTACGTTTCTTGCTTCTCAGCAGTTTTTTCGTGTCGCATTTTTTGTCAGAATGGTTTTTTGTTGCTGTTGTTGTTGTCTCCTCGTTGATTATGCAAACACACGTTTTGTGCGGGAGAGAAGAAAAGTGCAAATGTTTTCCACGCTGAAAGGTGCGAGATTTTCCGCTGTCGGTTTGCATTAGATTTACATATGGAAATTTGAAATTGGTAAATGGAATACAGAGCAGGAAAATACTGTCCGTGGGACCTGTAGCCGCTGGTATACTCCCACAGATCTATGGTTTCTGTTTATACATTTTTCTGAGTTGGAAAACCAAAAAATAGCTAATTGGTTTTCAGGAACAGAAAGTTTTCACAAGATTTCCAATCAGCTGCAAATGTACTTTCGCTTCAGTTGAAAAGGAACAAATTGTTCCGTTGATTGGATTTGAATTTCGTATTGAATGGAATCGAATGCAATTTGTTGGCCAACAATCGCTCAACCATAACTGTTTCGGGGCGAAAATCCAGATGACCTTGTTTTCCATCTTTACGAGTGTATATGTTCTGTGTATGTGTGTGTGGCACGCTCAACTTGAGTCCTATGGAGGGTCACTCTGCCGCCGCTGCCGCTGCTGCTGCTGGCAATCCTGTCGCATATCCTTGATAGTTCATTAGCAAAAGCCTGTGCCTTAACTGGCTCGCTCTCTCAGTCTTTTCTTACTTTATGCAGAAAGGAAAATTGTATTTTCTAGCAATGTCATTTGGGTCCGGCGGCCATTTCATGGTGCCTCTTATGTCATGACCAACAACAATTAACGTTTATGTCGCTTCTTGGCCTCTTGGCTGGGGCGGCAATCGTGGCGGCAATTGTTGTTGGGGGCATTTCTTTTTTGTGCTTCCCTTTCGAGGGTTGTTGGCTGGCGAAAGAAGAGAGAGATAGACAGGGAGAGAGCGAAAGAGAGAGAGTGGGCTGAGAGAAGCCCCGCAAAACTTTTGATTCAACTTTCGTTGGGGCAAATGAGGCAGCACACTCACACTCACAGCCAGAAAGAGAGGCAAAAAATGGACAAGGACACAGTAATCCTTTTTCAAGGGAGCCCCAGATGAGCCACGGATTAAGCCAGGGAAAAAGTGAAGTCAGTTTTCATGGCCAAGGATTTGTAGAACTTTAAGAACTCTAAAGATTAATCATCGATTGATTTTGAGCACAAAACATAAATACGTTCATATGTATAACCATGCCATCACTCCCTTAAAATCGATTAAGATGTTGCATTATTGTGTATTATTGTGTGCCACGTGGCAGGTTCAAAACGACCGATCGACCGTTAATGTGCGAACATGGTAAACGATTGCAAATCTTTCATTGATTTGATCGTTGTGTATTAGCCAGCAATTAAAGAACAATTAATGCGAATGCGGATGATAATAATTGCCAGCAATTAAAATAACTCGCCAGCACTTGGTCGCATTATTGGAGCATGAGAATCGCCTTGGGGGGTGTAGAGAGTGCGAGAGAGAGAGAGAGGGGCAGCGAGCATTCAGCTTAAAGCCTCTTAAATGGCCTCTTGACTGCTCATTCCATCAGAGGAATGAATGGCAGCCAGCCTGCCTGCCTGCCAGCCTGCCTGCCTGCTCTTGCATACTGAATAACTCATTAAAAAGCAAAACAAATTGTGGCAAACATTTCACAACGTAATTTCCTCTAGATTCCAATCGTTTTTCTCCCCCGCTCAGCACAGGCTTCTGGCTGTTGGGGGGTGCTGTGCTGTGGTCTGGGGGCGGGGGGTCCACGGTTATTTGTCTTGAGCTTAGCAGAGGAGACCATTTTATCAGGCTTAGATGCAGGTCCAGCTCTGACTGGAGTCAGTGGTAGTAGCTCCTGTTTTGGGGGAGGCAGCAGCAGATTTCCGAGCCATTTGAGTTATTTAAACTGTGCTTGCGGTCGAAATTAACGCGATTTATATGAATTTATCGTGCCAGGAGCTCCTGCCTCTCGTCCTTCCTGGGGTCCTTTGTTCCTCTCCGGTGTCCGTTGTCTTAGTTAACTTGTTTCCATTGTTGAGCACACTCTATCCCTCCCTGGCCATTGTTTGCCTCCGGTCGGGTCTGAAGTGAAATTTTTCATGGCGTTTGCCCTGAGCTTTTGCTTTTGCAGGCGTCGCAAAAACGGGGGGCACAAACGGGGGCAAATTCTTTGTGGGATTTTGCATGCCACCAGCGTGATTTCTGGCTTTATTGCCATGGCAGGCACTGTTTTTTCTTGGTCCCCGCCCCTCCCCATGGGGCCCCACTTCGCCCACTTCTTTGCCCTTTTTTTTGTTTGGAATCTGAAGGCGAATCGATTTATTGTTTTTTGTTGTTTTTTGTTTGCTTCCTCCTTTCATTCCGTTTTTCCCTTTCTTCTTCACTTTTTACGTGTCGCGCCGTGACGTGCCCAAAGCTTTTTACGTGTTTTAACATGTTATTGATCTCCCCCTGCTCCCTGCCCCCGCCCCTGCCCAGGGCCCTGGGCCAAGGATTTGTGACCAAAAAAAGGTCACCACTACACAAAATATTATTTAATAATGCTTTATCGACTTTAGGCCATAAATTGTGTTTATTTGAAAGGCAATTTATGGCAGCTAGAAAGTAGGATAATTCTTCATTAATAATTGATCATTTTAATGCCGGAAATGTATTTCACTATCTCCAAAACAACGTCCATAACCAGGCCAAAAAGGATAATCAGGAACTGCTTTCAGCCATAATTATCGCTTTACCAATTATGTATGTATGTATGTATGTATGCATGTCTGACATTTGGTTCATTATATGAACATATCGAATTACCTTATTTGGCTGATGATAAATCACTGCCAGCTCTGGACCACATTTTCCATGTGGTCAGCGGCATTGGACCCATAATTTATGCGGCTTAGAGCTTTACGGTTGCTGCACGGCGTAAAACGTTGAATGGAGAACATCAGCACAAAATAATTGGATTCTGGCAATGAATGGAAGGACGTAGGGACCAGGGACCAGGGACCAGACCGAACCGGACCGACAGGCAAGTGGAATGAATGATTCATTAGATTCATGGTGAAGTGACGCCTGGTGGTCAAGTTGACGTTTTCTTTAAATGCTGCCCTTTGAATGTGCGGACGGAACCCTTTACAGTACGGCTGGCTAAAGTGTTTGCCTTGCCATCCAAGTCCAAGGCATTGGCAGCTGGAAGATAAACAGAAAGGGGACCGGGCGGGACCGGACAACGACCAAGTGTTCTCCTGCTAAGCGTCAAAGCATCTTTCAATGGTACAGAGCAGAGCCAGCAATCAGGCAGCAAACGTAGTCCGAGCCGTGTTGTCCTTTCCAGGGATAAACAGAGTGCCAAAGAAGAGAGAGAAGTTTACGGAGAGGAGAGGCTTAGACGGCAAAAAACACTTTCAGAAAACGGCAAAGAATAAACACATTCTCTGCACTCTCTGCATTGCATTCTGTGCTCATTTCTCTCAGTGAACGGTGCGCCCTGGGCAATAATCAAAAATGAAAAAAAGGGAAACAACAGAGGAAACAACAGAGGAATTGAGGAGGAGGCGCTGCTGGAAGAGGGGACATTGAGTCCATCTGATGTGTCCATCATTTGGAAAATTCCTGGGATTAGTTGTGTAGATGGGGGATCCAAGGACCAGAACTCTCCTTAGTCGTTTCCTCTCTTCTTGTATCCACATCCCTCAGTCAGGTGCATCGAATGGAGACGTGGAGATGTGGATGATGACTTTCAGTTTAAGTTTATGGGGACTCCAAATCCATGGTTGATCTGCGACATTCGAACTTTACTGCTTGTCATTGGCGCTGAGAAGTTCCCTTTAGAAACGGAACAAAATCCCGCTGCTATGGCCGTTATTCCTGCTCCAATTGCTGGCTGCAGTGCCTCCTGCTCGCGCTTTGTGAATTTGGCTGGGGAAAACAGCGGCCTGTCGCTCATTATAAACTCGGCAACACTTTGCCCCACGAAAGGGACGGGACTGATGCTGGAATGCGGCATGGCATGCTGGGAAGGGAGCCATCATTATCGCTCTCCTTGCCTCACTCCTGCTGCTGGTGCTGCTGCTGGTGCTGTGGCGTTGTCATCATCATCAAAAACACGAGAACTCTCCCTCTGTTCCTCTCCCTCTTTGGGCCCCACGGCCCCTCAATTCTGTGGCAAGTGGTGATGTTGGCGTTTCGCTTGACTTCTGTTTGCTGCGTCAGGCCGAAGGACACTCGGAGAGGGGGAGGGGAATGAGTATGGGGAGTGGTATGGGGAGTGCGAGTCCTCCCGTAATCAACGCAAGAGGCACCAAATAAAAGTTGACAGGAACAAACAGTCGAGCCGCACTTCCATAGGGCATTTCTTCAATATTATTGCAGCAATTTACTGCGAGGACCTCTCTCTGAATGAAGATATTGTTTCGATGTAGCCCGCACCCCCCGCCCCCTGCACTTTCTGTGATTTTTCCATTTCCCCCCCACAGCCTTCTCTTTCGTTTGCCAAAAAGGAACATGAAAAGGGTTCAATTTATGCCCCCGTTTTGGCCTTCCTCTGTTTCTTGTCTGTCGTTTCTGGTTCCTTGTTTCAGAGTAATTAAATTTCTGGTCTTGTTAATACTTTGAATAATCATTGCGGGGATAAAGGGACTTGAGCATAGTCAAATTTCCAGTTGACTGAATTTAATGAGTACTTAATTGGGTTTTTTTCAGACAGATCTGAGGGAATAATTCCAGTTAACAACAGCTCCTTGCTAATTGAAACATTTTCAATGAAAAAAGCCTTGTAGCAGTTTGCGATATATTCGGTCCATAGGAAAATTCTGTTGAAAAACCGAAGCACTGCACTCAGAGTTGTGACAGGACCACTAATGCATTTGGCAAAGCTCTTTTGGAACTTTTGCTGGGTTTGTTAGATTAAAATTCTGTCGAAACTCATGGTCTATGCGGTTTTTAGCTTCTAATTCCCTTTCCATTTCATTTTTGGTTATTCATTAGCTTTGGCGCATAACACTGGCACAAATTCCACAAAATAAAAGCCTTTTTTTCTTTGGGTTTATAGAATGCAAGGAGATTGTAGAGATTCACATTTCGGTATTGTTGGAAGATATACTCTACATACTCGTACATTTCATGGCATGTATGTTATTTGCCGTACAGATCAGATATTACTACATTTTATCTACACTGTTTTGATTTTAATTTTTAATTCTATATTACATTAAGCAGCAATACCCACAACTTATGGACTCTAGCCGTGAGAAATTAGAATGTGGAATTTTAAAATCTAGCCATTAATGTAATCTGGCCATAGCATGCTTTATTGCAATCCAAAGAGCCTACTTTATCCATTTTCGCCAAATATCAGCATAACAAAATCGACAGAAATTGATCAACTTTCAAGCTGATTGATCGCATTTGTTCATACGTAAATTGTTCAAACAATTCCACTTTGGCGCGCAGCTCTTGCGAATATCTAATCGATAGTATTTTTATCGTTGGCAACATTCAACTTGTATGGCCCAGCAACATGTGCTGCGGAATGTGCAGCAGTGTCCCGCAACATGGGCAGTGAATGAGCAACATTCTGCATACCCTGGGGAAAAGGATATTATAAAATTGAGAAAATGTTTGTCATCCTAGGCTCCAATGAATTCAGAAACTGGCAATTATCTGTTTTAAAGAAACATCAGCGAAATGTTCTATTTTGAACAGTTTTGCAGTTTTTCTCACAGAGACCAAAACTAGAAATCGAGTATGAGATATGCATACCGAAAAGAAATCAAATCATGAATAGGAAAAAACATATCCATCTAAGAAAAAGTATTTTTTAAAGCAGCTTGGAAAACCCAATTTTATATGGATTAAAAAAAAGGGTATGAAAATGTCCATACTGATAGCTGACACCTGTTCACAGCAACAAATACGTGACATTCACTCTCGTTTTAAGCTTCAACTTTTTTTGTTTAAACCTTATTTTTTAATGTAATCCTATAAAAAGGAGTTCTTAAAATTATCCAGTCTTGTAGAAAAGCTAGTAGTAGCTAGTATGATTAAACCGAAAATAAAAATTATGGAATATGATTTCCGATCATGGTCAGGCAACGATTAACCCATTGTAAACCAGGGGGTATTAAAATTCTCTCCAGGATAAATACGAATCTTGAAACATTTTTTTTCAGCTCAGGTGAAAGATATCGTAGTCATTTCGTTTTCAACTGAAGAGATATGAATCTAAACAAGAATTAAGAAACAGTATTGTTTTCCACTGTTCACCTTAAGCTTTTTACCTGTTTAAATTGAGGGGGGCTTAGTGGGTAAGTTTTTTCATCGGTATCGGTCGGACAGTTTATCGATAATCCGCGGTAGCACTGGTCGGGTCGCGGTGTGGGTAAAACAGCAAAGTCGTGTAAACAGGCCAAAGTATTGCCTTTGACTTGTTTTTGCTCCTCGTCCACCCCCTTAGTACTGGCACTGTGTTCGTTTGTGCAAATAGGTAAATAAATTGTGAAGGAGAGCGAGAATATAAGCAAAAGGCGTTGCACCAGCAACAAAAGAAGCGCACTAAAGTACGCAAGTGCGTCTCGTATCTGTGTGAGTGGAGTGCGTGAGTGTTAGTGTATAGAGTGCCTTAAAAATTGCTCAATGGGCCTCAAAACAGAAACGGCACTGGCCAGATAAATAGCATACAAAAGAAAACTGATTTCCTCCGGGGCACGTGAAAATTGTGTGTGATCTCCACTGAGGAGAAAGTGCAGCCGCAGCAGTAGCGGATACAAAGTGAAAAGCAAACGCATATAAATATTTTTTGCTCAGTTTTCGAGTTCATTTTTGTGAAAGTCAGGTCTGTGCGGTGGCAGGCACCTGGAGAGGCAGAGGCAGCTCTCTTTCTCTCTGCCACACATCTTTCTCTTGCGCGCAACAACAGTAAAAAGAGAGGTAAGAGTACCAGTGTATTTTTCTATAAACATTTCCTCTAGGAACAGTCGAAGAAATCGTGTTAACGGGCGTAATGTCGTCATCAGTAGCTTATTATTATTATTTTTTGTTAAAAAAAGAGACGGTAGCACAGCAAAATCTTGGGGCGTTGCGAAATTTGTATCTTTTTGCTTCGTTTTTTGTGTTTATTTGGTTTTGTTTTCTCAATGGTCGCTGCCAGTACATTTCCAGCTGTGTTGGTATGCGCGAGAGAGAGAGAGAGACGAGTCAGCTGTGTTGTGTCAGCGTTTAGCACGTTGCTGCCATGGTATGTGAAACAGAGGGTGAGGGGAGAGTGCGGTAGATACGCAGAGGCCTTACCGTCTATTTATTGTACCTTGGTTGCTTCTGTGTGGAAGATTTTTCTCTGCATCAAACCCCTGCCAAGCCGTTAATTGATTTCTGTTAACAGCAGCCTGTGAAGCAAACAGAAAACAGAAACGGAAACGGCTGAAAATAAAATAGAAACGAACAACTTTTAAGTTTTATCCAAACAAATCTGACTCTCTCTCACTGCCACGCTCTCACTCTCTCGTTGAGTGAAGTGAATGGCATTGCCAGCTTGTACGAAACGAAACGTTGGCTTCCAAATAGGATGAGCCAGCGAAATTAAACAAACAATTAACTGCAGAGGAACTTTGTTGTTCAATTTGAACATTAACAAGTTGTGATTTTCAGTGGCGGGGCTCTACCAGGTGTTCAATTTGTAAGGCCCGAAAGCCATGGAAGTTTGTGTTACCCTTTCCGAGGGCATGATGACTTTGACCAGACTTTGAACATAGTACGATACAAATTGCTAATTGCGTACATAGGGTATCAATAGCGTCGTTACCCCAAAGCCTGCCTTCCTTTCTTGTTGACATTGAATCGCTTTCGAGTGCGTGCTCATGCACTCCGTTCGAATTGTCGTGCCATCTGTATCTGTATCTCAGAGCCGCGCCAGAGCTGCCAAAGTGCAATAAATTCACTTGAACTCTCCCGAGAAAAGCCAGCACCCCACTTGATCCCGCCGTGCTTCTATATTTAATTTGTTAATCAATTGTTTGGCGCTGCCCATAAAGGCTATAATTAAATGTGTGTGTAAAAATAAATGTTTGGTTGATTGTTGGCTCTTTGTTTTTGTTTGTGAATCATCGTAACTAATGAATTTTCATGGAATTTTAATTTGAATATCAATTTTATTCCTAAAATCCCCCAATGGGAACAATGAAGCGTTCTTCTGGGATGATTGCGCTTCGATTTAGGCATTTTCACGGGTATTCACATCAATTACTTATACAAATTTCTAATATTCTATAGAACTTTGCACATTTGTGTGTATTTTGGTCATGCGGTCCTCTGACCTTTGAAACAAACTGTGCGCACTGCCTATTGCCTGCCTGCCTGCCTGCCTGCTGATTGTGTTCTTGGGAATGTTTTCAGGTACAAGATTACCGGGGGCCAAAGAGGTTACATTCAGAATGAGGTTCCGCATCTATGAATAGAATCCTAGCAGAGTTTCAGACCCATCAACTATGTATTACCGATCATAATTCACTCAAATCCATTGGGTTTAAGTATTGAATTGTCTGCTGTTCGATTTGTAGTTCATTTACTAGATATTTCATTCATTTTGTACTCTTTTTACTCTTGGCTCTTGAAAGCGTTTCCACCATTTGTTTTGTGTATTCAAATCGAGTACAGAACTTCAGTAAAACCTTTCATTGATTGATTGACAGACGTATTTGGCAATCGCACACTTCCACGCATGCGGCACGACACACAATCGAGGTGGAAAAACAAAGCAGCAGCTAGGCAGGCAGGCAGAATGGCAGGCAGAATGGCAATCGACAGCATTATCACTGTCAGACACAATTTACATTTGATACCGCCCGCAGGTATTATAAATTTGCTTATCTAATCAAAAACACAGACAGACACACACACAGCACACACATAGGGAGCCAAAGCCATCCCCCAGAGGCCATCCAAATATCCGATTTAACGACTTATCCAATTTCCAATTATTGTTTTCTTTGCTGGCTGAAACTGTCTTTCAATTGCTAACCAAACAAACCAAAGAGCTTAATAAATCAATAATATTTGTTGTTCAATGGTAGAACTAACTGAAACACTGCAATCAGTACCAGAACAAGTAAGTTTCAAGATCCATTATGGCATATAGAATATAATGTTAATGATCGAAGAAGATTAATAAGGGAATGTAGTAGGTTGTTAGCTATTAGGTCTGCTTTTATGGAACTATTGCCAGCATCAAATGGAACCAGTTAAGTTTAAACCAGGTTTATGGACCCATAAAATACCTTCCCGGGTCATTGAATGTCATTTTTTGTACATTGTTGGCTACATTATTAAACAGAAGGAAATAAAGTTGTTTACATGTACTTTATACTTCGTATCACATTGTTGTCGCCCCCGATCCGAATCTGCCTGGGTCTCTGATATCGTAATCTGAAGCGTGCCCGCGGCCCATTAGCATAACTTTGCACATTCGAATGTATCTTAATGATGCGATGATGTATCCAATCTGTTATTGGTTTCGTATCTTGGTGGATTTTCTCGAAGATTCACTGTGTATTTGGCATGGCATTGCTGTTGTTGTTTACCCTTTGGTTTGGCTACGTTTTGTTTTTTCCATTTGCATGGAAGACCTGACACACACCGTAAAGTTTCAGAGCAGTTGTCGCGAGCAGTCAGTCAGTGTGACAAGTGCAAGTCGCCAATAAAATGGCCAAGTCAACAGGTAACTGCTAGAACGTAAGACAGTCACTCAGAGTCGTCCGGGAGTCGCCGCTCAGTCAGCCATATTTGTTTTTGGTTGCCTTTTTTTGTGTGTGTGTTGTTCGGCGATAAGAGCTTGAGAGGAGAGTAGACATTGGCTGTTTTTGGAGAGCTCTTTAAGTTTTTGGTTTTTGTTTTGGTTTTGTTTTATTGCTGCAACAACAGCAGAATTTGTAACCTCAAATTCGCTGTGGTGTGGTGCTATTTAGTGGCTTATTTTTCGGCTTAATGTTCGAGTTTGTTGCTGTTGTCGTTGTGGCCGAAATGCGTGAGCAGCTGAAAACTGGTTTTAACTCGAAAGAATGACAAGCAAAAGACTATGCGAATATGGAATACCCACTACTCGGACTACTCGCATATTGAATTTAGCTATTAAATATATTTTTTATTTTTTATATTTATTTTATATTTATTTTTATATTCATTTTGTTCTTCTGCCAGATTTACCAATACACATACCCGTTTCGTACGCATCCTGGGTACAGCGTTGCCACTTTGGTTTCGAAGCTTTCGCAAAGAGAGACAGAGAGAGAGAGCGAGAAGAGAGTAGAAACTTCTGTGTTAGAAGTTCGCAGCAGCAGCAGCAGCAGAAGTTCACAGCTGTTTCTCTCTCCCCACATCCCCCCCTCCCACATGGCTGGATCACAGCTGCTGTTTCTGACATACAGACATGCACGATCGTGTCTCCTGGGCTCTAATCTATGCAAATATATAAAGATTCTGTTTGATTATTTATGAGTTTGTATATTTCTATTTACCGTCGAGTGGTTTTTGCATACCCTTTGCTGTGGACAGGGTATCATGATTATGAAGAGATGTTTTCGCAGTCCGCAGAATCAATCAATTGGCTTTAAAGCACATACATATATATTTCAGATCAATTAAGATCGAAAGAGTGTCTAAATCTTCGTCAAATCCGATGCTCAGGCAGCTCCTTGCTTTCTCGTTATTTATTGTTTTGTCGTTTTTGCGTTTATTGAATTTGAATTTCTAATTATTTTCAATATTGCAAATACATATTGTACATATGTATGTATGTATGTATGTATTCCTCTCCTGCCCACTCGCTCTCCAGCTGTCCAGCTGTCCATCTGTGTGTCTGTCTATCTCACTCGCTCTCCTTGTCTGTACGCTAATTGTGTAATTGCTTTTTGACCCCTCCCCCCGCCATTGATTACCGTTGCCCGTGCTCGTGCTCGTGCCCGTGCCCGTGCCGTGTGGGTGTTATAATTTATTAAATTTCTGTTGGTTTTGTACTATTTCTGCTTCGAGAACTGATAATGGCGGAACGTGCGATTTCGCTTGTTATGGGAATTACGGGAATGGGAATGGGCATGGCGATGATTGTCTCTCGCTAATCTGATGTTCTGTAACATTTCCTGGTTTAGCATTCAGATGAAGATAAAATCCAAAAAAAAACCCATTTACGAAGATTACCATAACTGGGGTCTCAATTACTCTCCAGCTCCATTCTACCCACCAGCAAGTGATTTCCTCATTCGCCATCTGTGCTGAGCAATTATGAAACTCTCCGAAAGGCCATCATCTAACCAGTTCCTCCAGCTGTTTTCTTGGTCGCTTCCTTATCGACCCCATTTGGACCCCCGAGAATACTCTCTGGAAATCAGCAGAAGATATGCCTGAAACAAGTTAATGGAAGCTGCAATACTCAGTCATAGGTCGGCTCTTCTTATCAGTTCGTCTGAGAGTTTATGGCGAACCCTGTATCTGTATCTTATCTATATGCGATGTATCTTGACAACCAATCCTTCTGCCTTCTGGGCCCACAAGTTTTTGGGCCTTATTGCCTCTCCATTTATCATCATGAATCCTGCATTTACCGCGCTGGTCTTGGCCAGGTCCAGAGACGTTGCCAGCAGCCGGTGTCCGTTGCTCGCCTTGGTCTTTGGCTTCGGCTGACCCACTTTCGAAGTGAAGCCATTCCCCCCATTCCCAAATTCAAACAAATGCATTTTGCGGCACTTGGCCAACTTTTTGTTTGGCCGAAAGTGAATGCACTTGCGAGCGTGTGCGTCTCTGTGGTGTTCGTCTCTGGTGGCGAAAAGAAAGCCGTCTCCTTGGCTCACTTGGCTTTCACTCGCATCACGTTTTTCCAGCCCAGCCAAGCAGAAGAGCAGAGCAATGCAGCTCGTCGTCCCATTCGATCCCAGCCATGCTCCAGGCTCCCCCTCCCGCACTCATCTGCACCACGCAGCAACTTTATTGCTTCGCATGCCATTATCCAGATGCTGTAAATATTTTCATAAGCACACACACATTCCACACGCCCCCTCTGGGAGGGCCCCCCACTCTTGCCACATGATAAAAGGCGCTGCTTGAAGTTGGTGCGAGGTTTTGTCTGGGTTTAGGTTCTATTTTTGTGCAGTTTTCATTTCGATATCTAACATTTAAGATCAGAGATGGATCTGTATCTGTATCTGTATCTGTATGTATCTCTATTATGCATCTATGTATCTGTACTTCATTTAGCTACTCCAGGGGCCATTATCCATATAGTCTGTAGTTGGAAAAACACAAAGTCTCTGGCTCTCCCATCGGGGATTTCATATCTGAATTATTTATTCAACTCTCTGCCCCCAACTCTCTACTGCAACTGATTTGCAACTTAATGAACTGCTGGATTCGAATCGAATCGTATCGAATCGGATTAATTTGCATAATTATTACTAGCTGTGAAATATGTGTATATGTTATAGAAGAAGAAGAGGAGAAAAACAGCGAAATCCTTCAATAAATTTTCCACAATTATGTATTTTTTATTATTTTTTATTAGTTGTGTTTTTTTGCTCTCAAAGCCTTTTCTCTGTAAACGCAACTTTTACACATTTTTGCTGCTTGTTTGCCTTTCCCTCCCTCTCCCTCTGTCTCTGTTTACCTTTCGACTTTTCGATAACCATTCCAAACATCATACGAGTATTTATTGAAACATTTACAACGCCAATCACGATTATATTGTATGTACGGAAAAAGCCAATTCATTTCGGTTTTGGCCATTAAATATTTGATTGTATTATTCTGTTCTGCGGCGAGAATGGGGGAAAAAAAGCCTCAGAATAGATTAAAACGTATAATGGGAATTATGGACAAGCAAAAAAAAGTGGGAAAAAAACCTTAAATAAATGTAAATTATTGATTTATGGCAGGGAAAACCACTCGGAGGACTGTACTTTGCGATGATTACATTTTCTATATATTTAATCTATACAATTTAAGCCTGGCCGGCCAAAGGGTCAATTCTCCTTTTCTTCTCTTACATTTCTGCAGTTTTTTGCCTTCTTTGGCATCTCCGTATCATAGATTGACAGCCAGTCATTTAACCATTGATTCCGTATTGGGATTCCGTAATGCTAGGACAAAAAGCAGAAGGGCAAACCAAAAGGGAAAACCACAACATATTTCTCTAAGGTTCTTCTTGGATTACTTTCGGGAAAACTGAAATCCGAATACGAGTCCCTTTAAAAATGTGAAATTATTTCTTGGAAGTGGCCGCATCTGGTATCAAAACTCGCTCTCTCTCGCTCTCTCTCGCTCTCTCTACCGCAAGCACACACTCATGGTTATTCAATTGCTTCGCCGAAAGTCAACGCCAAAATTTCCATCCTTTCCATCTGCCCCGAGAGCCACATCTGCAGCCGCTTGCACATCTTGAGTTGCCTCCCCCCAACAAATGCTTCATTAATTGCAGCCGAGAAGCGTATGCACTGAGAAAAAACGCAGGCAAATGTTACAACTCGTTTCTCACTTGCCAAAGCAACAAAAAATGAAAATAAATATCAACAATGTTGGAATACCCTTATTCAAATAATAACATTATGAAAATATGGTCTTAAAGAGATTTAGATTATAAGCTGATTTGGTCACACTGCAACTAAACAGCTTCCGTTTTCCTTCCTTCTTCTTCTGAACTCCAAAGCGTGTACATGTGGTGATGGTGTTGCAGAGCAATTAAAAACAAATAAACAAATAAACAAACAAATATTAATTACAAGTCTTGTTTATTAAAATATCTAATCGAGTTTTCCAATAAACAATTTAAGAGACGAAACTCTTTGGTGCGAGATTTCAAAATAATGCAAAATAAATATAGAATCGATAGAAAATAGCCATATTTTAGGTGAAGTGTTTTCTCTCAGTGCAGTCGAGAGAACGCTCTCAGGCTGCGCCTAATTGTCTCCCTTCTCCCCTGGTTCTTCTGGTGCTCCTCTTTGTTCTGGTGCTCCTTCGGATTTCGCCTTCGTCTGACTGCAAGCTGATTCGCTGGCTGGCTAACGGACTTGTTGGAGTTATAAATATGCAATTATGTGCATACATATGTATGTATGTTTGTATGTATGTATGTATACTCGACATGTGCCTTGAAAGAGAAGGAGCAAAGGAGCGACGAGAAGAGCTGCCGCCCATGCCACGGGCGCTACCACTGCACCATTTGCCGGCATAAACAAATCGTGTTGCACAAAAGCATTTTAAATATTTCACGGATGTGCACGTAAAGTGTAGCGGTTGAACGGGAGAGGGGTCGGGGTCGGGGTCGGGGTGGGGCATTGGAGAAGGACAAAGTTTATTGGGCAAACCATTTGAGCCTGCAGCACGATGATGGGGTGGGGGGTGGGGAGTGCAACTAATTAAACAGCTGGCAGGGGCACCCACCATTTCCCATCAAATTCGATGCAGCAGTGGCGCGCAGGCAACTTTTTAACGCGCTTATCTCGGGGCACACACAGACTCTCTCTCTCTCTCTCTCTCTCTCTCTCGGCGGGCGGGCTTCCTTCTGTTTGTCCAACAAGTTTGTCCATAAACTTTTGCCAAACTGCCACGCCCCACACAAACACACACACATACACACACAAAGACACATAGAATATGAGCTTTTGTTGCACTTTTTACTTTGTTGTGTTTCGGTTTTATGTTTTTATGCTAATTTAATGGACAGTGCTAATGAAATACTCCTAAGGTAGCAGCACAAAGTACTCGTAGTAGTAATAGTAGTATTAGTAGTAGTTGTTGCCAGAGAGGGCATTTATGTGCCGGTGTTGACATATGTAGACTCTTTTTCTCTCTCTCTCTCCCATTCTTTGCCTCTAGAGAATGAAATGAAGTGCAGTCCCGCACACAAAACGGTTTTTATTTTATTTTTTGCCTCTTTCCGTCTTCTTCTTTGTGCTTTAGATCTTTTGTTTTGGTCTCCCGCACGTGACCGAAGGCGAGCGCGAGCTTTTGCCTGTGCCTGTGTGCTCCTTTGGTTGCTTACTCCTTGTCTTTCGCTCCCTCGCTCCCTCGCTCCCTCGCTCCCTCTCTCCCAACTGCACTTGGCTCTGGCTCTGGCTCTAGCGGTGAATGCACTTTGGGGAGCTTGCGGTGTCCGCTATTGTTGCTTTTGAGAGAGAGAGCGGGAGAGAGAGATCCCCTGCTGATTCTCACGAGTGCTTTGACTTGCGAGCACTCTCCATGTCCCATGCCCACTGTCTCAGCTCCGAATGAATGGTGGGAACAATGACTGCATGACGGAATGAAGGAATACCGAAATGCCTGGGGCGCGTGCTCTTTAAACAGGCGTATTCAAGTACACCCCCAATACAAGCAAAGTGGATACATACATGTATGTACATATGTATTTCTGCATTCTCTCATTGTATGTATGTATGTACTTATGTATGTACATATGTATGTGTCTGCATCTCTTTCTCCCGCTGCACTGACCTTCGGCTCTTGTTTGTGTAATAATTCGCAATATGCAAAGCATTTAACTCAATTTTTGCGGGATTTCTTCGAGGCAAACTGCGCCTCAATCAAGCGGAACTGTAACGGCATCATCCCCCTCCTGCCCCTCCCCTCCAAAAGGAGAATGACACAAGGAAGTGAAGGGGGGGGGGTGGGCATGCAAGGTGTGAGGTGTGCGGCATTTCAATGACTCGAGTGCAACGACAGTACTCAAAATAATGTGTTTGCCTGACCCCCAGGCCCCTCAACCCCCCCCAAGCACCCCCCTCCACCTTTACAGCGTACAAATCTGTTGACCATTTTTGAGGCGCAAATTTAAATTTCGACTCGGGCAGTCTTATGGCGCACTTTAACAAATTTACATGACGAATCAGGCACTCAGGGTGGGGTGGTGTGGTGGGGTGGGGTGGGGTGGTGGGGTGGCGTGGGTGGGGCCAGTTTAAGGCGCGTGGCTGGCATATGCAATGAGCAAACGCCTCATTTGCTTGTTTCCTTGTTGCCCGCATGGCCACCAAAACGTTGAAGATATGGGAGTGGAAAACCTCTGGGTGAACCCACAAGACCCTCAACCACCTCAAAGGGTGGTGCACCATACACAAAGTACAAATAAAGACACGAAACATTGTGCAACTTTCATGGCTTTCACAAGCAGATACCGCCCCACTTTCAGCCCCACTGTCCGTCCCCCCTCCTCTGTCGTTCCTTTGTCTGTTACCCTCGCTCGCCCCGGCACTTGGACACGAATATTGATAAGAAATCTACGGCCATAAAAGTATAAACCTTAAGCCTCCAGGGCCCAAGTACTTGCTCTTGCTCTTGGGGGAGGGTTGAATGCACTGCGGACAGCATCAGTGGGGGTGGAGCGAGTCGCAGCTTCAAACTGTACATCTGTACATGTAGATACTGTGTAGATCTCCTCTTTAGCTTAGCTCCTCGTTTGCCAAATTAACAAACAAACAGCGACAGAAACAGAGACGGAAACAGAGAGGGAAACAGAGATGGAAAAGAGACGGAAAATTGTGAAAATTAAGAGTCCTTCTGCCGCCACTTTGCCTCCAATTCATTCCACGCTCCTTTGAAGTCGGTTCGAGTGCTTAATAGCATAAATTTAACTACATTTAATAACAATATTGTAATAAATGCAGCTGCTATTATATTTTGATGTGCGTGTTTTTTTGGGGGAGAGTGGCTGCCCCTGTGGCCTGTCCCTGTCCCTGTCTCTGTCTCTGTCCCTGACTTTGAACTTGAATCTGGGAATAAATTAATATTTTTATGTGCACGATCCACGATGTTGTAGTACGCGATGTGTACTGCCTGCCCAAACATGGCTACAATGCCTGTCGATTGTTTCTCATTTTTGTTCGCTTTTTTCGTGTGTAATTTAAATTTATTTACAAGCGAACGCTAATGAAGTCATCGAAGCGAATCGTGGAATTGCGTAAGGTCTAGACTCTAGACAAAGCCCGTTCCGTGGACTGTGGTTTGCTCTGCTCTGGTGTGGCGTTGGTGTGGCGTTGGGGGGAGGGTGACTGAGGGAAGGCCATCAAACAGCATAGCAAACACGAACATAAAACTTTGCCACTTTACAGCTGAGTCATCTCATCCCCAAACCAAATAGAAAGATTCAAAATCGAATGCCATTTGCAGATACAGATACAAACTTTGTTATGCCTCGTCACCATGATGATGGCCAAAACTTTACATAATTCAAGCGATTCTGAGTTTCAAATTCGCAATCGCCGATCCATAATCTAAAGCTAAAACCTATGCTAAATCGTTGCGGCTGTCCGATTGAGTCCCATATGTAGATATAGTATGCATTGGGGTCACTAGAACATCACTTTTCGAACAGAATCTGATCTGAGTATGAGCAATGCGAATGGCTGCGGCCCTTGCCGCGGCTCCCCCAAGTTTTTTATCGGAATTGTGTTCACTGCGCTTTGGTGTTTCCTTTATCTGTCTGTATAGCTGTATAACTGATTTACAACTCTGTCGGTTGTTGGGGAAAACATTTCAATTGCAGTCGTTTATCTCAACAGGCAATCGAACGCAATTGATAGCCCACTCTCTCTTCTCTCTCTCTCTCTCTCTCTCTATCTCTTGGGGCTCTGATCGCTCTGTCCAGATCGGCGTTCGAAGAGAAGTGTGATTCATGGGTCTGATTAGAGTCGATTAAGTATTCTGTTCTTTGTCAGAGTCATTCCCCTGAATCATCCATCCACACACAGTTCTGCTGTGGCTCTGTGGTTTCTCTTTGTTGTTTAATCAATGGCCATACCAATTATGCAACTCATCGAGCAATTATATTATTAATTCAATGGCCAACTGCATTCGCATGCAGCTCAAGTAGACAATAACTCAATTAGGAGCAGCGGAGAATAAAATTTGAAAAAATGTGCAAGCTGCAAACTGCAATTGAAAAGTGCATCCAAATGAATTGCGATTGAATCGAACGTCTCGTCCCGTCCATTGTGGGCCATAATTGATTCCAAAATCGTTACCTGTCGCTGGCTCTGGGCTCTGGCTCTGCCTTTGGGCTCTGCCTTTGGGCTCTGGCTCTGCCTTTGGCTCTGCCTTTGGGCTCTGCCTTTGGGCTCTGCCTTTGGGCTCTGCCTTTGGGCTCTGCCTCTGCCTTGGGCTCTGCCTTTGGGCTCTGCCTCTGCCTTGGGCTCTGCCTTTGGGCTCTGCCTCTGCCTTGGGCTCTGCCTTTGGGCTCTGCCTCTGCCTTGGGCTCTGCCTTTGGGCTCTGCCTCTGCCTTGGGCTCTGCCTTTGGGCTCTGCCTTTGGGCTCTGTCTTTGGGCTCTGGCTCTGCCTTTGGGCTCTGCCTTTGGGCTCTGGCTCTGCCTTTGGGCTCTGCCTTGGTCTGCCTTTGGGCTCTGGCTCTGCCTTTGGGCTCTGCCTTTGGGCTCTGCCTTGGGCTCTGTCTTTGGGCTCTGGCTCTGCCTTTGGGCTCTGCCTTTGGGCTCTGGCTCTGCCTTTGGGCTCTGCCTTTGGGCTCTGCCTTTGGGCTCTGGCTCTGCCTTTGGGCTCTGCCTTTGGGCTCTGCCTTTGGGCTCTGGCTCTGCCTTTGGGCTCTGCCTTTGGGCTCTGCCTTTGGGCTCTGCCTTGGGCTCTGGCTCTGCCTTTGGGCTCTGCCTTTGGGCTCTGCCTTTGGGCTCTGGTGCTTTTGCTTTTCTTTTGCCTTTCTTTCTCTATAATTTCCCCCATTTTGGGGGTGAATAATATTTATCTGAATGTACGCTGTGAACATTCGCTTCTGGCATAATCAAAAGCCAAACAAAGTCTTTCCGCTTTGGCCCGAAGCCAGAAATGAATTTCTTAAAGCATTTATTGCACGACCGTGATGCGGCAAGGGGCGGTTGGGGGCGGGGCGGGTCACAGACCCAAAATAAACGCAATTCGGTCAATAATTAATGCGAAATATATAAACATATCAATTATTGTGCAGCAAAGGCGGAAGAGCGGAGAGTGCAGAATGTGGGAGAGGGTCAACAAATGAGGTTAACATCAAAGAGGAAATTGTTAAATAAAAAGTGAGTTATTTTAATGGGAAATGGACTCACTGCGAGAGTATTTCGGCATAAAGAATATTTGTACACGAATTGAGTGCTCGGCAAATGCCCAAAGGAAACATCATGTCGATTGATTGCGATTGATTCCGATTGATTACGATTGATTCCGCTGCAGTGCAAATAAAGGTTGTAAAAACTCCACATGTGGAAATTGATGCTTCGGTTGGCTTCTCTGTTTGTTATTCCAGGTATTATTTTCCCTTTTTTCATGCAGCATGCAACAGTATTTTCCCCAGCGAAGCAAGCGAGGAAGCCATTTGTATATGTAGTGAAAATATTGGCCTTCTGAACTGAAAATTATCTGAAAATACAGTCATTTATTTGCATCTCGCACAAGCACTTATCCACCCCCTGCCCCCTGCCCCCCTGCCCCCATAATCAGACTCAATTTGTGGCTGCTGTCAGTGTCAGGGGGCAGGGCAATCGGAAATGGAACCACTCCTGGCTGCTGGTCGGAGATTCACCCACCAGACATCCTCCCACCGATTGCGGCTCATCCTTGGACTTTGATTGCAAATTGTGAAGGAAATGTTTGCTTCGAGTGGAAATTTGTGTAAACTAATCAGCGATATTTCCATGACAAAAGTAAATCCAATGAAATTGTGGAAATTGATTTGCTGGCCATCGCGTGTGAACATCCCCATTGTCTGCCTAATTTCGATGCAAACAATAGAAAGATAGAAAGATACAGATACATTCTACATTCTACATGCATATTGTATTTAATGTGGTGTGTGTGTGTGTGTGACATATGTAGAAAAGTATGTAGAAAGTGGGGGGAAAGCCCAGGAAAATGTTTCAATAATCAGCAGTAAACAGTGCGTTTCAGTACTGTAGTGTAAGCACCACGCACAAGAAACAAATAGGGAACGTAAGACTTGCTCTTCTCCCTCTTTATCGCCTTCCCAGTCTGGCTTAGCAGTCCGTTACTCTTTCATTCATATTGCGGGGCAATGAATGGGCGTGGGCGTGGACGTGTGATGTGGTCAGGAGCTCCCGAACACCACACCTTATCTGTATGTGTGCGCGTGTGTGTGTGTGTCTGTTTGTTTACTGGAATGACACATTTCGACCACAAAACACACACACACATGGATACATGGATACATGGATACACACCCACACCCCTAGCCCCACCACAATACATGTGCACACATATGTATCTTAGTGACTTTTAACATTAATTGGTTGGCGCGGGGTTGGGGGGTTGCTACTGTCAATATTTAACATTTTCATGTGGCAAATTGTGCTGCTCTATCCACTTGCCACATGTGGACTGTGCCACTGTTTGTGGGTCCCCCACACCCCCTTTTCTTTCCAGAGAGTCTCTATTTATGCGCTTAATTGAATGCCATGTAATATAATTGAATCTATGGGTAAAATTAAGTGCTTTAATTAATTTGCTACCCGACTTTCGTATAATTCATACACCAGCGAAACGTTACGCATACGCCCCATTGATCGCTCACTGTTCCCAGTGTTCGCCGGGCGCTTTTCCGCACGTTTTCCCGCTCGTTTTCCATATGCATACAAGAGTTTTAATTGCACATTTTTCAATTAAAAACTATGCCAGTGGAGGCGTCAGTGCACTGCACTGCACTGCACTGCACTGCCCTGCGGCTCTCTCTCCCAATGTGGCTTAGCCCTGCGCCCTGACCAAAAGGGGTAGATTTTGTTTATACGATTGCAGGATTGTTTAATTGAATTTTCAGTAGCAAATAAGAGGCAGAGGAAGTGGCACAGAGAAAGAGAGAGGCAGAGGCAGTGCCACAGAGAAAGAGAGAGGCATAGGCAGTGCCACAGTGAAACAGAGAGAGAGAGAGAGAGAGAGAAAAGCAGTGAAAAAATGAACCCAAACACAAACAGCGAAAATCGCATCGAAACTTCAGAAGTGCAATTAATTTTTGCTGTGTGCTTTTACTTTTTTCACTGACTGTTTTTTGTTATTTGCTTTTAACTGTTGGGGCCCTCCCCCCCCCCCCCTCTCCATTTCAGCTTTTATTGTCAATTAATTTGGCCCCAGGCTATAAATCAGGCAAAAGCGGCGACAATTTAAGCGAATCCTCGTTGCTCTTTGCTTTATTTACTTTTTGTTGCATGCACTTTTTGTTGTTGCCACAAATGGGGTATACATTTCGGGCAGGGAGGGGACATACATTTATTTTCAATGGAGAAGTTTGGGGATTAATGGGTAAACTATTCAGAATTATAGCCAGAATGGAGACAAACACTTCCGCTAAGGTCTGCTGCAGTTCTCTCTATCTATCTCTCTATCTATCTCTCTATCTATCTCTCTGTCTATCTCTCTGTCTATCTCTCTCCATCTCTCTCTCTCTTTGGTGTGTTTAGTGTGCCTTTGTTGCATATTATTTGATGTCTTTGCCACAGCTGCAGCTGCCATCAAATGGAAATTCTCAATCGATTTAAGCAACAGAGAATGGAAAAGCGCGCTGCTAAAGTGTAGCCATGCCACGCCGTGCCACGTGTGCCGTGTGGCAACTTTTCCCGTGTCGTTTTGTTGCTTCTGTTCCAGGAATTTGCTTGGTTGCTCTTCCGCTTCTATCTATCATTTCGCTCTGTTGTTTCATCTGCCTGCCTCCCTGCCTGCCTCCCTCCCTGCCTCCCTGCCTGTCTATTGCATTGCATATGCCGTTGTCTGCCGCCGCTGCTGCTGCTGCACTTCCGCCTGGTGCTCCCAGTCCTGCTGTGCTGCGCTTTTCCTCCGCTTTTCCTTTGCTATTTTATGACATTTTCGAACAGGAAATGTTAAGCACGGAAATCAAGTGCGACAGTGACAATGACAGTGACAGTGGCAGCACTTTGTTGCACATTGTTTCGTATCTGATTATGAGCTCTCTTCCAGTGTGGCTTGGCAGTTGAGCAAGAGAGAGAGAGAGAGCAGTATTTTAAAGTACAATATTTTACACTCGAAAAACCCGAAACAAAAATGAGGAAAAGGAAATGAACTTCCAAGTCAGCCTTGTGCTGCCTCTCTCCTCTCTCTTTTCCAGTGTGGCTTGTCACTTGTCAGCAAGTTCCTTAATCAGGCAGCCAGTCGCAGGACTTGGCCAAGAGCTTCTGCTATTGGCACATTAATGGATGGATGCAAGAGAAATCAGAGACCAGAAACCAGAAACGAGAAACCAGAGACCAGAAAGGATGTGGCAAGGAGGAGGCAGGAGGCAGCTCTGCTCTGTGCGACAGCTGCTGCTGCAAGTCGAAGCATTTGTGGCAGATGCGGCTTTTGTGTTGTTTGCGGCTCTTTGCCACGCATGGGAGCGACAGCTGCCACTGGCATTGCCACTGGCATTGCCACTGCCACTGCAGTGGAATGGCTTCCTGATTCAGATTGGAGATTTTGTAGAAGCCCCAGCCCCTACCCCCTTCGGGGAAGAGCCTTTAATTTCTATAACTTAATTCTTAAAGAGTCCTGCAGGGGCTTTCAGTGCGCTGGCAAGTGGTTTCCTCCCTTTCTGTGGCTGCCGTCTAGACTGTCAAGTGCCTCTTGCCCCTCATGGAGGGACGGGGGTGTGGCAATACACGGTTACGTGTATCTCTTGAAAAGCGGCTTCATGTCCCTGGGAGGCAGGCATCTCATTTTCGAGCCAGAGAGGGGAGACTTTCCAGTCACCTTTCCAGCCGCCATTGCCGTGCCACACATGTGTCACGTAGTTGATTGAGATTCCATTTCGATTGCCAAGGGATGGCCCACGGAGCAGTCGGGCTACTCGTGTTATTATTCCAAGTATCACAAAGGTTTCCGCCTCGAACTCCTCCTACTTCCTCCTCCTATCAATGATTGTCTATTATTGTGGAAGAAAGCTTTGATTATTACACTGGCAATGCAAATGCCGATCCGATCGTCAGGCTATCGTCAGGCACTTTGGCTGCGTGTTGGCTGCCATTCAAAATTCAATCGAATTGTGGCTCTAACGGCGATCGGAACTGCCAGGCGACGATATTTGTTGTCAGTGTGATTGGAAGAGTGAGGCTGAAGGCTGGAGGCTGAATGCTGGCTGCTGGAGGTCCTTTCAGTGTTTGTGGATTCTATTTGGATTACTACAACAAAAATGGAAATCTGTGAGTCTAAAGATTTGTGAGAGTATAAAAACTGTCCTCTTGTTCACGTCCTTTTATTTCTCCTGTACCGCTCACCTCCCAAGCCACGCAAAAAGTGCTCGAGCGTCGGTCTACACATTTATAATGTGGCCGTACTTACATCTAGTATTCTTATGGTATATATTATTATAGTTGTTATGGTATATTATGGTATCTTATGTACAAGTGTTGTCCTACCATCCTATACCATTACATCTAGTATTCTTATGGTATATATTATTATAGTTGTTGTAGTATATTATGGTATCTTATGTACAAGTGTTATCCTACCACACTTTGCATATTAAAGGTTGTATTCACAAATTGGAATCACATTTATTGGTCGATCCATGAGCCCAAGACATGGCTATGCTGCAAAGCTTCGACTTTATCGGGGGAATTTGTTGATTAATTTGCCACGAGGCATCTGTGAGCCAGGCGGCAGGGCCTAAGCCGCTTATGCGGTGTGGCTGTCTTAATCCTTTGGCTGTCACATGGCAGATATTGTCTCTCTCTCTGTCTCTCTCTCTGTCCCTGTCTATCTTCTGGCTTACAGACTTACGCAGAGTAAACCATTTAGTCGTGATAATTAGACAGCAGCAGCAGCAGCAGCCACGTATATCACGTATACGCCGTGCTGGCCAGTGGATAAATCTCGCCCTTAAGTTGTTTGCTGTTGCATGCCCAAAGACGTCAGCAATTGCGTGATATTTGCGATTTACAATCTTCCATTTCCCATTTCCTCTTCCCTCTCTTCCCTCTCTTCCGTCTCTCTCTTTTTTTCTCGTTTTGCTGTGATTACACAATTGTTCGCTGTCGTCATCAGGAAAACTATCATCTATAATCGTTGAAGCTTGATAAATGACGCACTCTCTCTCTCTCTCTCTCTCTATCACAGTGTGGCTTAGCTGTTGTCCCTGACATGTGTGCTTCATCAGAGAAGGGGGAGGGGGGATACACTTGTGTTCCATAAATAAAACATAGCACACTTCTCAGGGCAGCCCTCTGGCTTGCTCCTGTGTCTGTCCTCTGTCCTCTGTCTCCTCTCGGCGGTCCACTTGGCCACGCTTAACCCCGAGCCGAGAGCCGAGTGGGGCGAGTGTGTGCCTTGGGGCATGCCGCAGGGTGGCACATGTCTAATTAGCCGCTACAAACGGGCAGTTGGACTACTTTGATATGGAATGGAAATCTAAATAGAGATTTCAGCTTTAATTAAGTCTCAGATCGGGCTGTGGGTCTTGGCTCGATTTTATTTCACATTAATTTCATTCGCTTTTCCCGCTCCGCTTTTCCATGCCCCCTCCCCCTTTAATGTTGCATTATTCAAATGAAAATCAGTTTTCGAACTATTTAATTCGTGTTTACGTATGAATAATTAATCATATTTCCATTTTCCATTTTCCATTTTGTATTTTCAGCTTCATTGCAGAACTTTGGCATTTGAGTGAATTTCCTGGCAGATTGAATTATGGTAAGTTCTGTTTTGTTTCACTTCAATTCTAATCTCTTCTAATTATCCACTCTGTTGGCCAATTTAGAGCATTTTAAGTCAGGGATTTTGCCACTTCAATGGCTGTCGATTGAATGATTTGCCAGTTTCCATTGTTTCCAAGAGCCTGGCCTGTGTGTGTGTGTGTGGTTGTGTGTGTGTGTGTGTGTGTGTGTAAGCCTGAGAGCTCTATCAATCTTCGTTTTGCAATTGCCGGCCTTTTGAGCTTCCTCTTAACGTGGCTTAAATGCCGTTTAATGTGAATGCATGAACGAGAGACAAATTTCGGCATTTCACATTGCCCGTCGAAAGCGATTAATTCTGGGTCCCCCCAGAGCCGACTTTCTTTTGCTTTCTTTTTGGGCGGGGACTCAGTGTCAGCCAGGCGGCAAATGTGTCTTGTAGTTGTCCGCCCTCTAGCCCCCTGTTGCCACCAAGGACCCGGCCTGTGTGTGTGTGTGCAAGCAATTTATCTTTCACATTTTCCACTGCTGCGGTTTGTGGCTCCTTTTTCTCCTCCGCCCCATGTCCCCCCATGTCCTCCTCCTTTGCGCTCGGCAATTATGCGTAATGCGCATTTTTTTCGTTGCATACTTCGGTGCGTTGAAGGAGGAGCAGGAGGAGGAGGAGCAAAGGCTGCTGCTGCTTCCAGGCAATGGCATGCCAAAAATTAATATTGCCACATACCACGGATGTCTCTCTGTCTCTGTCTCTGTGCCGCGGCAGCATAAGCCACGAGCAATTCGCTGCCTTCGTAATTAAGTTGAACTTAATGGAAAAATGCCTTTACCTTCAGTGCCCCCCTGAACAATGAACAGTGCGACCACAGACTCCTCTCATCATCTGCGAATTGCAACCAGAGAGAGACAGAGAGAGGTAGAGAAAGAGAGACAGAGAGAGAGAGATAAAACAGAAACCTTTAATCTTTAAGGGGAATATTCATTACTTTAAAGAGTCGTTAGGTAGAAAATTGATGGATATTAGAGCCATACACAGGACTCGGCCTGATACTACACTGTAGACTAATCGACACTACACTCTAGCATGGATCATCTCCCTGGTTCTGGATCTGGGATATATGTATACGGCTTCTTTCTGGATCCAGAAACTTTGGTTTTCATAATGGTCTCCTGGCATTTAATGCCTATAATGATATCTGGCATAATAGTACCTTAGGAGTGACTAACCCAAAGGCTTCTATATAATGAGAGCAATCTGTAAAGTATTATGAGGTATTAGAACACCTTTGGGTCCACCTTTGGTGGGCTGGAACACCATTCATCTTGGGGGCGTTTCCCAATAGATTTCCACTTAAACTTCCTGTTAATCTCAAACATTTGGTCTCAATCATTGAGTGGACTGATTGAGAATCCCCATTGCTACAAGTGGAGGAGGAGGAGGCGACACTGAAACGTGTAATATTTTCAAGACTCTAGGCAACAGCCGAATTATTTCCATGTGTTTCCTTGTGGACGCTTTATCTAATTTTCACAAAATTCAAAATGGCGCCATTCCATTTACGAATTTGCATGAAATTCTATTGTCTCCACGGAATCCACGGATCGATGTGGATGGAATGGAGCGTGGCGTGGCGCAACTGTGGGGTGTGTGGGGTTGTGCGCGGCATTCCGCTGGTCCCAAAAGGCTGGACATGGAATATTTCCATTGCATAGATACCGCATTTTCCCGGTTAATTTCCCTTGAAATTGCACCTTTGTTGAACTTTCGAACATTTAAATGGATTAGTGGGGGGCCAAAGGCCCCGCCTGGGCCATGATTGATTGGAGAACTCAATCAAATTTTGTGCATGGCTGCTGGCGGCTGGCTGCTGGTTGGGATCGGATAACATAGAAAGCCACTTAACACGGTCATGCTTCAGTGGCGGCTCATAATCGGAGCACAGGACAGGTCCGACCTTTCACATTTCACCCGACAGCTGACACACATTCTAATGGAATGATAGATGGTGGCAAACCAAGGGAGAATCTCCCTTGAGGCATTGAACATTGAACAAATTGAAAACCCAAAGACACCGCACAAATGCTGCTCCCTTCGGGCCATAAATTGCCAATAAATCTGATAAAACGCAGATGCAGATGCAAATGCAAATGCGGATGCGGTTGCAAGCCCCAAATGTTCGATGGTGGCAGGATGGGGGATGGATTGGGGTTGGGATTGGGGTTGGGGGTGGAGCAATCTGCTTTTCAGTTTCGGTAGATAAATAAATTGTTTCAAATAGCAAAACATTTCAGATGTTGTTCCAATTAGCGATTGATTGCTCTTTGCAACTCTGTTGCAACTAACAACAGTTATTGTTGTTGCTTCTATTGTCATCTGTGCATATTCTTGTCAGGATTTATGGAATGCCTAATCGGATTACTCTGCTATTGTCACTGTTTATTAAACGAGGGGTTGATGATTTACATATTTGAATGGAAAATACAAACAATAGGGATTCTGTCGTGTTTTCTATACTTCAAGGATACTAGATGTAGGATGTTAATTGGGTACTGAAGTACCTCCATTAAATGCCAAAAGAAACGACAATCGAAGGATTGTTGAATTCATACTAACTCTACGGCACCACGGAACGGGTGCATCGGTACTGCGAGTGGCCAACTGATTGCCTGCAAGGCCTGCAAAATGTCTTTCGAAACCCCCAAGAATAGGCATCTAAATCTCTCTATCTACCTGAACAGATTCTGTGTACATCCTGTATTTATTTGTGGCATCTTTTTCTCTCGCTCGCAGGCCTTGATCAAGATGTTGCTGCCGTTGCCGGGCACGGCTAAGGACCTGTGCAGAACCACCGTCAATTCGTCGCTCTCTAGCCACCAAGTTACCAAGTGCAGTTCCTCTCTGAGCCAGGATGAGGCCACCAATGCCGCCAATGTCTGCCACGAGCGGATTGCAGACGAATGAAGTGCAGTACCAAGTGCAGGCGCCTCATCACCAGGTCCACGCCCATGCCACACCGCAGCAGCAGCAGAAGACACCGCAGCAACAACAACAGCAGAGAATACACCAGAACTCGACAGAACTTGATCCCGACAAGAGTCTGCCACAGCAGAGGCACGCCCAGACACCCAACACAAAGCTGCTGCCGCCCTTGGAGCTGTTGGTAGAGAACAAGATCAGCTACAGCGGCTCGTCCGTCACATATCACAGGTCGCCAGATCTCAGAGCATCCTCTCAATCCCAATCCCATTCCCATTCCCGAGCAGCCAACAAACGGAATTCCCTCAGCAGTCCTTCGTCCAGCGAGGACTGTGTGAGTGCTGCGAGGGCGAGCATATTTGATGACGCCGCCGAGAGCTTTGTGATCAACTTTCCGGCAGAGTCAGCCACGTCGCAGCACCAGCTGTTGCCTCTGTCCGAAACGGTGCCCCTGCTGACCCACATCGAGGCCACCGTGGTGGACAAGCAGCGCTCGATTCGGCTCAGCAAGAACAGCGCCTCGCTCATCTTCACCAAGAAGGAGCTGGGTCTGGGCCAGGGCCACAACCACTCCAGACGACAGCACCACAGCAGCCTCTACGGCGCTGGCGGCGAGCGGACGACACGCAAAACGACAAAGCATTTGCCGCCCACACGTGGACAGCAGCAGCGACGCAGCCTGCCGCTTAGCTACAGCCATACGAACGCCAGCAATCTGGTGACCACCGCCGGCACAAACGGGGCAGCAGGAGGAGGAGCTGCAGCAGCAGCAGGAGCAGGCACAGGAACAGGTGGAAAGCTTGTGCCGAACAAGCATCAGCATCACGGCCTCGGCCTCACCTCACCCACGGCTACCTCCGGTGTGGGTGCTGCTGCAGGCGCTGGTGGCGCCGTACCGCCCTCGGCCCACACGGCCCGCAAGCAGCTGTCCTACTCCTGGTACGCGCCCGTGTACAGTGCCCTCGAGGAGGAGCTCGAACAGGACTCGAGGGTGAGTTGGCTGCTGCCAAGCTTCGCTGTGAAAGATTCCTAATCTGTTGTTTTTCAGGACTCGTCGCCAATCCACAATCTGGCAAACACAAAGCAGCACCAACGCTCCGCCAGCCAAAAGGCCCCATCCGCTTCTGTCTCCCTGCATGCCACGTCCCTTCTCGAGCACGCCCACGAGGCCGAGACGGTTGCGCTGCTGGAGACGCAGACGCGCAACAAGATCATCATTGCCTCGGCGAATGGCGATGCTGGCGGAGCAAGCAGCCTCAGCGGAGGCGGCGGGGGCGGAGGCGGCGGATCTGGAGGAGGACTGGCCGGTGCTGGAACTGGAGTTGGAGGAGCTGGCCATGACTTGGAGAGCTCGCTGGGACTGTCTGGGGGCGGACAGCTGCCGCGACGGCGTCGCTTCGAGAACTTTCTCAAGTCTCTGGTGGGACTCAAGGCCAGCAGCAGTCGGGAGCGGGAGAGGGAGCGAGAGCGGGAAAAGGATCGGGAGACTGGCCTGCAGCGCCCAGCCTCGCCGGAGATACGCATCACACGCACACCCTCGGAGCAGGACGTGGTCCTCCGGGATCCAGCCGGCCCGCAGCAGCTAGCCAACGGGCATGCGGCCAGGGGCAGCCTCAGCATCAGCGGATCGAGCAGCTCCCTGAACGTTGTCCAGCACAAGCTGTGGCACATCATGCGGCGCGAGGGCAGTGCCAGCAGCCTCCACCAAGAGAAGTCCCAGTCCATTGTCCAGTACACGGGACTGCGCAAATGCGAGACGGTACTGGCCCTCACCCGGCAAGGTCAGAGCCACGTCACAGTCACAGTCAGGGTCTGAGCCTGTCACAGAGCCGGAGCCAGGGCCACTCGATAGCCGGCCATGGCAGTGGGATCTTCAGCACCGCCGGCGTCGAGCAGATTCGGCCCCTCAATCGGCTGCGGAACAGCGTGAACAGCATCAACGGCCATGGCGGGGGCGGGGGCGCGGGCACATGCTCGCGCTGCTCCAGCCTGCTGTCCCTGGCGGCGTCCGGATCGCGCTACTCCCTGGCCAACGGATTCGTGGTTCGCCCAGACTCGGCAGCCGGCACGGAGGAGGAGCAGCCGCACATCAACGTGAATGCCCAGATCCGACTCAGCGGCGGAGCAATGTCGGCACCCTCCAGCAGCCCCAGTCCCCCGTCCAATGTGACCACGGCCACGCTCCATTCCAGCTCCAACAACAACCTGTTCCATGCCAAGGACGAGCAGCAGCAGCAGCAGAAGCCAGAGGTCGCGGCGGAGGAGGAGGAGCAGCAGCAGCTCGGTCCCTTTGGCACCAACCATGCCTATCCGTTGACCGTCAGCTCCCTGCTGTCGATGGCCAATGCCAATCACGCGGCCCAGGCCTGTTGCGTGCGGGACGGCATCACCCTGCAGCGACGCGAGATGCTCGCCTCCGTGGATGTCACCCCCTCGGCCACGCCCACCAGCAATTTCCAGACATTCACCTGCAAGCTGTGTCTGATCGACGTGGAGGACGCGGGCGAGGCCATGTCCCTGCTGCAGTGCGACTGTCAGTTCTGTATAGAGGTGAGTAGGCGGCGGCGGGTGTCCCCCTCCACGCCCCCGGCATGAAAATCCTATAAATATTTATACATGGATTTCCATGAGAGATCCTTAGATTCGACATTCGATAAGATGCGGATTTTATGTTCTCGCAGCGAACATAATCGTAAAAAATGGAAATGGGGGAAAAGTCCTCTAAGCCCCAGCAAGGAGGACATTTTCCTTTCCGTGCACACAGATACAACGCCACAATGCCACAGCGACACACTGCCACAGGTGCATACATGTTGGGGCAAGTCACTGGAGCTGGGTGGTGGGTGGTGACTCCGCTCCATCTGCCCGGGCACGAAAGAAATTGAAAAATGACGCCAAGGCAGACGCAATATCGCATCTGCTGGGAGCTGGCAGCTCTTAGCCCAATGAGTGGGCGGAGCAGGGAACAGGGAGGTGGGGCTTGGGGGTTGGGTGTTGGAAAAATGTTTGTGTGTTTCTGATATTTGATAACTTTCGGAATTGGTGGAAATTCTGCTTAAATTGTGGCCAGAAATGCCTGCCGCTGTCGGCTCCGACGTTTATTCGATTTAGTAATCACATTTCAGGCTAGGAGGTGCTGCTCTTACGATATTTTCGAGCGCTTTCCAAGAGGATTGATAAAGTAATTGCCTGAATGATGGGTTATACACCAGTTTAAGCGGTGGACATATCGCTTAAGTTTACTGCCACTTGCCCCACAGCATGAGCTTGAGGCCCAAGCGCATATATCACCTATGTAACGAGGATTAACCATTAGATCTATAGATTAACTACAACTATAAATAAATATTATCTACAACTCTCACATCTCTCTCTCTCTCTCTCTCTCTTATGATCCTCTCTGAGCGAGTTGAGCGCGTCTCTCTATCTCTCTCTCGCTGTCTCTCTCGCTGTCTCTCTCGCTGTCTCTCTCGCTGTCTCTCTCGCTGTCTCTCTCGCTGTCTCTCTCGCTGTCTCTCTCGGTGTCTCTCTCGCTGTCTCTCTCGCTGTCTCTCTCGGTGTCTCTCTCGCTGTCTCTCTCGGTGTCTCTCTCGCTGTCTCTCTCGCTGTTTTCTCGGTGTCTCTCTCGCTGTCTCTCTCGCTGTCTCTCTCGCTGTCTCTCTCTGCAGACGAGTGCAGAAATAGAATAGGCAAATGGCAGGAGTAACGGACAGACAAGTAAAGGAGAGCCATCAGAGAGGAGAGCTTCATCCACTGCGGAAAACCTCGTAGTCAGTTCAAGATACACTGCGAACAATCTACAGATTATAAGTACTTAACGTTCTAGTACCTGGCCGATATGTTGCATGTTCTATAAGTATGTTCTCGTAGAGTCACGAATGTGTACATAAGTATACCTGCATTGGATCCAAACTTAACATTCAATCGAAATTCACTAAATTCTATAAGGCCAGACTATTAGCCTGAGGGGTGCACTTTCAATTACGTTCTGTGGACCATGTAATCGTATCCCCAATTATTTCTAGCTAGCAAAAAACCAAACAAAAAACATGCGGGAACAATGCCGTGCTTAGCGGAACATTAAAGGGCTCTTACGAATTTTTATTCGTGACTTAATTCAATAGAAAAACTGCACTCGCAGCGTAAACATTCCTAATGGATTCCCGCCATTCTGCCATTTCCAAGTAAATATCCTTCATTGCAGGTCAAAACGTACGGAAAAAACTTGGCATTAGCATCAGCATCAGCATCATTTATTCCATCAATTTGCATAGCAATTTGCCCGGAGAGAGAGAGAGAGAAATTTAATATAAAACATGAAAGGAAGAAGCCAAGAAGGGACGGCACCCCTTCAGAGGGTTGCTTGCAGCAAGGTGACTCATCCCAGATGCTGTTGCTGCAGCTCCTGTTTTGCTGTTGCTGCAGCTCCTGTTTTGCTGTTGCAAAATATTAAAGTAATTTGAAACGAGCGCTCCGCTTCGCTTCAAGTCCTGACGGCGGCCCTGCTGCTGCTGCTCTCAGAGTCCCTCTGCTCCACTCTGCTTTGCCATAAACAAATTGAAGCTGCAGCAGTATTGGAGCCGCTATGAAGGGATGCTGTTGCATGCTGCACAAAGTGCATGCAGCATTTTAAATAATTAAGTAAACTATTGGGCCATGGGTCCTCTGTTGTTGCTGCCCTTGGAATCTAATTTCATGTGTCTAATGCGGAGCGCACACCAGTCTCTCTTTAGTATAAATAAATTAACAAAAATTCACACGTAAAATCAGCAGCAAAGGGAAGGGAGGGATGCTGCCAGCTGCCAGCTTGGCTGTCACCAAATAAGTGAGTTTCCTTCTGGCAGCTCAACTTGTGCGAGTACAGGTGATATTTATTACACGCACACATTCCGAGGGACACACACACACACAGAGAGCAAGGGTGGCGACTAAATGGTACCCACTATGCGGGAAGAGAAGAGAGTGGTGTGGTCTGCACGAATTCCATGTACGCTGACGGATGGAGAGACATATACTTGCCTGAAACGTGTCCGGATCGCTGGCCGTACGTGAGCTATTGGCCATGCCCTGCCCCTCACGTCTCTTGGGCGTGTCCTATGGCTACAGACGGATGCGGGAATGTCCTGGCTGGCTGCTGTTGCCCGTTTGTCAACCTTAGACCAAACTGTGGCCAGGTCATGGCTCCTCCAGTTTGCTGGCGTTTGTTTTTCCTTTTTTTGTGTGTGTGTGGTTGAGGCATGCCACAAATTATTGACAAACATTGCCCCTCCATACATTCGGAGCATTCGTCTAATTGAAAACCAAACGAAGCAACGCAACGAAATTTCAATGTAAACAACATTCCATTTCTGTGCCTCTCTCTGTCGCTCTCGCTGTGGCTGCCTCCAGCTTGATGCCTGCCCCGCTCCAAATAACATTTATGATTCACTGAGTTGACAAATTTCCCGTGGAAAAGCTGAGGAAAAGCTGGGGTTTGGGGAGGAACAGCATCAACACAGAATGGCCAGAACAGCAGAATGCCAGGAAAAAGATGATATTCTTGCGTGGCATGCCACGGCGTATGTCACTCTTGTGCAGCATCATCATAATTCACATTTAGTTGAGGGCTTGGGGCATGTTCCCATGTACACCCAACGCAAATGGTTGCTAGATAATCTATCTATTGGGGTGTCCCTAGGAGCTCCCCGCCGGTTGGTTACTGGGTCAGGCAGTGGGCATTTACAGCGTGGTTACACCTTTGGATGTGGATGATCAATGATTGTAGCCTTATATTGGAAAGAAACAGCAGACATGTCGTGTGCATGACGCGCAACATGTATGCTTGACAGGAAAGCCACAAGTGAAGGCAGCCAAGGCAGAGATTAACATTTGCACATGTCGTGTGCATGACTCGCGTCTCGCTGGACGCTGGTTTCAATAAAATATAAAGCAGAATATTTCCACAGATTTCCCAAGCGCTTCCTTGACATTCTCTCTTGAGTAGGAGTTTCAGCTTCTGAGCTTTTGTTGGGGCACTCCTCCACATCCTGTTCAAACATTTTGCAACTGGCTTCGCTGGTAGCACACACACACACACACACAAACACTACACACTACACACTACAATCTTCACGTGCCACTCATAGTCCTCATCTCATAGTTGCTCCTCTGCTCGTCGTCATTTGCATGGCATGGCAGCACCCCCTCCACCATGGCTGCTCCTTCTGCTCCTCGTGAGCATGAAAAATGGCGACGCTTATTAAACATGCCCCAATGGACAGGCAACGCTGCATCCCAGTTCCATTACCATCGAGGGCCAGAGGAGGAGAAGGACAAGGAGGAGGAGCAAATTTATGCACCAACGATGAGGTTTAAACTCTGCCATTTGATGTGCTCGAGGGGCGAGCGGGCGACTCGTCTCCCCCGAGAAGGTGGAGTGAGCTTTTTTGTTTAATGCCACTAACCCACTAACGCTCATTAGTTTGAGTTAGTGTGAGAGAGAGAGTAATACATTTAGAATAATAGGAGAGACCCTCAGACAGAGAAAGAGACATGGCTATGGGTATGGGTATTGCATCCCCTTAGTGGGTCAGGTTAGGTCAGACAAAAGAGAATCATCGTCGTCGTCGTCTGGCCTTAATTTCATGTCCTCTTCAGCACCTTTGGAGCCTCCACTGGTCGGAGTTTGGTCCATCCGTCCAGGGGCTAAAGCCAGCCCAGACGCCGCAGAGAAGGCAACTTATTGAAAAGCATGCAGCATGCACCTACACTCACACCTACATATGGCATGTGCCGCTTCTTTTGTGCTGGAAATACTGAAAAGGCTTCTCCCTGGGGTCTGCGGGTTGCTTTTTGTTTTTGTTTTTGTTTTTTTGGAGACGCTCTTCTATTTGTTTGGCTTACATTTCGACTCTTTGGCTGCCTCTGGGGGCCACACACACCCACAAATTTTTGCAATTTGTTTGTTGCCCCTTTCATTACTCGCCGATGTGGCAGGATTTCCCTTTCTCTTTCTCTTTTGGTTAACCCGTTGCCGTTAATTGAGATGCTGCAGCAGCGTCTACTCGCGTCTCGTCTCGTCTCTCCTCTCCTACGGTTGCCTGTCCCAAGCTGAAAAATAAATTAACACGAAAAAGCGCGCACATGGAGCATGGAAGATGAGAGGCAGCCATGCACCTGCGGACAGTACCTGTAAACGGCACACACACACACACGACAGCATCATGCTCCCAATTGTATGACTGAATGGCATTTACACATGCGAGGAGATGGAAGAGACAGAGAGGAGCGGAGCGGAGCAGAGCGGAGTGGTTCTGTGCGAAATGAGAGATTCAAAAGGAAAAGCCAAGCGAAACCACTCGCGAGAGCAATTAAAAAGCTCCACAACAAATTGCTGTCAAGTACTCAAAATTCAAAAGAGGGAGAGCGCAAGAGAGGGAGACAGAAGGAGACGCATAGAGTGAAAGGGAGACGGCAAGGAAGGGAGACAGTCCACTCAATTTACACTGCAGATGCACTGGATGCATCAACACATTTGAAAAATATTAAATTAGGGAAAACCTACGAGTCCTTAAGGGGCAAATGGGATAGAAATGCAGACCCTGAGACTCGTAGAAATCACTCCAAACAAATGTCAATGGATGCTTCAAAATATTGAAACTAATCTTCTGATAAGTTCCAAACTCACCTGCAAAGTCGATGCCCATTAGAGTTCAATTAAAGACTTTTGTGCAAGAGCTTCGATTGATTGATTCTCCATGAAGTCACCATGCATATAGTGCATCTAGAACAGTAGACGTAGTGTTCAATTTAGAAATGCAAATGGCCCCATTCAGGGGATAAGTGGATAAGAAAACGCCACTTTATTTGATTATGTCACTTGACTGAAGCCCATAAAGTGTCGAATATAACATTCCAGCCATTCCAGAGGCGAGTGGGTGGTAATCCAATTTGAAATCATTTCCATTTACTGTCTTAGTTTTCTATTTGACTCGAGGCGGAGACTTATGGGAAGCAGCTGCTGGAATGATTTCATTTGGATTTACATTTACTTGCAACAGACCCAAGAAATTGGCGCCCCATTGTGCGGTGTCCCTGTAGATCCTATCCTGTAGGTATATGGTATCTACCCTCCACACGCCAAAAGGCAGGGGAAATTTATGACTGCAGGAGAGAGGGGGTGGGAGGGTGAGTGGGTGAGTGGCTTGTGGAGTCCCTCCCGACTGGTAATTGCAGTCAACATTTTAGCATTTTCCAGCAGAACGAGAAAACAAAAAAAAAGCCAGAGAGCACGTGACTGGCATAGACCGAACCGAAAAAAAAGTGCTTGTAAAATGTAAATGTTTATGGCTGAAGAGGCGCGCGAAAAACAGCACCCGAAACGGCCCTGCTGGTGGCAGGGAAGGGGCAGGGACCTTTGGCCTTTTTGGTTATGAACTTGTTGACGTCGCAGATCCAGCTCCCTGGGATGCAGAGCCAGCCGGATGCCAGAAAGGGGTGCTAGCGAAAGCAATTTCCGCTGGGGTTAGGGCAGCGTCATTTCCTGTTTAGCTTCAGCTTCAGCTTCTAGCGGCTGGCAGGTCATCTTTTCTCAGAAAATTGGCACCACGAATAACAGCACTCTAACTATCCAACAATAGATGTCTGATTCATCGGGGATAGGTGACGTCCATTCTTTATGATCCGCGTCGCAGCACCAAGGTTAACGTGTGGAAAATTGCCCAAATCCTTTGTAGATTCTAACCTCAACTTTTGGCCTGTTTTTTTGTTGTTTCTCTGCTGCTCATTTGGTATGCAAATGTTTATTTTTTTCTGGTTTTCCGGTTGTCTATTGAAAGAAAATTGAAATTTCGGTCGCGTAGCAAATTTCCTGGCAAATATTTGTTCCTTCTTCTGTCTGTGGAACGATTAATGCAGCAAATTGGCAGTGAAACTGCGGAGGCATCATCATCTGCTGGGGGCCCAAAGCCCCCCAAGCCTAATGCCCTTTGTCTCTCTCTCTCTATCCCTCTATTTGTGTGTCTATGTCTGGAGTGCTCAAAAGCGGAAGCCCATGAATGGCATTGGAAGCGGACATCTGCATTGGTCAGCTGAAGGGATGGTACTCGTCTGTTTTGGTCTCTTTGGTCAATTGCCAGAGCCGAAAGTGCCTGCAGAGAGGAGGGCCCAAATGTTTTGGCCACATAATGAGCGGCGTGTGGTCAATGGCAAAGGAAGCAGCTGCAGCAGTCGAGTCGAGTCGATTTCTTGGGCAATGAAAACTCTTGCCGAATGCTTTTCCTGAATTCCGAATCCTCATAATTCCAGAATAGATATTAATTTCTCTAAGAGTTTCAATTCAAAACTAGTGTCGCGACGACTCAGTGCAAGAGTTAGATCATTTCGAGGCGCTATTAGTTAATCAGTTGAATACTGGGTGCCAGACAAACCTATTAGGTCCTGTTACCAGCAGGCTCCGGTTTTCACTTATTTCTTGCGTTTTCCACCAAAACGTTTCGTTTTTGTTTACTATTGCTGCAGTTTTCGCTAACCATTGACTTGCACTGACTTTAAAAGCACAATTTGAGGTTGGCCTAGCCCTGGTAATGGTTCCAACTGCACTTTGATGTGTCTTGTTGATATGCTGATTGGCACATTGGAAGGTGCTTGCCGCCAGTCCAATTTCGGGGGACGTGCAACAGCAGCAGTGGCAGGTGTTCTGATGATGCACTGCAGTGTAGTATTCCTGCAGGGGCCACAGGCTCTGATGTGGTAATCCCGTCCTTTGTTGCTGACCTCGGTCAACGGGGGTGTGGGAGTGAGGGAGGCTCTGCTGTCATGGCTTGTGCCTGGGGCAATGATGGGTGTTGTGGCGAGTGCGGTGCGGTGTGGTGTGATTTCGATTGTAGTTCGAACCCATTGGCATTTCAATTCTGATCGGCTTTGAGCTGTTGCTGTGGCTTCTCGAAATGCAACTCCCCGCGGGTGGGGATTAAAAAGCCACTCCACGAATCCTCCACAGAAAATGTCGGCTACATTAAAGAGTATCAGGTAAAGCCGTATAATCGAAAGCAGCTGCCGCCAAGAGCACTAGCTACTTGCCACAAAGTTTGTGGGCGAATGCACCACAGACCGACCGACAGACAGACAGCTTCCATATTTCTGCTCTGCCCTGCTATGCTCTGTTCTGTTCTGCTCTCATTTTTGATGACATGCAGCACAGAAGCGAAACAAGTTGCAAACAAGCAAAACTTTGCCCCAAAGAACGACGAAGGGGAGGGCGGGTGGAATGGATCGCAGCAAAAGTTGTTCGTTGCCGCATAGAAACCGCTAGTTGGTATTTGCTTTACAGCTTCCTTTCCATTCCATTCCATTCCGTTCCTTTCTTTCGTTTCGTTTCGTTGTATTCTCGTGTATTCGTTTATTTTTATGCTCTCACTCTTTTGGTATTTTATAGTGGGACAAGCATAAAACTTTTCCATACGAAAGTTTCGAAATTCGGCAAAGGCAAAGCCAACTGCAAAGGCAGTGAGATGTGCCAATGCATAAAGACCCCCCCCCCAGACAGGGAGAGGGGAGAGGGAAAGAATGTAACTGGATCTAGTTAGACGTCTGTTTATATCATTTACAGACCTCGCATATTTGACTTGCTCTCGCGCTCTCTCTCTCTGCGTTGCTGCAACTTCCCGGCCCAAAATGGAAAAAGTTTCATTTGCTTTTGATGTGTGTTTCCTTTTCTCTTTTCTTTTCAGTATTTTTATTTGTATTTTTAATTGACTGAGTTTCCCTGTGGAATCCAGTGTAAAACTTTGACATAGGAAAAGGTGACACGCGACGTGTGGCACGGCACGCACCTTCGCTGTCAAATTGAATTTTGATTCAATTTCGGATGGCGTCGAGGGCTCCTGACAATGTTACCAAATTGCATTCGCACATTTCACACGTGGCTGCAGCTGGGGCCAGCAATGGCGATGCCATTGGGGATGCCGCTGCCACATGCTTCTCTCATTTCGCGAGATGTCGAATAAACGCACGCGCCAGTGAATTCGATTTATGCCATACCATATGTACATATGTACATACATACATACTATCTGTATGTTTGCTGTTAGAGGGCTATAGAAATCATAGAAATTGGTTTCTCGCAAACGGAGATGAGTAAATGGCTAGCGAATTTATCGCGTGCCCCACCCTGTTGGAAGCTGAAACCGGAGGAGCCACAGGCACAGCCAGAAATACCCGAAATGCCCTTGTCCTCAGTGTATTTTGAACCATATACGAGACTTTTCTGGATAACCTCTGGGTAATTTGATGAGCTCTTCTACTTTTCTGTCCGTTATTCTTGTCATTTGCCTATTCTGTTGCTGCACTCGTTGGTTTGATGGCAGAGTGCGTGTTTTGAGAGACTCGCTCAGTAGGGACTCGCTCGTATTAGCGAGTAAATGGTGATGAGAGCCGACGTCGGGACATTTTGGGAACTGCTTTCATTTCATTAATTTCCTGCTGGAAAATCAGTTCATTAGGAGTTGAAATCTCATTTGCTGAAGTGCAACCCACCAGTCACCAGTCACCAGTCATTGCCAATGCAAATTGTAATATTTGTCGAATCAGATTTGTCTAGACCGGAAATGAAAGCCAACCTTCCCTTGCTGCTGCTGCTGCTCGTGGTGCTCCTGCTCCTGCTCCTGTTCCTCCTCCAGCCCTCCTTCTGCCAGAGGATGCCGTGTGTCAATGAACCATGGACAGCAGGTGCTGCTTGGGCTTTAGGTTCGTCGACTGCCGAATTTCATAGATACTGCGTATCATAGAAACCCTCCCTCCATTCGTTCTCTTCCATTGGGCTCTTAAGGCTCTGGCTCTTAAGGTTTTAGCATAATTTAAATAAATTTTCAACTAAAGAAAAAAAGAGACCGAAAGGAGGGACGGAAAAGCGACTTAGCGACGACAATCCGCTTAGCTTGACGCAAAAATTTTAGATTTAAAGCTCCCCAGTTTCGACCCCCTTTTTTTTTTTTGCTTCACGAAATAGTTGCTGGCACTAATACATATATATATATATATATATATATATATATATGGTCTGGCATTAGGAGAGGATATTTGTCGTGGACCGAGCATTTCCAATCAATTGAAATTCAATGCTGTTGCCGGCAGGGGCAGGGGCAGGGGGGGAATCCATTAACAACGGAACCGGAAGTGAAGCTTTGGACATGCAATTTAAATTCACAACAAACCCAGGCAGGACGAAAATGGCTGTTTGGTGGCTTGAAACTCTTATGACAGTTGCCCGCTACCAAGGGCGAGATCAGAAATACAAAGAGGGGGGAGTGGTGCTGGAGAGATCCCTGAAATTGTACTGTTATTGGCGAGGAATTCCAGTGCGCTGGGTATTTAACTGTTGATATCACTATATCATATGCAATAAGCTCTATGGAGGGGGCGGGAAGCGCTTTCCCGAATAAGGAAGAATATCGCTTGATTCTACAGGGCAAACATTCTTGTTGCATTCACATACATATACATACATACATATCTATACATATTTCTGCTGTCTGCGATTGCATTTCAAGGGATGGCAACATCATTAAATTTTCAATGTTTATTCCGTGCGCCGCAAGCGGAATTTGAAAAGCCACTGCCACAGCTTCTGCCACTGCCACTGCCACACAATATTGTGTGCGGATTCTGTTATGTCACAAACAAGTCACAACGATAACGAGAACGGCAACGACTAATGCTAAGCGGATTGTGTCGTCTCATATCCTGGACGCAGACAATGTTGCCCCTACGCAAAGTGCCACATTGTCACTGTGTCGCTTTGTTATTGGATTGGATTGTCTTGACTTGATGACACCACCCGCGACTGCTGCTGCTGCCACACTATAAATAGATCAGGCAGGACACATGATACATCCACATCTGCTAGATGCCATCTGCCATCTGATGGGTGGACTGGGTGGTGGGGTGTGCTGCTCTGCCAATTGGCATTCAACACGTCGCCATGACCTCCAGTGTAAATCACACTAATTAAATCAGAATGCGGCATTAAAAGTTTACGGTCCGGACTATGACCACAACCACGAACCAGGACCAGAACCTGGACCTAGACCAGCACCATCGCCATCGCCAGGACATTAATGTAATCATTTGCCATAAATTTGCATTTATGACGCGTCTCGCATCGTCTCTGGCACGTTGTCAGGACAATTCATTTAGTGGCCAGCTCGATCCTGAGCGGCAGGAGCGAGGCTACAGGACACGACACCAGCTGGCATATTAATTAAAGTGTCGTCGCTAATGAGTTAGATTAAAGCGGACAGGCGGACCGGCAGACGGGCAGACAGGCGGCTACGGACTGGCTTCAGTTCGTCCTTTCATCCGGTGCGAGTGTGCGTGTAATTGGCAATATCTGTGCCAGGATTACACCGTGTTTGTGTGTGTCGCATTCTTTCTGCCTTTTATGCAGCTTGTCTGTTAATCGTCCAATCTTTACCTGTTCCGTCTTAGTGGCAGAAGAGTGTGCTACAATTAATTGGGTTGTTATATACACACCAATGTCTAATTACAATGCAATATACATATGTACCTACCCCTGTGTTTGATTGAGGGCATATTGGGTTTGTGACTCAGCTCTGAATACCAGCTCTTTAAACAACCAGAAACAATCCCAATTGGGGCAAAACCTAACTAATTGCAGCTTCATTTCTTTCGCTTTTTCATTTGTCCCCAAGCGAAAAACTGCTTTCGAGTTTCCATCAAGTGAAAATTATTTTAAAAGCCACGCAAAAGCGGCGAAGCCTTGAAATTGCATCAAATTAACAGAAGGCAAAGAATTGTTTTATAGGCGAAAAGTAAAATTTATACAGAAGCCACACATATGTCAGAATTATTCAGAAATAACTATGGGAATGCTGGTAGCGAAGGGTGTGGGGGTGGCGGTGGGGCAACACGAGTAGGAAAATTCTGAGAACCGTCCTTAGGTACCACGGAGGCTTTTCCAAACAAAAGGGAGATAAAACACGAGCCACAATTTGACTGCCGAACTATAAGAGCGCTAAAGCCAATCGGATTTTGTGTCCATACACCTGTGATATTACACTTTATCAGTCATAAAAAATAATATAATCTACTGAAATGATGACCAGAATGACGAAAGAAATGTCCAGTGGCTGACTCTCCTCTGCCTCGCTCTCGTATTATCTCTCACAGAGTAGCTTAGCATTAAAGAGTGAGCTTTCATTTCTAGGAGCATCCCTGGCCTTTTCTACTATAAATTCAGGCCATTTTCCCTCTGCTACAAAGCGTTTTCTCTCTGGGAAATGTGTATGTGCATATGTATATTCGTATGTATATTTTATGGCGTTGAACGTTTACCAGCTGACATTATTAATACAAATTTATACACATGTCATGTGTCTTGTGTGGCTTTTGGAATCTTGTTGTGGCAGTTGGGTTTTTATGGCCAACACAATTGCCGATTGCCCGGCCCGACCAGATGGCTATGCTGCCAATGTACCCAATGGACCCAATTGCTGCCAAATATGCAACATTTTTCATCAGTCTGTGTGGCCTGCTGGTTTAATAAATGTTTTATGTGGTAATACTCAACCTACTCGTGTTTGTCCCTTGGCAGGATCTCAGGGGCGGCACATTTGCAATTGAAATTCCTTGAAGGCCTTCGATTTGCTGGAGTTTTAATTAAACGTTTTCAAATCGAAATCTCCCTGCTGGTGTATCAATAAATTTGTGTGTACAAATGGTGGGAAATGCGATGCTGCTGCAGCTCACAGACCATGGCCCAGAGCCATCTGGCCAAACGATATCTAGCAAACCGCCAGCACAAACCGAATGCATCCCCCGGAGCGGGCTGCGGCTGCTGTGACTGATGGCCAGGTAAAGCCTTCATTGCAGGGATTATCCAGAGCGAGGGCGGAGCAGGCAGCTGCTTTAAATGAAAACTTTCATTTCAGCGGAATATCTCTCTTCATTATCTTGGCCAGCAAACAGAAAGTTTTGCTCTTAGAGGGAGAGAGAGAGAGAGAGACAGTCGAAAGCAAAAGCCACAGCCGCAGTCAAAGCCAGATAGAGATAGAGAGAGGGAGAGGGAGAGGGAAATTCACTTTTAATTATTTACGGCTAAACAGAAAGTTGGCCACAAGGAGACACTTTTTGCTATGGACATGAAAAGTTTTTCCCACTTGCTGCCGCTGCTCTCCCAGCAGAAAAGGGCGGTGAAATACGGTTTGGGGGTGTCGAAGCGTTCGGGTGCTTCCTAAAGGATGCTGCGCCCTTCCGTTTGCAATCCCATTACTTTAATGTGGCAACGGGAAACGGAAGGAAAGGCCGAAACTTTTTAAATCTTTATTTATAAAAGCTTCCGCTGAGGCATCAACTTTTCTGTGTCACTGTGCGAGGGAATAAATGGAATCATTTTGGCAGCCACAGTTTTGCGGCTGTCCCTAACTATGTGAACAAAATGTGGGCTAAATGCCTTTGGCAAAACTTTTGCCCTCAACCAAGGGAGGAGATCTGTTTTTGGAGCAGGCAGGAGCAGGAGCAGGGACATACATACATATATAGTCGTGTATCCATTATTCCCGCTTAAATTGGATTATGCTGTAGGCGTGGAAATTGTTTAGCTAATTGATAACATTCTGGGCGTTCTCTATTGGTCTATTCCACAGTGCATGCGCGCCTATGTGGAGTTCGAGATATCCGAGGGAGCCTATGAGATCTCCTGTCCGGACGCCAAGTGCCCGGCACAGGGCGCCCTCTCCCTACCCGAAATTGCGAATCTAACCACAACGAATCTGCTGAAGAAGCATCATCGCTACCGTCTGAATCGAGGTATGATGAGCGCGTAATTCAGTCACAAAACACATTTCAAAACCACTTATCTCCTCCTGAACCTAGAAATCGAATTGGACAAGACACGCACCTGGTGCCCCCGTGCAGGCTGCGAGACAATCTGCATGGTGGGCGGAGCAGCGCAAGGACAAACTAGCGCCATTTGCCAAATGGACGAGTCGCCATCGACCTCCCAGAGCTACACACCGCAGCTGGAGGCAGGCGTAGGAAGCGAGGGCGGACCTACTCCAGGAGCAGCCGTACTCTCAGTGTCCGTGCACTGCCCCTCCTGCAAGGACGAGTTCTGTGCACTGTGCAAGAAGGCTGTAAGTGTGGGAAATTGACTCCTCTTGCTCTTAGCGCAGCAGGGACTCATCCTTCTGTCCTTTGGCCTGCCATTTCAGTATCATCCGAACATAAGCTGCGAGGAATTCGGTCGCCGCCTGATTGCCGATGGCCAGGACGATATTGGCATACCGTTCGACAACGAGCTCATCAAGTGCTGCCCCATGTGCGCGGTGCCAATCGAGAAGGACGAGGGCTGTGCCCAGATGATGTGCAAACGCTGCAAGCACGTCTTTTGCTGGTACTGCCTGGCCAGTCTGGATGTGAGTGGTGGCAAGATGTGTTCTCGAATTGGCTCGAGTAGCTCTAACGTTGTCTATTTTTCATTTAGGACGACTTCCTGCTGCGCCACTACGACAAGGGACCGTGCAAGAACAAGCTGGGTCACTCGCGGGCCTCTGTTGTGTGGCACCGCGCCCAGGTCATCGGGATCTTTGCTGGCTTTGGGATTCTGTTGCTGGTGGCCTCGCCGCTACTTCTATTGGCTGCCCCGTGCATCATCTGCTGCAAGTGTCGCGGCTGTACTGGTTCCAAAATTGACGAGGTGGATGCCGATCTGGAGGAGGAGGTAACCGCCTTGCAGGGCTAGGCAGAGGATCTCCGATGCGCACGACGAGACAAGACGAGCCGAGACGAGACGAGAAGAGACGTTATGCGTTAGGCTACGACAGTTGACACCTGGAAGGGCATCTGCTGTAAATGCAATTACCGGTAGCATCTATTGTTAATGACGAGCAGCTTACGTACATTTACACTTATTTTAGTTATTATAATTATAATTGTATATGTGTTAACTAAATTGTGATATTTACAGTGATTCGATTTCTGATCTGAATCGACAAATTTGTTGAGAACCTATACAAAGACAAGACGCCTTCGATTCTTTTTGGGTTCTTTCTTTATATATTCTTTCCTCCCACTACTACCCGTATATACTTATGTATGTACATACTATGTACATGCATATGCATATGCATACATATGTATTTGACTAAATAAATCTGTATACATCATTAGGTACTCTTTCTAGTGCGTAAGTTAGTCTAAATCTATTACGGAGGGTTATGAATCGTATTTCAACCTGTGCTTTTAATCACACCCTGAGACCCTGAGAACCGAAACCCGAAACCCAAAACCCTAAGCCCCGATACCGGACCGGACCCACACATTCGCACTCAAAACCCCTCTCTCAAGTATTACACATGCAAATAACGAATCCGAGCTCATTTCGGGTACATTTGTTCAACGGCTTGGCAATGCTTTTATCTACATACACACTCACATACACATACACATATATAAATACATAGTATACATACTTGAATGCATATATACTTGCATATATAGGAGGTGTATATGTCACTACTACTGTTTATTGAATGTATTTAAATGTAAATGTTATATGCAGCTAAAACAAATGTACGACAGACAGACAGACAGATTACACTGCTGACAGAGCCGGGCGTGTGCAGGCTGGGCTTGATTAATGTAAATTATTGAATTATTTAATGCATATACACTCAAATATACATATATCAAAATACGTTTAACATAATATGCGTGTATATTTCAAGGAAACATATTTAAAGTCTACTTGTCTTAATGTGAACAACTTCCGCGTATGCTGTTTCAAATAAAAATGTTAAAAGAAAACAAACTCGCGTATTGATCTGATTGCTCCAACTAGCATCTTTCCATCAGGGCATCAAGGTCAAAATCAAGTCGACCGATCGCCAACATCCTTTGCAATCACTTCGAGGCTTCAAAGACAATCAATGGAGAGTTCTGCGTTACCATTGGTCGTTAGAATGGTAGAATGTCATAAGCTTGCATTTCGAGAGGTTCAAAAATAGAAGATTACTTGAGCACCACAATAGCAATTCATTTAGGTCCAGCTGAAGGTGTGTGTGCAAGTACCAGTCGGAGTAGGGCAGACAGATTTTAACGTCATCCGCATACATTAATGTACATATGTGAGAATGTTATAACTTGGGGTAGGTCGTTCACAAATAAAATGAAGAGGAGCGGACCCAAATGACTACCTTGTGGCACACCAGATGTAACGTTAACGATCTCTGATAAAACATTAGTAAATAAGACACGTTGTGTACTATTAGAAAGAAGATTAGAAGATTAGTAGAGAAACCTAATAAGGACAGCTTCTGAATGAATAGAGTATGGTTAACCGAATCAAATGCCTTGCTAAAATCCGTAAAAATAACATCAGTTTGCAAACCGCTCTGAAATCCACGGTTGATTATGGAGGAAAACTCGAGTAGATTGGTAGTTGTTGACCGATGTTTAAAAAAACCATGTTGTGAAGGAGATATCAAGCTAGAACAAAGATGTTGCAATTGCCGGGTAACCAGGAACTCAAGGAGCTTAGGTATGGCAGAGAGCTTTGCAATGCCTAGGTAATTTTTTATGTTGGATCTGGAGCCCTTCTTGTGAAGCGGAATTATGTACGACTCATTCCAAATTACGGGGAGACAAGACTGTTCCAAGGATTGATTGAAAAGAAAGGTTAAGGGTTGGCATAAGGACTGGGCACAATGTTTTAAAATGCAACTAGGCACTTTATCAGGACCCGCAGAAAATAAAATTTTAAAGACTTCAAGCCATCAAGCACAACGCTTTCCTCAAAATATGGTTGAAAAATGCTATTAGAGTGAGGCAAATGGTAGGGATACGGAGTGGATGCGTTATAAATATGAGAGGAGTAAAACGACTGGAAAAAGGTTGCAAATAAGTTTGCAATGCCAGCAGCAGAAGATTCAGAATTGTTTAGATAATGAAGGGACGGAGGAATATATCTCCTGCAAATATGGTGGAAGAGGCAAAGGACTTCTTTTCCCAGGATAGCGAAGATCCAAAGTGTGATTTGGTTACGATAAATCGTGTCCGCTGGATACTGGAACTGAAATACATATACCATAAATATACCTTCCCTTTTGACACAAAAGATGCTCTATTTAAATTCAATGGTGCAGATTAACAATATTAAATTAATAACCTCAACTAATTGAAATATTATAAAAAAATCACAATATTCGTTTAAATTCGATCAAAAAGTTGAATCAATTTATCGATACCAAACAGCTGTTTTATGGCCATCTCTACAAAGTGACCGTTTCCATTTTGTGGTATATATTTTATCGATAGTTTCACTGCATCTATTTGTGTTTTCTATTCTGCCGGCATATTTACAAATTTTGCAAAGCTAATCCTGTTTTTTCGAGAACAACTAGACTCTAGAAGGCTCCTCCGGCAGCATGGAAGACCAGGCATGCCCGCGGTGCAAGACCACCAAGTACCGCAATCCCTCGCTCAAGCTGATGGTAAACGTGTGCGGCCACACGCTCTGCGAGTCCTGCGTGGACCTGCTCTTTCTCAAAGGATCCGGGGCATGTCCGGAGTGCATGGTGCCACTGCGCCGCAACAACTTCCGCGTACAGCTGTTTGAGGATCCCATGGTGGAGAAGGAGGTGGACATCAGACGACGTATCTTGCGGGACTACAACAAACGCGAAGAAGACTTCGCCACGCTGGAGGAGTACAACGACTACCTGGAGGAGATCGAGGACATTGTGTACAACCTGTGCAACAACATCGAGATCATTGAGACCAATAAACGTATCGAGGCCTACAAGCGAGACAACCGTGAGGTGATTCAGCGCAACAAGACCCGAGTGGGCCGCGATGAGTCTGCCCTAGAGGAGATGCTCGAGCTGGAGCGCGTTCAGGAGGAGTCTCGCAAAAAGGAGCTCGATGAGCTGGAGACCGAGCACAAAAAGAAGAAGGCCCGTGATAAGCAGGCCCTCATCGAGGAGCTCATGTACAGCGGCAAGGATGCTGCCCAGATTGTGACAGAATTTGCCGAAAAGGCAGAGAAGCAGCGCGAGGAGGAGAAGCAGCTGCCGCCCCCGAAGCTGTCGAACGAGTTCTCCACGGGCATCAAGTTTGGCCAGACGGCAGATCCCACTTTAATTCCTGTTCCAAAGTCGGAAGAGGGCCCGCTCTTTGTCTACGAGCCGTTGATAGCCACCACAGACGGTCCCACTCCACCGCCAACTCATGAGATCGAGTCATTGGGCTACATCTCCCACATACGGGCCGAGACGCAGCAGGAGAATGCCGGCGGCTTTACCGCCACCATGGCCTGTGAGCGTGCCCTCCAGGAAGCGCTTCAGGGTCTCTTTTACACCCCAACAGCGGGCGTGGCAGCGGTCATCTGAGGAGCCCAGCCCAGGAAGCACAATAGGATGACAGAACCATAGCACAGCACGCTTATTTGTTGAACAAATGTGTCCTATATAATCCATTCATCTAACCGTAATATACTTAATGTACTATAATGATTACAATTCGCTTGTTTTAGGTAAAAATAAATTTTTGGGAATAATACGTACGAGAGTACTACGGAAGATTTGGTTTATAGAACAGAACCCAGAAGCCAGGGTCGGCGAGCGAGAGGGTAGGATTCTCTTTTGATTACAGACTTGGTTTTATTAAATACTTGCAACAGTACATATACATAGGCGTATTACATATATATCCTAGATAATCATAGATTGGGTTTAATGGGGGGTGGTATCTTTATACAATATACAGATTATAGATAAATTATATGGTAGTTCAACGAGTAGCTCGTCACATTCTAGATCTACTTGAACAGTAAGAGGTAAACATGTTTTGTGATCGTGCCACAAGCGAGATTATTGGCCAAACACATAATGCATGGGAACTGGGAAATGATCGAAGATTACAGTGTGCAGTGCGGGTGATGGTAATGAGTGCGATATTCAGATATGGCTTCTAATACATTTCAAATGTTTCCACTTAACTACGATGACTCATGATTTTTGCTGGGTTTGAGGTTTGGGCGAGGGGGTTTAGGCTTCTACCTCCAACAAGGACCAGCTGCTTCTCAAAGGGGTTGCGTTGCCTGTGGAATGTGGAAGCTGCTGCTGGGGACAAACAAATGGCAGATCGTGATTACTTGACATGCGCTTAGTTAGATGATAGCATAACATTTAATTTAGACGTAAATTTGGTCTTAATATACTAATTTAAAATGTTAACATTTAGTAATAGGGTTTTGCACACGCCTTTCGTTGAATATAGATAGCTAGAATTAGAGTGGTTTTTACAACGACCACGGGGCCCGGGGCGGCGCTATGATTGTTTTGTTATACACTACTGATAGTTATCTCATTGCTGTTTTGATTTCACTTCGCATCCTGGCGCACTTGGGTGTGGAGTCTCCTTTGTTCAGCTATTTAAGTTTCCCTAAAGCTAGCTTCAGTTTAACCAAATCAGTTTCTTGGCGCATTTGTTGGATGGTTTATGTGGATGCCCCCGCTTCTGCTTGAACATTGCAGACACCTACTACTATTCCGATGTGGCTGCTCGTGGGGTCGATTCTGGCTGTGTCTATTTCTGTAGTTCTGTATTGCTGAATTTCTGTGTTGGCATTGTTTGGTGTTTCTGAATGTGTGAAGCAAACAGCAGCAGCAGGCAGTAGTAATAAATTTAAGCTTTAACTAAACAGAGTCATCTGCAATATACAAGAGAATACATGATGAATTATTAGTAGGTGTTCGTGCACAATGCGATTGAGATCTCTCCGTACGCACCGTGGTACCACCATTTAGTCTTTTTGGGATTTTTATTGCAGGTCTTAACGTAGAGCGCGTTGTCGGGAGGACGCTTCTTCTCGCGACAGCTGCTCAACATGGAAGCTATGCTAAGGCACACCGATTGCACCGACAGCGCCGGTGACCAGTCCTCTGTCAGAATGGACAGGCAGATGTGTCCATTGCTGTAGACGTGTGGATGCACGGGTATATTGTTGCCAATGAAGGTCACCTGCGAATAGGCAAAGGACAGTCGCGTCAGTGTTTTCCGCGTTTCGTTGCATATTGCGTTGCTTGCTCATACCTCAGGCGAATCAAAGGGATATTTATTGTTAAACTTGAACAGCAACTGGAAGTCCTCGCCCTCGTAAAGGGTGCCCTCGAAACCTTTAATGTTTAATTTCCATCTGTAATCGAGACCAAAGATTTGTGAGCATTGTAGGTGTCACACAGTGAGAGCACGGGCCCAACAATTGCGGGCTTTGTTGTCATATTCGCAAAAAACTTTTCAGGCCGCTAAATTAAGTTTTTATTTGTTTGGGTTGCGCTGAGCTGCGTTTTTGCTTTTATAATGTGCTTGTATTAAACCAGTTTCAGTTTTCGCTGAACTTGGCCTACTCCGAGCGCTGAACGGCTCGGCTCGGCTGCACTTACTCGGATAAATTCTGATGTACACTTTCGGTGTCGACGGTAACACCCGGTGGCGGCTCCTTGATCAGGGACATCAACTCTTTGTGCAGCCGGCGCTGTGGAGTACAAAGGAAAGCACGAATTAGTGAATGACTTTGAAATGTGGCATGCCAGTTCTACCTTCCCTCCTCCCCTCCCCGCACCATTTACTATATCTTATCGAAAAAACACACCTTCAACCAGGCCACATTTTCTGTTCTTTCCTTTTTTTTGCACATAGGAATTGCGCTTTGTGCTCTAGAGTTCTCCAAAAACCTATTTCAGCTCTCCTTATCTCTGCGCCATTTCTCTTTTGGCTTACAAGCGTCAATAGTCGCTCTATACATAAGTACATACTTAGTATGGTACCTAGTACATAGTATATGGCATATGATAAGATAAAAACGAATGTCACTGAAATTTATAGAGCTGCCGATTGTTTTTCCGTCTTCTGGCTCATTAGCTCGCCCGCCCTTATCGAGTAATTCTCATTTTACAGGCCTTTGGACACAGACATGTACTACGTGCATTTGTATACCTACGCATATAATACAGATTTAATATTGTTTTTCAGCCCACACAATTGATAAAAAGTTAGATAAGCGCAATTCTGCATACTACGTCTTAAGGATAGCCATACTCCTTGTATGAGGAATCACACAGATTTCCTGGAACAAATGCGTACTCATTCAATGACGCAACCGCAGCAGAACAATATGTTTATAAATATGTACGGGTAATATATGTAGATGTGTAGTTCCCCATTAATATCCAACTAAATTGCATTTGGGTAGATATTGAATACCGATCCCAGAGACTGGTCAAAGTTCAAAGTTGTCTCTCTCTCTCTCTCGTTCTATCTTTGGGTACTTGCCTCCCAGCGCGAATTGTCCAGCTGCAAGGGCTTGCCGCATTTGGAGACGGGCGGCGTCTTCGGCTCCTTGGGCTCGGTTATTATTTCCGATTTGGGTATTTTATCTTTTGATTTCTTGAATAGCTTCAGCATTTTGTAGTTTTTCTTTTGTTTGCTCTGAGAAATTTCTCACAATTGTTCACAAGTTCGAATGACACTGTTTGCTGCTCACTCTTCTCTTTCTCTCTGTTTCTCTCTCTCTCACTTTTCACAGGTTTCGGTTCTGCTGCCTAAATAAACATCAACTTTTAGTTCGGTTTGTCCGCTTTTGTTTCAATATCCCCCTTTCGACCGCACAGCTTTTCCCAGGGTACCACAGGCGAGCATTTTATGTATTCCTTCAGCGCTTATTAGTCGGACGAGAACCGCCAAGTGCGCCAACGTTCGTCGGACGACTGCAGGAAATTGCCGAGAAACTTGCGGGAGAGACTGCAAGGCGAGGCGCTTCGCCATGACGGCGCGACGTGTTTGCTGGTGTGCGTATCCGTCGTCGCCGTCGTCGATGCCGATGCCGACACGCCAACCCCTTCCCTGCCCAACCACCGCCCTGCCGCGTGCTGCAAAATATATATATATAAATATATATGTATTTTTGCACTATCGAAAATCGGAATTCGTAAGTGCAGTGGGGAATAGGGGGCTACGGCTACGGCTGCTGCTGCTGCTGCCAACAGACAGACCAAACTAGTTTGTAGTACTCGTAATGCGAACAAGTTGCCACCAGAGCACAGCTGGTTTGTCTCTCCTGCTCCCAGATCACGAGATGGTGGCTCCCTGCACCCCCTCCCCATAGGCGGCAGTGCTTATCGGGCACGCAGGCATTACCTGATAAGGATTTCGATTAGATAAGGCCAGGAATAACATTGCCAGCTCTTAACAAAAGGTGCAAAGAGGCAACGGGATGTAGTACGGCGCGTACGTCAATGGGGCAGGCATTACAATTGATGTAACAATGAAATACTGGCCGCTCCAATTGAATCGAAGACGATCGATCGGCAATTAAACATTGCCTGGAGATGATCGATTACACAAGCTGCAGTAGGGCTCTCCCAGCAATGTCACGATTATCTAATTAAGCCAAAGAACACTGCAGCCAGAAGCGGATTAAGGCAGAGATAATAATGCATAGGCAGTCATAACCCTCTCGGCGACTGTGTGGGGGCCTGAAGTAGGCCAGGCCAATAAACACAGGCCTGTCTGTGGGGGCTGTGGGGGTTACTCGGGTTTATTTTAGACCCCATCAAATAAAGAAAGCTCAACAACACCAGAGAACGGACCGATAGGAGAAGCCGCCTAAAGCAATAAACAAATGAAATGCAATTCTATCTAAGGCCAAAGTCTGGGAAAAACCACTCGCTGGAATGGGATGGGTTGGGAAGTAGACCCTAGCCGCACACAGCACACATCAGCAAAAGCTAAAGCCAGTACGATAGTCTAGCAGATTCCTGAACAATAAAACTCAAGCAGCCCCAACGCGGAGGGTAAACAAATAAACAAACGCTGACAGACACGACAGTGGGGGAGGAGGGTGGCAAGTGTGGAGTGTAGCGGCTTTTGTTTCTTATTTTTTACGCTATTTTCTGGAAATATTTTTTGGGTAAACAATTCTCGATTCACTGGCGGCTGATGAAAAAGCGTGCCAAAAACAGATGCGCCACCAAAGTATTCGTGGCTGATAAACTTTTCCACAGCTGATAAACCTGATAAATCGGGTGCTGGGAATCTCTGAGTGGGATGGATTGGGTGGCGACGATGATTCACTTTCACACCCACGAGAGTTTGGAAATTGGGTTGGTCCAGCCTTCGCAGTTGAATCACGCTAGTCCGGGTCCCAGGCGACGACCGGAATAAACAAACCCGAGGAACCACTTTGGCCAAATTGTGCAACATTCTCCATTCCCCACATTCCCCAAAGCCATATAAAACGATTTCCTGAACCAGAAAAATGCTAAGCGCATTACACAAGGGCCTGACAGGGGGCAGCATGGACAGTGCAGAGCAGGGCAGGGCAGGGGCTTGTCTTTGTGCTTTTGTTCTGTTGTGTAGTTTTTCTCGGTTGTTGCAACCTTAAACTTGCTACTAAGTGCTCTTCCTTGTGCCCTTCGCCAGCAATCGATAGCGCTACGTCATCATTAAGTCGCTCTGACGTCAGAGATCGTGTTTTTCGGGATATAAATAATCGGAAACCTGATTACTGCCTGGAGAGCTCGACATGTGTCACTGTACCAGCCAGCAGCGGTACCGGCACGTTCACGTTCGCGCTGGATGACAAAGCAGCGGCAACAAGTACCAGTAACCCGTCTCCGTGTCCGTCCCTGCCCAGACCATTAGCACAGCGCTTCTAGAGCATCCCCTAAGCCGATTGCCTACGTTTCCATGCCCCAATCGTAGGCTATCACCGCGGGTACGTGTTGTAAGTGGCGACACGTGAAGGGCGCGTGCAAGTGCTATAAAATGCGATCAAAGGGGAGGAGTAGCGAGTGGCAGACACAATTCAATTGAAATTAAATGAAATGCATTACAATTTGCAAGCAGAGCTCTGTTAAATCACGGCTTTGTACAGCAACAATGATTAATTTGTGCGTTTATTAATAATTGAAAAGACGAGCTCCACTGGTAGTAGCACGAAAAGATATATCTGCTTATCAATCGAAGGATCATTGAAAGTTGTTTGACAAACTGTCACAATGATCGGAGAATTGCGCAGGCAAATAGGTCTTTCCTCTCCGTAATCAACAGTGCCCAGGTCTCGTCACGTTTTCCGCGGTCACTGACTGCGATAACCCCGCCCCCAAGTTGGCGATTCTCTCAAAGACAAACAGATTCGGAGAAATGATGGGCCTGTGCCGCCTTCGACCGAATTGTTATTTAAACTCCCCCGTTAATCGCTCATTGTTTCTGGGTAGCGCGTAAATGGCAAACACTTCCTTATTTTCATTCTTTATTGTCTCAGATCTTGCCCGTCCCATGCATATTTCATGATGGATAGCAGCACATCAACAAGAGCCCGTCAATCTGGATACTGGGCACGGCCTAAGAATGCGAACAACTTCTTAACTATCAACAAGATTTGCGTTGGAGCGACATAAACTGGTTCTCAAGACCGGGCAGACCTGGCAGCACCCGTTTGATAGTTTGATAGTGGCAGACAGATAGATAGATAGATAGAATTAGGCTATTTATAAAGTCGCGAGGCGTAACTAGACGGTGGGTGCGCTGTGCAATTAATATTTTGAACGCGTGCCAAGATGTCACTCAGGGAAAACGAATGAATGCGTGTGGTCGGTAGCGAAACGGATCAAAAGTGGCGACAAAATCTCTTGCAAACGATAGGAGTACCTCTCAACCGAATTGAACGGACGGGATTCATAAAAAGCGGCGCGTGCGGATTCGCGTGTCAACAAAAACTGACTGAAATCGTTGGACGCAGAGTCCGATGCGATGAGCTTTTATTTTCGGCAGACTGTGTGCGCCTGTGTGCGTGCGGAGAGGTGTGTCGCAGGGCAACAGATATGAGAGCAATCCTCTGAGAGTTCGATTGGATGGGGCGCACATGCAGACAGCACAGGATCGATGGACGCCTTCCCAAGGCTGGTTTGCAGGCGCACTGTTTACGTGGCATAAACAAAGCGCCAGCAGGAATGTGCAGTCGGTGCACGGGGCGACTTGCACTTGGTTGCATAAACAGAGAGCACAGGCCAAGGCAAATGCGGGTCGATTTGTTGATCCGTATTCGTGGGTGGCAATTAGCGGGTCGGCCAAAGTGACCTCAATGTGCAGAGGCCGTGCGGCACGACGGGACAAAGACGCTCTTTCATTGATGCCGCTGCGCCTGCTGCAATTATATAATAATCAGAGACGAAATAAGACTCGGTCGTCACTCAAGGAAGCTGGAGAGCTTGGCTTTCGCCGATAAGCCGCCTCGCATTTCTCGAATGCGTCACTCGGTGCTCAGCGCTCAGGTTGCCGAAAAGATAAGGTGACGTTGAACCTTGTGCAATGTGTGCGGAAGAGGAACGGATCATTCAGATGGAGGAGGGCGGATCCCCACTGAAACCAGACGCCGGCAGCAGGCAAACATTTGCACAAGTGCGAATGCACGGGGAGGGAGGGCCAATCCATCCGTCGCTGCCTGAAACGACTTACCTCACTGGGCGACAATGCCGTCATATTGCTCCTTTTGGTATCCGTGGTTACGCCGCTGGGACTGCTCCTCCACAGTGATGTGGCTGCCACGGGACTTCAAACAAAACGGGGTTCCCGTAGTGCCGTGAAATAGATTTGATTTTTGTTTTTGTTGTTGTTTTTAGAAAAAATATAAGGAATTGAATATTGTCGAGGGTCCAGTGTGACCGTCTGGACAGTGCTGTGAAAAATCTCAAAGGCGTATACAAATATCGAAGGCGCCCTGAGATGAGCAGCTGATTTTTTAAGTGTAATTTGTTTGTTCCATTGTATTACTTACTCCCAGCACACTGAAAGCTAGAAATATCCGTACCAATTTTGATTCTAATCAGTGTTTTAGTGCTACGGAACGGATTGAAACTTTAAAGTTTTTTTGTGAGCCCATTTCTATCGATAGTCGATAAATATAAACAGCTGATTGTTTTCAATTTAAGTTCCTTTAATTTAAATCCATAATTCCGTTTTTTTTTAACCTCCGGTTTCTATTAAAATTAATTTAAAAAACGATAAATGGAGCGGTTTTTATATTCTTGATCAATCGAGTAGAGAATATGAGTGGTGGAATTGATATACAGACACAGAGAGAGGACTTTTATAAAAGTATAGTACACTGATATAATGGACTGATAAGCTGCACTCACTATCTATAGAAGTGCCGGAGACTTTAAATACTTGTGCTGCAGGTTGCTGCTCCACAGTACCGGATCGGACTTGACCAGAATATATATATTTCCTTTATTTAGTCTGAGAATTCCTTGTAGTCGGCCAAATCAATCATGCATTTCGGAGTCTTAGGCAGCGGTATAATTGGTCTCACGACCGCCCTGGAGTTGCAGCAGCAGTTTGGATCCTCGGCGCAGGTCTCTATAATTGCCGATCGTTTCAACGAGGACACAGTCAGCTATGTGGCGGCGGGAATCTTCCGCCCAGGCACCAGTTTCATGGGCCCCACCCAGGAAATTACGCAGTAAGATCGCCTCTTTCCAAGGTCTGTCCAGTTCGGCCTTCTAATCCTTCATTCGATTTCAGACAATGGATGACGGACGCCTTCAACTACTGGGATGAGCTGCGCCGCTCCAAGGAGGCTCCTCTGGCAGGGGTGTGTCAACTGTCGGGCTACATCTACTCGCGCACCTCCCCCTCCATCGTGCGGGTGCGTTGCCGACCGTCTATCAGCGATTCTTATCTCAGTTGGTTTAATTCGATTAACAAGACATTGCTGTTTCTTGGTCTATGCTTCAGAACCACTTCATTGAGAAGCTTCTGCCCGTCTACCGGCGCGCCACGGACGAAGAGCTGAAACTGTGCCAGGGCGGATGGAAGTACGGATCCTTTTTCACCACCTGCTTGACAGAAAGTCGCCTCTTCCTGCCGTATGCCACGAAAAAGTGAGTGCCGGAATGCCGGAGCATTACTCAATCATTCTCTCACAAAATTCACTCGCAGATTCCTTGAAAACGGAGGGCAAGTGGTTCGCCAGCATGTGAAGAGCTTCTTCGATGTCCAGCAGAACTTTGATGTCCTGGTAAACTGCACTGGCATGGGAGCCAAGGAGCTGTGCAACGATCAGCACTTGGTACCCATTCGAGGCCAGGTGCTAAAGGTGCGAGCGCCGTGGATTAAGACGGCCTTTTATGGCGACTATGACACCTACGTGCTGCCAGGCTTTGAGACAGTCACCTTGGGGGGCTGCCGGCAGTTCGACAGCTACAACACTGAGTGGTGCAAGTACGACAGCATGGCCATCAAGGAGCGCTGCTATGATCTCCTTCCGAGCCTCAAAAAGGCGGAGATCGTCAGGGAGTGCGTGGGACTACGTCCGCACCGTGCGATCGTTCGCGTGGAGCCGGAACTTGTCACGAATGCGGAGGGAAGGCGCTTGAAAGTTGTCCACAACTACGGACACGGAGGCTACGGCGTGACCACAGCCCCTGGAACAGCCAAGTACGCCGTGAAGATTGTACGCGAAATGCTGGCTGGTAATAGCAAGCTGTAGGATCCACAGGGGCGGTGCATTGTTATTTGTTGATTAATAAACTGTTAAAGATTTTATAAGCCCAATCACAGCCACGCAGAATCTTTGAACCTTTTTTGTGGGTCTTTGCTTTGGATATTAAAACATAAACCGATATAAACTGTTAACGATGGCAGATAAGATTTCAAATTTCTGGCGCTACGCCAGTGTTACTGAACGGCAAGCAGTGCGCATGTCCGCCCCGCCACATGAATGGAAAGCTCCACTGCAATTCGCCGCAAAAGCTACGCCCACACACATTTTACTTCAAACGGGGAACGGGACGAACCAGACCCAGGAAAACTGCCCCCCATCGATTTTCACTAGCAGTCAGAAGGGAACTCTGGCAGTCAGTAGCAGAGAGCAGTGAAGGGTCGATCTGAAACAGTTAGCTTATGAAAACGTATACAAAACTTCCCCATTTTCGCCGTAGCAGCCAATTCGCCGCCCGAGAGCTCACAATTTTTTTCCCTCATTTGAGTCCTGCGAAGACGACGTGTCGATGCGATATATTTCATTTGGCGAAAAAAAGGTGAAACAGTTGAGAAAACAATTGAAAGGCATTGCCACTGCCACTTCGAGGCGACTCCTAAATAATTGAACGACTGCAGTGCTGTGGCGAGACGTGTGGGTGCGCGTACGTTGAATAATTGATTGGGTAACCGTAAACAAAGAGTAGTAGCACGGACCAGGACCCTACCGTATGTTAGGCCAGTGCCAAGGCTAGCTTCCAATACCTCACGACCGGACGGCAGCAGGGGAGAGAGCACACGAAACCCTCGTATAGCGGAGCCAGAACCAGAGCCCCAGCCACATTATCGATTTCGTATAGCCGTGTACACCTAAACACCTATACACCTGCACAGCTACTACTACGCAGACACGCACACACAAACACACACACACACAGCGTCAACGGCAAGAACAGGAGCGGCACTTGACGCACAGGATCTAGTGGTATCCGTGCAGAGCAGCAGAAGCAACCGCATCAACCTCAAGACACAGTAAGTGCCAACCGTACCCCCCCGTACCACAACCCACATCCCACCTTAAAATTAAGTATACGCCGCATTGCACTCTCATGCGTGGGAGTCCGATTGCTCGGATCTCAGTGAAAATTACCGCCGACCGCAGAACCGACACGAAAATACCAGAATACAGGAAAATAGCTAGCTCAATTTACAGTTGGTGTGTCTAAAACTTGAAGCTTGCCCCAATTAAAAGTTTTAGCTGCTGGCTAGGGAAGCCAAGGAAGCTCAGCCCCCGAATGGAGCTCAATAGTTTGATTAGAATGCAGCTTCTGCCCGCCAAACAGCTGCTTAACCATTTGAAAATTAAAGCACGAGTGAACAGCACGGCAGCAGAAGGCAGCGACGAAGGAAGGGAAGCAGGAGGAGGAGCAGCAGCCACCCCCACAGAGAAAAAACAACAGAAAAAAATCGATAATCACACGAAGCCAGGCAGATAAAAACATTTTCACACCGCCTCTGATAAGAGGCCCCTGCCTATTGACTCAAGCACGTCTGTCTGTCTCTGTGCCTCCAGCTCCTGCCACGCTCCAGTACTCTGATGTGCCTGAGGAGCCTTCTGCTTCTTGACAGCCGCAGCCGGGAACATTGGCTCGGGACTGTCCTTTTGCCAGGGCCTTGACGATGACGTGCGCACTCTTCTGTGGACCCCAGAGCCTGAACCGTCGTTCATCAGAAATCTGACAACATTTTGCCGCTGCGCAACTTTTGATTTAAGCGGGAGCGGTGGGAGAAGGAGAAGCAGAAACAGAAGCAGGAGCAGAAGCCATGGCAGAAGGAAGATAAAGTTGTCTATACACACAAATTATCGACACAATGTCGCGGCGTCCAAGGAGAGGAGCTGCCTTGCATATGGAAATTGTGAAAGGCGAGAGCCAAGTAAATGGGAAAACTGTAAGCTGAGACTGAACTGCTGTCGCCGAGTCCATGCCATGACAAGGCTGAAACTTTTCAAGGACGAGCTACCAGCGCTTCCCCTTCCCCCACAGTATCCCTCAACTTATTTCTCTTGCCCACTGCCCTCACTGACGTGACAGCCATACCAACAGCCACGGAGAAAGCCATCCCATCTTGTGTACTTGTGGGTCAGTTGTCGGGAGAGCCTTGCAGAGGAGCGCCCGGAAGGAAGGCGCGAGCATGTCCTATCCATTGTGTGTTGCAACACTTTCTCCGGATCTCCTCCCAGCAGTCCCCTTGGGGTCCAAGTCACGAGTACACAAGGCAGGAGGGCTATGATTCAAAAATATAAACACAACTGTTTAATCCATACACGCGCAATTCAATTAGTTCTCAGGACAATGAGCAGCTGGCCTTGGATACAGCCTGTGTCCCTTTTGCGTATCCGGTTCCGTGTAATGAAAACAAACTGAACAACAATTAAACGCCCCCCGTCCCCTACTCCCCTACTCAATCAAATCGGCCCGTGGTACGCAGCGATGTTGACGCCATCACCCACGCCGCCGATGGCATCGGCGTTGCAGCTGGCCCGTGGTCCTGTGCCGTCCTCGCAGTTCGCCAATTCACATGTAGCAGCCTGCTCCGGATGGATGGCGGACAAGTCGCTGGACGTTGAGATGACAATGGATGTAGTGCTGTAGTCCTGCTTCGCCTGCGGTAGCTGCTCCTTGCGCATGAATGTGGTCATGCACATGTTCGTAGAGTCGCTAGTTATCACGGTGGTCGTGTTCATGCACTCCATCAGCTCGCCTTCTTCCTCAGAGGCAACCGTGGCAGCTCCACGGTTCTGCTCCGGCACCTTCGTCACGGGTACTTCCTTCTGTACGTCCGAGGCCTGCTGCTGCAGGCAAAGATCGACTGCTGGTTGCTGGCTGGCCACTTTGTTAGCATCGAAGGGACAGAAGCAGTTCAGGTTGATGCATCGGTTACCCAGGGCCTGGACGGGACGGGTGTTCCTCGTGATGGGAGTGACACCGTCGTGGCTCAACAGCTGTCGGAAGTGGCGCAGCTGGAAGTCACTGATGGCCAGCGTCTCGGGGAAGATGAACCACTCGGTTCCCTCGTAGAACGGAGGTTGGGTCAGCGACCCACCGTAGGAGTAGAAGCCAGCCCGAAAGGCAGGCATTAGGTAGCAGAGCGGAAACGGAGATATATTCACGGCCTTTCCGGGCTTCTGCACCTGGCGGAGATTCTGAACGAGGGGGTCCAGGAACGGGTTGTGCGCCGACAGCTCAAACATGTAAGCGATTGTCAGGAGGTCGTAGCTGCTGGTGGAGGAGCGCAATATCCCGGAGCTGACTCGGTGCGTCACCTGCATCTCCATTGGGAACTTGCGATGGTTCAAGGTGTGCTCGGAGCCCTCGCTGTTGCACCAGCCCCAATGGAAGCGCACCTCCACGAACGTGTAGCTAGCCAGGAGATCGGCTCCGCTGATAGTTGGCGTGTTTCCACTGAACGAAGCCCGCAGGACCAGGGTGTGGCCCGTGTTCTCCACCTGGATACTCGCCGGCAGTTCGTCGTAGTGGGTCCAATTGAGCATCTCCCTGATGACCAGGGGGCTCAGATTCCTGTCGTCAATATTGATGGGGCTCTGGAAGCCAGCCCCTTTTGGTCTTCCATTGGCCACCTCTCGATGATCAGCCATGACGTAGCCCAAGTGGGAATTTTCTGTGGCCACATTAGAGTGTGTGATCAAAATCTTCAAGCACTGCAGAATACCGCGGATACGCTGCCGCATTGGCTTTTGGCCCGTCTGTCGGACGAGGCCCAGTAACATGCAAAGTACGCTGGTCAGCAAAGGATGCTGCACCATCTGGCAGAAGCCCTGGCTAGCGATTAGCCAGGAGGTCCGCATCAAGAGGCCTATCAGAGAGCCGAGCGTTGTGTCGAACATTTTTCTTATTCTGGGAACAAACCGGAATATACAATAGGCATTAGATTACACAAATGATACAAACATAAACGTACCAAAAAAAATCAGTGAAGCAAAGTTACAAAAAAGTTGACGCCAACTTTTTTATTTGTTTAGTTATTTTTCTCAATATTTTCAGGGTCCGACAGCTTGTTGTTGCATGTCCGAATGTTTATATGTGACTGAGCCGAATGAGTTTCCCACTTGCCATTCACAGCTTGACAGGAAATCCAATGCCAACTACACTATACTGATCCCTTCCATTCGCTTTTTTCCCGGTACAGTCAGACAGACAGCAAAGCGCTCTGAGCAGAAATGGCCAGCGGCGGGGACCCCAAGTGGCAGAAGGATGCGGCCGACCAGAACTTCGACTACATGTTCAAGCTTCTCATCATCGGCAACTCCAGTGTGGGCAAGACGAGCTTCCTCTTCCGCTATGCTGACGATAGCTTCACATCCGCCTTCGTCTCCACGGTGGGCATCGACTTCAAGGTGAAGACTGTCTTTCGCCACGACAAGCGGGTGAAGCTTCAGATTTGGGTAAGTTCATTGCCTCTAAGATGGTAGATGTACATATCTTCCAAACTGCTTTACTTTACGATTACCAAAAGTATCAGATATCCCTCGAGTATTTGGTTCTTGCGTGATTCTTCGACTATTTGTGGAAGATGAATCATCTGTACCATCGCTCGGCACGTAAATAAAGTACCACCCTCCCAGATGTATTGATTTGGTCACGTAACAATGACGGCAACAAGTTGACGCAGGTCGTAGGTTAGCGTACACTCGAGTGAGTTCAGGTCGTGTGCCTGGCTGTGGGTGGGTTTTGTCCGTGTGTGTAAGGGGTTTGTCCGGGTTAATTGTACTGTTGTCACTGTCATAAACCAAAGACCTGACCAAATTGCGTTTGACTTTTGCAGGACACCGCCGGACAGGAGCGTTACCGCACCATCACCACAGCCTACTACCGCGGCGCCATGGGTTTCATCCTGATGTATGATGTCACCAACGAGGACAGCTTCAACTCGGTCCAGGACTGGTGAGAGCGCACATATCCCTCACACACTCTCAGGCAGGAAACTTACTCGGCTCTCTCCTCTCTCTCTCTCTCTCCTCCCGCAGGGTCACACAAATCAAAACCTACTCGTGGGACAACGCTCAGGTGATTTTGGTGGGAAACAAGTGCGATATGGAGGATCAGCGCGTGATTAGCTTCGAGCGGGGCCGCCAACTAGCCGATCAGCTGGGCGTGGAGTTCTTTGAGACGTCCGCCAAGGAGAATGTGAATGTCAAGGTGAGTGTCACTGGAGATTGGGAGTCTCATGTATGTGTCTCAACCAACCTAATGCTCCCCTTAGGCTGTCTTCGAGCGGCTGGTGGATATTATATGCGACAAGATGTCCGAGAGCCTAGACGCAGATCCGACGTTAGTGGGCGGGGCACAGAAGGGCCAGCGCCTGACGGACCAGCCGCAGGGCACGCCCAACGCCAACTGCAACTGTTAGAGTGCCACCAGCCCCTGGAGAACGAGAGCCCGGAACCGGAAAGAGAGACCGAGAGAGTCTACTCGTCAAAAATCGCAACCTTGACAGCAACTGAGACAACAACAAACAGAACAACAACATGAAACCGACATAAAACCAACAGAAACTTAAAGCTAGCTAATTAGTCAGCTCATTAATCATCCGCCAGTTAAAGGATGATATATGCAGGCATGGCATCCATGAATAACATGAATATGCCGTGAATATGCCATGAACGCCTGTGTGCACTGTATTTGTAACCATATATATGTATGTATATCCTTAGCGTTCAGTCGCCTCCGTGTAAATGTCAGATGTTATTTAATCAATGTTTGAATTGTAATTGGTAATCGATAATTGGTAATTGGTAAATTGTAATTTGTATCTTGTAACGTGTAATTTAATCGGCTGCCGCAGCGACCCACTACTTGTTGAACATTGACTTGACTTGTGCGACGATGTGAACAAATGGCTAAGAATTTAACCGTTACCGAGAGGAGAGTCTAGGGCTAGCAGCACTTATTAAATGTGCACACATTCTGTGCTGATAAAAGTTATTTGATTTGCAACTAACTTCCTGCCTTCAACTTCATTCGCGATTCTCCATCTCCACTAAAGCGGGGCTGGAAGCCTCGAGGCACTTTCCACTTGTATATACATATGCTGGCTAAACTGTACAGTTTGAATGCTTGGTCACAACGCACAAAGCTAGCAAATTGGTGAAATCGAACATAGTAACTATAGCTACCACTTTGACTATCTACATACATACATATATACATGTATGACACACACACACACACATCCCGATCCCGGCTTGCCTTTGCTGGGTGCAGATACAGATGCATAGAAACATATATAAACAGATACATGTGTATGTATTTACGTACATGCTCGTATATATAAAGAGCTATGTAATCGAGTGGTAAGCCATTATTATTATTATAAAATATTATTATTATTATTATGTACGTATGTATTTATGTAGTGAAATGGAAAATTTTAATGTGTTGCGATTGATAAATGAAATATATACATCAAATATACATACATACTATATACGATAAATAGTACATACTACCCAGACCCATAGTCTATAGCCTATAGCCTGTAGGTACGTTCGCAGTTTTTCCCTGTCTCTGTTCCTGTCAAATTCCGAATCTTTTCTGACAATAATAACGCGCAGAAGAGCATCGAATTGACCCTTCCCTTCCCTTCCCTTCCTGCCCAAAATTGTTTTCCGTTCTGAAATTTAACCTCACAGCGCACAATATCTTGACTTGTTTAACCTGATCCTTAGAGTTGCAATTTGCGAATTGAAATTGAAATATGTATAATTGAGAGAAATTAATTGAACCCACCGAGCCAGCTGAGAGATCGGTGCATTTAATTTGCCAACTATCCTCCCGACACAAACATCCTGTTTTTGATAAGCACACCCTCACACTCACACACTTTTCTACTGTCGTACAAAGCGGCCAGCTTATCCTCCGCTATGCTATGCTACATATTTTAAAAGACACAACCAACTGCTGCCGTGACGATATTTGTCAGACATGGAGGAGACACAGTTGAGGGGACCTTGTATATCTGGCCTGGGCCAGGAGGCTGTAACTGCTGAAATATAACTGAATATAACAGAATATAAATGAATATAAATGATATGAATATATGTATGTATTTGGAAATGCTCGTTAATGTTAAATATGTATGTGTACACGCAGAGTTTCACTTGAATTACGATTAAATTAAAGGCATATCGCTGTATTATAAATACCCAAAATGAATCAAGATATAACACATAACCGGAGAATTGCAAGCCAGATCCTCCCTCCCTACCCTACCCCGATAAAATGCACAACGAGTTGTTTAGACAATGAACCGAAATGAGTGGTGGTGCTGGATCTAGAGAGGAAGAGTGGAAAATAGTTGAGGGAAATGTGAAATAATTCTAAAAAAATATATGAGAAAATTCTATACGAAAATGCCTTAAATAACCGTTAGCTGACGCGTACACAGACTTTCCGGCATTCGATCTGTTTTGTAAAATAGTTAGTTAACAACCACTACCATTCAACTAAACTGGACAAATCCAAATAAATTTAAACTGAAATCAAACCAAATACTAACACAATAAACAACCAATTGTTATCGAATTCATACTCGTGCATAAAGCATTAGGTAAGCAAACGTTTTTGCGCTACATTGTTGTCATTTATCGAATAGAGTGTACTAGCATTATGGCATTGATTGTGGCATTGTGTACTCAACTCAACTCAGCCAAAAACTAATATTTGTGAACCGTACTCCTACTCCTACTCGTACTCGTACCCGTAATCGTAATCGTATTCCAAGTATTCCAAAAACAAAGGCATTATTTGTATTCCATTTGAATTGCAGCAGAATTGCCCAATTACATATTAAATGCATACAAATACAATTACGTCAAGCCCAAAAGAAAAACAAACTAAAATTCAAATTCAAATAAAATAATTCCGTATGTTATTCAATGATGGTTTTTAAACACCAACCCAACAACACATCTGCATACCCGTGCTTATGAGGATACTTACATAGAGATACACACACATACACACACATACATATATACATAATAAACACATAATGGTATTGAAATTATTGTATTCCCATAATAAAATATATGCAAAAGGTGTATGGTAAAACAAACAATCCAACTGATTTCTTTCTATCTTTTGGGTGAAGCCATTTCTGGGTTTTATCCTGGTTCTACTGTTTTGTAAAGGCGGACAACGATGTGCCAGGATTACTAGGACAGCACTCCTTGTACTCCACGGAGCGACTTGTATACTTACAGCTACTTACGTACATGCCGAAAGTTTCGGCCAATTGCTGTTGATAAGCTTATCTTCCTGTAGAGATAAGAAAAGCTTGCTTCAAAAGAAAAGCTAGGTGTCACGACTTCCTTCCGTTGATCAGGACTTCCTGAGAATTCAATTTCCATAGAAAATTCTGGAGATGGAAACACAAATGCGCACAGGTTATAGGTTTTGTATATATTTATTTTACACATTTTATTCATATCGATAAACTTTACAATAGATATCATATCGTATAGTATGTGCCAAATTGAAGCGCAATCAATGGCAAAGCTTAGGGCCACAATGACTCGTGCAACACTGTGGCGCAAACAGAACAATGGAGTACCATACAGTGAGCTCTGCTTATGAATTATGTATTTATAAATTGTAGACACTTTACAAGGGGGCATGAGTGGCTATTGTTGAGTCAGGGATCAAACTGTTGAGCGGCAAGCTTTCTCTAGCTAGATTTCGATAGTATAGACAAATATATGTATGAATGCGAATATACTGTTGGATATGTTTATGGTGTCTGTGTGAGTGTGTGCTTTATAGTCCCCATACTCGTACTACATACATACATATGTATGTATGCGTATGCAGATGTGAACGTGTCCTGCATACTATATACACATATGTATATGCTTTGTATACGTCTCTTGTATATGATTTTAAACAGTTTTTATTGTACAGTTGCCACGTTGTCTCAGGCTGAACGAGAGTGGCACGGTGCGTATGATAAATGCTTTCAATTAAGAGTCTCCAGTGGCTTGGACACTGCATTCATTTATTCCATTTAAAAGCTCATTCTCTTTCTTCGACTTTGAAATAATTTGGCATAATAAGCTCTATCTTCAATCGGGTTCTCGAGGCACACAACATTCCCTACTACTTGTACAAGTACTCGTACTCGTACCCTTATCCCATTGTTTGCGCTAACTAATATTGAATAAAATCGAACATCCGTTTCTTCTGGGGATACCTCTGGATTCGAGTAATTTTAATTGGACCTAAATGCATATGCTCTGTGTGAGTATAAGTAATCGTATTAGATAAAGTAGAGCTTAACTTAATGGCAGAACAAAAATGCATAAAATCAGTCTGACTTGTTTTTAAACATTAATTATAAATAAATACTAAAAATGGTATAATACACGCACGTACTCGTACTCGAGCCATCAAGTTGCGCACTTTTCGGATCAAGTGCCCCTTGTGCTCTGCTCCTTTGAGTTGTAAATTAATTAAATGCTAAAAACTAATGCATAAATATGTTCCTTATGCTGCTACTCGTATGGTTTTCTGTTTGTGTGTGTGTGCTAAGCGGTATTTACGTGGGAGAGTAATATGCATGTGTTTTTGACAGGATGTGTGTATTTTATGTACAGGATTCTAATGATGGACTTATGGCCTTCGGTGGCGCCGCCCCGTCTTCCGCTTGCCGCCTCTGGAAGTATGCCGTGGCATTGGTCCAGGAAGGCGCTCAAGCATTGGTGGTGGTCCTTCTGTATTGCGGCTTGCGTCTAATTGTGGCAAAGTGTTGCGCCTGGTTCTTCGTGCGCTGCTGTAGTTGCTGCAGGTGCTGCACCTGCTGCTTCTGCCGCTGCATCTGCCTCTGCCTTTGCTTTTGTTTCTGCTGCAGTTGCTGGGACAGTCGTCACACTGTGGTCTCGTCATCATCAATATTCCGCCTGTTTGCGACAGAGAGAGGTGGCATTAGTACGGTTTAATCTCGGACTTAAGTGTACATGTCTACTCGCAGTGTCTGAAGTGTCCAATCTACAGTGCACTACAATCTACAATAGTCTGCGTGCGCCACGTGCGACGTGCTTAATGGAGTGCATTATTTATGGATGCATGCCGGGACAAAGGTCTCATAAATTGCACTCGCACTACTTAGTTCAACGTGCTTAATGTTTAGTGTTTAGTGTTTTAGTTTCGGTTTACGGTTTAGTTCAAGCGAAAACATAATTTGTGCAACAGAACAAATGAACATAAATCTACGACTGGTGGGTGGGTTAGTGGGTGAGTGGGTCGGTGTGCATGTGTTCGTTTGTGGTTGTGTGTGTGTGTAGTGAGTGTTTCGGGTGTTATGTGTGTGAAGGTGTGTGAAGGTGTCAGGGCATACATATACATATACCTAGGTATACAGTTATGTTTGAATAGTAGATTAGACCAGAGCTGACCGCATGGGTCAAGTTATTCGAACTCTAATGGATTCTTGGGGGTTCTGGGCGGTAAATCATAATTATTATTGGGCTCAAATGTCTTTGGGTTTAGTTCGAACTTAATCGAGACGGAATACATTAATATATTATGTACTAGAGGGGCAAACAACTCTGCTCTGGCATTACGAGTATACATATGATTTTGATAGTTTGTCACTCGCTGTGGAATAGGCTATGCTATAGCTTTTTGGATTGGTTTTGACTAACTGAGGAGGGAGCTAGCTAAATGGTTCCTTTGTTTTTTTTGCGTTATCAGTTGTAGTACCATATTGTTAGCGACCAGGGATACTGCTGCCTCTGTTGCCTGCGTTGCAGCCAAATAATGTCGAACTGTGGAGATGTGGAGGTTGTATAGAGCGTCTGTTCTTGTGTTGGTTAGTTGATGTATTGATTGATTGGATTTGATGTGTGATGTATGTATGTACGTATGATTGATGTGTATGATATTTGATTGAGAACAGAACACAAATTTCAACTCAATTCAATTTAGTTCAAAATTACGGGTTGCAATTGCATTACATTCGAATTACAAATCACAGAGTGTAAAAAAATTCAATTAAATTGATAAATGAAATGATAATGAACAAACAAACGAATAGCAGCAGGTGGGGGTGTTGGAGACACAATTTAAGTTATTAAATAAAATCAATATTCACATTCAAAAAGATAGAGAGAGACAGGGTCAAATTAAATTGAAAATTGCACACTCTGAAATTTGGCAGGGAGATCGATTAGAATCAGAGCGAATCGAATCGAATGGAATTCCCTTTTATATGTACACTTAAGCTATGGCAAACCAAACGATAGGGAAAATGTAACACAAAACGACGATGGAGAGAATGGAGAATGGAAAATGGGGAAATGTGATGTGCGAGTTGAATATGCATTTTCCTTGTGGTTTACCTCTGAGCTGTTGATGTAGTTGTAGTAGTTGTAGTTGTAGTTGTGTGGTTGTAGTAGTTGATGGTGATGTGGTTTTATTTGATTGGGGGATGGATAGACGTTAGACGGTAGATGGAAACGAGCCGCCATAGAATGTAGTATTTTTGCATTACGTTGAATTTTATTGTGTTGCGTATTTGTATGCGTATGGGTATGCGTGAATGCGTGTATGTGTGTGTTAGTATGCGTTTTCGTTATCATTTTTTCGATGTATGGAGAGAGAGAGAGCATAAGCACAAGATGGGAGAGAGAATAGAAGTGAAAGATATTCAAATTAGATTTGCTTCAAACGTTCCCAGGACCAGCTGAAAGGATATGGACATGTACATATATATGTAGAGACGAATGTGTGTGTGTAAGCGTGAGCGTGTATGTGTGTGTGTGTTGCATTCATTTGCTTTTGTTTCCGGTTATCATTGTTTTCATGGGGGGCTATGTTTGAGAACAGAAATGGGACAGGAGTGGCCAGGAGTGGATGGATGGATGGGTGCCGGACAAAAGAGTTTATATCGTTGTTGTTGTTGTTTGGTTGTTGTTTTGTTTAGATGATGGTGAAGGCCATAAACAAAATAGAATCACAAACAAAGAGGACCACAGAACAGTGGCTGGAGTCAAATGTGAAAAATGAACCAGAGCTCAAAACCAAAAGTAATCTCTAGCAACAGACCAACAGCAAATCAAAGAAACATAAATCGTACAGGACTTGGGATTGGATCATGGCCGGAACAACATCGGGTACAAGAAGCACTAGAACTGGCACCGCCCCAGGAAAGAGGAGCCAGGAGCCAGGAACCAGGAACCACAACCAAGCCGAAACCAACATAAATTTGTGGGTGGATGGATCTCAGGCTGAGCTCTTGGATTGGCACTCACTCAGTGTCCGTGATGCTGGCCAGGGGGCCCAGCGGTTGCATGGGTGCCACCATGCTGGAGGGTGGCGACGAGGCGCGAGAGCTCTGCCGCGAGCCGCCATTCATCGTGTGGCGGGCCATCAGGCCCGGGTTGTTCACATCGTTCACCATGCCCAGGCCCATCCCCCCCATGCCCATCCCCAGGCCGGGAGGGTGCATCAGCTGGGAGCCGTGCAGCGAGGGGGGCTGCGTGTGGCTCAGCTTGCGTGTGGTCAGATGATCCTCCTCGGCTGTGTAGGGAAAGTGGTAACCGTTTTTGTCCGATCCCTCCGACAGCCTGTCCTGCGCCTGCAGCTGCTGCTGGTGATGCTGTTGCTGCTGCTGCTGCTGCTGGTAGTCGTTCTTGAGCAGGGAGTGGACCGAGTGCAGCGAGTCCGTGGCGTAGGCGGGCTGCCTCTTGAGGCTGTAGTGCCCGTCGCGGGAGCCATAGATGTCTGGGGTGATGCGATCCTTGGAGAGGTAGGGCGACTCCGATTTGGCGCCCAAGTAGCCGCTGCCCAGGGTCCGTTGCTTGTCGTAGATGCTGTCGCTGAGGTACGCCACATCCGGGTGGAAGCTGCGCATGTGACCGATCGTCTGGGAGCCACTGCCGCCGCCCGGATAGTCCTTCTCGCTGCCATAGTGGCTGGGAGGCTTGTAGGAGCCGTACTTGTCCGGGTACTCGCCGCGCCGCCCGTACAGACTGTCCTCGTAGCCGTCGCGTGCGTCCCGAATATTCTCCAGGATCGAGGGCGGCATGTTTATCTTATTGTGGTGCTGCTGCAGATAGCTGGTGTCCGTGAGATCGGGATTGGGCAGGGGATTGGGCGAGATGGTCATCTTCTGGCCGTGCACGTGCTCGTTGTCGGAGCCCGTGTCCTGCGACCACCGTCCGATGTTTGGTGGAGACTGTATGTACGTGTCCGGCAGCTGGCTAGACCACCTTGGGGCATACACGGGCTTGTTGACGCTCGGAAAGAGCTGCGGACTCTGCACGACATTCAGCTCGGGGGGCGTGGTGGCCTGCACGTGCTCCGTGATGTTGGGCAGGTAGGCGGGAGTGGAACTGACGGCCGTGCTGCGATGCGTGCCCGAGGAGCGTGCCGTGCGCGACTCGTCGTCATCGCTGGAGTGGCTGGAGGCCAGCTCCAGAGAGCGGCCATCGGTCTCAGAGCCAGAGTCGGAATCCTTTCGTTCGGTTCGACGCCTCGACGGCTTCTCCTCGCCACGACTGCGTCCTGTTGTGGAGGACTCGAAGCCACGCAGAAAGCTGGGCGCATCGCTGGCCGAATTGTAGTTGGAGGTGGACGTGGAGGTCTGCCGCAGCTGGCCGTCGCTGTAGGGACTCGAACTGGTCTTGGCCGTGCTGCGGGAGGTGGTGCTGCTGGCACTGATGCCGATGTTCCGCCTCGTGGTCGTGTCGTAGGTGCCCGCCAGGAAGTTGTTCGGCCTCGTGGCGCCGTTCACGTTGTGCGAGCTGTTGCTGACCACCATTGAGGAGTCGAGCAGCGGCACCTTGCGGCCCATGCAGCGCAGGCAGGTGCGCTGGAGGTTCTCGCGCACCCGCTTGTTAATGATGCAGTAGCCGATCAGACAGAAGAGTGCGTGCAGCAGCACTACGCCGGAGAGCAGCAGACTCAACAGCTGGGAGTGCTCCGAGGCGGCCAGCACTGCGAGCACCCACATGACCCCCATCAGGGGCAGCGAGACCACCGACAGCCAGAGCAAAGTGCGCAGATTGCCGAAGCCCAGCACGTGGTCCTTCAGCGTGAAGGCGGCCTTGACGGAGACGAACAGGATCAAAAGGTTCACCACGGACATGCCGGCAATGGGACCCACGAGCCACCACACCACGGGCTCGTACACGGAAAGCCAGCAGCTGCAAAGGGACGGAAAACGGAAAACAGATGATGTAGGATGATATAGGAAGATATAGGATTATTGCGGGGAATACTTACAATAAACTGTTGCCATACTCGTGGGCACGGACGCCGACGGAGAGGCCAACAATAACCGCAGGAGCGCCGTAGCCCATGGCAAAGTAGAAGCCCATGGGGCCGTGGTTGATGTCCCGCATCTCGGTGAGCATTCGGTAGAGATGCACACAGTCCACGGTGGTCCAGGCGAACGCCGCCAGCCAGAAGTAGTGCAGGCAGATGGCGATCAGCTTGCAGGGGAACTCGTTCTCGATCAGATGCCGCCGCGACTGCATGCCCACGAAGAAGAGCAGCTCAGCGAAGAAGACGCACAGCACAATGTTCTGGTGGATGGTGTTCGAGTTGGTTTGCTGGCCGCGGAGCAGGGCCAGTGCCAGGAGCACGCCCAGCAGCAGCGGCAGGGAGACCATGAAGGCCGAGTACGACGTTATCTGCACCAGGAGCGAGGGCTCCGGTATGTCCTCGGGATCGATGATGTCCACAATCACCGCATAGTTGGAAATGTGCGTGCAGCTGCAGTTGATCAGGATGGGCTGCTGTGGCGAGGGCGCAAAGTCCCCGTCAAAGTCGGGAATCTCTGTCTGGCAGCCCAGACGAGTCCACTGATTGGTGAACGAGTTCCAGCGCACGCACTGGGGATTCGAGCGCGGACCGAAGCGAGCCGTGTCCATGTCCAGCCACATCTGCAGCTTGATGGGCTGCAGCAGGTGTGGCGAGCCCAGCGAGCGGTACACCATGCGTTCCGGCGCCTGCTGAAGCTGGTCCGAGGGATAGATGACCTCCACCTGCCGCTTGACCAGACGTCGATCGCGGTAGATGGCCTCGTTCTCGCCCTTTGGCTGCTCCTCGCTCCCAGATGCAGCGTCTGTTCCCTCGTAGTTGGGATTCAGCAGTTCAGTGGAGTCGGGGGGAAGGATCTCCTCGCCCGAGTTGCCATGGAACTCGATGTCGTCCAGATTGAGGTGTATGTGGGGCTCTTGCACCTCCCCGCCATCCTCGTTGCTGCTGGCCTCCAACTGCTCCCCGGAGGAAGCTGCCGGTGGAATCTCGTGTGCGGTGATTCGGATGTCCTCGATCTGCTGTTCGCTGCTGCTGCTCGGTGCCTTGGGAACGTCAAAGACCTCTACAAACTGCTGCTCCGAGCTGCCAGAGGACGACGAAGTGCTAGATGATGACGACGAAGAAGAAGAGATCTTCCTCGAGGGAATCTCGAAGCGCTGCTGTTGCTCCTGCTCCCGCTCCACCGATGGCACCAGGATCTGCAGTGAGAGTATGGGCGTGGCCAGCTCCACATCGACACCCCAGCGGCGCGTGATGGTCTCGTCGTAGAGGTCCGGCAGCAGCTGGCCCACATCCTTGTACTGGGCGTAGGCCACAATGGCACGGTAGTCGTTGCCCCGGCGACTGCCCTGGGTGACCTCGTCGCTTTCGGGTGGCGTGATTCCGAGCATCTCGAGCGGAACGAGGACCTTGGTGTACTTGTCGAACTTGTGCCTGTCCAGGATGTAGTTGTTGTACTTGGGGAAGCTGATCACGGGCTTCTGCTTGGCCGAGTGCTGCAGGAAGCCGCTGGTGTCGGGTAGCACCACGCTCTCCGTGGTGAACGCGTTCGGCTTGAGGTACTTGCTCCTATGGTACTCGCTCAGCTGCTCCGGCTCGTAGCCAAACAGGGACTCGGTGGTGACAATGTCCAGGCCCAGGGCCACATTCGGTTGCACGATCTCAAAGGGATTGGTGTACGTGTCGTGCTGGGAGCGTGCCAGCACCACCAGGTACTTGTTGAAGGCATCCACCAGGTCGTCGGGTCCGCGCTGGATGAGCTCTGAGGCCCGTCGCCATTCTGCCTCGTACTTGCGGTCCAGGATCACACTCGCCGCGTCCACCAGATTCTTGATGAAGTACTTGTCCTGGCTGTGCGACAGATTCAGGCCGCTCTGCATCAGTTCGTAGTTAATGAGCTCCTGAAGGATGCCCTCTGTGACCAGCAGATCGGCACCGTACAAGCGGTCGTGGCTGAACTTCAGCTCGTCCGACAGGTAGTCCATCTCCAACTCGTGCGACCAGACGTTGCCACCGGCATTGAGCAGGAACGAGGACTCCATCTTGTAGCGTCTGCTGATGGGCCTGGTCGTCGGCTGCTTACCAACGGCACTGCGATCGACGGCCTCGCACGCCCCCTGCAGCTGCTCCGCCATTTTGATGGCCACGAACGAGTTGAGTTCCAGTTCCAGGCGCTCCAGTTGCGACAATTGACGCCGCAGCTCCACAAACGGCTCCGAGGTGCAGTTGTACATGTCCGGAGTGGTCCAACTGCCAGTCTGGCTGTCGCAGCTACGCTGACCCTTCCCGCGTGCCGGCAGCGGACAGTTCTCGATGGTGATGCTGCCCAGGGGAGTGCGCGGCCACCAGATACCCGCCGCAAAGGATCGCGGACAGGCATCGTAGACCACCTCGCAGCCGTTGAGCGTGACCTCTGCGTAGGGGTTAGAACAGGAGTCGCAGCGGCGTCCGATGACGCCCTCACGACACTCGCACTGCCCCGTAAGGCGGTTGCAGGCGCTGTTGAAGCTTCCGATGGCGTAGCAGTCGCAGGAGAGGCACGCGGTCTCATTGGGCGGCTGGTAGTGATTCGTCTTGCAGTAGCAGTGGCCCGTCGTCTTGTTGCAGTCCGGATGATAGCCCTGCTTCAGGTTGCACTTGCAGGGCCCGCACACGCGCTCGCCCCACCAGCCCCCAGGGCAGGGCTGCTGCAGCTCCCTCTCGCAGTAGTCGCCGTGCTGGAAGCTGCTGTTGCACTCGCAGCTGTAGCCCCGCGTCAGACTAACGTTGGCCCGACAAACGCCCGCGGCGCATGGATTGACCGTGCAGATGGGAGCGCACTCCCTGCCCACGTAGCCAGCCTCACACTCGCAGGTGGCTGCGTCCCAGCTGCTGGCACAGTCGGAGTGGGTGGGACAGTTGTCCGGACACTGGGCCCGCGACTCGCAGCCATCCTCCACGTTCTCCCGGATGGTGGGACGCGACAGCACGGACTGACCAGCTCCGATGCGCACGTCCTGTATGCAGCCTTCGAAAGGAGAAGCCTCCTGTACGGCTCCAATGGTGCCGTCCACACTGCCGATGACTATTTTGCCCACATAGAGGCCCTGCACCTTCTGGGACATGGGCACGGAGCCCAAGCGCTGGCCGTAGTCCACGGAGAACTGGATCTCGGAGCCCTGCTGCCACTTGATCTCCACGCGATGCCATTCGCCGTCGGAGAGGAAGGCCCCGGCCAGGTACATCGGTTCGTTGTCGTATATGTAGTAGAGGATGCCGTGCTTGAGGGAAACCACCGCCGAACTGTTCTGCCCGATCTGGATCTGCATGATGAAGGCGTCGCGCTGGCGCGTGCGAAGCGAGAAGGAGGTGTGCCACGGCAGCTGGATGGGCCGCAGCAGGGGATTGAAGCTGAGACTGCCATCGCCGGAGAAGCGCCAGGGAGCCGGAATGTTCTCCTGGCAGTTGATACCCGCATAGCCCTCGGGACACTCACAGGTGTGTGTGCTCCAGCCCTCGCGACAGGTGCCGCCATTGAAGCACGGCTCCGAGGCGCAGAGCGGCGACTTTTGCGGACACCCAGAGATAGTGCCATTGTCGGCCACGTACGAGTTGAGGTCCACGTAGCGGTCGTCGATTCTCAGGTCCGAGATGCAGCCAACAAAGTCGCGATTGGCGACTGGGAAGTGGGCGGGTATTCGGGGTAGCCCACCCACCTGCAGAGGTCCCGTGAGATCTAGGAAGCGATGGCAGGTCTCTGTCAGCAGAGCACAGCGTTTGTCCAGCTTCAGAGTGGTCCGGTTGGCGCAGTGCCAGCGGGGTCCCAGCTGCTCTCCCGACAGAGCGATGGCCGTATCGCACTTGTCCAGGACCAGGGTGACGCTGCGGTTGAAGTAAGCCACCTCCACCTCGTGCCACTGGCCATCGGAGACCTTGGACTCTTGCTCGACAGACACGCGTTCGCTGTGGTCGCCCAGCGAGTAGGAGAAGCTGATGTGGCCCTCGAGGATCTCCAAAGCGATGAAGTCGTGCAGCTCGTTGTAGCGTCCGTTGTAGAGCAGCAGACCGTTGTCCTGGACGGTGGCGAAGCGCAGCTTGAGGTTGAAGCGGTGGCGCTGCTTGAGGCTCTCGAAGGTCAGGAAGGAGTTGCGTGAAAAGGAGCGCGAGCGCAGCTCGCAGGTGGCCGTGTAGGGCGGTGGCTGGGAGCTCAGATAGTTATTCATGCAGGAGAGGCCGCCCTCGCAGGCGTCCGACATGCAGGGCCGCAGCTTGCTGATGGTCGTCTCGCAGTTGAGTCCCGTGTGCGAGTCCGGACAGACGCAGGTGTAGCCGCCCTCGCGACGCACACAGGAGCCTCCGTTCTGGCAGGGATCCGAGTAGCACAGGTCCACCTCGGTATCGCACAGGTAGTGCTCCTTGCTGCCAGTAAAGCCCTCCGGGCAGGAGCAGGCGAACGTATTGACCGGATAGATGGGCCGGAACAGCACGGTGTCGCTGTGAATGAACTCCGAGGCGTTGCCGAACTTCAACACCGTGAGGCACTCCTCGAAGTTCAGACAGGGCTCCCGCACGCACAGGTTGTCGTCGAACGGCAGCACCTCGACAGTGGCCAGGCGCGCGAGAATGGCCCGGTTGAGGTAGACCCTCTCCTGGAGGTACTGCGGCGTGTAGAACTCCTCGTGCGAGACGTCGGGCCTCTTTGCCGAGAAGCTGACGTTCAGGATGCGAGACGTGACGTCCGTGTCGTCCTGTATGCTGAAGATGAAGATGTTCTCCTTGGGGCAGGGAATAATGGCCGCCAGTCCGTCCAGGAAGAAGTTTAGCAGCGGCGACAGGAAGGCCTCCTCCGTCATCTCATTCAGGCGCACCGTCACCGAGTTGAACAGCATGTCCTCCGTGATAAGGCGTACTGACAGCTGCATGATGGCCTTGGCCTCGTTGATGCCGTCGGAGACGGACACCTCCATTGTGGCGAACTTGGGCACGTTCGTGTTGAGCTGCGGGCTGAGTATTAGTCCGCCGGAGCTGCTGTTCAGCCGCAGCAGATTGGCGTTGTTGCCGGAGAGAATGCGGTAGTTCAGCTTGTCGCTGACATCCGCATCGAAGGCCGGAATGCGGCCGATCTCGCCGCTGGGGAAGTGATCGCGGAAATTGTTGAAGATCACCTGGAAGTCGCGCAGCACTGGCGCATTGTCGTTCACATCAGTGACCAGGATCTCGATGTGGGCATCGTTGCGGAGTGGAGGACTGGCCGCCCTCACTACCAGTTCGAATCTCTTCCGGGATGATTCGTAGTCCAGCTCCGTCATGGTCAGCAGTTGGGCGCGCTCAGAGCCCGGCCGTGTGACCAGCGAGAAGGAGTTGGAATCGTCGCCACCGATGATCGAGTAGTGGACGACGGCGTTGACGCCCTCGTCTGGATCGTGGGCGTGTATCTCACCCACCACAGAGCCCACGGGCGAGTTCTCTGGCACGTAGAGCGTGATCTTGTCCGAGGCAAAAGTGGGCGGCGAGTCGTTGACATCCTCCAGACGGATCTGCACCTCAACCGAGCTGGACAGCGGCGGTGAGCCCTTGTCCACGGCAATGGCTGTCAAGTGGTAGACAGCCACGCTCTCCCTGTCCAGGCCCTTGTTGGTGCGGACTGTTCCCGATGTTGGGTCAATTACAAAGGACCCGTCCTCCACATCGCGATCGCTCAGCAGATACTTGATGCGCCCGTTGAGGCCAATGTCCGGATCGCTGGCGGACACCTGGATGACCGAGGTGCCGACCAGAGCATCCTCGAGAATGGAGGACTGGTAGAGCGGGTTCTTGAACACAGGCGCATTGTCATTGACGTCCGTGACGCTGATCTCAACATCGGTGGTGTCGCTCAGCGAGGGACTGCCGCCGTCCTTGGCTGTGACTGTTAGCAGGTACCCGCTGGTCGTCTCCCTGTCAAGGGGGGCATTTGTGATGATCGCACCCGTCTGGGGATTGATGGAGAAGGGGTCCGGGCTGCCCAGGCCATTGATGCTCTCCTCGTTCAGCGAGTACGTGATCTGAGCATTGATCCCCACGTCGCTGTCTGTGGCAGAGACCACCAGCACGGTGGTACCGACGGGGGCATCCTCGAACACGGAGGCGCTGTAGGGCGCATTCTCGAAGATGGGGGCAAAGTTGTTCGCGTCCGTTATGTTGATGTGCACTGTGGCCGTATCCGAACGTCCGCCGGAGTCGGTGGCAGTGACGGTGAGCAGGAAGCGCTTCTCCTGCTTGTAGTCCAGCGACTGGGCGATCGTGATGAGACCCCTGCCATTCTGCGAAGTGATCGCGAATCGACCGCGCGTGTTTCCCGTCGTGATCTCGTAGTGCAGCCGTGAATCCTCGTCCGGATCTGTGGCGGTGACAGTCGTGACGGGTGTTCCCTGCGGCTGATCCTCTCCCACATTCGCCTCGTAGTACTTGGGATTGAAGGTGGGGTCGTTGTCGTTTACGTCCTGGACGGTGATCACCACCGAAGAGCTGGCCGACTTGGGCGGCACTCCACCGTCCTTGGCCACCACCTGGAAGGCGAAGCGGTTCTGCTCCTCCCTGTCCAGCTGCTTGATGGTCTGCACCCAGCCGGTGCGGGGATCGACCGCCAGCGGAAAGTTGTCGTCACGCTCAGAGATGCTGTACGTGATCTCCGCATTGGGGCCCTCGTCCGAGTCGTAGGCCTGCACCCGAATGATGTTGTAGCCGACGGGTACGTTCTCCAGCACGCTCTCCTGGAACTGGGACGTGTAGAAGCGCGGTGCATTGTCGTTGGCATCTATCACGTTGACCAGCAGCTGGGTGGTGTTGCTCCTCGAAGGACTTCCCCCGTCCTGGGCGCGTATCACCAGGCGATAGCTGCGCACACTCTCGTAGTCCAGAGGCTTCACCAGACTCACGTCGCCCGACATGGAGTCGATGGAGAACTGCGACTGCGTGTTGCCGCCAATGATCGCATAACGGATGGCCGCATTGTTGCCCTGGTCCGCATCGGTGGCGCGTATGTGGGCGACGGTGTTGTCCTCGCTGCCGCCCCACTGGTCCTCCGGCACCTGGACGGTGTACGTGCGTTCGCTGAACTGCGGATAGTTGTCGTTGTCGTCCAGGACCTTTACCAGCACACTGGCCGTGGCTGTTTTGCGCTCGCTCTGGGCTGCTGCCATATCCGAGGCGGTCACCAGCAGGTGGTAGCTGTCCGACGTCTCTCTGTCCAGGCTGCTGCGCGTGGAGATGACACCCGAGCGGGAGTCTATGCGGAAGATGGGTAGCTCCTGATCCTGCGTCGATCCTGTCCCATCTGAGAGATCAAAATACAATATAATTTAAGTTCTGTGCATATCAACTATCATATACCAACTATATCCACTATCTACTATCTGTTATCGATAATACATCTTGGTCGTCGTTCTGTCCACTTACCCGTGACTTTCTCGATTCCGTACTCTATCTCCGCATTCTTGCCAATGTCCTGATCTGTGGCTCGCAGTGTAATGACAGTGGAGCCCACTGTGGCGCCTTCCCGAATGCTCGCCTCGAACTGTTCCGCCTCGAAGGTGGGACTGTGATCGTTGCAATCGAGGACATTCACCTGGAGCGTGGTGGTGCCGGAGCGGGGCGGGAAGCTGTCGTCGGTGGCCACCACTCGGAAGTAGTGGACATCCATGAGCTCGCGATCGAGGCTGGCCGACGTTGTGACCACTCCCGTGCGCGAGTCCACCTTGAAGAGCGACTGCGAACGCGAGTCCAGCAGCGAAACCATGGAGTAGACTACCGGCGAGTCCTCAGGATCGCGGGCCCGGACCGTGGTGACTGCTGCTCCCGATGCCTGTTCCTCCAGCACTGCTGCCACGTAGAGGGCCTGCTCGAAGTAGGGCGACTGGTTGCGCAGCTCGCGTCGCACCCGCTTGGCGATGTCGGTGTCGTTGAACTCCTGGTGGTGGTAGACGATCTTCAGGCGGTGGTCGGAGTCGACGATGTCGTTGCGGTTGCAGCGAATGTTGAAGGTGATGCTAACCTTCCACATGGACTCGTGGATGCAGACGTCGCGACTGGCCACCAGGTCTCGGTTCTGGTGCTCGATGGCGAATCGCTCGTCGTTGACGTCGAGGAAGTTCACCTTGCAGAACTGGCACACGGAGCGGGGCAGGAAGGCGTTCAGGCTGTTGATGAACTGCGACTTGCGCAGGCAGATCTGGTTCCACTTGTCCGTCGTGTGGATGGCATAGGACGCATAGGTCTCTGAGATCCACTGCTTGGCATCGGAGATGCGTCGGTGGAGGACTGGCTGCAGGTGCAACGGATCGGAGGAGGGCAGTCCGCGCCGCTTGCGGCTGAGGATGCGGTGGCGCATTTCGTTTTCAAAACTGTCGCCAAAGATCAGGTCTCCGGCCCGGAACTCGGTGCTGTTCTGGCTGTAGGCCTGCTCCAACTGGTTGCCGTCCAGCAGCTGGAGGGCCGGTGTGGAGCGCCTGCGCCGCCGCTTGGAGTAGCCCGTGTTGTCCTCCTCCTCGTAGTGATGGTGGTGGTGCAGCTCCTGCTCGACTCGCCTGTCCTCGTTGCAGCTGTGCCCCGAGATGAATATCCTCACCGGCAGGCTGTAGTAGTCGATGCTGCGCAAACGGTTCGACGTGGAGTCCACATAGAAGGTGAAGAGGCTTGGGTAGTAGATGCCGTCGCACTTGAGCGATTTCCGCAGCTGGATCTGCCCATCCTTGTGGCTGACCGTGACTAGGTGGTGCACAAAGTTAGCCGACTTGTGCGCGTTGATCTTGTAGTGCCGCTCCGAGCCCAGCTTGTAGACGGAGGCATTGAAGATGACCGTCCCCGGTGGGGTGTCCTCGTGCACCACGATCAGATACCCCTCGGACAGATGGTGGACGGCCAGCTGGAGCAGCGCCAGCAGCCCCAGCCCCACTCTCCACCAGCTACTGTCCATCGTTTGCATTGCTCCTGCTCCTGCTCCTGCTCCGACCACGACCACGGCCACAACACTCGTAGATGCTGTCGTTGTCGATGGTCGATGTCTGCCTTTGCCTTTGTGTCTGTGTCTGAAGGGGACTCCCTCCTGCGGGAGGGCGTGTGTGTGTGGGTGTGCGGCAAGTGTGGGTGTGGTGCAAGTGCCAACAAACCACAGTGCAATCAAAGCTCCTATTCAATTATCATCGGTGGGCGAGCTGCGAGCAGCGGGCGTGGCCATCTGTCTGTAAAGAAACAAGAATTTGCAGATGGAGTGAGTGAGAATCGGAAACACTTTGAAAGCCTAATGATATCCTCTTCTTGTGAAGCACGGAAGCACATAAGCCACGAGTATGTTCTGGCTCCTAGCAGATGGGAGCCACGTGGCTAGGAGACTGCCTCTGCTTTGGCTTCTCCTCATGTTTTGACGGTTTTAATGCTTTTGCCTTTGACTTAATTAAAAACTCTTCATGTCGCTGGCTTTCACAACATTTTCCACAGCCACAACGCAGCGGGTGATATATTTTAATTTCATATTTTCTCCGCCAGGAAGCTCCGAGTTTTCGAGTGTTTTTCGTATTAGCCGGATAAAATGAAATTTAATCTCTTTGAGGGCTTTTTTCCCTTTTTTTCCCCCCGAAGAGTCCCTTTTCGACTTTTCACAGTTTGCCCAAAATGAAATATACGGCTTAATCAGACAAGGGCCATGACAGGAGTGGGTGGCAGCGGCAGTGGGAGCGGGAGCGGCAGCCAACAAAATGCAACAATGTGACACTGTGGCCAGGGCTCGGATGACCGTCACCCGTTGGGGTTATTCAGTTGCAGGACAGGAGTTGAAAATTTAATGAATTTCGATTTGATGTCCCTCTAATGACCGTTTCGAATGCGTTTCGGGTTCGTTAATTAACTAAAGCCAGTGACGGGGCACGTACAACACACACACACACACACACACTAACTCAGACTCGGACTCAGCACAGTTTCGGGTTTACGGCTTTCGGTGTAGAGCTTAAAATGCAAGAGAGGGTGGCCTAAACAGGTGGGGTCGAGGGGTCGTGCTCAAATTCCATTCCGAATTCCTCTTGCAACAAAACTGTTTGTTCATTGGGCTTCATTTGGTTGCAGATAATTCGCACGTTCGCCCAATGAAAGACACGTTTCACCAATTCCCTTTCCAGGAGCGGCAGATATTGCGCATACGCAGTGTGGCTTATGAAATTAGCATGGACCGTGGAGCCAGGAACCGACATCTGAATACCTCAGGCTTTAAGATCACAATGATCGGAGAAAGGAAGAGTATTTTTTGGGGAGAAAGTCTGCAGACAGACTGCAGGTTGAAGCAATTACATGGCGTGGCAGTCGCTTAACTTTCTGTTAATTGTAGTGTTGAAATGTTTAATTAAAATTTCAGCTTGGCCGCGCTCGTGCCAGACGTGTGCCAGACTCAGACCAACACCCAGAGGCAGACCCAGGGACGGTTGCGGGGCGGCGGTTATTGTTTCGCCATGCGGCATAGTGCACACTGGCAGGCACCCCATTCTCACCTGGGGCCTGACGCGCCAGGCAGACGCTTTTCATGGTCCGTCAAGCCTGAAACAGGCAGCTGCTGCTGCCGCTGCCAGCAAACATGAAATTATTAAATTCTCACACGTTGCAGGCAACAATCGGAAAACAAAGAGCAAAACACACCCGAGTCTCGCTGAAGCGGGGAGGGGGGGTGTTCGCATAGTTTTCCCGGCATTTCCCTACTTTTGCCAACTAATTAATATTTGCCGGCTGATGCAGTTTAGTTCTGGCAGTGAAGCCTGCTTCAAAGTGTCGCTGGGCAATTACAAGTTTTCCATTTCCATTTTGCAATTTGCCGAGAAATGACAATATGTTGTGAGTATGTTGTGTGGGGCTTCGATTGCCCCTTGAAGGCCCACTGGGCTTGGCAGGAAGCCTGGCAAATATTTCCCACAGGTAACACACACCAGACGCGGAATCGCGGGGGAGCCTGCTTGGAAGGGTTGCACATAAACACTCGCGTTTTACGAGACAGCTTTCCGCCCCCCAAAAAAAAACAGAGGCGGTAGAAGGAGCAGCAGCTGGAAACTTTTTAAGTAGCACCATCCTGAGGAGGTGTACCTGAAATATTATCCAACCCCAAAGTTCTCCCGTTCCGCCGGATTCATTTGGACTTTTTGTCCTTTCGTCTTTCGCAGCTCACAAAGAGAAATGCAAACGGAGAAGGAAGGTAGAAGGACACGAAACGTGTCAACTTTAAGCCTGGTGGAAATTTATCACAGCCCCCGTCCCCGGCCCCGGTCCCGGCACCGCCCCCACTGCGACTTGACGAGACACGGACGTGGGCGTGGGCGTGGCAGCAGCACTACTTCGCTAATGAGAAGCCCCAGGTAGAAGAGCTGGAGCTGATGGCATTTCCATGATTTTTGATGAGCAAAAGCAGAGGAAGCCTCGCCTGCTTGTTTGATGCTAATGAAAATTGATCAACATTACTGGGAAAATTATAGTCCGCGCTCCCCGTAGCCAAGGCTAAGGACCGAGGACTCTCGGGCAGGACTTTAATTGAATTTCGAACATAATGGGACTCAAAAGCCTCAGACTCAGACTCAGACTGCCTGAGACTGAGACTCGGGCTGAGTGATTTCCCTTTTGGGGCAAATTAATATTATTGCTTGTTTTGTTTTAATGAAGTGGCAGATATCCGAGGCATGCCACGCGGAACGGGACTGACTCACTGCCTGTTCTGGTGGCTGTCTGATGTCTACCGTTTTCTGTCTGAAAATTACCATAAATTGGCGGCAAGGATAAGGACCTGCGTGCCTGGCGAGCATTAGCCGATTCCAAGAACATGGAATGCAATAAAATTCACTGTCTGCCACGGACAGGGCGAGACGAGACCCGGACTTGCGTGCCGGAAATGCGCCTGTCTCCGGTCTAGACACAATAAGGAAAACTAAATGAAAACAAGTGGAAAAACAATCGGAAGGAGGGAGAGAATGCACCTACAGAGATGTGTATTAACTGAATTAAACAAAAATTATTTAAGCTCTTTCCCAGCCAGCCATCAGCCACTGCGGCATGCACTGCGTATGCGTATTGTGTGTGGCATTCCATGGGGCATTCTCTCGGCAGAAGCTAGACCGAGACGGGGGTGTGTATATTTTTGGAGCACCTTTCGGGAAATGAATTTCCACCCGTGTGGGCATCAATTAAATTTCTGAGACAGCATGCAGAGTAAAACCCATTTGAAAAGCTCTTTGTTGCGCATGCAAATGCAATCGGGGGCAACAATAGGAAGCTGCCGATGCAACAATGCATCGTGGCAGTCAGGGAGAGATAGAGAACGGTGCACCGAGCACCAGGCACGGAGCACGGAGCACGGAAACAGGACAAAAAGTTTCCAGGACAAGAAGAGAAAACATAGAAAAACATGCATATAAAGGAGGATAACAGAGGAATGCCAAAGGAATCGCAAGAAGAAAAGTTTCCTTTGTTGCTGGGATCTTGCTGAAGGCAGACAAGCAGACAGCAGCAGAAGCAGAAGCAACAAGCAGAGCAAACATGCAACAACCTGCACACCGACACCCACACAGAGTAGCAGCAACAGAGGGTGGGCCAAATAGGGGATGCGGAATGGAATGCAATGCAATTGAGCTTAAACGATAACATTGTCCGAAGGAATGCATATGGAAAGCTGCGGAAAAAGGAGCAACGAATAATGTGTGCAGACACGAAAGGATGCCCGCACTGCACTACACAGGAGGGCGACGCAGCAGGGGATCCTGACTTGCAACATGGCGTACAAATTAAAAGTGTGCCAGAGGCAAGCCAGGCAAACTGTAACCGGAAGTGCAGCGGAGGCAAGGAGGGGGCGGGGCGAATCGGAGACTGTCGCATAGAAATAAACTAAGAACATTGTAAATTCCGTGACAAGGACCCGGCAGGACTCGAATTTAAATGCAAATCAGAGACGAGAGGAGACTCTCCCGCCAGCGATCTACTTGCGCTCCATTAGCGCGTATCGCGTGGAGAGGGATTTATGTTGCAGCAGCATTGCCACTTAATTGCGGTGCGTGGAAAGAGCTAGAACTAAACAAAGTCCCTCCCCCCGTCCCCCCTCTCGCCTGACACAAAATCAATGCACAGAGTTTCCTCGTTTCGCTCGAATAGCCATCCTTCGGTACTTCCTTGCTTCCTTCCTTCATTGCCAAATTGCTTAATTAATGTGGGAAGAATTTGTTGAATTAGTGCAAAAGTTCAAGCTCGGCAGCGCTCAAGTTGCCACAAAGAAAGTTTGAAGCTGAGAAATGGGAGACGAGACTCTGGCTCTGGCTCTGGCTTTAAGAATCTGTGGCGCGGTCTTTAAGCATCCGTGATGTATGCACACCGAGTACATCGATGGCAAAGTTTTAAGTCGATGTCAGCGCTGCAGGGACAGGACTGGGTCGTGGACTGTCCTCCCATCCTCCGCCCACACTTCCATTAATTGCACAATCCAGATGACAGGGGAGAGAGGAGAAACGGCAAAGGACAAACCGCATGGCTGCCAGGAGCAGGAACAGGAGCAGGAACAGGAGCCAAGGGGATCAGCAGATGACAAACGAAATGCGTAAATGAAATGAGGGCATGAATAAAGGAAACAGCCAAAGAGTAGCTGCTAAAATGGGATTTTCTAGGAATATACATATACACACATACTATATACATATGTACATCTAGTCGTTCCCATTCATTCCGTTCTCTGCGAGGTTGAGGAGGTTTGGAATGGATCTAAGTGCGTTGCAGTTTAACTTTTGCCGTCAAGTTAATTCAAATGCTGCGGGGGAGTGCGGCATGGAACGGGAACGGGAATGGGAATGGGGCGGTTGGGGGCAGAACACTTAGTGGAAATCTCATGACAAATGTTGCAGCCAGGCGGTGCAGGCGGGGGGCAGGGGAAGTGGCTATGGAAACTGTTGACAAGCTTTTGCTTTACTCGCTTTTCTCGGATTTTCTTTTGTGGCATTGTCATAGTGCTGCTGCCGCATCTGCTGCACTGTTTTGCAATTAAGTTTTTGTGTGTTGCGGCTCGCACATATCGCTCACAGCGAGAGAGACTTTCATCACAGAGAGACAGAGACAGGGAGAGGGGGTGGCAGGGAGAGGGGAAGAAGGCAGCGAACATATGGCAACGCTTAATCAGGAAAACAATGGCTGTGCCCCCGCTGCCTGCCACCGATGCTGATGCTGGGTGCTCCCCTGGCGGAAATGTGATGCCACTATATGGAGTTCCGGGCTCTTCATGCTTTTAGCACATTTAGCCACCGACGACGAATCTCACTCGACTCTGGCTCTGGCTCTGACTCGTCTGCTGTGACTGATTCTGACTGTGACTCTGACTCTGTGTTTCCTGGCCCTGAGCCTGAGCCGTGATAAGTTGCCCCACTTCGGGTAGGGTGGGGGGTTGTAGAGGTTCCTTTGGCTCGACGGCAGTCAAGCGCAAATCCCATTGAATTTATTTTTATAGTGTTGTAAAGTTGATTATGTTAATGCGATTTAATTCGCATTCGCATTCGACTCCGGGGTTTTATGGCGAATTTATGCAGTCCTTTCTGCCTATGAAATATGGCCAGTGATTTATCCTCTCCGAGCGAGCGATTTAAGTAAATTGAAAAAAAGAAGAAGGGGGCACCAGAGCGGCAAAGGATAATCGGGAATCCTGTCAAATGGGTGGAAGGAAGGAGGAAGTGCCATCAATGGATTGGATGGAGCATCATTCGGATGCACATGCACAGCGCTGCGGCGGGGGAGAGGGAGAAACCGGAGGAGACAGAAACAGAGTGAAGGCGGATGGATAGGTAGAGGGAGAGGGAGTCCTGGTCCGGGTTTGGTCCTGCCATCAGCCATCAGCTATCAGCTCAGCTAATGACTAAGACAAACAAGAAGCATCACAGCTCTAAATGCGATTTTACTGTTTGAGAAGGGTAATAGGATATACGAGACAGAGACAGAGACAACAATGAGGAGCCTTCTGGTGGGAGTGGAAGTGGGAGTGGGAGTGCGATGGGTAGTTGGCAGGAAAATGGGTCAGGGGGAGAACAGTGGCTTTTGCACTGTCAATATGTAATGGGCTTTGTCTGAGCACCACGCCGGGAGCATGTACAATGTTCACCTGATCCATTAATCGAAGCAGTCGTACGTCGTAGCATTTGCTTCACCTGTGAGTGGAATTACTGCAATTGCAGTTGCAGCCCCAACTTAGAGCCACAGCCAGGGAGCATGAAGTAGATGCAGATCCAGAGACAGAGACAGACTCAGAGTAACGATTGCTATTCAATTGCAGGCTAGCGTCAACGCCTAATTACCAGCAATGACAAATAATATGCAGGCAAACAGACAGACAGAGAGGGAGAAAGTAAGAGGCGGAGAGAGAAGCAACAACAGACACCACACTGATGAGTACGAGTGGCCAGTAATTAGCCCAGAGCCACTCTGAAATCATTTCCATTTGCATTGCGAGTGTTGATTCCGATTAAAACAAAGACGATACGAGAGGACGCCCACAGGCATTCCCCATACCATTCCAAGATAAACGACATTTGGCATCTCATATCAGAAGACAAACAGAACAGGAACTACATCCTCTAGGAATATCCAGCTTGCTGTCTTGCAGGAAAATGTTGTGGGGGTTGGGGTGGGGGTGGGGCAGGCAAAACTTGGTAATCTCAAGTCAAGTTTGTTTTTGGCATTTGAATGGATTTATGACCATAAGCACAAAAGCTGCAATGTCTGTGAATGGGTTAAATGACTTTGAATGCAGATTTGATCCTGCCTTGATCCTGCTTTGCTGAGAAGCGACGAAGAACATGGAATGTGTCTCCAAAGCAAAAGCTATCATATCCCCAAAGAAGAATCTCCTACGACTGTGCACACATTTGTCATAGACGAACCTCGAAATCAGCAGAGCATACGCCTGGTGCCAGGGTACCAAGAGGCTGTGGCAGAGCGGTGGTAGGGGGGTGGGTGGTAGATAGACTTGATTACGCAGAAAGTCGTAAGCATAAATAAACACACAGTTGGCGAATGAATTGCCGAGCAGCAGAGATAGCAGAGCAGAGAAGAGCAGAGCAGATAGTCTCTCCGCATTACACAAACTTTGCGGCATGGAGAATGGATACTCCTGCTTCCTGCCTCCTGGCTGCTGCCTCCTCTTCTACGAGCACAAGTACTACGATGGGAGTTACGACTTGTAGTGCATGCTTTTGTGCGTCGAGGCAGGACAGAGTGGAGGGTGGGGGAAGAGTGAAGTGGAATGGAGTGCGGGGGAGAGCAACGCAACCCCTTCAGGCATTAATAATGCGAGAGTGGCTGCCACTTGAACCTCTCCACGTGTATGAAGAGCAGGCGGCAAAGAGTTCTACCGATTCCATTTTACCGCCAGCAGCCGCCCAGCCGCCCAGCCGCTCAGTCACCATCTGCAACTGTGGCGGGCCGGCAAGTTTAGCTTAGCTGGTAATCAGCATTGACAGTTTGCTCAAACTTTTTCAAGGAGTCAAGAAGTCATCTCGGGGGAGCGCGCAGCGAGCAGCTTTAATTCGAGGAGCAATCGGCATTCTGGACGTGCGAGATGACAGCTTTTTAATCAGCATTAAGTGCAGGGCCTTCGTGGCAACAAAAGTTAAAGGATAAGGGATAAAGTGCGAGGGATACAGAGGGCCTACGGGGCTGAGCTACAGTGGAATGGATTTTTATTGTTTCCGCGCGTCGACAAACAAATTGGAAAAGTAAATAAAACAAAGGCAGGCAACGGCAAAGGCGGAGACAACGGGCAACAGGCAAAGGGAAGGATGTCATGGCAGCAAAGGATGCTCGCTGTGGCGCTGGCGCTGGAAGGTGTTGTTGCCGGGACACAAAGGACATAATGAATACGCTTAACTTTTAAGTCACGCTGTGCCGGAGATAACTTGCGCGGAATAATGGCGCGAATAACGATCCTGACAAACAACAGGGACAACGTGCGAGGGGAGGGGAGGGTAGAGTGAGGGTAGAGAGGAGCAACGACACCACAGCGCGGATAGCTTTCCCATAAAGCAACCACAGTTGCCACTCACTCTCCCCCCCAAACCCCCCAGTCAACCTGCATCGGTGTGTTGGCATTAATGTAAATGAGACTCATTGAAATGTCAATATGACTCTCAATGCCTCAATGAGGCATGCTCTCAGACCAGACTCTGCGCAATTAAACCCCACGTTGATGGCGCTACACCAGCAACACCCACCCATCCTGCCACCCAACCATCCACGCCCTCTGCCACCCAATAAGGGCCCCTCCCATCGGCAGGGGGAAGAGCGTGAAGAGCCGGGCCTTAAATCAATTGGCATATGGAGGGGCTCTGGATGGAGGATGGTGGCCCACCAGCCTGGGGGTGGGGCTGCGTAAGAGTGGCCAAAAACTCATTAAACCGTTACACGCTGCTGCTGCTGCAAATGAGTCATCGGCAAATACTCTCTCTCTCTATCTCTCTCGCAGTGACGCAGTGAGCACTGCCTAAGGGATATCCTCGAAACCAGCAATAAAATTTAAACTGGAAATCAACGAGTAATTCCAGATGTCAACATATTGAACTTTGAACTCGTGTGCGGGCAACAGCAGCACAGTTGCCCGTGAGGGACACTTTTAAGATTCATTGAATATTGGGCTCTATCGATTATTTGTAGTTGTAATTGGTTTAGTCACATAACGTGACATTCCGTTATTGTTTGCCCACTCAAACACGCCCCCCCCCTTTACCGAAGCAGAACGGAACCACCAATCAAAGGCTGTGCAAAGGATCCCAGTAATTGTCGACAGCTTTGGTGATCAAATCAAAGCTGCACTCATGGCTCCGATTAGTTTTCCCTTTGCCGAATATTCATTTCAGGCTAAAAAAACTCTGATAGTCGTCTGCAAAGGATTCCCACAAATTGGTTTTCCATTCGTATGCGCTTACTGTACACACACAGACAGACCTGCCGAGGTAGTACAGATGATGAGGATAGATACATAGATGGAAAGGGGAGGGGAGGGGAGGGAAAACTAGTCGTAAGCTGCCACCCACCTGACCCACCGCCTGCCTGTACTGGCGGCGGCGGCACACTTTCCGATACCGTAGCGTCTTCTCTGCCGTTTCGGTCGGAGAAATGTCAACGCTGCCAAAAATTTTCACGAATTTGTTAGCAAATGCAATCATTTTGTTACGTGGTTTTATTACAGCGGTTGCTTTTTCCTCCTTCTCTACCCTGCTGCTCCTTCCCTGCCCCGCCCCCATTTGTGCATTCCATCTGCTGTCCACCCGCTGCAAAGCCAATAACATGAAAACGCTCGTTTATAGATGCCATCCCATTCCGATCCGTTCCGCTCCGTTCGATGCAGTGCAGTGCCATGCCTGGCCGTGCAACGGGGCGTATACGTAACCGTGTGCAAATATTGTCTCAATTTGGAGCTGTGCTACACTTGCTTGCCTCCGTTGAAGGGCAAATAGAGAGCTGGGGAGCTGAGAGTCGCGTGGAGTTCAGTTGAGTTGCAAACACAGATGCTTCAACTGTAGTCCCTCCCCCATCCCCCAAGTGGATGCACTCATGTATGAGTATATATCCGTGCATGCATGTGTGTGTGTGTGTGTATGTGTGGGAAATAAACAATTTGTATGCGAATTTTGCCTTTGCCATCCGAGAGGCAGAGCGTCCAATGAATATGAAAATATTCAGCTCAACTTTTCCTGCTGCCTGTCTGATTCCGGCTCCTGCTCCTGCTCCCCCCTCAGCCCCCCTCTCGATCTGCATAAGCAAACAGTGAGGAAATTGAAAGCAAAATATGATGATGTTCGATTTGCAGATTTTGTATGGCACAAGCACTAAACTATTCTCTTCCACTCCAATACACCGTCACCGCCTCTGCCTCTGCCTCTGCCTCGTTCCCATGAGATTCTATGCTTTGAGTGGCCCAAAATCCGAGATACTTGGCTAAAACCATCTGGCCGAAATTAAAGGCTCATGCAAATGTCCTTGTGCGCTCCACTGAGCGAGTGCAAGTCCTCTGCTAAGCCGATTTCCGAGGCACTGCACTGTGAACGAGCTCTGCCTGGACTCCGACTTCGACTCCGCCTCCGGTAAGGGGAACAAACAGTGAAGAGAGCTTGCTGTACCTTTGATTGGGACCCCATAAATACGCTGATACGCAGGCTCCTTCAGGATATCCCTCATTGAAGGAATACAACCCCCACAGTCTACGAATCTCGCATTTAATTAATGCACCAACATTTTCCGCCATCTTCTCTTCAAGCGTGCCACATACGAGCAGGTATCCACTTCAGACAGAGCCCCCGCGGGAAGAGGAGCAGGAGGAGGTCCTGACTGGTTGAAGAGCCAGGTCGCTAGCTGTCAAACTGCTGCGGGCAAAATGGCCGCCGCTGTTGCTGCCGCTGCCACTGCCACTGGGGCCGTCTGCATTTGTATTAATGATGCAATGACGATGTGATGGGATCTGTAGGGGGGAGCTGCGGAGAGTGCTGGTATTTGACTGCTGCCGCGGGCACCTTGAAGTGCAGCGGCATGTGTGCATAACGAGGCTCTTCTACCACTCTCAGTCCCAGCATCCTTACAAATCAGATGGAGAGAAGCCTCTGAATCACTTGGCGGTGGAATGTTCGTGGAAATGCTCGTAGAATTTCAGCTAATAAACACTTACAGCGAACTACATTTATTATGTACCAGTACGAGGGCCTTCTAAAGGGCAACTTTGGCTGACCAATTAGCCACGTCTGTTGGCCGTGGAACATTGAGAATCTAGCAGACCAGAACAGACACGAAAAACGTCAAGTGGGGCAAAGAAAATTGGAAATCAGGCCAGTCACGGAATTGATGGATTCGAGGCCAGCGGCTGCCAGCAACTGCCAGCGGCAGTGCGGAGCAATTAGCAGGGAAAGTGAATGCAATTAGGAAACAGTCTGTCGGCCAGCAGTGTCATGAGCAGGCACAATCCAGGAGTACGAGCTATACGGTTGCAGCTGCAGTTCCGGAAAGTCAGAGGTGAAAAAATTGGAACCGTCATCGTAGTCATCGCAGTCAAAGTGTCGAAAGAAATTTGCATTCATCTCTTTGACTTTCGTTTTGCCTTTTCATCATCATCATCGCCACCTTTCTTTGGTGGCCACTTCTCGGTTTTGGCCAGGGCTGAATGCAAAAACTATGCGCCCATAAACTACTTTTGGCCTGGCCGTCTCCCCTGGCAGCCCCTGCCGACTGTAACTGGCCAGCAACTGTGTCAAGCAGTCAAACCAGTTGCCATTGCCGCTTGCTGCGCTGCTCCTGGTGGCATGGAACGGACTCCAAGTGCTGATTGCTCTCCCAGCAGCAGCTGCAGCAGCAGCACCAATTGATTGAAAAAGCCAGCTCCTATTGGCCTGGCTCTTGGGTTTACCGTTTCGCGGTTGGCGTTTGGCGGTTCGGTTACACAAAAAAACAAAAAAAAAAAAAAACAGTTCGCTTTGTTCTCGCAATTTATGCCTTGAACCCGGGTTCGCTTGGACTCTGGTGTCCCCCGCGTAAGGCATCCAATCCACCAATCTATATACCCGTACTGTTCTGAAGGCCACTCACAGCCACAGCCACAGCCGTACAGTGGACAATGGACAGTGGACTGTGGACAGGATGGGGAGTGGAGTGGAGCCTACCATCGTGACGTTCACGCCCAGAAATAAATGCAATATATTTGCTTATATCTCTCCTGGTTTATGCAATCCACCAGCAAATCGAGTGGCCAAATCCAAAGCTGGCCAGCAAAACTAGTTTTTCCCCATTCGAAACTTTTGCTAAAACATGTCTGTCTGTCTGTCTGTCTGTCTGTCTGTCTGTCTGTTTATTTGGCATTATTAAAATGTATTCGTACGTTGTATTGACAAGTTTTAATCAACTTGCTGCAGGAACAGAACAGAACAGAACAGTTTGGCAGCCCAAATGAAATGAAAATAAAAATATAAAAAGTCCTGCTTGCTCTGCCGTTTTGATTATAAGTTTTTCGGTTTGAAATGAGTTTCGCAGTTGAGAGCTGCTCGAAATGGTCGAGTAAATTGTTTATTCAATGTTCAACTTGTTGCCGCTCCTGGGGCTTCTTTGGGAGCTTCCCTCACGTACGGAGGGAAAGGCAGGCCAGGCTTTTCGCACGTACAAGCAGCCAGCGGGCCGGATGATGCCAGGAAGTGGCTCCAGGGGAGAGAGCGAGAGGGAGAGGCAGAGCTCTCGCCGCCGCAGATCCGCACAAAAGTTAAAAGTGTTTGACGATGTTGCCATTTGAGAGCAATTTGAGAGATTGGCCCTTCTGGACGGGGAGGGGAGGGGCGGCCACTTGGGCGAATATTTCTGCTAAATTGCAAGAACATAAAACACATTTTATCCCCGTAATAGACAGCAGCCAATTTGATAGAAATTCCATACCATTCACAAAACAAACACAAACACACACACATACTCGCAGAAAATAAACCCAGGCTCGATTTCAGTTTCCGTTTTGGCCAATTGCAAACATTTTCATTGCTCTTTCGGCCACAAAACCTCGGTCGGAGGAGAAGGACAGCGAGTGGCGGCTGCACAGCTGCAGAGCAGCGTTCTGGCCACAAAAGCAAATTAAAACGTTTTGCCAGCCGAAACCAAAGCCTGTTAATGTTTTTCAACTGTTTTTCCAGAAAGGCCATGCCATGCCCCCGCTGTCAAGTTGATGACTAAATACAGAACCTATACCCAATACCCTTCGCCACCCCCTACCCACTCCCTGCTGTGCCCAGAGCTCTTGTCACTGGCACGAAACAATTAATCACATTTAATTTATCAATTGTTTTGGCCAAAAGTACGCCGAGATTAGGGGCAAACAATGAGCCTCAAATCTGTTGTAATTATTGGGAGGACCAGAACAGAACTTTCGACTGTGTTAATTGTTCCGCCTCGGCGAACGAATATAAATGATGGACAAGCGACATTCCGATGTACCGTAGAAAATTCCATGAAAATGTTTTAACCATAAAAGCCGCATGCAAATATTTTCCAACTTTAATTGAACAAGAAAAACAAATATGGCAAAAACATATATTGTCTTTGTTTACTTTTATCGAACGAGTGGAATTCAACAAAAAAATGTGAATGTACTTTTTTCATGTAGAACGAAACAATTGTTTCATTGAATATTTAAATTTAATGTGGAATTTCATAGCTAGGAATCAATAACTGTTTTATAATCTTTAACAAAAGTTAGAGCTTTAGTAATGAATACCAAGGATTGTTTGTAGATGGGAGGTCAAAGGTTGATTGAATGGAAATTGTAAATAGTAGGCAGATTACTGTTGCACTCACTCCTGGCACTCACTCTACGGATTCATTCAGAGGAATGCCAACAGAGCCACTAACTGATCGGCCAAACAAAAACTCTTTCACGAGTGTTGGGAGCTGGAAAAACGTGTGTGAATGTGTGTGTGTGTGTGTACCTGATGGAGTTGGAGTTGGTCTCCCCGTCTGTCGATAGGCAGCGTTAACTGTTGTTCGAATTTGTCTGTGGTCAGTGACCCAGCCCGAGTCCGAGTCCCGTGATGGTCGGGGCGGGGCGGGGCCTAGCCGGCAAAACAAACATGTTTTAAGGCTGAGCAAAAAAGAAGAAGCATTAAGAAAACCCCGGAGATCTCTGCTACACTTTGAAGCCCCCTCCCTGCTGCTGCAGAGAGAGAGAGAGGGGGAAGAAAGACATTAACTTTGGTCACTACATGAATACCAACCAACGCTCGTTAGCAGTTAGAAGTGGGAGGGGGGTGAAGAGAAGACGAAACAGCACCAGCCCCTTGCGTGTTGTATGCCATAAAGAAGTCGAAAAGCGGGAATCGGGGAACGGTGCACGGGGAACGGGGAACGCACAGGTCGAAGAAGCTGTCGGTGGACTATAATTTGAGAGTCTTTGGAGGCCATGGATCGCAATTAAGTGCGGGGAAAGACGATCGACGCGTTGTCTCACTCTCTCTCTCACTCACTCACTCACTCACTCACGATTCCATTAGAACGTATGTATGAATCTCCGAATTACAGTCGCTAGGTAATTAATTCAAATATCTGAGAATGGCTGGAAATTATTCAGAGATTTATTCGGACCATACTCGGCCGTGTGAAATCCCCGCACAGTCTCTCACAGAAATGATGAAATTATACGTATCTTACTTACATTTTTCCCCCAGTTGTTGCTCACTCGCTCTCCTCTCTCCCTCTCTCTGTGAAGATGTCTGCAAGTACACATAGAGAGAGACAATCTTTGAGTGAGAGTGGGGGAAATGGCGTTAAATTAAAAGAAATTCCACATTAACATACTCGTCAACTCATCGACGGTAATCCGCTGGAGCATTGGGAATATTTTTAATTTCAACCGCCGCATAATGAGATTTTCATCCGCTCTGGAGAAAAATGTCTGCCACAGAAACCGCTGGACCACCGGAGCACAGTGGAGCACAGCTGCTGCGAGTCCAGGGAAGACTGCTTTAATACCCTTTTAGGATGAAACAATGTGTACACAGCAAAGTTGCGAGTATCATACCCACTTCGGGCCCATTCAATAGAGCGTACACATATAGGGTATTCACTATACCCTTCATAATCCTCAGCAGATTTAAATGCTGAGCTGAGCACTGGACCAATCCACATTTAGGGCTTCAAAAGTTGTCCAGTGCGATCAGAGCCGGCAAGGAGAAACCCGGCACTTTGGCAGTGCGAACTCTGGAGTCCACATCCCTCCCACATACTCGAATATCAAGCGCTAATTAAGATAGACAGAGTCAGAGCCGTAGCCGTAGCCGTAGCCCCGCTGTTGTAGCCGTAGCCAGAGTCGAGGGCCGCAGAGGCCCGAAGAAAACTTTTACTAAAACTAAAACTAAAAGCGAAAAGACGAAGACGAGAACACAATTAAATTAAACGCTAGTGTGGGAAAATGTCTTGGAGCGTAAAGTACGAGAACATTTTCTTGCTCAAAGTGCGATGCAAGTATCTTTCTGTCTTTCTCTCTCTCTCTCTAAAAGAGTGTTTTTCGGTGGAGGGGAGCTGTGGGCAGCGGAGCGTGCAAGGCCCAGGCGCAGGCCCATCTAGTCATGTGTCAAGGTTACTCCTCGAGCAATTAATAGGAAGCGATGCCAGCACCCGGCAGCGGAAAGAACTCCTCCGCTTGAGCAGGCGATTCACGGAGGGAAAATCTCAATAAAACCAGCAACGCTTCGAATCGGGGCGGGGTAAGTGAAAAACGATGCCAGAGCAGAGCCTGCTGGAATTTTTATTGCCTTAAGTCCCCCCAGCACACACACACACACACACAGAGTTGCAGAGGGATAGGAATAGGCAATATAGGACAGGTTGAAGTGTAAATCATGTTAAACCGGAGTGCTCCACGGCTGCAGAGGCTACCTGTGCTCCATGGCCTGCCAATTATCAGCAGGAACCCATCGCCAGCGTCAGCCTCTTGCCCCAAGATATGGGCTACGAGTGCGAGCACATCGAGAGTCGGTTACACCCACAGGATGAAAGAGGACGAGCAGAAGAAGCCAGAGAGCGCCCCTAAGGAAGAAATTGAATTTGTTTTCCATCAATATTTATCCTGTGTGCAGCTTAAGGCCAAATACCCCATTCGGGCCTTCTGGGGCTTTGGTGTATGCGAACCGAGTCCAGTGACCAGTGTCCAGTGGAAATTTAATTTCCTCTTGAAATGTGTAAGCGTTTTCTGGCTCAATTCTGGCTTACACATTATTGTGGGTATTTTTGTATTTATAAACTGCTCAGGCGGAATAGGCCAATTTGAGAACTCTTTTCTCTCTGCATAAGTGTGTGTGTGGACATGCATGTATACAGCTTCCATTTGCAATGGCTTCCAGATTACACACAGGTGCACCACCACGGGTGTACGAGTATATGGCTTATTGTTGAAGGATCTCTGCCACAAGAGTTATTTACATTTACATACATAATAAATGATTGCTGCAGCTGCTGCAGCGACTGTTGCTGCTGTTGTTCTCGTTGTTGTTGTGCTTGTCGGTTGTCCTTGTGGCTCCTGTAGTGATTGCAGTGATTTATCCTCCACTGGTCCCTGGCAAAAGTGGGATATACCCTGGTCAAAGGTTACCCAACTTTCAGCACCTTCGAAACTACAGATTTACAAAATATTGTGCAGTCAAGGAAGGTGCTTCGATAAGCTGCTTAACGGCCGCTCACGATCTCTATTTAATATTTAAGCTTTCTTTACAAATGATAATAAAATATTATTAAAAATATTTGATATACGTTTTCCTTCGTGGAAACATTTTGAAGGGCATTCCTGGCATCGGCGTGCCTGCGTATTCCGAATCGAAATGTTAATTAAATTTGAATTAAGTAAAGAAAACCATAAAATACAAAGTTTATTAAATGGATACACTTTGACCCTTCCGCTTTGTGGCCTTCCTCCCTCCCTCCTTCACCGAATCCAGCTGCCACGTGACTGCCAGTTGATCCTTCAGTTTAAGACGAACATCACGTCCCAGCGGCAGCCCAGTCCAGCCAAATACTTTTCAAAATATCTATCTATCTATCTATCTGCTTTGTAGGTCGCCATGAGCCATGCCATAAAATGAAAATAATATAAAACCCATTCCGCGCAGCGTCTGGAACGTGACATAAATTAAATTTTCCGCCATTAATCGCAAATATTATCAGCAGCCAGCAAAATGGAAGCTGAAGCTGGCGCTGGGAGCTGCATCTGAGCGGAAACTGTAAAACTTCTAAAGTATCAACAACTTTCCTCTCTCCCCTGGCAAAAAGTATTTCAATCTGTAATGCGCCAACGAGATGAGACAAAGTTACTTATGTACCTACAATATTGCACGGCCCAAGTTGGCACGGGACGGGATGGGACGAAGTTTGATTGGGGATTGTTGTCGAGTCGATTGAACAGATGATTGCATCTCCCGCGTAATTGTCTTCAATGAAGTTTTCATATTGTTGAACAGAGTTTCAGTTAAGCTCGAACAACTTTTCAGCTTTTAGTACCACCCTTCAATGGCAGCTGCGATCCTGTTGTAGTTCGATTTTCATGTGCAGCTTGCAGCAGGATCAAATGATCTGTGTGAATGGCGCCCCCATAACTAGGCAACACTTTAAGAGCCCTGCTCCCTCCAAGAGGAGGCGTACGAGTGCTTGCAACACCAAGGAACAATTGCAACACTATCCAAACAGACAGCCCACTCAGCGCTCTGAGGCGTGAAAGAGATACGTTCCGGGAGTGGCAAGTGGGGAGCAATGACTCCCATTGGAACATTCCAAAAACCCTCTTGACCCACTTGACTCACTCGGGCTGACCAGAAAAAGGAACACAGGGACAGCATCTCCTCACACTCTCCTTCACCCCTGCCTGAGTTTATGGCATTGTTCTATTTCATCAGCATCGGCTTAGAGCTTAAGCCATTCGCATCCTCCCTATTCTCTCTCTCTCTCTCTTTTTGTCTGTATCCCTATCTCTGACCCGCATTTCACATTCCGTAATGCCCTCCCCCCACCCCTGGCACAACCCATTCCCGACCAGGCTCTGCAGATCGCGCCTCATAAACATTTTACTGTCCAGAGCACGTTCCGTTTTGCGCCGAAAATGCGTGTAAATTGCTTCCACTTTGCTTTTGGCCGCTGAATAGTTCGGACCTCCTCCCAACCCAGCATCCATCCATCCATTCATCCCTTCCATCCCCGAAATGGCAAATGTTTACATTCAACGACGTGACGGGCCTAAAGCGCTGTAAAAAATAATGGAAAATTTCTAACATTTTGTAATAGAGAAACTTTCAGAGCAAACAATTAGTTTGGGAGGGCGCGGGACAGGGACAAGGACACGGACACGGACAGGTACAGGAACAGGAGTAGAGGATGCAGTTCAGCTGGCAAATGTCAGATATTTATATCTGTTTATTTCCCCCTAATCGTTTGCTCATGTCACGAGCTCATTGGCTTTGTCACACTCGACTGGAGTCGCAAGAGTCGGAAGAGTGAGGAGTCCAAAATCGTGACTGCTTTGAACGTACATACATATGTGTGTGTGTGTGTATGTATGCGTTTATTTTGGTGTGTTAGTGTGTGTGAAAGCGATGCCAGAAATCAAAAGCCAGCATTGGAGACAAAAGACTCGACTGATTAATGCCATGGAATTTCTTGATTATGTTTTAAATATAGATTTTATATAGCTAAATATTTATAGAAAAAGAACAGTCAAAATCCATACATAAGAATTACCTGTGGACTAGTCCTGAGATAGATTTAATTGTTTATTATTTTAGATCGATATTTGGATTCAAGCGGACTCCTCGCTGTGGAAATTTCAACAGTGGAAAGCAAAATTGTTTGTATTTTTTTGAATTTCAAACAAAAGAAACAAACAATGGGGATATTCCGCAAATATTTGCACCACTAATTTAACATAATAATAACATATGCAATATGTGCATATGCCTGTGCATACGCCTGTGCATTGCAATATAAATATTAAATTTTAATGCAATTTGGATAGTATTTAGGTCGATTAACATTCCATGCTGCTCCGGCTCCAAGAACTTTCTCAATCCAATCCACTTCCACTTCCACTGAGGATGCCTTCAACCCTCCCGGGAATACCCTGCATCTACCCTTGATCCACCACGCACCGCAACGCACCGAAGCCCTCCCCTCCCCCGCTGGCTATTAATAATGCTTAAAATTTAAGTCGTGGCAAATTGGTTTAGCCTGAGCCACAAATAAAGGTGGATTTCCCCACCCAAGGCCCGAAAAGAAGAGGCGAATTCTACTGCTGCTGCCGCTCGGGACGGAACGGAATGGAATGGAACTGTTTGTGTCGCAGTTAACTATGACGCTTAAGCTGGCAGCCGAAAAATGTCTGCCTCAGAGCGAGTGGAAGGTGGAAGGAAGTGTGGCAGGGCGGCAGGTTTGTCCTGGCCCACCAGGCGTTCATAATTTACCGTCGAAAGAACCAAAACTAAACTGCGCTGACAGCAGATTTGCATTTAGTTCGGATGCCAACATTTTCCACATGGTTAACTAATTAAAACTTATTGGACGAGGCGATGCGCCCACCCCCCATTCCTCATCCATCCCATTGCTGGACTCGTGGAAAATGATTGAAATTTATTTCGTTTGTGCGACATGAAAGTCACATTAAAATTGAATTTTTTGTTCGGCGCATCTATGGCTGCCGCGGACAGGCAACGTCATGCCAGAGACAGGATTCATGAGCAGAAAGTAGGAGCCAGGAGGCAGGACTCGACAATTACTGGTGCTAGTGCCTCGCCACCTGATGGGTCTCCGAGTTTGCTTTAATTAAACCAAATATGATGCCCAGCCCCAGCCCCAGAACCAGAACCATTTTCAGTCCTACACTTGGGCCCTCTTTTGGGGCCTCTTTGAAAAGAAACACAGGAGAGAGAGAGAGAGCAGAGAGCAGGAGAAAAAAGGACCTTTTTTGCTCGGTCATCATGCAGATGGGCTGTGTGGGTGGTTGTGTGGGTCGGAGGCCTAAAAGCAAATATTCATCTCAGCCTCAGTAGCATCATGTTTCAGAATTTTTATTGGCATATTTGCCCAAAATTAAATGGAGCGTGAAGCAATCTTCCCCAGGACTGTGCTCCGGTCCCCTTTTGGGTGATTTGCACACGCGGCGTATGCGTAATTTGTATGCCATTAAGGCAGGGGCCAGGGAGCAAGTTTGAGGGAGGGAAGACGAATTACATTAATTGCTTGGCCCCCTCTCCGTCCCCCAGGAGCTCTTTTGATTGTACATTTTTGCTCAGTTCTTTTGTTGATTTTTGCCACATTTCAGCGCCTTATCTGCCGTCTCTCTGGCCCTCTTCTATTCCTTGATAATTGCTTTCATTCTCCATTCAGCTCGATTCGATTCTATTTCACCCTGGGACCTGACCAGAAATTAATTAAAATGCAAATTAATTTCCAATTATGAAGAAAATCCCCCCAGAAAGAGCTCCATGAAAATTAAACCAATATGCAAATAAAACCCACTCCCAACAAAAAAAGAACCAGCAAATGGGAAGCAAATAAAACAAAATAAATATTTGGCCATGAATTAATTGCAATTCTTTGCTGTTTGCTCAACTATCAGACACTTTTTCCTGGGTTATCTTTGACTTCAATAAGATTTGCATTGAGCAAAAGTCACCCTGCAGGAATGGCAATAGCAATGGCAATGGCTACCCACCTCACACACCCATTGACCTTGCGCGCAATCACTTATCGATAACCGCAGTCGTGCGTGGCTTCCGCCACCAAATACAAATCATAATATTGAGAGACACACAGACATACGATTAAGGGCAATAATCGCATTAACGTTAGGCAATCGCCTCTCTTGCACGGTAAGCATTCCCATTGTCCAGATTTGGTATTAGTTGCCATGAGAAAGAACAACGCAACACGGCAACAGATGGAGCAACAGATAGAAAAATGGACAATCAACTGGGATCTGGGAAAGCCAAGTGCAAGAGGCTCTCTCTCTCCCCCTTTCTCTCTCTCTCTCACTCTCCCAAGCTTCTCATACTAGTATGTGGCATATGGTAAATCAGCCAGCGATGGCATCGAATGCCATGTCGGAGGGTGGAGTATGCCAAGTGTGGGGCGAAATCAAGGGTTAATCACCCCTGCAGGGCATGCCACATATACACATACATACATATGTACATAAATGTAAGCTCCCCATTTATGTATGTGTGCGTGTGTGTTTGTGAATGGGAGTCACTGCAAGACTTGGCCAAAAGTCGGATGGGAGTTAAGGACACAACTGAAGCTAAGGGTGTTCCGCTCTGCTCCGCCATGCCCTCCCAGGCAAAGGCAAAGAAGGCGCAAAGCTTTTTGCAAAATGGCGCACTCACATATGCAGCTGTCAGTGTGTGAGTGCTGCAAGGGGGTGCCAGTGGGCGTAAGGGGGTGTGTGGCTGGTGCTTACAACTTCAAGTTCTCGATTTGACTCGAACTGAACTTTTGCGTGTTCCAATACCATAAATACTGCATGCCTGTCTGGGCTGCCCTCTCCTGGCTGTGGGGTAGAGGGTGAAGAGTGGTAGGGTAGACACGTACCAAAGGATATGCCACATACACACACACATGCACAGACACTCTTTTGTGGACGGGGGCATGCTTCAGCAAGCAGCATAAACAATCTCTACCTGTATTATGGTTAAACTTTTCCTAGAATGTTTCCCCTGCCCCCCGCTCCCAATCTAATTTATTTATCTCTTATTGAGTATCGTCTTTCCGTTTGTTGGGGAAATGTTTACTGTGTTTACGACACCGACACTTCACTCCACTCTACTGCGACATTGGCAATGCCAGTTCCAGTTCCAGGTTCAGTTCCAGTTCCCGATTTCCAATTAATGTCGGGGATTGTTAATTTTAATCAGGCAGAGTGACCCTTGCATAGCGAATGAGTCCTGCCCGGAGCCAGAGAGCGTTTGACTTGACAAATGATAGACGGACGGATGGACGGACAGACAAACAGACAGATGGACAGACAGATCGTCGGACGGGTCGATGAATCATCCCCTTTCGAAAGGACCCGTTCCACTGTTCCCCTCCTCTAAGCACATTTTAGCACACAATCAAAATCCATACGAAATGAGCTCCGTCTCCGTCCGTTGATTATTTTTTCATTAGCGCCTCGGGGGAAACTCGCAGGGAACTCACGCAAGGAGCTGTGGGGGGGGGAGAGTGTCCAGGCCGGGCCACATAAAGAAAATGTCACAGTTCATTTTTATTTATTGGAATAATTTCCGGAGTGTTTCTGTCATTTGGTAGGGCCGGGGGTTGGGGGCGGGAGGAATGAATCATTGGATTTACAAGCTTTGAATAAACAAATAAAATCATAAAATGAAACGAAACGAAATGGAAACCCTCGAAACACGCCAACAAGGGGAGCAGTAGCAGCAGCAGCAGCACACAAAGCGAAGCCTGGGCGGGGGAAAGCCCTAAAAACTGGAAAATTCATATATTTTAGAAGCACAAATAATGCCGGGGCCAAATGCAAGCGACTGAATGTCAAACAGTCGTTTGAAGCCGCTCTCTCTCTCTCTCTCTTGTAGGGCCTTTGATGCAGCTCATCGAGGCGTTGAATGCCTGCCACCCTCGCTCGGAGTCAGTCCCCGTCCCCGTCCCCTTTCTCCGCCTCTGCCTCTTGGGTAATAGAGTTTGATGCAACTTTTTGCAGCAGGCTGGCTGGCAGGCAAAAGCCTTTGAAAGCGATAAAGAGAGAAAGAAGAGAGAAAAGAGAACTGAACTGAGCTTCACTTTGCCCAATGCATAGAAAAGCCGCCACCACACCGCAGGACACCACACGGCGCCGCACCACACCGCACCGCACCGCAGACAAGGCCAAGAACAACAGCCGGCGTTTTTGCCGAAAAAAGGACTTGCCTGGTGCTGAATTTATTGATTTTTGGTTCGCCGCCGCCGCATCCTCAATACGTACACAGTCATAGACGCCGCACACGCACACAGATACACACAGCTAGTACATGTGTGTGTGTGTGTGTGTGTGTGCACATCCTCCCCATTCAGCGATCGAGCAGCAACCACCAAAAAAGGAGACTTGTACGAGAGACTGCGTGGGGTTGTTTCGTTAGTTTTTCATGGACAAAACAGAAACAACAACAGCGGCAGGACTAGAAAAGCGACAATGGAAATGCAATCAACAGCCACAGCAGCTACAAAGGCAGCTAAAAGCAGCAAGGACATCACGGCCGACAGCTGTTGTCGCCCGTTCTCGCCCCAGAGGAGATTGAGCAGGCGACGCGACTCTGCCGCCGCAGACTCTGACTCTGATGGTTTTCCTTATGATATGCAAATGTTTGTCCAGCCGAAAAAACGAGCATTTTCTTGCAGTGTAAGAGGAACAACAGCCAGAGACAGACAAAGAGCGCCAAACAGGCGGGAAGGAAGCACTTGCCGGCGGTACACAGAAAGGACACTGACGGAGCTATACTCTACCTAATCCAAAAGTTAAATGAAATTAAGAAGATGCAAAAATAATGCCTCCCTCCGGTAAGAGAAGAGCAACTCCCGCGTAATATTCTCTCCACTGAATGAAGTTTGAGCTGAACAACCAGTAACATGTTGCGAATACATGGACTCCATTTCAGCTCCCTGTGCTGTTCCCATCCTTTATCTGCCACAAGCTCAATGGCCAAACACGAACACCCGCCTCGGGGCAGGGTAAGAACAACAATAACGGCCAACAGCAGCAAGGGGCTGCGCTGGCGCTGCCAATGGGCTACAAGTGTTTGGCTCTTCCCGGCCCGGCCGGGAGGCTGCTCTAGACAAATGCAAACCCATTAGAGAGCGATGATGATAAGGGAAGAGGCTGCATGGCTTGTAAAGGGATTGGGGAGATTGGGCATAATATGCAAAGGAAACTCGACAAATTACGAGAAATGGCAAGGGGATAAACAGGGGGGATGACAGAGCGAGGGGAGAGTGCAGAGGCACTGCACTGCACACATCAATGAGCGAGCATACAGAGGGAAATCAGCAAAAGCCGAGGAAAAGGAAAATACGAGTACCGTTGCCAAGTAGGGAGGGGGTGGGGATATGCCATTCAGTCGGGAGACGGCCACGCCCCAATGCACGTTAAACACACACCTGCATGAGTCACGGCTCGACCCCAGGCCAGGCCTCCCTGACTCGATCCCGGCACCCCTCGTGCGTCCCTCGTGTCCCGCCGCCTTTTGGATTTTCTGTTTATGCTACACGAGAGTTTATTAAGGGAAAGCAGGAGCAGCAGGCGAAGCAGCAGCGGCAGCAAGGACAACCAACAACCACCCCAACAACCCTGCTTTGCTCTGCTTTCCTTTCCCTTCCCTTCTCCCTTTCCCTCTCTGAGCCGTCAGCCGTCTGCCGTCTGGTAGCGTCTCCTGGCATATCCTGGCGTTGCGCCTCTGGCAGCGGCATTTATGGCGCAAACTTGTTTAATATAATGAACACGACGGATCGGATCGGAGCACGTGAACGTGAGCGTGAGTCAGCCTAGGCCGGAGTGGAGTGTGGAAAACCCACCCCGGGGGAGGCAGAGTGCAGCGGGAAATCAACCACCAACAGACGTTGGCAGACCTGCAACCACCTTGCCGCAAACTCGAAATACAAACACAATTTCTGTCAGTCCTGGCCGTCCTGGCCGTCCTGCTGCTGCTGCTGCAGATGATGCAATTATTATCGAACATAGGACTCTTAAAAATACAGACATATCTGTACGTTTCCGAAAAAGGACATGGTACAGGAGCACTCTGCCCTTGAAGTAATTGGAAATAACAGTCTTCGATTGCTATAAATACATCAATTTATATTGATATTTAAAGAAATTAAACACAGAAACAGAGACAGAGACAGAACGATTCCTGGCCTTGAAGAGGGATAAATGCTTCTGCCCCATTCTTTGGGGCACATTTAAGATACAAAAAAAGCCACAAAAAACGCATAAAACAGATGAATATATAAGCGAGACTTTGTGGACAAACTTTAGTCATGAATCATATTTCTTAAAGGAGATAAATACAAGGGTAAATATGGTATTAAATAAGGGAATAAAATAGGTTTTCAGTTGGTTGAATGAATGAGGTTTTAATAAATTACGATAATTATATGATTACATCATCTACTGCAGCAGCAGCAGGACTGCAAGTTCTTTGTCAAAAATCAAATTAGAAAACTCTAAAAATTCTCGCTATGCTAACGAGGTCTCCCCCGAAGACCTGCCACTGCCGTTGTGAACCCCAGCGTGTCCTTTCACCTCATTAGTCATGGATATGGGCCAAAAACGCAGATGTAATGCTGCAGGGAGATTCTCTGATTGAAATCGACCACAAAACGAGTTGTGTCATGTAAATGTGCCTCTGGAAATCAGAGTTCTCTCTCCTCTCTCTGTCTCTGTCTCTTACTGTCTCTCTGACTGTCTCTCTGACTGTGTCTCTGACTGTGTCTCTGGCTGTGTGTCTGGCCATGTCTCGCCCATGTGGCGCCGCTTGTTTAAGGCTTCTTTATTGGCCCCTAATGGAGGAGAAGAGGGCGAAGGACCTGCCCCTGCATGTCCTGTCCTGCAATGAACTCTGCATTTTCATCCTTTCCCCGTTTTTCCCCCAGCTTCTCCTCCGCTCCATTTGGCTGTGTTCCACATGAAAATGTAGGAGCAGTGGGGAAAAAGGTTGGCTAAAAAGCAATGCATAATTGTCCAAAGAGGACATTTGAAAAGGAAATATAATTGACACGAGATTGGATTGTGGACAAGGAATGCCTGCCAGCCTGAGTGCAGGAGCAGAGGCAACCGCAACCCGCACTAGAGAAAGTTGCTAATGAATTCTGGATGGAACGGAGAACACTTAACTGAAACTTGTCCCATTTCCCTCATTACTTTTCATTAAATTCGAGTCCCTAAATCTGGTCGCTAGCAACTGCAAATGGAGACACAGACGGAGATGAAAACTGAAACTGAGATGGAGACGGAGACGGACACTAAGATGGAGACCAGTTTTACGAGGAGGGATAGCCGTCAAATGGAGACCATCAAAGCGTGGAAGAGAACCCTCAGCTCCGCTTACAGTCAAGACAGCAAATTGCAATCCATTTTACCCGCTTCTCATAATTGTTAACGCCAATAAATTTCAAATAAAGGATAACACGCACAGACAGTCACGCAAGCACGTACGCACACACACACACACATACACACGCGCAGCCAGGCGGATAAGAGACTTGGAGTTCATCTTTCTCAGCAGATACACGGATGCACAGATACAGCAGCAGCAGATACAACACCAGATACAGGGACACACAGACAGACAGACAGACACATTCCTGGGCAGACGCATGTGGGGGCCGACGAGCCTCAAATAAATTGAATGAAAAGTTTCCTCTGCAAACGAGTTAAGCTCCGAGCTAATCGCATCGAAACCCATAAACAGCCAACAGCCACCAGTCACCAGCCAACTCTGGTGGCAACTCTGGCAGCTCGTATCCTAGAGTTGCCTGCCTGCTTGCTGTTGCAAAGCGTAAATTCAATTTTCTCAAATCGAAAATGTGGTGCGAACTTCCACTTCCGTATCGATAGGGATGCCATGCCGCAAACGCACAGAAGCCCACAAGGAGACACACACATACACTAGCACACACGCACACTAGCACACACACACACTCGCACACACATGCTGCCAGTGTTGCGCACGTTCAGTGATGGCTTAACAACTTATTTATGCCTTGCTCTCCGCTCTCCGCTCGCAGCTCTCCTCTCATGGAAACTGCTTCTTGTTGCTTGTTGCTTGTCGCGGGCTTTCATTTGTTTTCCCCCTTATCACCATCCCCCTATCTCCTATCCTCTCCTCTCTAGTGGAATCTGCTGGTGAATTGTCCTCATTCTCATCCTCATCCTCATTTTCATCGCCATCCGCATCCCCATCCCCATCCCCGTCCCCATCCCGCTCCTAGTCCCTGCTGAGGGCTGGCAATTTCATTTAAATTTAATTCTGCTTTCTGGCACGTTGTCAGCGGCGTCAGTTTATTCAAAGTCTCTCGCATTGAGGCGAGTCAGCAAGGAACAAGGAACAAGGAGCGAAGACTCCTCTCTTGCCATAATCAAAATAGATTGCCATATGAAACTATTTGCCAGGATATGGATAGATACGGATATGGAAAAGAGGGGGAGTGAAGTGGAGTGTGGCCCAGCATATAGAACTTCTCATTCTGGCTCCAGTGAGCGCCTGTTCTTCCATGTTAAGCGGCACACTCTGGGTTTAATCCTGGCTTGGATGTGACTTTCATTTGATGGCAAACGATATTTGATAGTCCTGTAGACAAAAGGTGGAAATCATCCTTGTAATGCTCGCATGGAGTGACAGCACACAGCATTACCGTCGAAAAAGAAATACATAGTGAGGGTGGCGGATGCAGAGTCTAACTAATGACAAGGTCCCGCATAATTGCGCAACCCTGCCCCGGGGGCACGCACCGAAAAGAAAAACAATGAAATGATACAAATGTGGGTCAACTGCTGGACTATAAGATAGAGTCGCAGTTGAAAGTCTTGCCACAGAGCAGAGCTGAGCAGAGCTGAGCGGAGCAGGGGGGTTGACAAATTGCTTGCAATCTATATATACGAGCGTGACTGACATGCAAATTGTGATAAATCAGAGGGGGCGGGGGAAGGGTCGTGGTCGTGTTCGTGTCCTTCCTCTGGGCCAACTTTGATAAGGAAGCAACTTGACAGCGAGCGAGTGGGATCGGGGAAAAGTTGACTGATTTTCTTTTGGCTTTCACTGGCTGCACTCAACGCTCCACTCTGTCTAGCGATTCGATTAAGTTATTACTGGGCTGTGGCAGGGGCAGGGGCAGGAGCAGTGGGGGTGGGAGACTGTCGGTCAGCTTAATTAAGCCAATGAATTATACGAACCACACCGCTCACCGCTTACCACTCACCACTCGACACTCTATTCATTTTGTACTCTAATGAAGCGTAATTGAGGCACCGACGATGCAGCCAAAGTGTCGCTTCAATCGAATGAAGTGCAACGACTGCTTGCATCTGCTCATTTGTCTGTTTGTCAATTATGCAATCATCAGTTGGCACACACCATCGACCATCCATGAATCCATGAAACAGACGAACTGCATTGTTTACCCCCAAAAACAGAATTTCTGATCGGCTCAAAGACAGTTCCGATTCCGATTCCGATTTGATGCCACTCTCTAGATGCGAGCGACTAGCATCCCATTCGATGCGACTAATTAATGCAATTGAAACAAATTCCAGCATGCAAATGGCTCTTGGGCATGGACATGCCTCATTAGCCAAAGTGCCATCAACATTGGATCGTTTAATAGAATTAACACTAATGAGGAGGACACTGCCCCACAATCAATACCCATTCTAAAATAACATCCAACACCCACATCCGAATCGGGAGCGGTATGAAAGAGGATTGATTCTATATCAACAGAACATCCCTTTAGCTGTGCTCCCTGCCCCTAAACTTGGCCAAAACTAATTCTGCAAATTGATTAGGAGAGAGAGAGAGAGAGACGCAGAGCTGCCGGCCAGTGTCCGTCAATCAATCAATTTGTGCTACCAGCCAGGCCCAGCCCGGATTGCCCCGAAAAATCATTAGGGTTTCAGGATTGGATTCCGATTCGATTTGCCTATTCATTGGGCCAGAGAGCACTTGGCCAGGCCATAATTGATAGGAATGCTCGTATCGATGGTTTTTCGTATGCAGTGGATGCAGTGGGGGGGATGCAAGTGTGCGGGTATCTGCGCAAATAGTAATTGAACGAATTACTGACTGGTCTTTTCTGCCATAACTAATAGCATAAATTTCGCCTTGCCAAAAAGCTGAAGCCAGCTAGAGGGTCCTTTATGAATATTCAGTTTAGTTCTTTGATAATCTACTACTCAGGTTTATAAAAACAAATAATAACTGGTGAATCCAATGGGTTTTCAAATGAAAAAACCCTTTTCGTAGTGTAAATAAACTTCATCTTGATTGCTGTTTTATGTTTATGCGAAAATATTGTTGATTGCTCTGTGAGTTTCTATCTCTCTCTTAAAATAAATGTGGTTTAGCAGTAAATTCTACTCAGCTTTTCGTCTGTTGTTGTCCAGGTTTTAAAAGTTTTCTGCCTAAACTGATTTGATATATGAATACGTATCCATCCATCTTTATAGCCATCCAATATTCTCATCTGTGTCGTGCCTCTATTCCACCTGTTGGCATTTCTGCAGTTGAACAAATCAGAAACATAATCATAGACAAACTCCAATCAATATCTAATTTCGACTGAGTCTGAGGCTGAGGCTGAAGCTCTGGCCAAATTCCATCAATCATTCAATAGACGCCGCATGACACAGGCGCTCCAGCTGTGTCTGGGCTGCTGCTTCCAACCAAAGCATCTTGTATCTGTATCTGAGGCTCTGCCCGACTATCTGTGGGTAGAGTGCTGCTGCTGCTGCCGTGGAAACTACTCGTGTGTGTGTTTGTATATGCATCAATTAAGCTTTTATTCTAACATAACAATTTTGAATGGGGCCGAAACCAGTTTCGAGTGGGGCCAAAAAAGCCACGAGCCTACGCACACACACACAAGTATCTGTTGGACACTTGGGGCCAAAACAAACAGGCACTCGGCCAGTGGCCAGCGGCCCGCACTCAGATTCGAACTGTCAACGTCATCGATTGGGGCATGCGAATGCCGCAAATCCCTCGAATATCCATGCAAATCCAATACGCTCCGAGCAGCTGGGCAAACACAGAACCAGAGCATCGGGAACGGTAACAAACAGTCAATATATGGCCAATATATGGATGGATGGATGGATGGATAGTGGATTGAATTCAACAAAGGACTGTTGATATCTTAATGGCAGCGGCCATAAATCAGCCGCATTAGGTGGCACGAGACACAGCCATCGGAGTCGGCGGGCATTCAAATGCTAATTAAACAGATTCCGAACAAGTTTGCTTTGCCTGCCAAACCGGCCGGCTGACTGGCTGATTGACTGAGGTTAGTTCAGAGCCGGGCCTGAAGGTGTCTCTAGGAACGAGTAGTCAGGGGAAGCCACAGAAGACACCTCTCGGTGCCTAACTCCTTGACTCCTTGACAGAGAACCAAAGCTGATCGTCTGAGAGTCTCTCTCTCTCTCTCTCTCGCGGACAAAGAGCAGGAAGGAAGAGCAAAAGAAACCGGCTTGGCCGACAGGTTGGGGTTGGATCCCCGTGCGGGGCCAGCAAGGATGATGGCCAGCCCAAGCCCATGGAATGGGCTGGTGGAGTGGCTTGGCCTGACCAAGACAGCTGCAAAACCGCCATGAAGCGACCGCAGTGTGCCGGGGCGCTAACAAACTCATTTTGTAGCAGCCGCAGAAGCAGAATGGGAAAAGGTTCACTTCGAGACTAGCAGAGAAAGAAAGAGAGTGAGTCAGACTGAGATAGAGAGAGAGAGAGAGAGACAGGGAGAGACCAACTGGTAGCCAGAGAAAACCAGTCTTGCAACCACTTTTCAGCTACTTGCAACCGCCAGACCTGAAATGGACTTGCCTCTTCGAACTGCAGCAGCAGCGGCAGCAGCAGCAGCAGCAGCAGCATTCCAACTAGAAATGTGAAAATGTATCTTCTGCCGAGACAATTATGATTATCGTTCGCAAAGCGGGCTAATGGCCCCGAAAAATATCTTAATAAATTGGCAATCCGACAAAATCGTCGAGTGAATAATGTATCCAGCAGATACGTTTGTCCCGGCTCGGCTCGGCTCGGCTTGCTGAAATATTTATGTAGCCAGACAAAGGCACAGATACAAACACACACACAGACACAGACCCAGCCATGGACATGAACATGGACACAGAAAGGGGAGACCAGTGTGAATGCAGAGAAGACAAAGCACTTGCAATGCTCAGATACATTTGTATCTCGTGCGAGCGTTTGATTCAGATACAAATTCCGAATTCGGTTATGTTTTGGCCCCACTCTTTCTCTCTCTTCTCTTTGTCTCTCTGTGTTTGCCCCCACACTTTAATGTGACTTTTATGCGCTTCCTCCTTTTGTTGTCTCATTTTGTATTCAGTTTTATGTTTGTTTTGTGTTCCCCGTCTTCGTGGGGCGACTCCAAACAGTTGCAACTCGGGCTCTAGCCGCGTTCAAGCCCTCCGCGTTCAGCGTTCGTTCAATGTGTGAACTGTTTGGGCCAACCGTTTGGGCCCGGCTAATTGGCAGTGGCTGGGGGAAAGACTTTAAGACCTTTTGTGCGGTGTGCTTGGGATAAGCTTGAACCGAATTGGAACCGTTTAATGGAGAAGCCCTAGAAAATGGTCGAGTACAGGATGCAAAATCGGGGACACAGCAAACCGAAGATATATCTGAGAGAGCGATCCTTTCTCGTGGGATTTCCTGTCCGGTGAACGACACCTGTCACACGTCAAGTGCAGCTCATGCAATCCCAATTAGAATGCCAGACAATGGCGCCCATACACACACACACACACACACACACACACATACAGTCGGGCAATCACGACACACACGGACTATCCACTGAAATATCCTCGTGTTAACGGGTTAAAACTCACTTTTTGTTTGCGTTTTGTTCTCGTGTTGCAGCGCGTTGGTTGTCGGCCAGTAATCCGCTTTAGACGCCTCCTGCCACAGCACATGCAACAAGGCCGCAGTCGGGCATGTTTAAATATTTACGATCTGGCATTTACCATTACAATATATCTTTTCCGCTTAACTCTTTTTTCTTTTTTTTCACTCTGCGGATTTATTATGGATACAATGATACACTACTTTATGAAGTATTTCCTTATTATTTTTTTATTTCACTTTTGCACTAGGATTTCCCCTCGATTTCCACTCGCTGATTGTAAATTATTCTAGCGGGAGAGGGTGGGACAGGCTGGAAAAGCCAACGCACTTTTCGTACTCAAAACGTGCACACCGCGCGCGAAAAAAACACTGACAGAGCCAAGAGAGGGCTCGCTGGCTGGCTGGCTGGCTGGCTGGCCAACAAAACCGGTAATTTCGATGGCGGCGGTGGAGAGTAGCTGGTTTTTGTCTTTGCCTATGCTTTGGCTTTGCGTTTGCCTTTGCATTTGGCTTTGCTTTTGCTTTTGCGCTTCGACGACGCGCACGCGTAGCTCCAAGCGAAGGAGGAATATGTTAAATGTTACCAAAATTCGACACTTCCACGTTGTTTCCTTGTCCGCGGCGACCGAAAGATTGAAAGATTGAAGCAAGCAACTCCACTCCCTTGCTCATTTCAAATCCGCGCGCTGTAAAAAATCCTCGCCGTCCTGGGAAGTTTACAATATTTTTCCCTGGGAAATTGCGCATGCGCCTCTCAAAGCCTATCGGGGATTTTTTCGGGTAGGGTGAAAATCGTGCGAGCCGTGAAATTTCCCTTGGCTAAATTTACCCGTTATCCATACCTTTTTTGGCTCAACCCAAGCTCAAACCGAAATGTTGTGTCGAACCGATCGGTTTGACACTGGACGCGCTCTTTTTCTCATTTTCGCGTTCATGTATGAGCTCTTACTCTCTTTTACTCTCACGGTATGAGTTCGAACGATCAGTACTAAATGTTAAATGATAATTATAGATTTAGAAATAATCGTTCAAAATAGTTAACTAAGGAATTCGTTACTTTTTGGTCATTATTTTGTTTTTAATTCAATATTTGAAAAGTGGTGCCATTATTTTTTTCGCCTAATTTGATCACTTTCAAGGAATTTTCTTAAATAACTAAAAAACGTTAAAAAGGAAGTCGATTTTTTTTATATTCATATGTTTATAATAGTTTTCCATTTCTAAAAATGTGCTTAAAGTTTCCTTAAAGTTAAAAATGTGAGTTTGGCAACTATTTAAAAATTGCTTGTGGTGGTACATATTCAATAAAATTGTTGATAAATAAAAAATCGGTTGATATACCTCGATTTATCAAGAATTTCCTCCGTACAAAAACTATTACTCAAAAGCATAAATAATTATGTTTACATTTTGTTTGGGAAAAAATAAAACTTTTGAATTCAATTAAAAAAGAACCAATCATCAAACAGTTTTTGCACGCAAATTCTTGCTTATTTATTTATGATTTGTATGAAGATTGTGGACGGTTTTTCACGTCACCGTATGGCAGCGTATATATGTATACATATAATACATATGTATGTTGAACTACATATGTATAAATGTATGTAGATATGCAGAAAAGTTACTAAATTATGTAAATTCATAATAATTTTTTACTTGTAAAGTTTTCAGTCTTCAACACTCTGGGAATTACCAAAAACCAATAAGATTAAGCTACGATTTCCATTTCTATGGTTCGCTGGTTCTTATAAAAGATTTTTATTCTCATTGACATTTGTATGTGCGTATTATATGTACATACATATATAAAGATAAACATATTTTTGGCAATATTTTTTAATTTATGTTCATTTTAATTGCCTTTTTAAAATAAATATCCACAGCATTTAAATTTCGACAATTCACAGACCAAACTAAAGAATAAATATAATCAATGTCAAAAAAACTGGGTCGTGGCCGAGACCGATATGAGTTTGCTTTCAACAAATTTAAATTTAATCAAAATCATAAATATAATTTAAATCATTTTTCGTACATATGCTGATCCTGGTTTGCCTAGAATCCTTTTCATAGAGGCATTTCTAACCGAATTGCAATTAATGGCACATTACCCAGCAAAATGGTTTGTCAGAAATCCCAAGACCATTCATGTGTCCCTCCCACACCTGCTCCACTTGACGTTCGATTGGACTTCAATTTGCCAAAATATACAAAATGTTTAATGCAACTTGGCACCCACATTAGCAGCTCCTAACCCACACACACGCAAGCGGGGGGGTCGGATAACATTTGGCAGAACAGAAGGCAAACCCCAGCCCGACCGAACACTCTCTTGGCCAACAACAACAAACAGCTGGCTCTAACAGATTGTAATGCAAATGGATGTGTGCGGGCTATGTGCGGCCAGGAGTAAGCCCACACCATCCACAAGTCTACACAATCTGTGTGTGTGTATGTGTGTGTGCTAGAAGGTGTTGGCCAAGACACAGCATTGGGGCCAGCTGACCAGGCTCCTTGCATGTAATTGACATTGGCCCTTGCGTTTGATTAATTGCACTTGGCTGAGGCCTTTCCGAGCCATTGGCTCGGAATGCTCCGACTGTGCTCATAGATACATATGTATCTGCGAATGTAACTGTATCTGTATCTGAGCCTGTATCAATTTGTATCTCTGTGCTCTCTATTCTGTGTGTTTGTGGGGCAATAAATTGGATATGTTCGACATGCTTTCCAATTACTTGCGCTGGCATTAAACAAATGCAATCCACTCGACACACGTCGAAAGTTGGAACCGCTTCCTTGCGACTCCTGCCATGCAGGACGAGCTGCCAAGGAGCCAAAGAGCATGGAGCAGAGCGAGCAGAGAGCAGAGACGCTCCACTTTTCCCTGCATTTGGTTTATGCAACTGTCGCCTGCAAGCGATAGAAAAACTCACACAGAAAGGAGCGTGGGCAGGTCCTGCCGCTTCAATGAACCTCAATGGCCGCCGGGGCGAGCCAAGAAACATAACTCAAGAATGCAAAGGACGAGGCGAGCGAAAAGCGCAAGCAAAGGACACATCTACATCTCCTGCCACAGTCTCTGCCTCGGCCAAGCCACCATCTTCAGAGGAACAATTTAAGCGCTCCACAAGCGTAGCTTCGTCTATGCATAGTTTATGATCCCGTTACCCGGCCGGCACAGCTCCCGGCTCTCTCTCTCTCACTCATACTATCTACTATCTATGCATTTCTCTGAATTAAACCAACTGCACAAAATGTCGCAGATAATTCAATGCACCTACACAGAGCATTTTTATAGCTCTCGTCCTGGCCCACAACCCATCGTCATCGTCATCCTCATCCTCATCCACGACTCCTTGGCAGTCGAAAAGTGCCACGAGGGTAATTTAAAAATCCATTTGTGTTTTGAGATTTCGCTGGCGCTGGCTCTGGCGACCGGGCAGCGCGCTGGCCAACAATTGCGGTGCCAACCGCCAGGAAACAACCAGAGGAAAGCCAGGAGCAGCGTGGATAGCTGAAAATGGAAAATGGAAAATGCGAACGTCGAACGTCGTCGCATGGCTGACTAGATGACGGCCAGACCTGACTGCGTGACACAATTTCAATTTGCATTGACAGCATGAATTATAGCAAATAATCCCCGAAGGCAGACGCGATTCTAGCGATGCTCCCAGGCTCTAGCCGCCAGGTCCAGCTACAATCGCCAGCTCCAGCTCTTGCTCCTTCTGTCAACCGTTTTGGCACTGACCCGCGTGGACACCCAGCTATGTTATTGATATGGAAATGATGCGCCACCTAAAATGGAGAGGCAAGAGAGCAAAGAGAGCAGGGGGGAAAGACCAGTACCAGTAAGACTTGCAGAAATTGAAGTAAAATAGAGCTCACGAAATAAAATAAAACTGCTAGCAGAAAGGGAAATAAAATTTAAATTTCATGCGGCGCCAGAACAGAACAGCAGGACGGATAGGGAGACAGAGAAAGGAAGACAGGAAAGATAGAAAGAGAGAGAATGGGAAAGGGAAAGTGGAAGTGGAAACCCAATTGCTTGTTGAAAAAGGCTAATGAGGAATGAAGAGAAAACCGAAATATGAGTGGCGAAAAATGATAAAGAAAAATATTTCGTTTTCAACCTCACAAGACATTTAATATGGAAAACACAAATACTAACAAAAATGTTTGATAAAGGGTAGGTGATGCTCATGTATAAAGGGTAGAGCTAAACGGAGAGACTGTTCCCTATAATGCAGCATCTGTTGTATATAGTATAGTGAGTAGTATTTCGCATAGCTTCTGCACTTCTCCATTCCCACAAATCCGTTCATCCTTTGTGAATAGCACCAAAGATAATATCATTTCCCGGGGATTCCACTAACTAACCAACATCCACCACTAACAACTGGGTTGCCCACCAAACCCCCTGGCCCGCCCAGCTCCCTCTCTGGGAGGCGGACTTGCTTCCCTCTCTGTGAATTAGCGCTCCATCCACTCAGGGAAACACCTGGGAAACTGCACGGCTCCTGTTATATTTTTTGAGCCACTTATAAGTTGATATAAAAAATGCATGCCGAGTGCATTACGCGCACTTCCGCTGGCAAGGGGCGTGCAACAAACCCAGCTCATTAGCCAGGCTCCTTCACACCTGCACCTCCCTCCATTGACCCCCCGCCACACTGTACCAGACAGCCGCCTCACTTCGAACTGTGGAAATTTGTGAGTGCGTGAGCAAGTCCTTGCAGGAGGCGTGCTCAAGTGGCGCTGCAAGCGCAGCTGCACGTCGGGAAAACTATGTCAAAAACTTTAAAAATATTCACTGCATCCATTGGCGGCGCGTCGCAGCGTCTCCGTCTCCGTGGCCGTCTCCATCTCCATCTATTTTCCCTTCGCGTGGCGCTAAAATGTTTGTTGTTCCGAGTGCTTGCGTCTTAGAATGTTTGCCACTTGTTTGTCGGCACCGCCACCTGGTTGCAGGTGTAAGGTTTGAGGCGTGAGGAATACTTTAAAAGTTTCCCGATGAAGGTACCGCTTCTGCTGCCAGCAGCAGCTGTAAATTATATGCAAATTACTCCGAAACGACAAATATACGTATCCGTGCGGTAAATCATGCGAAAAACAAAGTTGCTGACTCCGCTCTGCTGTGGCAGAATGGGGGCTGCCTCTTAGAGGCAGCTTGAGCTGCGGATAGGTTGGGGCAGAAGGGGACAAACAGGAAGGGAAACTAACAACACTTGAGAGCGTGCGAAACGTGTTCAAGATGCCGGCCAGACCGAGGAGTTGGGCTCCGACGTCCTGCCATTCAGCCATTCTGGCATCATGGGATCCTTGAGCTGTATTGATATTTGTGGCACGTCACAGTTGGAGTCATCACGTTGCCGGAACGCATTGCCACCGTATCAGAATGCCACAATCTCAAGGCTGCTGCATGCAGCATGCAGTCACTCTCTGTCTGCCACCAGCTCCAGCCTAAAAGCAGGCATGCCCAGCACTCTTTTCCAAAACACTCACACAGCGAGACACAGAGAGACAGATGATAAGAGGAGCAGAGGCAGAGGCTGAGGTCGGCTTAAACACATCACGTCAGCGTGCTGTCAATGAGCACCACTTGCACGGACACGGGACAAAATGGCCGGGAATGTGGATGTGGACTCCCGGCTGTGGCTGTTCGCAAATGTTTCATAAGTCATTTTTTATACATTTTTTCCTGTTTTTCAGCTTTATCCTGCTAGCAGGCAAAGTGCGCCAGGGTCTTCCAGTGATGCTCACTGCGACCACATTTCACGTACTTTCTTTTGCCGTGCAGACTGGGAAGATCCAAGAAACAGTTCGATCCAATCTGATACCCGGTTTTACTGCAACTGAGCTCTGATTCAGAAAATATCAACACTTTTTTGATGATCAATGGATACATCGATGTACAGAATTTCCCTGTATATTTCCCTCTACAATAGCTTCAGGACTACGAGCAAAATTGAGCACCACTGACGCCGTCATGTCGTGTCCTGGCCTGGCCTGGCCTCTGTGTGAATATTTTTTGTATTCATTTTCCATTTTCTTTTCCATTTTTTCTGCTACTGGGGTGCCGCTGCTTCTGCTGCTGCAGCTTCCCCGCGCATGACTTGATGCTAACAATAGCACTCACTCCCGGAATGGGTTGATGCCATGCTGGAGTTCCATTGGAGCCATTGGAGCACCAGAGCATCGGCTCGCCTCGCCTCGCCTGTCGAGTTGTCGGGTCCTGGGCCGGCTCACGCAATGCATACACATGCACAGATTGACAGTCTTTTAATTAAGAAGCCGTCAAAGATGGAAAGATGGCGTTGGCACGCTCTCGAGCACTCGCTCTCCAGAGCCATTGGAGTGCAGCCGTGTCACTGGCAATTATGCAGTGCCTGTGCCTGTGCCCGGGCCCGGCCCAGGACCCACTCAGAGGAAGCGAAGCTCCAGCCCAGGGCTGCTGCAGCAGGCAACCCGCAAACGCAATTCAATTTAACGTTTATTCACAAATTAATTGAATTTTTGGTATTCATTGTGCGAGTCGGAAGGAACCACTGCAGATGACGCAGTGGATGCAGCGGATGATGGAGCTGATGGCGGCCCAGGACATGCTCTGATTGAGTAACCATATGGCCAGCTAATTAACCGCATAGCTCTCGCAGCTGTTGTCAACAATTAAGCCGACACTTGACGAACAGACGACCTTCCGAAACTGTCATTGAGTCCAAATAAACGATAAAATTTACTAGTAGGACAGGGAGACTCTGGGGGGACGATAACTGACAATCCACAGATGAACAGATACTCGTACTCTGGAGACCATCAAATCAATCTGAAGTCAATGATGATCTTCCTTTTGGAATTCCCCCCAATACCATTTCAGTAAATTGCTTTCAGTCCACAGCTCAATCATATTTTAAAATCCCATTATATGTGCGTGTCTTTCCTTGATTGCAGGTGTCATATGGTTCTCTTAGTGTGGGAAAAACGGTAGAAGGAGGAGGAGGAGGAGCCCTCGTAACGAAGTTAATAATAATTTAGCACTGGGATCTGTTCTTTTCTGCTGAGCTGTGCTTGAACTTTGGAACTCATCGTTAGGGAACTTTTTCCGTTATTGTTGTTGTAACTTTTGCCCCTGCCCCCTTGCCAGCTCGCTATCTTTGATGGGACACAGGACAGCCTTGACAATTTATTCAGTTGCTCCTGTTTAACTTTGGCAGCTCAAAAGTTTGTCCCACTTGGACTTGGCTAAAAGCGACTCAAAAGCACTTATTGCAGTTTGCCAAAGGTAAGGGAAAGGGCCAAGGAGACATGGAGACACGGAGATACGGAGACTGGGGAGCACAGAGACTGTGTCTGGGGATGGCCTTGCAATAATTGCACCTTATTTTCGAGAGGCCAATAGAACCGAAGCTCTGAGAAGTCTTCAGTTCAATTTGAAGCGACACTTCAGGAAGCTCAGTGGGAGAGAAAGGGGGAGAGAGAGCGGAGAGTAAGTGCTACTTGTAGATGAAGGACAGCTCGTATGCAAATGCACATAGAGATGAATAAACTACTTGCATACATACATACCATATTAAAATGCAGTTATTTAGGGCCGTCAAAGTACGGCTTATGCAAATAGCATGGTGCACATATGGCAGCCCGTCCTGGCCGTGCATTCTAAGCCTGGCCGAAACATTTTCCAGCAAATACTTGGCATTTTGTACTTTTCTGGTTGCTTGATTACTTATGCCCCATGCAACCACCCACACCCACACCACACCCATACCAACACACACACACAAATGTGTGCGAAAGAATGCAACAATGTGCATAAATTCAGCCAAACTTTAAAATGGCCATCGCTGCCGTTGCCGCCGCTTCTGCCACTGCGGCTGCAACTAACATTGTAAAGTGCCACATATACTCTCATATAAGAGCAAGTTGCAACATATTTCGAAGAGTGGCTCTCTCTCTCTCTCTCTCTATGGCGCATAATTAATGTTTATTTTTGCACTTTAATTGGTTATTAGAAGTGGAAGCAACAAACTTTTAATGGCTCTGACAGCCCATCCACAAAAATATGCCAGAGCGGAATGCTGACTGGGTGGGGAGCGGTTGAGGGGCGGTTGAGGGGTCTTAAAGAGTATTAAGTGCATTGAAATTGATGTTGATTGTAGCCATTGGCAACCTCCGCAGGGGGGGCTGTGGGGGGGAGCACCAGCAGCTGCCTAATTGAAATAATTGACATTTTATGCCACATGTGGCAAAGTTCCTTATGTTACAGGCAAAGTGCCGCTTGATATGCCACCTAATTAATCTGATTACTCCACTTGGAAACGAGTCAGCCACACGGGGCAGCAAGAGGCAATCCGAAACATAAAAAATTGGAGCATCAATTGCCATCAATCTGTTCAGAATTAGTGTAAAATTAGCAATCAGTTTCAGTTTTAATAGAACGAAGTCTTTGTTGAATGCCCCACCATTTGACTTGTTGGGAATTAGAAGGAGTTTTAGGCTGCCTTTTCCTCAACCATATCTAGGGCCTCAATTGGTCTATGCAATGAAATATGAAACATCAGAGAAATCTCTATACAAAAAGGATGTTTCTATCAAGGCATTCGAGTAAGTACATATAAGCACTCGTACTTTGTGTCCCCCACGAACTTCTTTGGGATATTCAAATTACCCTCCAGTGCCACAGAACTGCCGCAGGCCATTTTTTTACACATGACAGAGCTCAAAGCTCACAGGTCATTCCATTAATTTGATCATTAATTGCACTTCCATTTTGTATTTGCTCGGCATCACAGCCACAGCCTTATTTGCCCATCAGCCATGCCCAGTTTGCGCTGCACTTGATGTTGTTTTTTTGCATTACTCGGTACCTGTGGCAGGTAAACATGATAGTCGTGAAGATAGTGCAACACATCCACACCCACCCACATCCCCACTTCACACATGAGCAAACATAAACACTTTATAATTATGACACATTAATTAAATAAAGTGCACTTCCGCTGTCATTAACACGGCCAGATTCAGACTCCGATTCAGATTCAGATTCAGTAGCAGAGCTACAGCTTCAGAGCTGCCAGCCAGAGGACCTATACAATGACGAACTAAGACCCGCTCTAGCCGTTGGCATTGTTCGTCGACTTTAGCAACATCACAATCGCGAAGGGTACAACGAACAGCGACGGGGATGCATCTCAGCAGGTGAGCAGGTGACAATAGCAGGCGCTCAGCCTCGGCCCGGCTCGTTCCACCATTCTGATGGCCCCCTGTTGGCATTTGACAGCGGCAGTCAAACTGAAGGGGCTAAGCAGCAAGGCAAGGGCGGGGTCAACACGCCTCCCCTCCAATCCCCTGCACAGGGTCGCCTGCAACTAGTTAATGGTCAAATGGCCGACACTCAAGTCCGTGCCCTCCGGGTGCACACACATACGTATGTGAGGCACTCCCAGTTGATCCCTAGAGAGCCCCAGAGATGCGCCACTGATGAGCTGACTGCAATCACTGCCCGTTTAGAAAGTTGCTACCACAGTGGTCACATAGTGGAGCGGACCAGAACATTCTCTTTTTTGAATGTTCACACCAGACAGTCTTCACTGTAGTTCACTATTCACTGCTGATTATAGTGCTGGGGCCTCAGCACTGGCAGGCATTTGTTCAAGGCAGGCCTGCGGAAAGTATCCCACCCACTCCCCAATCCTTTCAAAGACTTTTGCGCCCCACTCTCCCGCACATATGCAGACAATGACAATGACACTCGAGTCGTCGTCTCTGTTGCAGTTGCAGTTGTTGTCTTTGTCGTTGTCTGACGCCGAGTGTATTTGCTCTTTGTTCGCCAGTGTAGCTCTGTGCCGCGACTTGCGATGAACTCATAACTTGAACTCTGACACTGGGGGACACAGGCAATCGGTGGAGCTGGGAAAATCGATATTGCAATAGGGCTTCCATCAGATATTTGTTAATTGGAAAATCTGTTCGGTTCGGCGCATTTGGCTCATTAATTTGGGGGCAGCAGCACGCGTTCTGTTTTCGGGAATTTTTGGGAATTGAAATTCCGGAATCGGAGTGGGCGAACATTTCTGCAATATTGCATTTTGTTGCGCAAATAAATGTCTGCCGAATATAATTTTGTTGGTAAATATACTTATGTACCCCTTTGTGTGTGTGTGTGTGTGTGTGGGCGTGTGTGTGTGTACCATTGGCTGGCTTTTGTTCGCTTCGGTCCTGGCTGGTAATATCAATTAGCCGTCCTCATGCGATTGATGGATGCATAAATTACAGCGTTACGCCGTTACGGCGTTACAGCGCCAGGAACGGCGCCATACAAATTACGTGCAACATGTAATATGACAGGCGACAGTGTTCAAACAGTCATCGCTCACCCAGGGTCGAGTGGCGGATGGAGATGACTGGATGAGTGCCGGGGCATTCTCTCAGTCTCAGTCTCAGTCCCAGTCCATCCATCCGTTCCGACAGTAGCAGGTGCCGCCGCATGCCGCTCATGCCTCAAGACATCCCCGACCGCATAATTTGCAGCAAAGCCCCTTAGGAAATGTCCCCCCGCTAAAGTTGCGGCTGTGTGTTTTCTCAAAGTTTCCTATCCTGCAGACCCACAAACACACATGTACTTAGAACACGCTTATAAGCCCGCCTCGCCTTCACAGTTCTTTAGCAGAAAAATTTATCATTTCCCCCGGCAGGCAGGCAGGAGTCTAGGGAGGAGTTGGGAGCTGCGGAGTCTCGCGGAGTCTCAGAAGGCTCTGGAAATTGACTCAAAGACCATTAAAGTAGAGCACTTTTTAATGTTATTAAGTCAAAGTTGATTTGTTCAGGCTTAAACCGATTTGCTCCTGTCGTTCTGCCACCGCCTCTCCCGCCATCAGCCGCTTTGCGGTAAGCCACATCAATGGCCATGGACATGGCCACAGCCTCGCTCTTAGCCGGGCTCAGCAGAGTATTCAGAATATTGAATTTATAAACCCGCACGATATTCCGCAAATTTGTTTCGCCGACAAATCTATCCACAGTCCGTAATAAAGTCGCTGGAAAAAATTCGTATTCTGCATTGACACATCAGCGTAAACAAATTAACTTTAACGCCCCCAAACAGGCAGCAAAAAAGAGTGAAAAAATAGTGAAAAAAGCCGTGACAAGTGACAGGAAAGAGTCACTTTGAGCCTGGCAGCCGCACCGCACCATCTATGCTCTTTTGAAAGCACTTGGTGCGCTTAGAAAAACTCTACAAAGATCGGAGATTTATACACAGATCTCACTAGATTCGGATCGACTAAAACCTAACTAAAATTTACTATGACTGTACTACAGCGGTAGGTGGCTGTACACTTGAATGAGCCAGAAATAATTTGGGGAGAAACCTGATTCAAAAGTATTTTTTGTGCAAAAAGAAATCCATATGATTTAAATATGATTCCAGGCAGATTCAGTGGCGAGGAGAGGATCTTTATGACAGCCATAAACATGTCGAAATGGATCCCTGCGATATGCAATATGCAAATGGTATTACAGTGGGAAACAAAAGTTATCGCAGCAATGCATTACAGATGTCGCAATGGTGTCGCTTCACCTCCAACTGTATTGATAAAAAAACATGAAATTGTCCTTGGGACAGAGCAGGGGTTGGGGTAGGGGAGAGTGCCCGAAACCAAAATGAAAGCCCAAGCAATAAGGGAAATCGTAAATGTCGGAAAATGCTCATGGCCCTGGCGGCCCATGGCAGTTTGAGGTTGCACGCGAGTCCCAGCCTGCTCCTGCTCCTGGTGGCTGGTGTCTGGTGCCTGGTCCTGTGGCAGTAGGTGATGATGAGGATGCTGACGCTGTTGACAGTACAGCAAATGGTTTGCATTTTCCATTTTTCGCAAATTTACAACTGCAATCAGTAGTGAGAGACAAAAAGGAAGAGAACGACAGCACGCCAAAAAAAGAAAAGTGACAAAAATGGCCAACAGCATTTCGCGCTTAAAACAATCAAATTGTTTTTGCGATTCGAGAAGGGCAAACAGCAGTTAAACAAACAATTGGGGGCCCGGCACATAATGGCTGCATTTAAGTCGCGGCGCTTAAACCCAAAGCCTCAAATCGGAACAGGACATGAAACGGGGCAAGAGTTAAGGCAAAGTTAAGTCCGCTGCTCCACAGTGGAAACGAATCGAAGCGAAATATTCAAATAGTATTCATGGGAACATGCATTTCTGCTCCTCTCCTCTCCCCTGCTCTCCTCTGCTCTGTTCCGCTCCGCTCTGCTCGATTTCATTGTCAAGTGCTCCGTTACGCCCACTCTGTTCCAGCTATGATCTGTTTGTGTAATTATCTTGGATGTCTGTCTGGCTGGATGGCTGGCTGGCTTTTGGCCAACTTTGAGTTGGTTTTTTCGTTTTGTACTTTCAATTATGGACGTTCATATCGTTCCTCTTGTGGCACCTCCCTGCAGACAGGAGGCGAGCGAAGCTTTGTGTTGGCTGCAGTCTGCTTTTTTGGCCGTACTTTTTGAGCGAGCTTCAATTTGCAAGTGGCAAACAGTTGTTACCAGTTTCCTCGTTTTTTGTCTGCTGTCTGGTGTCCGCTTGGAGCACACGTAATTAAAAATTCATCATACGCCACGTTGACTGTGGCCCACACAAAAAGAAAGAGACAGACTAAAAGCGAGATAAAACGAGGGGCAAAAACGAGGAAAAACGCGCGCTACGAACTAAATTAACTTGAAAGTTTTTACACAAAAACTAATTGGAAAACAATTAGAGTCTACGACTACGACACGGACTCTCCGGACTTCCGAAAGCGGAATCAAGCGAAAGAGTTGCCCACTAAATCGAGCCACCCACCCTGCCCCCCTGCCACCCTGCCACCTGCTTAACCCAAACTACCAGAGTGTATACATTGCAATATTTATAATCAAAATCCAAAGCTTTCGCCTGACTTCTCCCCAGCCCGCAGCACCCAGCCCCTGAACAACTTTCAGCTAGCTACTTTGCCCACTTTTTCATCTCTTGTTCAAGTTGAGCCAGTCGTCAGAGCCGCCCCCCTGCTGTTGTTCTTTCCCCTGTTCTTGCAGGGCAAACAAAACTATGGAACATGAAATTTGTTTCGGATTCCCCGCACAGGGACTGGGACTGGGAACTGGGACTGGGGCAGGGACAGGAACAGGCCAATCGAGCGGAGCTGAGCGAAGCAGTGGCCGTGGTCAGGTAATTGAAAAACTTTGAACGCTTCAGCTTTTGGGCTTAGCAGCAGGAAAAAGGAAAGTTTTCGATTGAAACTTTAGCTGGTTACAGCCAATGCGCCAAAAAGCAGTGGGTGGCTTAATCAATTGACGATTTAAATTGCCACTGCCCCCTGGAGACCGTCGACCGTCCTGCCCTCGCCTGCAACGAACTAGGCCAAATATGCAATGCGCATCAATTGGCTTTGTCGCAACAGTCAACAGCCTGCTGCTGCTGCTGTTCCTGCGCTAGCTCTAGCTCCACCCACATCCTGGCTTGGCAGCTTCCGGCCTGGCCACACGTCGCGCGCGTGTTGCCAAAAAAACGGAAATGCACAAATCATCGACCGCACGCCTTTGTTGCTGCCAGCCAGCCAGAACGGAAATATGTATATGCGCAACATATGGGTGGATGGGCGGACGGGCGGATGGGTGGGTGCGGTTGGAGACGGACAGAAGCAGTGACAGCACATGGCACACACCCCAACCCGAATACGCTGCAGCAGCACTTCTGGAGTAATTAATTGGCAAAGCTTCGGCATCAGCGAGATGCACTCAAGATGAGCGGGCAGACAGATCTCCGCCCACCGCGAAATGTGCCAACACTGGACACGAAACTGTTCTTGGAAGAGTAGAGGCAATTCGCCGCCCATCGACGAATATGAAAACTATGGCAGGCGAGAAGAACGCGCAACCGAAGCGAAATGCACTACTGACACACAGAGATGCCAACGAATCGCATACCCCCGCGTGGGGGTGTGGGAGGAATCCGAAAGGGGCTCCTGCTGCTGCTGCTGCTGCTGGCTGAGAGGAATGTTTACACATGTTATGGCCAGAACGGCTGCAGTTTCATCTGCCCCTACTCCGGGGGCTGTCAGCAACTTGGGCACGTTCGCTGCAATTGAAACTTAAACTTTTTATTTTGCAGAAATGCGAAATACAACATTTGTTGCAACAACAACAAATGTCGGGGCTAAGAAAATAAATAAAGAGTGGAATCATGCCACAGCGCAGCACAATGCAAGTTGAACAAAAGTTTCGTGAGCATGCATGTGCATATGTATAGGTTTTTTATGCAACTTTCGGATGGGGATGCGGATGCGAATGTGGATCCGGAAACGCGTGTAGCGCCATTGCAATGGCCGCTTTGTTTGGCAATATTTGGCTCAAAATAAAATGTATGAGTGGAGCCCAGAGGAATGCGAGTACAGTGCGGGCTGGCATTGAAGTATGCGGGGCAGGAGAACCTGGAGAGACCTTCCAAAGGGATCTTCCCTGTCTATTCAGAGAAGTGGTACAATCGAGCTACGGACGTGGCCTAAATGCAATTCAATAGTTAACTTTCTGCCCCATTGTGGCACTTGAAACAATGCAGATTTATGCGCTTATCTGCGAGCATTCAACGCAGTTCAACGACATGGCAGCCGGTGCACTGGAGATACTAGAATTCGCGATTCGCGAGAGTTGTGGACTCCACGAAAACATAATTAAAGTGCCAACCAAAATGGCCGCCAGACAATTAACCGCTTTGCCAGCTCAGCTTCGCTCCCCAAGTTCGGACAACAATGGAGCTGCAGCCGAAAGCCATTGGCAATCATAAAGTCAGTTGGAGCACGGAAATTGCAAGTTGCGGCTAAAAAAGGTGGCACGCTTCAGCCATAACTTCGGATGCTCCTGCTCCTGCTGTGGCTGCTGCTGGCTCCCGGGTCTGGACACGTGGCTGCCTTGGCCTCTAGAGCTAAGCGTCCGAAACTATTCAACAGCAGCAAAACGGAAATTGCAAACTGCGGTTCCACCACGTCCTTCGCCTCCCTGGCAGCGTTTTCCTGCCGTCAGCGGCAGCTGACCATTTTTATTTATTTCTCATTTTACAAGCACCTTGGGAGGACTTGCAGGTAAAGAGCGTTCTTGAAATTATAAATATTTAATGCACTTTTGTAATACATCGGCTTTTGTGGCTGCTCTGCTCTATTGGGCCATGTTGAGGTTGACCGCAGAGTGCACGGGCAGGGTCTGCTTCACCTCATTGACGATCCCCACCTCAGTCTGGTGAGGGGGCTGTTGCTGGCGAATAACCTCCAATTCGACTTCGTGATGGGTCTGCACGCCATTATGCTCGGCAACCAGATCCACCTCGATGTACTGGGGCTTCTGATGATCAGCCTGTTTGATCTCCAACTCCACCACGTGGCTTGGGCTCTGATGCACCGGCTTGATGTCCAACTCTACGTGCTGTTCCGCGTGCTTGATCTCCACCTCAACAACGTGTTTCTCGGGGGCTGGCTTGAAACCGACATCCACATCGTTTTTCTCGGGGGCTGGCTTGAAAACGCCTTCAACAACGTGGCTCTCGGCAGACGTTTGATGAGCTGGCTTCGTCTCTACCACAAGATGTTGCTCCTTGATCTCCATCGACGCTTGCTGCTTGTTCTTCAGACCTGCTGGTCGCACCTCAGCAAAGATATGCGCATGAGCATCGTGGGACGCGCTCTGGCTCTGGGCCATGTCCCTGAAAGGGGGAACGGCCAGAACACTGCCGACGAGTAACAAAATAATGACTGCTTTCATGTTGAATTCCCTTACATTGACTGTGAACGAATCACTGGAAAAGTGAGCTTAAATAGTCGGATTCAACATCTCGGAGTGCAAAAATTGTGCACCTAATTAACCATCAATATGTTCTTATCAGGAAGCAGACTCCCACTGCTTTGGGGGAACCCAGAACACCGTTAATTGCAGAAGATTAGATAACGTCGTACGATATACGTTCGCTACCGAGAACGGAGTATTCCATCTTGTCTGCACAGTGGCTACAGGTTTCTAATTAAACGCAAAATGAGTAATAAAGGCTGTTTAATGCACACATAGTCAAATACACGTCATTTTTATGTTGTAGATGCGGACCAAGTGATCCTCCCCACAGCTGGCCAGTTGCAGATGCTGATGTCCAGGTCGGAACTGCAGCCGACGAACGGTCAAATGATGAGCATGACTGCAAAGTAAACAAATAACATTGTCAGACGAGATCAGGAATAACCCAACACAAAGATCCACTCACTTTTTGTTTAAATCGCAGAGCAGCTTCCATTCTCCCTGAGCGAACTGATAGATCTTTATCTGGCCAGTCTCCGTACCACAAGCAAGAATGTAGGTGTCAGTAGTGCCACTAAGGTAATCTCTGGCAAAGGCCACCGCTGTTATAGACTCGTTCTTGAGCTCTAGAATGCCCGCCGACTGCCAGCCGTTCAGAGAGGATTCCCCAGTCTGTTCTCCCTTCTTCCATACCACGACCTTGCCGTCCCGGGAGCTTGTGACAAAGTGTTTTCCATCATGCGACCAATCGCAAGACCAAATGATGCGCGTGTGCACTCCATTCGTTTTGTCCGTTGTGGCCACCAGATTGTAGCCCGCGGCAGACTCCTGCCTCTCAAACAGAGACCAGCGGCGATCGCGAGATACGGACACCAAATATTGGGCATCGGGGGAGAAGCTGAGCTGTGTAACGGTCAACTGGTGTCCACCAAGCTTCTGCACCTGCTTCCAGTTCGAAGGGTTCCTGCAACAACGACCTCTATTATTTCTTGACAAGTTTTTTAGCTTTGACTACCCACCAGAGTATAATCTGAGCATGCTCTGCGTTGGTGGCTCGACAAGTGGATGCCAGGAGAGAGCCATCTGCAGTGGCGGCCAGGGAATAGATCTCATAGCCATGTCCATAGAGCTTCTGCAGCTCGGGCCAAAGCGTATTCTGCATCAGAGTCTCCTCCTGGGGCGGTGTTTCCAATGTAATGGGCACAAAGTAATTGTCTGGATAGTCGTTTTTGGCCTTCGCTGTCTCGCCACTGTCAGATTCTACTTTGTAGACAGCCTTGTTGGACAGTCCCAGCGAAGGGACGGAGGCTCCTTTGGGCAGAGCTGCAAGCAAAAACAGGAATCTGTTCATCGGAACTATCGGAAAGGAAAAAGCATCTATTGCTCTCTTACAATCCAAAAGAACATCTCCCCCCGCATCATTCTTCACGCGACTAATGTGACGAAAGTTCTCAATGAAATTCGCTGGGGCCTGGAATGTTCGCACGATCTTCTCCTCGGCCCCGCTCGCAAACTTATAGCGCGAGAGCAGAGCCAGAGCCTGCATGTCATAGCCATGGACCTGGGGTCGGGCCAGCTCATGCCAGGTGCAGTCTCCGCTGTCCTGCAGCCAAGGTGCATGAAGTCGTGTTGTCTGATCCGCCGAGACCGTCATTAAATAAGCTCCGTCATGCTCCCAGGCCAGGTCGCGCACCTCACCATTATGACCGCTAACAACAACGTTGGAAGTCCATAGATGGGGCTGATCCTGGTTCTGATTCCATATGTGGAACCCTCCTTGATAGCTGTGGGCCATGATGGAGCGCCCATCGCTTGAGAATTTTCCACCAAAGAAGCCCATCGAATTGCCTCCAACCTCGCCAACACGAACCTGCTCCAGCCACACTCCTTGCTCCGTTGGTGCCCACACAATGAGCGTTTTATCGAGGGAGGCAGACAGCAGGCGTATCTCTGAAAGCATCGTCTGAATATCGTGAAAGGTCTTGCGACTAATTTCTTTCCTTACCCTGCTGCTCTGTGATGTGCCAGTGTACGCCGTAGACCCAGCCTTCGTGCCCATACAGAACAGATTCTAGACTCACGGCATACCACGCATTCGCCCCCAACTGAAGAATCTTCTCCTCCACTTTGAGCTCTCCATCGCTCTCACTCAACTGAAACGGATCCACCCGATTCAGCCGCTTCTGCTCCTCGCTGCGTGGGGCTATTCTCCAGAGTCGGATGAAGTTATCCTGCGAGCCGCTGGCCAGCAGCAAATCCTCTCCGTCGTAGACAAAGTCCAGCCCCCGCACCCAATCCTCGTGGCCAATCAGCTTGTGAACGCACTCAAATTGTCCCTGTTCCTGTTTGCCGCCAGCAGGGGTCTGCTCCGCCCACAGCGAGACGGTTTCATCATCACCGCTGAAGGCCAGCAACACATGATCGTTGGGCAGCAGCGTGAGCCGTAGCGAGAAGCAGAAGCCACCAGCCAATTGGATTGTCTGAAAGCATCGTACATCGCCTTCCTTGTAGATCCAGAGCTTAAGGGTGTTGTCTGCAGCTGCGGTGGCTAGAAGCCAAGAGCCATCCGGCAGACACACGCCATCCACGGCGTTTACTCCACCCGAATGTCCCTTGAGGACAGTGCGCTTTGTGGCCCCACACTTGTCCAATCTCCAGAGGACGGCGTCGCCATCGTCGGCCCCGGACATAAGTTGTTCATTGTCCAGCCACTTTACTGTGTTCACCCGCTTTGTGTGTTCCACGAGAGTGTGCCGGATCTTGGCGGAATTCCCATTAAACTGCAAGTAGATTAGCTTATCGTTTTGCCAAATCATCTCTCTGTATTTCTATATTTCCTTACCCTAGGATCCATTATGGCAACGGCGTTGCAGGCACCGAAGGCAATTAGGCCATTTGAACCCCAATCGGCACATTCTGTGCATCGATTGCAGGCCACTGAAGTGTAGAGATTCTCCACTTGCATGCTGTTTTACTTAAAACGTCGTTTATTCAGCAGAAACATTCACTAATTAAGATTTAGTCGGCGGTACTTTGTTTTTGTTTTGCACGTGTGGCTTCAGTGGCTCTCAAACTGTTGAACATATGGTCGGTAAATAGTGCTGCCAGTCTGTTGAAAAAGGTGATTCGCAGCGTTGCATTCAGTAGCAGATTGTGTTGTTTATAAATAAAAAAAAAGCAGGGAGGCCGAAGGAAACATTTAGCAGTGCCAGCGTCCGCAGCATAGCATTAATTAAAAGTAATTTTCATAATTGATTCGATTGGGTGCACGGGTCGGGTGGCGCAATGGTGGTCCAAGTGGGGCTCAGTGTGTGTCCGCCTCTCTGACTCACAGTGGTTCCCCAACGGCACAGTACGCGTATTTTCTGTATCAATAATTTGTTTTTTTTTTATCGCATCGCAGGGTCTTCAGTGTGGAATGCTTGAATGTGTTTCGCCAGCAGCATAATCGAAGCGCATAAGAAGTTATTTATAGCGCCCCCCGAGACCACGCCCTCGCGCTCAAGTGGCAGCCACAGTCGGGCGAGCATTATGTCGCGCAGCAAATCCCGTCTACAGTCGGAGGTGTGCGGGGACTGTGGTGCCACGGATCCCTCCTGGGCCAGCATCAACCGCGGCATCCTACTGTGCGCCGACTGCTGTTCAGTGCACCGAAGCCTGGGACGCCACATCTCGATTGTGAAATCGTTGCGTCAGGGCAATTGGGAGCCATCTGTGCTCAATTTCGTCAACTCACTGAACGCGCACGGGGCCAACAGTGTCTGGGAGCACCACTTGCTGGACGGCAGCGGCAACTTGACGGGCGGCAAGCATGTGCCCCGCTGGCGCAAGCCTACGCCCAAGGATGCCCTGCATCCCACGAAATCTGACTTCATCAAGGCCAAGCACGTCAACCTGACGTTTGTGCTGAAGCCCAGTCTGCAAGATGACGACGACTCCAGCGGCAGTGGGGGAAATCTGGAGCAGGAGCTGAGCCGACAGCTCCACGCGAGCGTTCGCACCAGCAACCTGGAGACCTCCTTGCGATTCCTTGTGCAAGGTGCCGATCCGAACTACTATCACGAGGACAAGCTGTCCACACCCTTGCATATGGCGGCCAAATTCGGCCAGGCCTCGCAAATCGAGATGCTGCTCATCTATGGAGCCGATGTAAACGCCTTGGATGGCAATGGTATGACTCCCCTGGAGCTGGCCAAGGCGAACAATCACAATACCATTGCCGAACGATTGCTGGATGCCATGTACGATGTCACCGACAGGATCATTGTGTTCCTGGGTGGCAAGCGACCAGATCACGCTGTGAGCTTAACTATTACCCAATAGAAAATCGAAAGTATACTGATCGAAGATCGTTTCTGTCCATATCCTTAGAGTGGGCGCCATCTGACAATACCAGAGACGAACGGCGCCGACATTGGCGAGCAGCTGAAAATAGCCAGAGGAAAACTGCAGTTGGTGCCGAACAAAATGTTCGAGGAGCTGGTGATGGACCTGTACGACGAGGTCGATCGACGAGAGTGCGAAGCCAGTGAGTCGGAGCGGCGATTTTTTGTGCAATAAGCAATATTAATAATGTGTTGAACCCATTGCAGTTTGGTCGACGAGCACCTTAAATGCTGATCATGCCACAGTGCCATTCTTGCCAGCCAATCCGTTTTTGAGTGCCACGCGCAATCAGGTTTGACATAGCTACAGCTTATAAATGATTTGAACCTTCATTTCTCATTATTTTGCTTGTGCACAGGGTCGTCAGAAATTGGCACGTTTCAATCGCGCCGAGTTTGCTGGTCTCTTGACTGACGTTCTCGTCGACGCTTTGCGACGCCAGAACATGGCCAATCTGCGTCCAATGGATGCCAATGCTCCATTGCCGGCACACCATTCACTGCAATCGTTGCCATATGCGAACAATTCGCTTCTGCTCAGTTCATTCGAGCAGAGCGGACACGATCCGAATTTGTCGGACGATGAGCCCATCTATGATCCAGTGGCCAGCGATGATGATTATGCTCCAGTGCCCCCGATGGCACAGCAGGTAAACCTAATGCGCCAAAAGATACTCAAGCTGAACAATAGCTTTGGCTAGACACGTAAGAGAAGACTGAAAGTTAGACATCCTGTGCTGTTCCTTCCCACTGTGTTCATCTGTAGGCAGAGCAGGCACTATAGCCCCCCTGCTCTTAGCTAATATACATATTCGTACACATATAATCCATCCCTCAACGGTAGAATCCAAGTGTAGAGTTTAGAGTGTAGAATGTAAGCCTCAATAAAACTAGCCTGAGACTTGTGAAAGTGTAGTTTAACTACTTTTAGTTGTCTCAAGAGTTGTGTTTAGTTTCGTTTTGGTTTCGTTTCGTTCTCCGTCTTATTGTATTTGTTACCTAAATATTTTAGCTTTAATTATGATTTCCGTTAAATTTAACTTATTATTTCTTTGTTGGTGCTCATTTAGGCCATTGTCCATACGCCACCGCGCAGTGCCAGTTCGCACACCGAAATGGAAACGCTGCGCAAACAACTCTGCGAGTACAAATCGGAGATCAACCAGCTGAAGAACGTGGTGCAAATGCTATCCAGCGAGAACACCCAGCTAAAGTCCAAGTTCTCCAGCACCTCCAACAACAGCGTCTACGATGAGCCACTGTAAGAGATTAATTTTATTTTCAGTTTGTTTTTCGTTTTGTATATTCTTTATTTTGCTTTTTGCCTATTTTCGGGGATAGTCGCATTGATCTGAGCTTGAGCAGTCCCGACACAGAACACGAGCCTTTGTCGCTGCCCCCCGAAGGCAGCGGGGCAAATGCTGATAGCGCCTCCTCGAACAACTCCTCGAACCAGTCGACCATCAAGCGGCCAGCCAGCATGTACGAGCGTCGTCTGGCGCCGCACGTGGCAAAGGCCCACACGGATGTGCGGAACACGACGAGCATGTATCAAATGGCTGGCGAGGGCAAGCCTTTCGGAGAGGAGGTTAAGCTGCGCTCCGATTTGGTCACGCGTTGCCTGAAGGAACTGATACTAGCCATGCAACCGGGGCCAGAGGACCAGAAGCAGTCGATTGCACCGCATGGCGAGCTGATACGAAGTGCCGTCACAGATTTGATTGCTTTGTATGCGAACTTGGTGAGACTCTGACTTCTAGATATACTCTGACAGAGTGAAATGATTAATTGACCCATGTTATAGCCCCCAAATACTAGCGAAAAAACTCGAGAGACCCTCAAGCAGCTCACCCGCCAGAATATACTCATCCAGCACGAGTGCGAGAATCTGCAAAAGTCTATAGAGGCCGACGACAAGCAGGCCATACAGAAGAATACCGTGGAGGTGCGCGACTGTGCCTTCCACATTGCCAGTGCCATAAAGACCCTAGTATTGCAATTCTACTGAAAACCGAATAGGAACTGGAGCTGGCGCTGGAATAAAATAAAATTAACTGAGCAGTTTAACTCGATCCCCAATTTAGCATTAACCAACCGATTAAGTGCCCCTGTTGACTAACCAACGTGCTTCCGCCAAATAACATACACAGGACCTTACCCCTTTTACATATGTATTTTATGTATCGTATTTAATAAATGTTCACATCAATGTACTTCGTTCGATATACACAAAATGCGTTCTTTATGGGTCAACGCCAATGGAAAAAGATGATTAAAATGGGTTGAATGTGGGAATTTTCGCCTGAACGAACGGTTTAAACGAGAAGGAAGTCAAGGATGTCATGTCTATCATATCATATCATATATCATTTACAATCAGGTGCATGGCCATCCCTCTCAATGTAGGGCATGTATATTGTACATTTTAGTTAACTATATGTTCTAAGCAATGGACAATCAGCTAAGCATGGCATATACATACAATGCATACATACATATATATATATTTATTAATTGTGTAGCTGTATATAATTGATTTTGTTGCTGCTGCCTTCTGTTTCTGTGTTCGTTTGTGTCGTATTCCTCTTGGTCGTCTTGGTTAAGCAATCAGATTGCTTCTGTGGACAGAGAAAATTACACTCGTGCTTTTGCTTTGTCGATAGCTGTGCAAATTCGAGGAACTTTAACTGGTTAAAGCCATCATTTACTTGTATTTCATTATGTATTTCCCGGTCTCTCTACAAAATAATATTGGGGCTCTCTGTGAACGCTCCAAAAAGTATTCATAAAAATATACGTATCCAATGCAGATATACAAAATTTAGGAGCATTGTCTAAAATATTGCTTTACATTCATTTTCATTAGTTTGATTCTCGAGTGTTGTTCTCCGTCCGATATCAATGCTACAACCTATTTTGATTAGCTAATTAGCTATTTTAATGCGCAAGCATACGATTTAAAATTATCTGAGGAATCTCCATGCCATGCTCTTTCGCTTCGTAAAAGTAACATATCAATCAGCTGTGAATCAATCTGTTGATCGATCTGTTTCAATTAAGTTTAACTAATAATAATCTTTAGGTACACATACTGACTACAGATATAATATCAATATCAATATCTAGTTCATACGCGTACATTTTAGAGGAAGTCTTAAAAACGTTTACAACGAAACTTAGCCAAAGAAAAGATCAGTAACAGTGAACAGCAATAGATGATAGATCATAGACCAGGTGTCTGGTCTGGCAAAACTAACTAACTAGCTAAATACTTTGTCTGTCTGTGCTTATCCTTAATCAAATATGTCTCTCCACCTCGGACCCTGGCTTAAAATCAAATTATCTAGACTTGTAACTAGAAAAACGAAAGAGAAATCAAAAATTAAATGCAACAAATGCCTGAAATGTCTTTTCATTATATCTTTACTCGTCGTCAGCCTCGGTTATCGTAGAGTTCATAATCTGTGCCTCCTTTTTGTATAGCAGCTGCCGATGATGCTGCGGGAGACGATAAGATGAAAAGAGATTGTTCAAGCATACGAATACTAAAGCTTCTGCAAATTGATTTTTCCTACCTCTTCGTTTTGAATCATGACAATGCGATGCTCCAGCTGTGGCGCCAGCTCGCAGGAGGACTGCTCAAGATCATCAAGAGAGGCACGACGCAGCATCTGAGAAAGTAAACGGAACGTTAGCTGGGATTCGCTTTCCATGCTCGTATCACGACACTTACCCTCTGCGAGTTGCCATGCGACAGATCCATTGACTTGTTGTGGTGGCCCACAGACAACTTGCGGATGGGCGATGGTCCGTCCAGATCCATGCTGTCCAGGCACTGGACCAGGCTATGCCTCCTCGAGAGCGTCACCAGGGACTGTCGGTGCTTGGTGTTCTGGCCGCACTTGCGCGAATTGATCGCCTTGAAGTGATTCTGCAGTGTTATGCCGAGCTCTGGACAAGCATCGTCGTCCATCTGGTGAGAGAACAAAAAGACTTTTAGAATAGGAACACAAGGAACATCAAATGATGCCAGACTCACCAGAACCTTGACCCCTTTGAACATGGTATAGCCATCGCAGCCCATGAAGATGTAACTCTTCACGCACAGCTTATAGGTCTGCTCCAAGTTGAGGTACTCATCGCCCACCTGGATCAACTGAGGATCTATGCGCTTGCCGGGCTCTGCCAGCGGATTGAAGGCAAAGCTGATGCCAGCCACTTGGGGAAAGCGTCCTTCCAGCTTGGGATAGGCCGATACTCCGTTCTCCAGGGCCTGCCACAACACACGACCGCTGACCTCGAGCAGGATCAGGGGATCTCTCATGGGTATGACATTGACCAGGTCCCCCATGGTGAAGGCTCCTACGGGATGAATGCGATCCGAGCGGAAGGTGCCGCCATTGAGTATGACCACATCGGCGCCAACCGCAGCCAGGACCACGTCGCACACCCAATTGCCGAGATTCGTCTCCTGGGTGCGCACCCGGGAGAAGCGTCCGTCCAGCTCCACGCTGAACACCCCCATCACATCCGACAACTTGCTCTCAATGAACTCTGCAGGAGGTACAAGCAAAGGATAAGGTATAGGACTCGCTTCTAATGATGCCTGTGACCAAACTACTTACTTGAATACTTGGAGAGCTCCTCCTTGAGTTCCGGGTCCTCCGGTATTTTGGATGTCACGTCCACACACTTAACATCCGTGGTGAAGTGCTCCCGATTGGCGGGATCCCGCTCTATAGTGATGACCGAGAACTGCTGGAAGTCCGTTCCGGACTTGACTATCATTTTGCCGTTAATCTCTGTCACCTCCCGGACGTGGTCGTGTCCGCCCAGGATTATGTCGATGCCATTGCACTTCTCTGCGAGATTGATGTCATTGGGGGTGCGCATGTGGGTGAGGGCAATGATCAGATCGCATCCCTCGTTGCGCAGCTCACGGGCCAGACGATTGCCCGCCTCCACGTAGTCGATGAATGTGACTTCGTTGGGGTCTATGGTAGGCAGCGTCTCCAGCCACTCGCGCTCCACCAGCCCAATCAGGCCAATGGAGATCTGGTTGTGCAAGATGAAATGGGAGATCTTGCCCCCACCCAAGGGACGGCCGGTTTCGTTGTCCACCACATTGGACATGAGCCAGGGAAACTGCGTCTGTTTGCTCAGTTTCACCAGCACATCCAGGCCGTGATCTACAAAGGCAATGATTGAATTACTGCTTCTCAGCCAGGATTCACCAGCCATCTTCGCTTACCAAAGTCATGATTGCCAAAGACGGCGCAGTGTGTTCCCACCGAATTGAGCACGGGTACCATCTGTTCTCCCTGGGTAAAGGTGCTCACTGTACGGAAGGAATATCCTTGAAAATATGGTCCTGCTAACCATCCCCTGCTAGTGCTACTTACACATGCTGGGCGAGAAGGCGTCTCCGCTGAAGAGCACCAGCGGATTGAGATGTCCATAGCTTTTGATGGCGGTGGCAAATCGGGCTGCCCCGCCTACCGGCTCCGTCTCAGCCATTGACTCAATGTTGTAGACATCGTTGTAGTGCAAAATAGTCAGCGGCTTGTCGTCGCCCTCGGTCATCTTCAGCAGCTTCTTGGTCTTCTCCAACTGCGAGGAAATCGACGTGGAGCGGCCGTTCAGGCCTTGTGTTGCAGCCCGCGATGCAGAACCGCGATGTCGCGGACTCTGGGGCTGGCTGACGGAAGCGTAAACGTAGGCGCGCGTAGAGTGTGTCAGCAGCGGCGTCAAGGACTGGCTGTCGCTGGGGTCCTCTTCGTTGCCAAAGTTGGTCGAGCCGCACAGTGAGGCAGTGGCACTCGATGCCGCTGCGGGTCCGGATATGGCGGTGGGCACAGTGGTCGTCGGCGTGCCCAGCGATAGATCAAGCGAACGAAAGTTTGGATTGCTGCTCTGGAGCATGGACAAAGTCCGAGTGCCTGCGTCGCGCACCTCGATAGAAGCCTGGAAGCGAGCAGAACAAGGCAAATGGATATCAGGGGCTTCACTCGATCTGGAATCTCGCTTGCTCTCTCTCATTTGACACTGACACTGATAGAACGACAACGACATTGAGTTGGGTCTGGGCTACTGGGACAACAGGTGCAACTGAATATATTCAAGCGGGAGGCAAGATAAAAATAGAGTAAATAAAGAGGAACAAAGCTAGGGGGAGGGGAATCGAGCATTGCCTGGGGAGGTGTGCAGGTTGGAGGGGGGAATATACTGCTGGGGTGCAAGGGGAGGGTCACATCAATAGTAGGATTCGGATGGATTTTTGACAGAAACCTGCTTCAGCCAGCCGACCACATTGCCCATGGTGGCGGCTCCTCCTGAACGGGTGCTGCTGCTGCTGCCGCTGCCCGACAAGTGGCTGAGGCGACGACTTGATCCCGATCCCGAACCCGGTCCATGGCCAGACGGTGATGGCGTTGTGGGCGGTGCACCTTCTCCTACACATCCACCTCCGCCGCCTCCTCCTCCTCCTCCTCCATCGGTGCCCGCTGTGCTCATCCTACAGACGCTGCTTGGTAATGAAAATCGAAATGGAAATGGCACACAAAAGGGTTGGTTCATGATTCTTGGCTTCACTCGAATGGATTACTCTCTGGTTCAACTTACAAAACGCCCTGGAAATACTGCACGGTGCGTAGGCGCATTTTCAATGCAAGAAATTAATAAGCAAATCAAAAAAATCAGAAAAGCAGAAAATCGGAAAATATTTCGTAATTTTCGCGATAAAAATAACAAATTTGCGAGCGATTCCGCGCACCTCTCGGACAACAGACTACAGAAATGTGAATGCAAATCAAAGTGTAAACGGAACAAAAGCAATCATTTCCGTTCTCCTCTCCCCCTTTTCAATGCAATAATAAGAGATAACGCTGAGAATGAAAGTGCAGAGACATTCATTGCATCGCATTACTCAATACAGAAACAAATAAAAGACATTTTATTTATTTGCTCATCGGAACAGAACAATAATGAGCGAATTACTCGTACTGTATGGCCTATACATAGAAGCCTATTCCCTCATCTCAGGGTGAGACAATCCCAAACAATCAGCCACAGAAGCACATTTCACTGATGGGCGAATCGTGCGAAGAGTGAGACTTTTCCGCCACATTGACATTGATAATGAAAGCAGCAAACGAGCAAGCAAATCGGCAAAGTCATCCACAGAACGCTCATACGCAGCGTTGGCTGTGCCGAGAGTCGAGTCGAGAGCAAGGTCTGCGGCCCTAAAGTGCATTTTTGTAGGGTTCGCGAGAGGCCAACGAGGGAGCGAATGTATGGTTGTACATACAGATGTATGTGTGTAAGCTGCGTGGCACAGGAAACGATGTGATGTGCAGTCGCCCGAGTACAGGACATGCAGGGTGTGGGTGTGGCTTCGATGTACGATGCCATCAATTGGCGATGCTGCTGCATTGTTGGCAAACAGCAAACACTATAGAACAGTTGCAGCCAGCTTTAACTGGCTTTTGTCAGTTGGCCAACAATTGAAAGCAATCAGCCACCTCTGGCAAGTCTGACATGAATTGTGTGGACGACAAGCTACATGTACGCTCAATTTTCTAGGCAAATTTCCAATGGAATTCAATTACAGCTATTAAGTTATGTGACTACTAATTAATACAGAGTTCGGTGCTAAAATTCAATTTGCATAAACCAAAAAGCCAATTAATTTTGTATTTCCACAAAATGCACTTGTGCAAATTTTATCGAAAACCCATAATTGCGAAATGCGTTTTGATATTCACAGAAACTGTACCTCATTAAGGTATTCAGCAGAACGCAACCAAAAATATGCACATTTCAGGGATTCTAATTCCGAGAAGCAACCGCAAAAACCCATTTCGATTTTTGCGAAAACCGCAAACAGGAGAGAAATGAATGCACCAAATGATTTTCAGACCCAGGATGAAAACACTGTTTCATGATCCATTCTTTTGATGCTCGTATGTACATAATCCTCATACATGAGTAATATAAAGGATAGTAAAGATGAAATGCAATATTATTTTCTGGGAATTTGAGGTAATCCCGATTAATGCCGCCAGCTGCTGAATGCACTGCTAGGATGCACTTGGCTCTGAAAAAGTGTTGGTTACCCACTCACAATCATTGCTTGAACTATCTTCTCTGAAGTAATCTTGACGACACAGGGCATTACGAATGCATTTTCTTTCTACTTTTCACTTTTCACTTTCCACTTCAGCTGACCAGAGAGAGAGAGATGTGAAAGTTCCTGGGCGAAAGGGCGAAACCATTGCATGCAATCAATTGCAGGAAATCGAGCATGCGATGTGGTTTTGCTATCCTTGACTCTTTCTAGCAAGGCAGAAAGGCAGAGGTGAACCGAATAGAAGGCACCCCACAAGACAAGAGCCAAGGATTAAGGGTCAACAAAGTGGGAGGTAGGCAGGTTGGCCACAGCCCATCCCATCCCATCCCATCCGATAGCTGCTTGTTGTTCGAGAGCCTAAGGACAAGCGTTGTTAAGGGAGACAAAAAACAAACTCAAAGACACGCGCACACACACTTCCACACTTGAAGTACGAGTATGTGAAGTAAGTTTTGCAACAGTTGGGATTAGGGCTGGGTCTGTTTATCACACATACTCGTATGCAGGCAGGCAAGGCAACCCACAATTTCATTAGCATATTGGGTGTAGGTCGCACCGACAGTGCATGCTGATTGCCTTGGAAAATTCTAGTTTCGTCTCGTCCCAAACGGAAATGAAGACTGTAATAATGAGCAAAATGGAAACACAAACCACAAATGAGGACTGAATTTCTAACAAGCTCTTCATTCCCACACAAATCCCACATCAAATCCCACACTGTCAGAACCGAACCGTCCCAACCTTGACATTCGAAAATGATCAATATGATATGTTTTCATAGGTCAGCAATTAGCGGTTCGTTTTGGAAATCCTTTTAATTCGCAATTTGATTGGTTAACAGATACCGTTAGCGTTGCGTCTACTCACTTGCGTGTGTGGCTCAGCCGCAGAAGTGAGTGCGTCAGGCGTTCTCCTAGCCTCAGGACTCCGTTTGGTGTCGGGCTGGGCGTTGGGCCAGCGACTATTCTTAGAATTTCGTTGTGGAATGCAAGGACACTGCAAGAGGCATGCAAATATGTTCATTTAATTCATGAACTTATGCAAATGACTAAAGATACAATCGTGAACAAATGAGAACATGATACTGGAAATGCAGATAATGATTACTCTATTATTAACCAATCCGTATGCACTGATTGTCGATTTTCCCAGTACTCACTAGTGAAAACAATGTTAATCGATTTTTTAAACTTCATCTTTAAATCCCAGCTTTCAACGCAATCGCTATCCAAGCAATTAAGCACGCAAATAGACTCGGAATGACACCCACACGCACCACACCTCCTCTCTGTCTCCCTCTCCACCCGACACTTTCCTTTGCCTCTGGCCATTATATAGTACGTGGCGCCAGCTGCTGCTTCTTTTCAGTTTTCATCGACTGGGATGCTACCAACGATTCCGCGGAAATATATCATCATCTGCGGGTACTCTTAACAACTTAATTACTGGCTGTGGGCTATTTTGTGAATTAATTCGTGTCAAGGTCTCAAATTTGAACAATTTTTAAGTAATTGATCAACATATTTGATGAAAGCTAAACCTACAAAGTCACAGACGTCTTGTATAACTATTTATATCCGCAATTCAAAACAATTTAGAAAATCTCAAGGTCAAAGATACCTGAATTCGATCACACTCAATGCCCTAGACCTTGTTACCCAGTGTCGCCATCTCGGACACCATCATCCCATCTCACTAAGTGTAGAGGCACTTGTTGTAAATGAGTACAATACATATACATACATATTCCTGCATACATATACACAGCAATGAATGCCAATGCATCATTACCGAGCATGGTACCGTTCCGAGCGTATAGCAGCAATCAGCTGTGCTAGAACGAGAGTGCTACCAAAAGCTTTTTCTCACGCAATATTGGACTTTTTACTCTCTCGCGTCGCATCGCTTCGCGTGTTTCCTATCTCTTTCTCTCTCTCTCTCTGTCTCTATATTTATTTATTTTAATAGGCAAACACGTTGCTCGGACGCTTTATTATTTTTAAGTTAATAAGCAAAAACGTGTTGAACGGTAAACGGTTAGCTATTCTACATACATGCCCACACAATACACATGACTGTCCTGGTTCTGTGTGTGTACGTATGCGTAATCATTTTGTGAGGGTTACGAACACTTGAACTTGCAGCTATCTCCTGGCAAGTAAAAATAAACTGTTTATGCAGTTAAACGGTGCGTAGGCTGTGCTTTTTGGGCCCTGGAGCTCTACTTTACCACCTTTGGCCCGCAAGCTAGCAACCCCACACCGCAGGTGACCTGACCCCATGTACCCCAATGTACGCGTGTGCGTGCGTGGGTGGAGGCATTAATAATTCAACACTTTGTGAGCGGACAGGGTATTATTTCATTTTTCTCTTCTTTTTTTTGCAAATCCCTGCGAATTTCTAAATTGGCGCATCCGCCGTCCTACATCATTCACACAATATACCCCACTGAATTACCATTACTCAATTAGACCACTCACAACCACTTTCACTGGCAATCGTCGTTTGCAATTTGTATTTCGCACACTTTACTGCAGGTTAATCAATTACACTGATAACGCTGATTTTTCCCCTGGCCGCGTCTCAGCCCTTGGCTTGGTCGCCCCTCACAACTCAGCAGAGCAGCGCTTTTTGCGCGTTTGTTTACGGTCAGGTCTGGTCTGGTTTACACTTACAAATTGCTACGGCTGTTGACGAGTACAAATCCCTTCTGTTTCCTTCTTAAATTTGGCCAATTTCCTTCACTATGTCTTGTGCTGCTCCGTTCGTTTTTGTGCGCTGTAAAGATGCTACGCCTGATATAAATTTTCTTTTTGGATAGAAAATCTTATGCGTATCGAAAGGAAACGGTGCAAAGTATGGGAATAGAATACGAGAAATGCCGAGACAACCGTTCACTCGCGGACAGAAAATCTTTAACTGGCCTCCACTTCTATGCGATACGCAGATGGACCCATATGGGGAGGAGAGCATGCGCCAACCGCAGAGCGGCTAACAGTAAAGCTCTCCTAACTTAACAGAGCTTAACGAATCAAATCGAATCTGTTGAGCCAAGATCAAATGTACAGAGACAAAGCTTTTTTCCTCTGTTAAGCTTTAACAGACGTTAGGCTTTGGCAGACTGAATGTTAGCATGAAAACAAAACGCATCCTTCTTTATTATTTAATCGTTTTATTTATAGTACCTCACTTTAAAAATTACGTTACGTTATACCAATATTACATTAAATGTGGTTTGTTTCGTTTATTACATGGGTGTTGTGTTGTGTTCTCTCTATTTCGACTGCTAGATAGACGTCATCTCTTCTGGGGATTTTGTTTGTATGGGTTTACATTTATGGTTTATAATAGATATTTCTGTATACGCATATTTGATAATCCAAAATGTGATATAATATTGAGTGGTTAAAGGTTACACTTATACGTTTAGAGTTAGCTTACGGTTACATGTAATATTTCATTAGTTTTTAGTGTTTCCAGTGATCCATATTTTCCCCCATCCTTTTTTCAAATTTCTGGGCATTTTTTTAATTGCTCTTGCGGCAATTTTAACAATGTTATGATATTTTTCTTCTGTTTATTGTTGATTTAACTTTTTTTGTATATGCTAATCGTACTTCATATGCTTTCATTAATTTACAATGATATACAGTTTTGCTATAAAAACACTTGTGAATCCAACTAAAGATAATAGGAATAGAATTAAATAATGTCGAGTATAAGGTAAGCATATTGCATTCAGTTCTACGGATGATCTATAACGCTAAAATAAATTAGTTTGCAACTTTGATTCTCAAATTCCACATATGTACCTCTCTCTCCCCTGGCTCTACCACTCTAACCACTAAAAAATATATTTACATGTGTTTGTTGTTCACCAAGAATCTCCGGATTCGGATTCGGATTCGCCTAAATTGAGATGAAACCAAAAATAATCGAAGTTACTTCAGATGCTTCTGTACTATATCCCACGTATTCATATTTATATTCATATTCGTATTCGGTTGAATTTCTACATATCTACGCTACTGGAAGCTATCATACATTTTGGAGGCTGTTTTTGTTTTTTAATTAAAAATTTTTAAATATGCTATCCATACAGATGTTGGTGGAAAAATGTTCTATCTCATAAATAAAAATTTCAAGGGGCGGCATCCTAAAGTTGCCTGAAAGAAAACTATTACAAATTTTCTACCATAGAAGTTTGGGTTTATTATTATTCTCTTCAATTTTGTTGTTTTCTGATACTAACACTGGAGGATTCCAAGTAAATATACATATACATATGTATATGTATATGTAGATGTGTATTTATTGGTTGATTTCTCTTGCATACTCGTATGCGTTTGCGGTGTGTGTTGGCAACATTTCTACTGTTTCCGTTTCCGATTTCGATTTTTTTGTTTGTTTTTTTTTTGTTTATCAAAAATACATTTTATTTCACATTTTACTTCAATTCTACATAATGTATTTTCTATGTATTCTAAATTCAATTTATAAATGAAATCATAATTTAGTGACTTCAGGGCGATTCCGTAAAATTCATATAACTTTCTTCTTTTCATCTGGGTTAGTTGGTTTTTTTTTGTTTGTTTGTGTTTGTTTGTTTCCTTCCTTTTTATTCGTTACACGCTAATGAGTTTAATTGCTAGGACCTTGATAATTTGGTTTAATTCTATTTAAAGGTATTTCCTCTTTCCTGCCCTCGCTTCCAAACGGTAAACGGTATGGTTTTTTAAAGCATTTGATTTCAATCAAGTGTTTTCTTCGCTCTTCGCGATGATGGTTTTTGGGCTTTTGGCTATACTACGGTTGTCTCGGTTTTCACGGTTTTACGGCGCACTTTCAGTCTCACACTAAGCGAAATTAATGATAAAGTTGTTGATGTGGAGGGGGGAGGGAGAAAACTAAAATCAGAATTCTGCTACTGTTTGCTTACAACTACGTTTGCTCCTCATTCAAAAGTTCTCAGAATGGTTACAAGTTATATCTGTATCTGTATACGTATCCGTACGTTTATGCATATGTTTATGTCCACTAAAACGAAATACTCTCCAAGCCGGGAGAGCCCCAAAAACTAATTCATTATCTTTCGAGTCTAGGCAAAGCAAAATTCATGTTTCCTGTACGATCTATATATATGTATATATAGATTTGTATCTTTAAATATATATGTATCTATATATCTTTCTTTCGTTCGTTCTCTATACGGTCTGCTTACTCGGCTAGAACAAAGGACTTTGAGAACCTACATCTATTTAACTATGTTCCGTATAATGTAGATAAAGCATATTTCTTCTTGTTATATTTACAATTTATACACATCTCAATTGTGTAATTAATGTCCATCTAGTTTTAATCGTATTTGTGATTGGTTTTCTCTTGAGGGATGTGTGAGGAGTGAGGGGTGGGACCTTATCTGCCTATCCGACTGTTCCTACTGTTTGGACATTAGCAAATGAAACTGCATCAGCTTGCGCTTCCAGTGCTTGTAATTAAATCTAAACTTGATGTCCTCGGACTTGGCCACGCCGGCAATCGTTTCCATCTCCTGCTCATTATGCTCCTGCTCCCGCACCTGCTTCTGATCGTGCCCCTGTTTCCGCGGCTGATCCTGCTTTCAACGCTTTTGTTTCGACGATTTCTTGCGCTTGCTGGTGCCAGTAGCTGCTATTGTGGCCGTGGCTGAGCCTGTGGCTGTGGCTGGAGGTGCAACAGCCGGACCGCTGACCAACGCTGATATGCTGGAAAAGGGCGTGCTACTGGCCGTGCTGGTGGTGCTGGTGCTTGGGCCACCACCTGTTCCTCCTACTCCTACTCCTACTCCAACTCCTAATCCTACTCCACCGGTGCTGCCCATTATTGCCGCAGCATGCAGTGATTCTCAACTACGCTCGGGCGTGCCATGGTGCTGATAGATCTGCTGAAGCTGCTGCTGCTGCTGTTGCTGTTGGCTATGCACCACCTGGCTGCTCGACGTCACCACGTCCTGCTGCATGTGCTGCGGATGGTGGCCCTGGTGGGGCGATTGCTGTTGCTGCATATGCACCACATGCTGTTGCATATGCTGCGGCGTTGGCGGCCCCTGGGACGAGCTGTGATGCTGCGGTGTGCTATGATGCTGGGGCGTTGGCGGATGCGGCGACGGACTGTACGGGAACTGTTGCTGCAACATATGCAACTTTTGCATAAACAAATCGAATTTTTTTTAATTTTCTTTGGTTAGTGATAGCTGGCAGAGGTATTTTGTGTGCTACATACCGAATTCTCCTGACTGTGCTCGATAATCTCAATGCTGCCGGTGGTGTTGCCCGAGGTGTTCAGCAGCGACACGCCACTAGTGTTGGCCACCACATCGTACTTGCCCCGCTTGAAGCGGCCATAGAGCGAGCTGTAGGGCAGGTTGTAGTGTATGGCCGCCTGATTGATGGACATTTGGCCAACGCTGTGTGTGGGAAGGGAGGATGTGGATTAGCTCTCCAAGATTCGGATCGAATCAAACACTCTTACCGCACTGAGTTGAGGGCCTCGTTCATGGCATCCTCAGACCATGGTGTGGGATTCGAACGCGACAGCTCAATGCCCTCCCGCTTGCAGCGTCCGTAAAGTGTTCCTTTGTGGCAGTGAAGTGAAGTGGAGGGTAAAGAATGGGATTAGTTTTGGGCATGCCCAGATGGATACGGATGTAGACGAAACCAGAGCAAAGACAACAACGCGAGAGAAAGAGACAGCCAGAGACAGCTAGAGACAGATGCTGATCCGATCGATGATTAGAGGATGAGCAACGACGACAATTTGTGGACAAAATTTCCGAATTCCGAATTTCTGCATTCCGATTTCCGTTTCGGATTTGGAATTGGAATTGGATTTAGGGCCGACTCACCTGTGGGTATGCCAAACTCAGCGCTGGCTTTCTGTACAGAGGTATTACCCGCCCGGATCGCCTCCAATGCACGCTCCAAGTCCTCGGGCGTCCACGTGGTTGGGGCGGCATTGAAGGGCGCCGCCAGGCGGATACCCTCACGACGAGCTATCTTGTAGAGCGTCGATGAGGGTATGCCAAAAGCTTTGGACGCCTTATTGGCGGATATTTGGCCCGAGCGCAACGCCTCCAAGGCGTTCTGCAGGGCATCCTCGTTCCACGACTTGGTGCCGCCCTCCTTCTTGGGCGTTTCGATGCCCAGACGATGAGCACGCTGCCAGAGGGTGGTCGATGGGATGCCATAAATGGCGGATGCTTTCGTCAGGCTCATGTTTTGGTTCTTTAATGCATCTAAAGCTGAATTCATATCATCTTGTGTCCAAGCTTTGGGACCATTAAACTGACCTTTCTCGCCAGAGCCAGAGCCAGCCCCACCACCCATGCCCCCACCACCACCAGCACCACCGGGGCCGCAAACGCTGCCGCCCAGCCCTCCTCCTCCTCCTCCATGCTGCTGATCCAAGTTTGTGTAGTGCGGCTCCTTCTGATCGTGCGGCGAACCGTTGGCGATCATCATCGAATCCTCGCTCGTGTCCGAATTGTACATATCTGCCACAGGACAAGAAGTACAGAATATCGTTAGTATAGAATCGTTCTGGTAATATCCCTGCTAGGATATTACTATATGCAGTTCGAGGAGCACTCACCCATATGCCCTGAGGACATCATATTGACAATCTCCGGCGTTATAATCATGCCCGGCTCGTGCTTAATCTGGCTCGGATCAATCTCCATGACAGTTGCCCCACTCATCTCCGCGTGCGTCACATGCCCACCATGCTGAGCGTGTACAGCTGCTGCGGCTGCCGCTGCCGCCGCCTGCTGTTGCTGGTGATGCTGCTGTTGCTGTTGCTGCTGCTGCTGCTGCTGTTGATGTTGTTGCTGCTGCTGCTGCTGCTGTTGTTGCTGTTGCTGCTGGGCCTGACTCTGGGCCATCAGCTGCTGGGCATGGAGGTGTTGCTGCTGCTGCTGTTGGGCTTGATGATGGGCATGCTGCTGCTGGGCCTGGGAGATCGCATGCTGCTGGGCAGCCGCCAAATGTTTGGCATCGATCACCTCGCTCTTGATGTGCTGCACCAGGTTCGAGTTGCTCTCGTCCCCGGTATGGTGGTGGGCTATCGAATGCATGGGAGATTGATCGAGTCGATGGATCTGCTGCGCCAGGTGATTGTCAATGTCGAGCGGTTCGGTGGGATCTAACCAAAAAAGGAGGAAGAATATGGTTTGCGTTAGCTTTGATCGAATCAGAGTGGAAGGGGACTCGACCGAGGACTCGAGTCTCCGTTGCTTGGATCGGTGCACCACTCTACACTACCGATAACTCACTTGATAGATCGCGTGTGTCCGTACTGGGGTTGCACGACAGATCGACGTGCTCCGTTACGGTGACTGGTGTGGCAGATGGTGCTGGTGGCTCGGGTGTGAAGTCCAGGAATCCCATGGGCACGCCTAGCAGGCCTCCGTTCTGCATGCAATCGAGATTCGTATATAAGAAAGCAAAAAGAATGTGAAATTAGCATCAATGCGGATGGTGCGGAAAGTGTAGGGGGGACAGGAGTGGGGGTTGCGGTTGCCTATTGCCTAATGGGGGTCGCGCCTTCCCTGTATCTGGGTGCAGGAGAGGCTGAAGAGTGAGACGGCGACACACTTACCATGCCCATGCCTAAACTAGTCATATTTTTTGTATCTTTTCCGTCGCGCGCTACTACAATTTGTGTGACGATGGCTTGGCCCGCTGCTGTCACTCCGCCGCTCACGCCCGTTGCATTGTTCGAGTGGCTGGACGAGTTGGACGATGGCGAGGCCAGGGACTGCTCTGTCTTGCAGATTTTGCTCGGCCTGTTCTCGTGCTCGTGGCCGTGGCCGTGTTCGTGGTCGTGGTCGTGGGGGTGTGAGAGATTGTGGGAGTGATCGTGGGAGTGGTCGTGATCGTGGTCGTGATCGTGATCGTGATCGTGTTCGTGCTCCACGTCCGACTCGTCACCGGTGCCCGGCACGGGTATATAATTGCCCTCGGCCGTTTGCTGTAGGCTCACAATGGAGGTCTGGCTCTGGCCCTGCAGAAGCAGCGTCTGCGAGTGGTGATGGGCCGGCTGTGGCTGCTGGGAGACGTTGCTGCTGCCGCTTCCGCCCAATTGCAGATCCGGAGACTTGGAGCGCTTGAGGCGCGACTTGCGCGTCGTCGGCTGCAGCCCGGATTGCGCCTGCAGGCCGCCTGCTCCGCTACCGCTACTCCCACTCGCTGTCGTGCTGAGCAGCTGTCCGCCCAACGATGCACTGCCGCTGGCCACACCGTGCTGCGTCAACAAGGCGTTGATTTGCTGCTGTTGCTGCTGCTGCTGGGCATGCACCTGCTGCTGCTGCTGTTGCTGCTGCTGTTGTTGCTGGTGTTGCTCCTGCTGGTGGGCCTGAGCCTGGGCCTGTGCTTGGGCCTGTTGTTGGTGGTGCTGGTGGTGCTGCTGCTCGAGCGAGGGCGACGGTGCTCCCCCCGGCACTATGCTGGGATTGACGATGCTCCCCACGACCGCCTGCTGTATGTTCTCCGACACGGTTATTGTCGCTGTGGCCGCGTCGTTCAAATCATCAGCGTTTTCCGCTGTCTCGCAGAGGCCTTTGATCTTCAATTGTTCGGCGGTGCGCAAGAGGCCCTGCAAAAGTCAAAGAAAAAAAATGTGTATGAGTGATGCAGTTCGATTCGGTAAGAGGCGGTGATTGAATCCCTACGGCCCCTCCTTGCTCCCATCGGAAAAGTGCCAAAGAGAATGCCCGAGAATGCTAAAACCAAGTACATGCCGTGTGCATGACGCGAGGTTGCACTCGAGTCTCCCCCATAAGTGGTATTCACTCTACGCTCGAATTCAAAAAGCAAAACAGTGATTTAGTCCTTTCTTTTATCGAGAATCCACACACGGAGAATCCCTTACATTCCCTCTTTCAGTGGCGTTTTCAAATCAACTCCAATATCGACTTCCATCGATTACCTTGGGTTGAGCCAAGGCGGATTTGATTGAAAAACAGCCTACTTCTGTTCAAAGTTGAAACAGTTCCAAGAACCGCGCCCATTCCGGACGGCACGACACACACACCAGCGCATATCGCAGGGACACCCCTGAGAATACATAAGGCAGCTTAGGTGATGGAAATTCGCTTGCTCCGTCTTTCCCCCGTCTGTTTGTCCCTGGAACTCTGTGACAGTCATTACGGCGTCGCTTGTCTTGGCATGGTCACCAGTGTCCACAGTCCTCCGCAGCAATTCTCCCCAGTGGTGTCCATCCAAGACACAGTCCCAGATCCAACAACACTTTCGCCAACGCCAACGCCCACACCCACACCCCCCGCCCACCCACAACCCACTCTCAGTACCAATCCGCTGCAGTTGGCAGTCGCCGCAGCAATTGGACAGACAAATATTTACTTCACAAGTTTTTCTTTTAAGCATTGCGCAAGCGGGCGAGGCAGCCTCCGTCCGCCCGTCCGTCCGTCCGCCCGTCCGTCCGCCCGCCTGTCCATCCGTTCGTCCGTCCGTCCATCCGGATGCCCCCCATCAGAGCCCTGCTTCCAGCCCCTCTCTCATCCATTTTTTACAATTTTTTTCATGCTTCGCATTTTAAATTAAAAATACGGAAAAAACACAACGCCGCACGCACACTCCTTCTCCCTCTCCCTCTCCAACTCCCACTTCTGCTCCGGCTGCTCCTGCTCCTGCTACTCCGGAGAAGAGATGCTAAAGAAAAAATTCTTATTACCGCCTCTCAGGCAGGGGATGGAATGGGTTTCTGTGGGGCTTCGGATGGGATGGAATGGCATGGGGATGGAGCCCGAGGAGGTCTCCTTGCGAAACAGAAAAGAAATTAAGGCGAAAAATTGAGTAGGTTGAAATTTGTGTACCCGTTCTTTCGGCTCGCTCAAGCCGCAACGAAATATCCACCCCGCCTGCCCTGCCGCTACCCACTACCCACTCCCCCTCCCTTGGGCCATCGTCCAGTTTGTGTGTTTTAAAAAAGAAAATCTTTTCTTCTTCGACAGAAAAAAAAAAAGTTGCAAGAAAAAATGGGTAGTGGGAGGGGCAGGGGCAGGGGCAGGAGCAGGCTGAGCAGAGCAGATGAAGAATCCTTCGAATAAATGAAAGAAAAATTTTCTTGTGCTCTCTGTAGATGCAAATGGCAGGCGCCGGAAACGGAACTACAGCGCAGGCGGTGTCCAAAAGAGGAGGGGAAGGAGGGGGTGGAATGTCGGGGAAAGGATGCATGATTGCTTTTATGTGTGTGTGTGTGGATGAAGGGTTCGGACTGTGGTTTCTGTCACTGCCACTTGCTCTGCTCTGCTCATCAACGCCAAGGCTTTTCCTCCACATTCCCCCTCGCCTTAACTTATTTATTTAAGTTCTGCAAAAAATATTAAAATAATAATAATAAAAAAAAAGTACATAACAAATTTACGCAACTTTTTGCAGCCCTTGGTAATGGGGACTACTGGACTGGCACTTTCTTCTCCTCTCTCCTGCCTGTCCGGCACTTTATTAACACAAGAAAAAAACAACAAGGAAACGCAAGAAAACCCGCGACGAGAGGAGACAGAAACGACGAAGAAGGAATTAAGAAAGGCAGGAGAAAAAAAAAAGAGTTCGGTCCAGAAATTTAAATAAATTGTGGCATGGAGTAGCGGAAGGAGGAGGAGTCTTCTCCTGGGAAGCCTGGGAAGGTGCGCGAACCCAAGGCGAACCAAAGGCGAATCCTTTCCCAGCCTCTTGGCCGTCTCCCCATGCCCCTCCCTGCTCCTTGGCACCAATATTTTTTTCCTCTTTGGTGAATTTTCTTGTTTTTAATTACGACAACGACGTAGAAGAGAGGGCAGAGGAGACACGGGACACGGGACACAGGACCCATAGCCCAGCCCAGAGAGAGCTCTCTAATGGCCAGAAGGGACACTCAGGATACCCGGACAGAGCAGAGCAGAGCAGAGCACTACAGAGAGACTTTGCCGGACTCCTCTGAGTCTTATGTAAAGCAATAAGACAGAAAAAATAAAACAACAACAACAAAAAAACGGGCTGCGTGGAAAAGGTCTTGAGAAAAATGCGAAAAAAAATCGGGAGGGGAGGGAAGGGAGAGGCAGGAGGAGCAGGTATGTACTAGAGGTCCATATGTAACCAGGGCAATGGCAATGCAAGCCATGGCTAACCCAAAAAAAAATGGCTTGGAAAATGAAGGAGAAAAATCAGCGCCAGCACACACACCACACCACACCCCGCCCCTTCCCTTGTGCCTGCCACTGCCCGCTAGATAATCTCAACCTACCAACCCACCCACCCACACCCCTTCATCCAATGCAAATTCCAATTAAAAACTCTTCATGTGCTAAAGTCAAATCAAAGAGAGAAAGAGAGAGAGATGCTAGAGGGAGAGGGAGAAGGTGAGGTCAGGAGAGGGGGGCCCACCCTTTGTGCCCCATTGAAATTCTAACGCAATTAGTGCATGAAAATAAAGCGTCAATGCTGGTGCGTTGCGTATGAGTGATATATGGCTTAAATGGCAACACCATCGAGGCGGAAGCAGAGACAAAGTCCCCCCCCCCCGCCTTCCAGCCAAGGAGTCCACCATCCAATCCTGGCTAAAACAGAGGCTAGAGGTCAGGCCCCCCACCACCAGTCCAGTCCGGGCATAATTGAAAATCGAGACCGACCAGCTGACAACACAGCGGAGTAAAAAAAGAAAGAAAAAAAAAAGGCCAGCAAAGAAAAATCGCATAGTGTAGGCAAAATGCATAAAAAAGACGAACACAATGCCTGATCAAAGAGAGAAAGGAGGAAAATCTGTCGCTAAGCCATAACTGCAACCTGGACTGGACTGGACTGAGTGGGGCTCGGACAGGGGCTGGGGCTGGGGCTGGGGCTGGGTGAAAAGCCCATCCATGTGGACCCCAAATGGTCTGATAACGTGGTGGCCCATGGTGGATGGTGGCGCAGTGCATTGGAGGCGCAAAGAGTGTCCTGGAGTGGCATCATCTGATAAAGGGGACTTGCATACAAATACTCTGTATGTAGGGTTCCATCTAACGATTGTAATCTCTCAGTGAATCCATGAAAAACTATATCTTAAGACTCCCTGACTAAATGTGTATCCCCTACCTCTATCTATCCATCAATGATTTCCAATATGTATTACATTTTTCCATATATTTATATTATTTGTATCCTCCCATCGATATGGATGCATTCCCTTGGCAAACGCCAGGTACAGTCCCAGCAAAAGCCCCCCTAAAAGAAAATCGATAATTACTAATGTAACTAAATACAATTAAAGCACACCAAAAAAAAAAAGAAGAAAGAAAAAACACACACACAGAGAGAGAGAGAGAGAGATAGATAGAGAAATGAGAGAATCGCGGCTGGCAGAAACAAATGGACGGACGGAAGGAAGGACGGGGCGGGGCGGGGCGGGGCGGCACACAACAACAACAGCAGCGGCGAAAAAATCGGTGGAAAATGCGCTTACTTACAGCCCAGTTGGCAAATGGGCAACCCAGGATGCTGGCCCGCATCCCCCCCCACAGACCCTTGGCTCCTTTTTCCTGTCCTGTCGAGGACTATCAAAGACAATGGCGGCACAATCAAGGGTTTAAAATTTCACCCTGCTCTCCACCCCTGAACCACCCCTGCCCTCCCCCTTTGTACCCCAGTAATTTCATTTACCATTTCTTTTTTACTTTTTTTTTCCTATCTTTATTTTCTCTCATTATTATTTTTTGTCGCTCTTTTCTGGTGGTTTTTTTTTTATTCGTTCTTGTTTTTCGGATGCATGCATTTGTCATTGAAGTAGATTTTGTTTTTCGGGAGTCGAGTTCGTGCAGCTTGATTAAATGCCCATTGAAGATGAATGACGGAATATCTCAGCCCTCAGCCATCAGCCATCAGCCCTTAGCCATCAGTGCCTGAGCCCCTGGAGCAGGCAGGCGAAGGCACATCAATAGCCTCTCTCGCATCTGGAACTGGAACTGGAGTACACAGCGGAGTGACCAATTTATCTGTATCGGGATTTCCACCCAGAACCATCTAAGGGTTGAATAGGAAAGGAAACGAAATAATTGCATGCAAATGAGCCATTGGCGGGGGGCGGATCGGATCGGGTCGCCTGCAAATCTCCATAATCCTCCTCCACCTTCACCTCTGCTCACCAGCGAAAAAGTATCAGTGGTTGGAGGCATACTAAAGGAAGGAAGGTCGTCCGTCCGTGTGCAGATTTGCATTTTAACACGTTTTTTGCCCAGGGATAGAGAGAGCGAGAGAGAGACAATTCTGCTCATTAGTTTTACAGGAGACTTACTCGGTGGATTCTCATCAAACACTTTGTTGATTTGACTTCATCAATCGTTTCCTCAAGGACTCCCATAATACATACTCGTATTTCTGAATCTCTGAAGGTTCTACCAATAGACAAATCTCAGCCGTTGGCTCATACCATACTCCTAGAAAGAGTGCGAGAGCGTAGAGCCTAGAACCAGCTCGAAGTCCAAAAAATCGAATTGACTTTGCCTTGGATGCATTAATGGATTTCCCATTCGTTTATTTCAACCACGTTTCTGCACGCAAACCAATACTATCGATTGATTAGCTATCCCACACCCAGATTCACTCAGGTTTCCCCCAACAAATCAATCTGAAAACCCCACAACTGAAGATGACGTCTCTTGCATTTAAATGTTTCGTGTTTTTGGCACAGTAACCCCGTCCAGAAGAGCTCCCCCTGCTCTGTCCATCCATTGCTGAGTTTTCGATTGGAAAGGTTCGATTTTTAGATATTTACCTGCAACGAGAGATGGAAGGAAAAGAAAAGAGAAAATTAGCAAATTAGCGAAAATGTATAATTAATTTTTGTGTAAAATTAACAACATATTTATGTATACAAAAAAAACAAAATAATATTTAAAGAATCCCAAGGAACGGGGGGGAAACTTTTCGAAAGCGGAACCAAACCAGTCTCTGGCTCTGGCTCTGGCTCTGGCTCTGGCTTTGCCTCTGGCTCTGATGATCGGTGGAGTGGAGAGGAGTGGAGAGTGGAGTGGTGGTTGGTTGATCATCGATGAGAAAACAAAATGGAGTCATGCCAGCGAGCAGCCAGCAACCACAAACGTTAACAACTTCCACTAATTGCTTAACCAAAAGATACATACAAGCACATGTATTTCCCAAAATACAAATTGCTGACAAATTGTAGGAAAATTTGCAAGCGAATCAAGTTCATAGAGAGTCAGTCCTGGGAAACATTTTCTTGAATGAAAATCAACTCAAACTAGAACCCACTCAGAGACCGAAACGAGAGGAATTCAAAGGAAATCTATTTACAAAAAAAAAATACAAAATAAAGTTAAAATAAAATAAAATGAACAAAGACCAAGATGGGAAGAAATGGAGGGGAGGGGAGGGGAAATAAAAGACAAATTGCTGCGCAAGTAAATTACGAAATTGCTTCAAATATCTACTTATTGAGAGACTCACACGCCAGCGAGAGATAGAGAGAGAAAGAGACAGAAAGAGACAGAAAGAGAGGTGGGACGAACAGTGGGGCAGAGACTCTTCCACCAAAACCAAAAGCAGCAAAAGAAATAATCAAATATTCGCCAGCCAGCAGCAAAAGTTTATTGAACTTTTTTCGACGTTTCTTTGGGCTGGCTTTTATTATTTCTTCATTATGTTGTTGTTGCTGTTGCTGTTGTTGCTCTGCCTGGTGCTAAGGTGTCCGCCAATGTTATAAAACCAACAAACAGCAGCAGCAAACAGCAACGATAACAAACGCATATTAATGAGTGTTTTTTTGCATGAACTGGACGCGACTTTGTGTGAGTGCGAGGAGAGCGCGCGCGTGTCTTATTTTCGCAACCAATTAACAAGCGAAAAATTATTGGAAATTGCACACAAAAGAGACATATCTGTAGCTGGAGATCATTCGCGGATATCAAAGGTATTTCTAGGAGAAAATGTCACTGAAAATATCAAATATTCGTATACGTATTACGTATACGTACGTAACGTACGTTCCACACATGTTGCACTTCCCTTAAGCGTCATCCTAGAGCTTTCAGTTATTTATTAAATATTAATTGCAGAGGTAAAGACAAAGTAGAGAGAGAGAGAGAGAGAGAGTTGAGCACAAACACACACCAAAACGACCTTCACTCATAAAGAGACACAGAGAGAGAGAGATAGAAAATAAAATGCAGCAAATTTCAGAGCAAATGCACATTTGGGCTGACACTCTCCCTCACTCTCACTCACTCACTCACACACGCACATAGCAAAACCCAAAGCGGCAAAAAGCTTGAAAATGTATGAATGAACGGCACTCACACTGGCATTCCCTTCCTCCCTCCCACAAACTGTGTGTGTGCTTAACGTAACGCCAAACAAGAATGCGCCACGCTTACGTTAAACGTAAAGCGCGCGACTTTTGATATTGAAATGGAATGGAGAGACTGTAGAGAAGGTGCGGAGGAGGTGGCGGAGGGAGAAGCAGGAAAACGAGAACCAAAAACCATAAATTGATAGACCCAGAACGAGTAGAGCAAAGCAAAGCAAACGCTAAATGTCGCGAGCAAAACAGAGAACGAAAGTAACAAAAAATAATCATAAAAATACTTAACACACACACACACACATCAGCCAAAAGAAGCAGGCAAATAAAGGAAAACGAAAACAGAAAACACAGAGAAGAAAAAAACAAGGGAGAAAAAGAGAGAAAAAAAGTAAAAGTTGAATTTTTCCAAAGAAACTGCAGAGCAAAACAGAGAATTACGCGAAAAATAATAATAATAAAAATACCAAAAGAGGGAGACGCAAAAGAAGAGCGACAGAGAGAGGGAGAGAGGGAGGGAGCAAAGCAAATAACGTGTGGGCGGGAAGGGAGGGAGAGGGAGCATATGAAAAGACGGGACAGACCTGAAGGGAAAGGGGTTGTTGATGATGGGGAAGGAAGGGGGTGGCTGTTTGAGAGCAAGATGAAAGCAGGAGCAGCTAAGGCGATGCCATGAAGGGGGGGATGTGCTAGGTAGGTGCGAGCAGCAGCAGCAGCAGCAGCATTTTTATAGCCTTGTCTACGCGACCAAGAAGCAGACGGCTAAAGAGAAAATGTAGAAAAACGTGGCACAATAAGACGTCGTCTCAAAAAAAAGAACAAGTGGGGGAAGACCTAAAGAGACGAGAGCAGAAGAGCACAGAAAGAGGAAGCAATGCCAAAGGATGGATGGCGGGCGGGATGGGGCTGGGTGGGGAGGGGAGGGTGCAGTAAAACGAGAGCTTTAACAAACAAACAAACATGTGAGGAAAGAAGTTGCACAAGTGCCGGTTTACCACACACAAACACACACACACACACACATGAGGTGAGAGAGGGAGAGAGAGAGAGGGAGCCATGCTAAGCAGCTGTTTAACAGGCAACAGCTGCTGCCACGAGACCACCAGATGGGAGCAGAAGGACGGAGGGTGATGCTGCAAAAGTCAACAAAAGTAACGGGGAAAGCCAACGTTTATCACCACACCAGGAAAGCAAGGATTACAGGTGCGGGCGGGGGGTGGCGGAGGGAAGGGATATATTACTGTAAACTTGACTGCAATGGCCATTGCAACGACAGGAAGCATCTGCAACAGCTGGCAATGGCACACACACACACAGACACAGACATACCCTTGCATTCGATAAGTATCTGCAGATACAGATACAAGTGGAAAAGGTAGCCGCTTCCTTTTGATGGTAACACAGCACTCTTGAACAGAACATCCACGCCGCATAATTCCATATTCCAATGGAATTCAATCAGCGACAAAACATTATACACCCCTCCAATATCCCTCTCCCCCTCCCCCGTGGCAGCAGAAGCACAGGAAGTGTCGGTCATTTGGTCAGGTCAGAAAACTGAGAGAGAAGCAGAAGCAGCGGCAGCGACTTTTTGCAGAATTGAAATTGAAAACTTATAAAAATCGAATCGAATCGAATCAAATCGAAACTGAACTCGCAATGAAATTGAACTCCTCACGGGGGACAGCAGAGGCAGCAGCAGAGGCAGCAGCAGAGGCAGCAGCAGAGGCAACAGTGGTAGCAGCAGCAGTAGATGGCAGATAGGTTCCACCTTCTGGCTGACTCACACACACACACGTATACTAAGATAGTGGCCAAAATACAAATACCAATACAAATCGTGAGGCTTAATATGCATGGCTGGATAAATTGCTGCTTGCCCTGGGTCTGAGGGTATATGGGGTCTCGGCTCTGCCGTCTCTGGATCTCCGTCTGAGTCGTCGCCAACATTGCTGATTGAAGGCACAAGGCTGGGGTTGGGACAGAGGGACAGAGTGACAGGGGGGCGGGTTGTGCTGTGCTGTCCGTTATTGAACAACATGCCATGGGGCGGCCTACAGACGACGACGACGAAAACGACGACGCTGGCAGTCGTCAGTCACTGCTGCTTGATTGGACTTGCGACGGACCTCGAAACGTGCCGATTCCCAAGCTCGGGATGTATGTACATACATCCTTACATAAATACATACGTACAGTATGTACATATGTATGCATACATATGTATAGTATGTATGTATATTTCTGTGTACTCTGTTGTCTTGTGTTGTGTGGTATGCCTTGGCGAACCACTGTTTTGTTTGTGGCTTCTCTCGGGCAAAGGTTTCGCTGCAGCCCTTGTGCCCTCCTCTGCCTCTCCCTCGCTGCCTCTCCCTCTCACACTCGTAACACTCACACAGCTGCAATACACGGTTAATTTGCCATTTTTATGGTTTCATGCCTTTGGCCTGGCCTGGTCTGTGCCTGGTCTGGATCTGGGGGCTCTGCTCTGCTCCGGTGTGGCGTCTGGGTTTGGGTTTGGGTTTGTGTGTCTGGGGGTCTGTACTGTACCCCTGATTTCAATCGGAGGACAAAAGTCTAAACAGAACTTGCTGAAAAGTCAGGGTTTCATACAGCAAAACTCAATGCAGATTATGCACACAAATGCATAGCATAGCATAGCATAGCATAACATACTCGTATGTACAGTGAAGACCCCCTTGGAGGACATTCGATTTGCTTCGAGTTTAAACCGTAGTATTCCAACATTCAAATACTCATAAAAATCTCCATCCTTTTGAAAGAAGTCGCTCCAAAGATGACGCAAATCCAAAACTTGCCTCAAACAAATGGAAAAAAACCGAATGGAAAAAAATCACAAATTTCAATTTCAAAGCCCAAAGCCCAGGCCTCTGCCTCTGCCTCTGCCACTCCCTATCCCAGTCCCTAGGGCGGCAGCAGCAGCGCTAAGGGACGCCCCAATCTCCCTGTAGTGTGTGTGTGTGTTTTGAGAGAGCAAAAACTTGGATGACGAAAGTCGCGCCAGCAAAAGAAGCACACACAAACACACACAAAGAAAAAAGAAGAAAAAAAAACATCATCATTTATGCAGATTTCAAGGCACTGATATGAGGCGACAGTTTTCGGTGTGTGAGTGTGTGTGTGTGTTAGTGTATGTGTGTGTGTGTGCGGGAGTGTGTATGTTTGTTTGTGTGCGGGAGTGTATTTAAATTTTTGGGATACAAGCGATTTGTCTCCTATGTACCACCCATACATACATATGTTAGAGAGCATACATATCCCCATACATACATACATACATACATATGTATGATGCACATATATATGTACATATACAATTTGTACACAAAGTTGTATGTACAGTCCGTTTCAGAACTTTAGAACTTTAGAGCTGTGCTCCTGCCAATCATTTTTTGTATTTCTACGAAAATGCAATGTTTTTTTATGGGAAGTACTGTCTGTATGAAATAATCATACGACTGGGTGTACAGTGATGAAACGCACTATACCGTGCACTGTACATATCCCGACTTAGATATGCAGAAAATTTACAACAAAAAATAAATAACTGGACGCCCGCGGAGAGCAGAGAAACTTCCTCCTGGCGAATATCCCAGCCCCTCCCTCCGACTCCCCCTCCTTCCACCTTTTGAATCATTTTGCAATGCAAATTTAGTGTATTTTTTGTATATACCAAAATCTATACATAAACATATAAATACACTCAAACGTACATACAAATTTGGAGCTCGCTTTTGGCGAAAGTTTCTTTATTTTTGAAAGTAAAAAATAAAAGTGATTGGAACTTTTGTCGGTCCGATTTTATAAGCGATAACAGACAGCCAATAAAATATGTGCATATGTATGTGCATACAATACATACAATACATATGTATAAATGCACATCAAAACCACAAAAACAAAGATTATGAGAGCCCATAACTTCTGTGGCTTTCGGTCTCTTCTGATAAGTTTTTCTGGAAAGTTGTACCCTTATCGCATTTGGCAGAGAGTCTCTCAGAGCTCACAAGGCTGCTGCTGCTGCTGCTGCTGCTGCTTCTGCTGCACTTTCGAGACCCTGGAAAACCCAGGCCCTAAAGTGGCCGAACCCTATAATCGAAATCGATTTGCCAATGCCACAAAGCCAGCAGTAGAGGAACGACAATAACAATCAGAGATCTATTCGGGTAGATACAGATATACCGAAAAGAAGGAGAGAAGCAGAGACACCACCTATCACTGCCCTACCCCCACCCGCCTACACTCCCCTAGAAATGGCAACGAAGACGATTTGCCAAATTTGCTAAACTTACAAACTGATGGCCATGTCGTGATGGGGTGATGGGGTGATGGGGGGGGGTCTTTGTCTGTCTCTCTCTCTCTCTCTCTCTGCGAGTGGGTTGTGCTTTGCATGTGTTGGTAAGTAAATTATGTTAATTGTATTCTCAGACTGTCACCGAATCAAACGGTCGGACAGGCAGGAAGGCAGATCCATTCCCATTCCCAGTACCCAATACCCAAAACAGATTCGTGAATAAATGTAACAAACACGAAAATATCCATTGATAAACATATACAAATGTATCTGAGCTGAAAGAAAGACAACTCTCTCTCACAGCGTAGCTTAGCTTAGTAAGGGGTGGCTATTCCATGTCTGAAATCGCAACATGTCTCTGCCGCTCTCTCTTCAGCGCTATATACCCCCTTTTTGGATCCGATTACAGGGTATCAAGTGAAATTAAAGCAATGGAACACACACACATTTGACGACATGTATCACATGAATACAGCAATATATAGTCGAGTCTGTAGTGTGGTGTACCCCCAAATATACTCGTACATATGTACATATAGTATACAAATAAATCTTTATCTGAACGCGAACCGAAATAAATTCAACTGCAAATTGAAATTCATTTTGTGTGCCCAACATCTGAAAGATACGGGATACGGAGAGGTAGTGGATACGGAGAGTAGTGCCCCATCCGCATGGGGACCATTTGGCAACGCAAATCATTTTCAGGGCCCCCAAAAAAAACACACACACACTCACACACTCGCTCGCTCGATCGAATCGGTGTGGCATCCGTTTTCAAACTCTTTATTTTGTATTTTTTCTGAGGCAACATTTTCCAATAAGCCAAGATCTTTCAATGGGGCTCTAACAAGCCGAGCGGAAGTGTTTTCTTGTGAGAAGCAGCCGAACAGTCGACAGATTAAAGACACGAAAAAGCGTAAAAATAATACTATAATAGTAAAATAAAATAAAAACGTGCGAACTAAAACTTACAAACAACACGGCCCAGAGTCAGAGTCAGAGCCACAGTCAGAGCCAGACCCAGCGACAGGGCTGAGAGAGAGAGCGAGAGAGAGACCAGTATGAGCCAGCTCCATTCGGATCCCGTCCCCGTCTCCAGAGGAACTTAATTTTTGGCTCTGACTGACGGACGGCTGGCTGGCTGGCTGGCCGGGACGGTGGGACAGGAAACCGGTTTCCGATTGCCGGCAACTGCCGCGGAGCGAGGCGCAAGAGAGCGGCACGCATGACTTCAGCAAACCACAAAAAAAACACACACACACACACACTTGAAGCAAGCGAGCCAGCGAGCTCTTTTCCCAGCTGTTTGTTGACCTCAAAGACGGAGTGGTAGTTAGAGCCAAAGCCGGGGCCGGTCCCGGGGCCAGGCCAAGTCATGGTTATGGCCAGTTCAGTTCAGGCCAGGCCAGGCCATAAAAGAAGACCAAGCCAAGCAGCAGCCAAGAAGCCAAGTTAATAATAGACGGCCGGACGAAGCCGGCCAGCAGGCAATGAGGGCAGGGCAGGGCAGGGCAGCCAGAAGAACGATACTGGTTCCACCAGAGAGCAAACGAGAGGAGAGTGAGGCGAGGGGGAGTGCTGGCTTACACGCGTTTGCTGGCAGTGGGGTGGTGTAGAGGAGGTGTGGGAGGTGTACGAGGCCGGCCAACCGGCAAAGTGTTTATTTATAGCACAATTGTGTGTGTTCGTTGCTGTTTAATTCCTTGAGTCGCAATTGAGTAATCAAGCATAGCCGAACCGAACGGAGTGAATGAACGCAAAAAGAGTACAAAAAGAAGGGTAAAAAGAAAGCTCAAGGATTTGGAAAGTACACATAGAAGTTGTAGAAGAATCTGTTGTATCGGAGACTATAAAATACCAAGGATATTGCAGCATTAAGAACGAATTCCAATTCAATATTCGTATTTGTGTATTTTGTTGTTGCTTTTTTTGCACCGAAAAGCAAGTCCCGCCATAGCAGAGCTTTTTGGTGCCTCATGCCACATGTTGGTAATTGCCACAGTCTTCGGTAGGGAGGAAGTGCAATCTTCAGGCAGATTCCACCCTCCCTTAAGAGAGTAAACAATCCTTTCTTTGATCTAAATGAAATGCAACAAAACCCCTATAGAAACCTTAAGGTGCAAGAGGTGCACAAAGAATATCAACGGTAAACAGCAGCTCCAATTTAAAGAGAAAGAGAGAGAGAGAGAGAGAGAGAGAGAGAGAGATATTCCGTTGTGGGACTTTAAGAGAGCTCCCGCGCGCTCCACGAAGAATGTGGCTGGCAAAATGGCAATAAGAAAGTGACGACAGAGAAGCAGAAACCTACAAAGCAACAAAGCAACAAAAAAACACGAAAAGCAGGCAGCAGCAGCAACAAAATGTAAGACAAATCTTCAAGGACGTATCCCAAGGTAAACAGACACACATATGAATGAAAGAAGGAGACCAGGGAGACCAGAGAGCGGTGAATGGGAGGATGGCAGAGGAGGAGGAGGCAAAGGCAACACACAAAAAAATAAGTAAAAGTAAGACGGGGCCAAAAGAAAACGCGACCTGTTTGATGGTTACACAAACACAAACACACACACACACACACACACACACACGGACAAAAAGGAGATGTGGAAAAGCAAGTGTAGGAAAACTCGTTTCCAAGATACAAAGTAAGGGGGTGACGGGGTGGAGGGGTCAGGAATAACTCGAGCGAGTAACAAAATGTAGGTAAGTTTTATTGCTCCCACTTCTTCGTCTCTTTTTGTGCAGGAGAGAGGACAAGGAGGACAAGCGGGACAAGAGGGGTGGGCATGGCGGAACAACATAAAATTTAATCAAAAGGCAACCGTTTGAAAATGTGCCAAAGCGAGTGGCAGAAGGAAAGCAGCAACAACAAGAAAATGGCCAAGAGGAGAGGATGAAGCAGAGAAGCAGACAACGACGACGACGACGTGCGCGTAATGTGGAGTAAAAGCCAGTTTGATAACGGGCTGCTCCCCCTCTCCCCCGCTCTCGCTCTCTCTCTCTCTCACTCCTGCTTGAGTCAAGTATGTGCCTGTGCCTGTGCCTGTTCCTGTTCCTGTTCATGTTCATGTTCATGTGGTATATCTGTGTGTGTGTGTGTGTGTGTGTATTGTCTAGCCTAGATTTTCAGACATAAATTATGCAAGAAATAGAACACGCCGACGACGGAGACGGAGACGGTGCTCAGACAACACACCCGACGGTGTTCCACGCCAGGAGAAGGAAGGCAGGAAGGCAGGAAGGGAGAGGGAGATACGAAAGAAGAGAGCGAACCAAAAGGAGAACAAGACAAAGTCAAAGACAAGGTCAAGGTCTCTCTCTCTCTCTTTCTCCCTGTCTCTATCTTCTCTTCAGTCTCTTCTCTCTCTCTGAGCCCTTAGCCTGGTCCGAAAAATAAGTAATAATACGAATAATAAGGAAAAGAAGACAACAAATAAGAAAAACGTGTTCCATCCCAACCGGGTTCTCTGTCCCTTTCTAGCGAATGCTTCGTTCCAATCTAATGTTCCACCTCGACTGTCTGCCACAAAAAAAAAAGGGAAACGCTCTACCTGCTGCTGCCTGCCGCCGCCGCCTGTGCTACCTGTTGCACAAAAAACTGAAAGTCACTTGCCAGCGAATGGATCGCAATCAGAAAGAACAAAAAGACCAACAGGCACAGCCCTGGTACTGCCACCACTCCATCACCTGTTGGCCTAAGCAGCTTGTAAAGTCAATGGTCTCCCCCTGCCCCTGCCCCCTTTAAGCCTATATTCAGCTAGAGATCGTAGGAATCTCCAGACTTGTCTGTAGAACCTTGAAAATATCATGAAAGATGCCTAAGACCTCAATGTTAATTCTTCTTTAATTATTTATTAGCATCATATATCATATATCTTATATTATATATGTCTTATATTATAGATAAATAAATAAACTAATCAATGATTAAATTAAACTACAATAATGCAGTTCTTGATAGGAAACGATCCCCAAGTACCCCTAGATATGATGAGCAAAAATACTCTCTTTTCCAACTCTTGGAACTCGAAATATTAACAAATATTATCAGCTATCGACGGCTGTGTTTAATATCTATGATTTCAAAGAATAAACCACTCCCCCTCTGCAACCCCCTAACCCTCTCAGCCACATTCTTAATTGTCATGGGAGCGCGAACACACACACAGACGTAAAAAACCACCTTTTTCTTTTTCTAATTGAAGTTTTCTCGCTGCCGCTTAGTAGATTTTTTGTAGTGTTGGAGTTTACTTTTTTGTATTTTTTGGTAATTAATTCTACGCACTTGCGCAACAATGTCGCCGCTTGGCTATAATTTCCAGCCGAAACCACGCACTGGATTTTCAAGGTCTAATGGGTTTGTTGGCACCGCCAGAGGCACAGCCAATGGCAGTGGCAATGGCAATGGCAGCCATTGGTTATAATGAGCCTGGGCCAAAGAAAAATTATAATCATCATTGAAATAAATGATTAAATTGCCGGCTGTGCGTACAGTGCGTATCACAAGTATGCGACCGAACATGGGGAATGTAGAACTATAACAAAAAAAACAGATTGATATTCCCCAGTGGGAATGAAACAAATAGTTTATTTTGCAGATTATTTTTTAGTTTTTCAAATAAGAGAAAGATAAGAACTATAAACAAAAACAGATTGATATTCCCCAGTGGGAATTTTAAAAAATTGTTTCTTTTGCAGATTATTTTGAAATCTTTCAAATAAGAGAAAAAAGTAGTGAAATTTTCAATTATTTTCACATAGAATTTACATAATATTTGCCATTTTTCTTTCAGTGTATTGTGTAGTTCCTGTAATTTTGTGAGCCACTGTGTGGGCAAAATGTTTCTTGGATCATTATTATAATCGTAGCTGCTGGAACCAAAAAACAAAAACCTCCAAGACGATCTCTTTGGCACCTGCAGAGGCCCAGCTCTCTCTCCCTCTCTCTCACTCCCTTTATCTCTCTCTCTCTCTCTGTCTTTCTCTCTCTATCCAAGACAAGGTTCAAGGCCTTTCGTAAGCCATTTATTTGGTATTTGGCAAGATTCCTTACAGATTGATTTGTGGCTTTTGTGTTTTTGCAAGTTTTTTGTTTTTTTTTTTGGTTTGGTTTGGTTTGGTGATTAATTATTGTTAATTACAATGTCGTCCGGGAGGGAAAGCATTTCGTAAGGTTATACAATCCCCCAATCCCCATCCCTCTACCATAATCAAAAATTGTAAAAACGATTACATAAGCCTCTTATACTAAAATGAATGGATGGCATCTGTCTGTGCTTTGCTTTTGGGATTTTTAATTTCTTTGTTGTTGTTGTTGTTTTTTTCCAATATACGGGTTGGTAAGAGGGGGAGGGGGATGAGCTCATTTTCGGTTTTCGGTTATGAATATTGAAATATAATAGTATGGGGGTATACGTATACGTATACTTAATGGGAAATACACAGCGTATACATCCCAAGCTCCAAGTTCTTTCCTCATTTGGTTTTTTCCTCGGCTTACAAAGTTCTTTGAACTGGATTGCCAAACGATTGAAAGAACCCAAAGAAAAACCCATTTCGAAATGGAAGACTGAGAAACTGAAGCAAAATATAGGGTGGAACTATTGATACCCAAATATAAGCTTATAGCCGTAATATTTGTATCTTTAAGAAACGTATTTGTTTCAAAGAAATTTATGGAAAAGGTATATGCACTTATAAACTTTTCTTGTTATCGAATTTACTTTTCCTAATCACATTTTGGCGATGTCTTTCTCTCTCTCTCTCTGTCTGTCTGTCATGTGATTACTGGTCTATGGCCGACTTAATGGGCAATCAGTGCTTCAAATTGATTGAAAAATCCATTCCCGCTTAGCCAGCGCCAGCATACAGCAGCGTTTTGTTGTTGCAGTTGCAAGTGAAAGAAAGATCTCAAAAACAGAAGTACCAGCAGCAGCAGCAGCAGCAGCAGCCGTATGAGACCCCAATGAGAAATAGAATGTGAACACATAACAAGTGCGTGCAGGCCAGGCCCATGTACACATATGTATGTATATAGTACATAGCCACACATGTATGTATATAGATAGCCATGGATATGGACACATCTGCACTAGATTTCTTAATTGAATTTGGTCTAAAGCCGCCCCTAGATACATGTCTCTCTCTCTTCTCTCCCCATCTGAAGTGGAGTCTAGAGGAGACTTTAGCGCTGATAAGTTTATTATAAAACAATAATTACAAACAACAGAGGAGTGGAGTGGAGAGGAGTAGGAAATAACGAGAAAGTCGTTGCACGCTGATTAGCTTTTGTGGCTACCGGCAGCAGCGGCAGCATCGAGGCTTTGACTTAAGCTTCTGCCTCTGCTTTTGGCTCAACTTTAAGCTTCAGCTTGAGCTCCATCCGCAGCTCCTCTTGGGGATGCTGATTAGGCTTCCATCTGGCAGCGGCAGCGGCAGCAGCAGCAGCAAAGCGAAACCGAAATCAAACCAAGCACGTACACAAAAGTGTTAATTGCAAATGGTACCAACAGGCCAGAGGTGGTGATGATGGTGATGGGTGCTGAGAGAGAGAGAGACAGATGTGCACTGTGCCAGATGAGGTGCCAATACATTGAGCATGTGGCACATGTTACGCTGCGGCCACTGCTGCTAAATATTGATCGTGGATGGGTTGGCGTTGGCGCATGCGTGACTTTTTCGTTGTTATACACTTGCAGAAAGGCAGCTATGTATAAACATATGTATATAGTATATAGCATATACTATGTAGAAGAGCATTGCTTGCATTGTTTCTTTTACAGACTGGAGGTACTGTCTTGTCATCTGTCTATAAATCGATGATCGGCAATTGGATTACGGCCAGTGACAGGGGACAGGGGCTGGTGCTGGTGCTGGTGCCGGGGGCAGGGTGCACAAAAAGAGAGAGTGCCACACGCAGCCACACATAACAGAGGCGTCAACGAACCGGTTTCCAAAGGGTCGTCCCAGTCCAAGCCGGAGTCAGAGTCGAAGTCGAAGTCGGAGTTGGGAGTCGCAGTCAGAGTCGAAGCGACGCATACGCGTCAGCAATAATTAATCAATCAATAATTGAGGCAGCCCAGGCCATACACACACACACAGGCACACACACAGGTACACACACACTGAGGCAGTGAGAGAAACGTCGTTCAGCTAATGACAGGGCATACAAAATGGCCGACACATAAGCCCATTAAGTCTGAACAAACACACATCCGGTGAAGAGGGCAAGTGCTCAGGTTGTTGCTGCCGCGGGGCGGATAGGGGGGAGGCACTGGGGAGTGGACTCCGGACTTAACCTTACCTTAAAGCATTCTATTATGCGTTCCCAAAAGATTCCAATAGGGAGAGTCCAATACCACCCGAGAGAGAGTATCCAACCTCAACGCTCTCGAATAAGCCTGAAGGAAGAACCGAACGAACTCCTTTCTTGACTTACTTTCTTGGCTATCGCTCTCTCTTTCTCTCTCTCTTTATCTTCGCTTCGGTTTATACCGTAACTTTTGCTTTTTTGTTTCCCTTCTTCTGCCACTGCATTTACTGCATGAAGTTTTACCTTTTTCTTGTACTTTGTGGCTTATTTTCGCTTTTGCTGCACTTTTCTTTCGCACTCTTTTCGCGACGTTTCGATAATTTTGGTAGGTTTTTGCGACGATAAAAACGAAAACGAAAACGGAACCCACATGGATCGGATCGGACCCTCAAGACGGAGGAGAGACAGAGACGGCGAGACAACAACGAAACGAAATGGGAACCAAAAACGAAACGAAACGATACGAAACGGAACGGAACGAGCGCTGCGCAGGTAACGTTGCGGCTGTGCATAAAAAATCGAACTGAACTGAAACCAAAGAAGAGCAAGAAAACATTCCAAAACCCAAGTTTTGACGCTGCCGCGCCGTGCCGCCGTCGCCACTGCTTACCGCTCTGCTGCCGCTATATCTGCCGCTGGCTGGCTGGCTGGCTGGCTGGCGGCTGGCTGTCCAGAGCCAAGAGAAGACTTTCAACGGACCGGGGACGACACGTCGTCGTCGTCGTCGTCGTCGGGCAGCCGGTCAAAGGTATGTTCAATCAGAAGGTGAGGTAAGGATGTCCGGCAAACAAATACAAACAAGCGTAATCGCTCAGCATGTGAATAGGGATCAGTGTTTTGCATTCCAACCCAGACTTAGATCCTCCTCTTCTGCTCCCACAAAACGCCTAGGATCGCTCTCTGGGATGGACTCGGATTACCTTACTTTGTAATATACCATGGACTCTGGTCGGTTTCTTTTCGCTGCCAACGTCGATGCCAGCGTCGTGGTTAACGCCGCCGGCGGAGCGGCAACAGCAGCTTAGCGTGGCCCGTTCAGCTTGGCTTGACTTTCAGCAGACGTGCGAGCGAGAGACCACCACATTGATCGTCTTCCTCCTCCTCCTCCGTCTGACCGTTTACATGTGTGTGCGAGAGCACAGGTACCGGGCGCTCAGGTACATGTGTGTTTGCGTTTGTGTGTGTGTCCCTTAGGTAAGAAAGAAAAGAAAATGTGTCCAACTTTGGCGAACAGGTAGACCGCTTCGCTCATGCCGGAGCCGGTGTGTCGAGCCGTGCCGGTGCCGCTGCTGCTGCTGCTGGTGCTGCTGCTGGTGCCGGCGGCAGAGGCAGAAGCGCACCAGCAGCGTCGCGCAAATGCTGACTTTGTTTTTGCGGCTTAAATGCGCACACATCAACCCAATCGACAACGATACACACGCACACACACACACACAAACTCACCTGCATAGCGTTAGGGTGCTTCAGTGTATGACAAAGAAATTGACTTCAAAAGAAATGAAATGAAAAAACAATGGAAGTGTGACCATAAACAAGGACAGAGAGTCGCAATGGGTTAATGGAAAAGGGAAATCTGCTTAAGGATTAACTTTATTGGCCCTAGATCGAGGCTTAAGAATGTTAAGTATTTCTCGTGGATCACCCTATTCGATTCCATGTCCGCAAGAAAAAATAAAAACCAAATGCTTATGCATATGGAACGCACAAACACACACACACACAGATACAGCTACAGCTACAGGAGAAGCAGCAGCAAGAAAGCATACGTCATACTACAGTGAAATTGTATGTGGAGAAACACTCAAGGAACGAACACGACGACGACGACGACGACGATTTTTGCGCGTGAGTAATTTGTTGACGATGACTGTTCGAGAGAGCTGTGCGGCGGGGGCCAGACGGGGAACGGGAACGGGACGCAACGAGGCGCGCCAGCAGTTGTCCAGTTTTGTCTCTTGTGAGGCTTCTGCTGTCGCTGTCACTGCTGCAGGTAGACACAGACACACACACACACAAACACACAGTCACGGACAGCATACAGGTGTAGTGGTAATTATCGGCTTTCGATGCCATATGCCGGCAGGGGGGAATGGGACGAAAGGGGCAAGGCAACCAACCGTCCATCGACTACCATCGCATCGAAACTGAAATCGAAGCGAAATCGTTCCCTTAATTTTATTTTTTGTATTTTGCAAAAGCTACCCCGCCGCCCCACCTCACCGTACAATGGGTGTTATATTCGCCCAATGTTGCTAACTAGACACAAATTTGGCTGCCCCGTGCTGTGGCGTGGCTCGTTGCGAAATCGCTCCGCAGGTGACTACTGCATATTTATATGTATCTGTACATCTGTACATCCATTCATACCAACAGTTACGGTTAAGAGTATAAAGCTTAAAACTCAACTAAACTTGAAACATTATAAGAGTTGCAGGTCTCGAAATGAATATAAATCCTTGCCTTAGTGAAGCTTTATCGAATGCCATTGATTCGGTAACAAAATGTCCCATAAGCGAACGGCTACCTTCGTTGGGAAGGTATCCAAGAGCGATTCGGTGACAGGCACTTGTAAACCTTGGATATAACACATCCCAATAGAATCAGTGATACCATTTTGGCATAAATTCATGGATATATCTTATAGAGTAGCGTACAGGAAGCGCATGTGAACATGATCAGGAACATGATCAATGTGATACTATACTGATCGCTTGGGCGCCAATGATCATCCGCAAATATGAATGAGTTCCTAATGGAACTGTGATATTAGTGCTATATAGAATACATGTAATGCTCTAAGCAACCTTTCTGTGGAAGATATGAATACGTTTAGCAGCTGAAATGGGGAATACTATTAAGTCCTATCACTCACCCATTGAAAATCTTAAAATTGACTAAAATTTCCATTGAATGTGGTTTCTGTATCCAAAAGATATGATAATTTTTTGAAATCAAAGTTCTTCCTGCACTGCCCACAACTGTAACCCACCTATGATTGTTGGGCGGCCATTCATTATAAGTACATACATATGTACATATGTATGTATGTCCAAATGTACCTATCTCTGTGGTTTTTTTTCCACCATCATCATGCATACTAACTCAATTAGCACATCGTGTAAACGTGATGTGGGAACGACTGTCTGTCTTTCCGTCTGTCTGTCTTTATGTGTCTAAGAGGCGCCCCTTTGGGACCTTGCCACAGTTTTGGGGCTTTTGGCAGACAAACAGAGGAGCAGACAAGATGAGAACACACAGCCAGCCACAGAAGACACATACATGTATGTACATATGTATGTACGTATGTTCGGGAGCCAGAGAACGGAGCTACCAAATGCAATCCAACCAACTCCAAAGGCCTCCTCCATTTGGGCTCCACAGTCGCCGTCTCTGGCTCAGTTGGTTCCAGGAAAACGCCAAACTGATCATGCAAACAACAAATATTATCAAGTCAATTTTGGTGCAGGGGTAGGGGGAGGGGCAGGGCACACTGGCACTGTGGCACGCCCATGAGAAACAAAGTAAAGTGAATGCCAGTCAGCCAGCCAGCCAGCCAGGGAAGTAGTCCAGTCGAGTGCAGTTGTCCGGCGTGCCCCAGCAGTATCCCACTACCAATCCCCACTCCAACAGTTAAAACCTATATATATATATCCACATATATGTATATGTATATCGCGATATGTTGTTGTTGTGGGGAGTGTAAGACCAGGCCAGAGGCCTGCGCTTTCGTTTTTAATTTGTACATTTTTGGCTTTTATTTTTGACACGAATTTCAAGAATCATCAACAATTTGGGGCTCTGGGGGATACCCTTTCTTACAGCCGGGGTCCTTGCACTTGCTGAAAGGTTTCTCCTTGCCATTGTTAGGGTATACCGCACTACGACTTGCTCGATTTTCTCCGCACTTGCATTTGTGGATTCAACTTGCATTTTGTTCGCATTTCGCATTTCACATTTATTGGAAATATATGTATGGGCCCCTCATATTGGATTCAATTTCAGTATCTGCCGAGGATCGATGGATGAGTGAAACTTACGGTTTATATTCGGTGTTAATGTGTGTGTGTGTGTGCCTGGGCATTGTCACGGGTCTCGACTTGTGCTTACCTGCAAAGAGAAAGATAGAAAAAGAAGGTCATTAGTAAGAGCTGTAGCAACAATTAGTGTAAATCTTTACAGATCTTAAATGAGTTTTCTGCGGCCTTGGGGTGCGCAACTAAGAGACCAAGACAGAGAGAGAGAGAGTGAGAGATCTTCTTACATTTCATTAATTTCTTCGCCGAAGCACTCGAAATATGTAACTGCTTATGGCCTCCAACAATTATGCAATAAAAAGCCCCTTGTTCTAGCCTTAATTGTGTTCGAAAAGCCAGGTGTTCAAACAACAGCCAAATGGCAGGCAGCTTCCACTTGTTTCGTTCCTTCTGGCTATAAAAGTCCGATGCGATTTCAGCAATCTAATAGATATGAGGTCCTTCTCTTAAGATCTTACATCATTTCCTTTCTATAGAAGTTATGACTAAATGTGGAATCGGTTGGGGAGTACTTCAAAGTCTTTTATAGATCTCCACAGGAAATCATCTTCGGCAGGCCTTTAAGCCGAGTTGGCGATTGTGACAAGACAAGAGCGAAAAACTAATTTTGAGTAGGAATCCTTGAAGCCTCAAAAGCAATTTTTAATTACAACTGAACTGAAATTTATGTGTGCGGAACTTGGGGGCCAAGTAGAAAAGTAGAAAAAAAAGAGAGAATGTGATGGAAAGCGGACGTCAGAGGCAAAAGGGATGACCGACCAAAGAAACGGAATGCCTAGGCAGAGCCTGGGGCAGAGGGGGGGGAGTAAGAAAAAAATCTGTGCAAAGGAAATCGACATGCAGATTAAAAGGAAGTTGCACAAACCAACCAAATGGACAGGCCAAAAGGGTGTGGCAGCAACGGCAACGGCAACGGGTGGGTAGATTGCGTAGAGAGAAACGGCAGAAAAAAATTCGATTATCTGCGAGAGGAAAACTGTAATTAAATCTATGGGGTTTTCCTCACACACACACACACACACACAGAGGACGCCAAAGAAAATGTGAGAATGCTGCTGGGGAAACAGGGATGTTGCCAGTGAGTCGCGACTCATCCTCATGCTGCTGCTCCTGCTCCTGCTCCTGCTCCTCCTCCGACGCTGAGCGAACAGAAAAAATGCAACGAAATCACGTAAAGCAAACTAATACCGCAACAAGGCGTGCAGATTGCAGTAGAAGAAATGCGCTGAGGACAAGGAGAAAGGAGGAAGGAGCCTGAGCCTGAGCCTGCGCAGGAATTGCTCATCTCACGTCTCCTGTTCCCCGCCTGGTTGGATGTGGCTTGGCGCTGCGGATTGTGGACTGCGGACTGCGGACTCTGTGCTGCTGCTGTCGTCGTCGACATGGAGGACTCGCTATGGGTGCGGGCTGGGGGCCCAGTGGTCTTTAGTGCCAGGGATTAACGACGGAGCCAAATGGCATGAGCTTAGGCTCGGACCCGAGCCATTGAAACCCCGATGATGATGATGGCGCTGGCACTGGCACTGGCACTGGCACTGGCACTGGCACACACAGGCAACGCAAAAAAAGAGGCTTCATTAGCATAGAAGACGCACAGTGCCACCAGAGAGTGGCAGCCCAAGAGTTGATCCAGATGAGAGAAGAGTGCCAGATGTGTCGTCCCCCAACGAATAATACCATGCCACGCCATGGCATGCCTCTACTCAGCAAATTAATCGATACAGATCCCTTCTCTGGTAATGTATCGATGGGATATCGAATTATCGAGGATAACTGGATACAAAAACCAGTCGGAAGTACAAAAGCTGCGGACAGTAAGCAAAGCCATTGTATTCCAATTATCGATAAATAATCAATAATTCATCGATTAATGTACGGCACTCCAAAATCGATAAGTTGATTGTATACATAAAATGTTTTTTCTATCGATAACCCCCTTGGGCATACCCTTCCCATCAATTATTCACAGGGTATCAAAAAAAGAAAAACAAAAAGCATTGCATGTGCGGCTTATGTACGTCTCCTCTTTTCCCACCCCACGCCATGTCATAGCAGCAGCAGCTATGGTGCCCTCCCCCTGCCCCTGCCACTGCCTCTGCCACAACTCCTTCTATTACCCGTCCCGCCTTCTGTCTAACTGCCGCCTGGCTACAGTTGCGGCAAATGAACAAACGCCAAGAAGAATGCGCCTCCCAGAGCTCCGACTCCTGCAGATGATGCGTGCCGCTGCTGTTGCAGAAAAAAAGGACATTGTGTGTGGAGGAAAAAAAGCGAGAAGCAGCAGCAGGAGCAGGACGAGAAGCGAGGACGCGAAAGCGGATACGGATGCGGATGCGGACGCGGAAGGAATGAAGAGTATGCTCAGGGGGGGAGGGCACAAGATGCCACTAACTCAAACTCGGAGCTCGAGGCGGCACCGAAACCTACCGAAAAGCCACCTGAGCAACCTGCAACCTGCAGGAACAGAGACAGGCTGGAGCTGGAGCTGGAGATGGGATTGGGATTGGCGTTGGGATGGCGCAGAACATAACAGAACAGAATGGCTACAGAAGAGAACAGAACAGAACCGAACAGGACAGGCAATGGGACAGGACAGGCAGGAGTCAGGGGTGCAGGGTGCAGGGCGCAGGACGCGCAGTTTGACTGCCGGAAATGAACATTGGAGTTGGGTTTTCGGGCTCCAGCTCTAGCTCTGGCCACACTGGGACTACGGGACGACGACGACGACGACGACGACGACGCTTCCAGTCTGAACACAAAAGAAATTAATTTCATTTTTTTCTGCCCTCTCTCTGTCTTTCTTTCTATTTCTTTCTTTCTAGCTAGCTCCACCTACTCCTCCCCCCTCTTGTTTCGTTGTGGCTCTTGGCCAATGTTTTGTTTTACCATCAAGTTTGCTGCTACAAAAATGGCAAAGGAGAAATTTCTGCTAAACCAAACATTGATTGTCAGCTGCTGTGTGTGTGTGTGTGTGTGTGTGTGTGTGTGTCTGTATGGGTGTGTGTCTACCTCTGATGCTGCTGATGATGATGGTGTTGGCATTCCCAAGGACCAGAACCAGGCCCAGGAATAGTTAGCCCAGGGAACTCAGAGAAAATTGCACTTTGCATGCAGCAAAAAAGAAAAGAAAAAAAACAAATGGGAAAGCTCGAAAAGCACAACAATAACAGAGACACACAAACACACACAAACACACTCACAAATCTGCCAAGGAGGAACCGTAGTGGCGCGGAAGTAAATGAAGATTCGCTTGGGCTATAAACTGTCTCCACACACACACACACACACACACACATGTGGAGACAGAGGACAGGAGGGCAGCTTTTGAGTTACGGAAATGAAATGCCAGCGAGTGATATAGAGAGAGAGAGAGAGAGAGAGCGAGGAAGAAGGTCCCTCTGGGGAGAGAGCGCCAATGTTTGGAGGGACGTACGCCCATGTGTGAATGATGTTAGGCTAAATGGCAGCCCAGTGTCCGGTCACCCGCTTTTCTCTCTCTCTAGGGGCTGGCACTTACACGATACTTTTTCCACCGACGCTTTCCCAATCAATTGCATTTTTTCCCCAACGGGTAGCGAAAACCTTGCAGAACACCAATGAAAATACTTTGAATGGCAATATTTTCACTTCGATGGAAGAGCTTAGGTTGCACACACACACACACACACACATGTGGCAGGTGGTGCTGTCCCCCATAACTCTTGCTCTCTCTCTCACTCATTCGCTACAGTTCTTTTTGTTGTTGTTTTCTTTCTTTTTGCTGCAATTTACTAACTGCTTTTGGTCCGACTCTTTGCACAAACCGCAACTTCTTGTCGCTGCCCCCTCTCCACCTCTCTCTCTCTCTCTCTGTCTCTCTTTCGCCCATTCCGTTCGTTTGTTTAGTTAACAATTTTACAAAAGCAACAACAACATGACAGAGAGAGAGAGAGAGACAGAGAGCAAGCGAGCTGGATGTTGCCTTGCATTTTAATTAAAAATTCTTCAAAATTTACTTTGTGCTACCTCCCACTCCCACTCCCCCTCCCCTTCTCCGCAGCCTTTCCCTCTGTCTTAATTTCTCTCTATGTTCATTTCTCTTTGGGTCTCTGCTACCAATAATAATACTCTTGTTGTTTGCTATTACGCTGCTGCTGCTGTTGCATGCCACCCGAAAGTAGACCACATATTTTTAATTTGACTGCAGTTTCTGCTGACAGAGGACGACGAGAGAGGTACAAACAGGATGTGCTAAGGATAAACGAGCGTCCAAACGGGGGGCCAGAGACACTGACACTGTTGCGGTAGGACGGACCCATCAAACAGGAAGAAAACACAGAAGCGAAGCTCTGAAATCGTTTCCAGGCAACGGCCAGGGCCACGGCAACGTGCAACGTGTCCACGCTGCAGCTGCAGGATAAGCTAGAATCCCCCACCACCCACCCCCTCGCTCGCACCTACCCATTTGGGTTAGCCATTTTGGGTTTTTTGTGGTTTCATTTAATCAAATCAGAGAATCTGCGGGGACGGAACTGGCACTAATTAAGGCAATTCATTTTCAGGCCAACGAAGAAAACGTAGCAAAAAAGTGCAGAAAAAACGGCTCTATCTATCATATTACAGATCACAAATACAGCCGAAGTAATGAAATTTGTTTTTAAGTCTATTTGACTTTAAAATAATTAATATTTTTGTGTGGGCATCACACATTTATATGTAGTTTGTGACTTCCCCAAACACTTTTTTACTAACCACAACGACGTAACAGGGAGATCGAAGGAAAACCAAAATTTATTATAATCTCTCTATAATGAAAACGTACTGAAAATGTTATAGAAAACTTCGTTATAGGGGGAAGTTCGTTATATAGAAATTTGCCTGTATATCATTATAAAATGTGGCAAAATATTGAAAGAAAAGGAAGAACTCTACTCTGCATATTTTAGTTTATGGACGGATGGCAATCGGGGTTTGGGATTGTGGCTGAAAATATGAGATGCCAGCCCCCGAAAGACGTACTTTTGTGTAGGCAACAGACTCTACAATCTATAGATATAGATATACACATAAAAGAGGAACCATTGAAACTCGGAATCATTGAAGAAGCTTTCTTGAGAGCTTTAACTTTAACTACATGTCATACGGTACTCTCCCACCTTAAAGAGCTCTTTAAGGTCCCCTCCCCTTCGCACTTGAACTTGCCAGCGAAGAGAAAGAGAGAGAGAGAGAGAGAGAGTGCGAGAGCAGAAGGAGAGGGGAGTAGGTGGCGGCCAGAAGCATAGGTGAAGAAGGCGCAACAGTGAAATCGTAGACGGAGCGGAGCAGCAGCAGCATTTGAAGAAGTTGCGAGAGTGTTATCAAAATACATAATAAAGAAGGGGAAGCCGAAAGCAGACAGCGAAAAAACATATGAGAGCAGCAGCGAGCACAATCTGGTGCCGGCTTAAAGTAAGTAAAGTAAAGCAAAAGAAAACGACAAAAAAATAAAAAATAAAGAATAAGAAGAAGGAAGAGTAAAAGAAGAAGCAGCAACAGCAGCAGCAGCAGCTGACTGACGAAAATAGTACGCGACGCGACGGGCGATAGAAACCAAAGCAAAAGAGTCGAATTTTTCCTGTGTGTGTATGACTTTGTCTGACTGTATGTGTGTGTGTGTGTGTGTCGAGTGCGAGTGGGTGTCTTCCAAAAGGAAGAAGGGAATGGAATGAATGAGGGATGGGATGGGATAGAAAGAAACAAAAATCAGCCGCTTAAAGCGGCCGGCATTTTTATTATTATTTTATGTTACGTTATGTGGCCTTGGTTCGCTTTTTCGCTTTACGCTTTACTTTACGTTTATTTACATTGTGAGCAACGCCAGCAACGTCGCCAGCGTCGACGTCGACATCTGCGTCAGCGTCAGCGCTGCTCTGCTCTGCTCTGCTCTGCTCTGCTCTGCTCCGGGTCTGGCTCTTCTCTGCTGGTAAAATGCTATTTTATTACTCGGTCACATGAGAGGAAGAAAACTGTCCCCCCCCTTCGCTCCTCTCACACACTTCACTTCACTGTTTTCCCTTTACCTCCACTTTCCTTTCCTTCTACTGATTCATCGGCTTCTTTGTGAGTGTGTTTACCGTTTGATTTTCGCTTTTCGTTTCGTGGCCTTCATTTTGAATTGCTGTAGGTCCAGCGACTTACACCGCTTTCGTTTCCCATAATTTCCTCTCATCTGTGGAACGCGCTTTGCATTGCCTACTTTCAGGCGCAGGCGGTGAAGAATCCTTTAACAAACTTTATGCACAAGCCCCAGGGAGGGGGGAGGGTGGACGGCCGTGTCGAGAGGCGTGCTCGAAATGCAAATGATGCAACAAAGCGTGGCTGCGCGTACATGAAATGCAGCCACGCCCACGCACACAGCCACAAAAAATACATATACCCAAACCTTTGGCAAAGAATGACAAGTGGGGGAGGGGGGATGTGTCACAAATGCAATTTAAAAGCACACAAATTCTTTCAGAGAATTTAAAGTTTTTATTTAAATTGTCACAAGCATTAAAGCTATTATAAATATACATATTCTCGTCCCACGCATAACTGCGGGAAGGGAAAGGGAAGCGGCCTGCCAACCATTTCGTAGCCTTCAAACCTTCAAACATGCAGGTTCGAACAGGCAATCATACCTGTGTTCCTAACGATCGAACATGCTGATCGAGTGGTTGGTTCCGAACCCGAAACCCGAAGAGTCTTTTCGGGACGCTCGTTAACAGTCCACTCGTTCGTTGCTGCTCGTTACCCGAAGTTTTTATCGGAATAGTTGGAATGTTGGCTTCGAGCAAGTTTGATACCGAAATCTTTGTTACGCCCTCGATCGAGCACCAGTTTCGATTTAAGGCAATGGCAGTTCTCTGGCACAAATTCTAAAGTTCTAAAAACATTACCTCTATATATTCATAAATACTTACAGATCTGCCAAGAAAACTTTTTCTGTGTTTTTATTCGATTTTTCAACAATAGTTTGTTTTTCTGGATGCTTTTTTGTGTGAACAATAATAAAAGTAAATAAGTGAACCGCAACGTAGCCTTAATTGGACTGCATTTATCCTTGACTTTATTCTGTGAAAATGTATTCCATAAATTAATTGCGTAAATGAATTCAGTCAATTCAAAAGTCTCAACATCTCTCCTGTTGGATGCCAAGTCAAGGATTCTTCTAGCAGTGACTGTGGGGACGGATAGCCTTTTGGGGGCGGGAATAACTGTCCTGGCAGCTGGGGCGGAGGCGCAGGCGGAGGCGGAGGCAGGGCTGCCAAATGAACCAAGGCGAAAATGGGACGAACGGCAAACAACAAAAAAAAAAGAAAAGGAAAAGAAGGCAGAAACTTAAACCTTTTTTTTCTTTACATAATGTACCACACACACACACCCACACCCCCACAGAACTATGTACATATGTATGTACATGTAGTATATACAATTTTGAGCGGTCAGAGGCAGCAACAACAGTTGTAATCTATATCTTTGCAGCAGTTTAAACGTGGCCAAATACAAAAAATAAAAGCAAAAGAGCTTCCATCTAGAAAGGGACGAAGACGAAGAGGGCTGTGGGGCTGCGGGGCTGCAGGGTTGGGGGCTGGGGCGGTGGCATCACGGAATCACTGGGTGCGCCTTGCCCGGTTCCTCCTGCCGGCCAGAGGTGTGGGATTAGTTGAGAAATAAAACCCGAAGCCAACCCAAAAGGCAACAGCAACAACAACAGAAATCGACGGCAAAAAAAAAACGGAAAAAAAAACTGCTGATGAGTTGGAAACGTACCGAAAAAAAATCGGTTATTTAGTAGTTGTGTGGGTGGAGGGGGGAGGGAGAGCGGTTGTCGGATTCTTTTTTTTTTTTGGGTGTGCTTCGAAAAAATAAATGAAAGAAAAAGAGAAATTAAAACAAGGGATTTTTCCATTTTGGCACTAGCGCGAGTGGCAGAAAGAGAGAGAGAAGGCAGAGGGAGGTAGAGGGAGACAGTGAGTAGGGGGATGAGAGTTCTTCTGTTTCCTTCTCTGCTTGGGTGGGGGCGGGGGTTCCTGCCGCCTGCCGCCTGCCACCTGCCTCTTGCCAACAAGCTGCTGACTTTTATGTAATTATATAGCATTGTTCAATGAATGGTGCGCGGGTGTGGAGGATGGGGGGACACAGGGCAGTGATTGGTGGTGGTTCTCCCCATCTGTCTCTCTCTCTCTCTCTCTCTCTTGCTCTGTGTGGGGAAAAAATAAATGCAATCGTTTGAAATTTGAATTCCAAGTGGGATTCGTGTAATGTGTGAGAGGGAAGGGGAGATACAGAGAAAGAGAGAAAGAGAGAGCGCTAAATTCGAATCGGACAAACATTGTGCCGCACTATGGTATTCCCCATCGAATCGTACACAATGCAACACCTTGGGACGAACTCCTTGGACCCTGAAGTATGTACATGTTCCTCTAAAGCAACCTCCTCCATGAAATCCAGACAATCCGATCAGAAATGTACAATATCCAGGGGGTACTGGAGGACAAACCGATTCTCGAATCTTGAATCTGCAACAGTTTTCTCTATTACTCAAATATTTTCTTGATATTTTCTCAGGTTGCACTTTGCAAGGCACCATTTTGTTTTCCTTCATATTGTGGAGATTTGTTAGGGTTCCCCTCCTCCAGAATATGCAAACCTCCTCTGTAGACAACGAGAAGCAAAGCATACCTCGAGGCGTGTGGCCTTGGTGGGCAAATCTAAAGCTGCGCCCAGGAGCTGCTCTCTCTCTTTCGTGTAGCCTCTTACCTTCTGATGGCCCATAATTCCAGCTCAGAAGTTTATTTATTTCTATTATCTGATTCGGGGCGTACACCACCTCCACCACCCCCACCCCCTACCAAGTCGATTGGGAGCGCAAGATTCTTATTTTTTTGGTTTTTCGCTGACCCGCCGCTCTGACTGTGATTGATGTGGCAAGAGCAACAAAAAGAAGCCAACAACACACTACAATCTATCGATTAAAGAAGAAAAACAGAGGGGAAGGAGGAGGTAAGCGTACCGAAAGAAGCACCCTTAAAAAATGCCAAAGAAAAACCAACATAAATAAAAGAAAAAAGAAATCAAATCAAATGAAACGAAACGAAATAAAATAAAATGAAAATGCTGTCCAGTTGTTTTACATTTTCTTGCGATTTTCTTAAGTAAGTTTTTTCACTCCTGGGAGGGTGGTTCGTTCGGGTGGGTGGGTCCATCCCTTACGGACGGAGAGCAACTCATTTAAGCACTAAAAAGAAATTAAGAAGTTGCCGTCGTCCTCGTCGCTGTTTTGTGAGTGAGCAAAATTAATGCAAAAGGAAGGAGAACGAGAACGAGAAAACAAATTGAAAAATATAAAAATCACAGCACGGAAATACCCTGATTACGCCGCTATCTGTGACTGTGTGAAAGTGGGTCCGCGTTGCAAGGGGAACGAGGTGGCGGCAGAGAGAGAGAAAGTGGAGGTTGTACGACCTCCCTCCCCTCGTCTCTTCCATCCAGCCCCACCAGGCGGCTCACAATCCCTCTCAATAGGCTTGTGATAAGCCCAGCTAGTATGCTTGAGCGGACCTCGCTCTCTCCCACTCCCACTTCCACAATGCATCCACACCCGCACCCGCACCCGCACCTCTTTCAGGCCTTGTGGGACCCACTTGTGCCGCCGCACCCACAAAACCCTACCCACAAGAGGAGGCAGCAGCAGAAGCTGTACTGGGAGGAGGGTGGGCGGGGGGGTGTGCCCAACAGTTGGACTTGATAACCCGCCATTGTACAACGGAGAGGCCAGGCCGTCGCATAATCGTCGTCGTCGTCAAGCGATTTCTTCCTCTTTTGCCTGGTGGGTGGAGGCAGAGGAGGGTAGAGCAACGGAAAAGAGGAGCAAGTGGCAAGTGGCAAGGGATTTTTGGGGTCATATTTTGATCCGAGTGCACATCTGGGGCTCGGCTTTACCCGCAGCTAGAGAAACAGAGACAGAGAGAGGGAGAGAGAGAGAGAGAGAGGGAGAGAGAGAGATCCGCCTTGGACTTTATCGTTTCAAAGGCTTTTGTTTTCATCGTCTTTTCGTGTTTCCCTTTCTTCGCAATCATCATCGCTTGCGATCATTTCTTGATTCGTTGTTTTTACAATTTTCTTAGTGCTTACCAACCCCCTCCCTCCGTGGTGTGCCTCAGCCACTTGGCGAACTTTGGCGCTTCTTGATGTGTGAACTTCTTGCCAGACTTCACTGCACTGCAGCACTCGCACACGGATTGACCAGAAGACCACATCCTCCGAGGGCTACGAGAAACTTTCTTGGCCTGGCTGGCGGACCGCCCTCACCGCCCCACTCAAGTGGAAACGCTTCAAGTTCAGCAAACAACATCAAAGCTGAGGGTTGTGTGGGGGGTAGAGTAGCAGGAACTAATTGGTATTCATTCTTTACAAATTTCGTTTTCGGCTTAAAAAAGTTACACAACTAACCACAAACGAATGGATGCTACAAAAAGAATTTGACTTTCAGCGATACATCCTATAGATATACCTGTTCTAGATACGTATATATAGATAATTATATAACCGATAGCTCCCTGTGGTAGAAACATATATCACATTTGGAAGTAAAACCTGTAAAACTTTACACGTCTTGAATATTTCAGTTCAACCAAAAGTATAGCCTTGAAGTTCTATTAGATTAGTTCCAATAAGCCAAGAATAAGTAAATCCATCTGCAAAAAATCCTGAGAAAAGACAAACTGGAGATCACCCCACCAGCGTCTGCAGTTTATACCAAAACCTGAGATCTGCTCAAAGTGATTTTTTTGTGGTTTTTGAGGCTCCTGAAACCACTTAGTAAACGAGTGTTCTTGGGGCCCACCAATTAGCTATTGATACACACCAAAAAAAAGGCCCTTAGAAAGGTGTATATAAATGACAAACACGCAAACACACACACACACAGACACTGAATCCAAGGCAAATTTTTGGGTGCGCCCAATGCCTGCAGAATGTACGTTTTTTCTTCCATTTTTGTTTCTTTGGTTATGTCTTAGTTTTGCCGTTATTCCGATGGCCGATGGACAATGGCCGATGGCCGCTAATTGCAAACGAGCGAGCCCTGTGCGTGCGAGTGTGTGCGTGTGGTCGAGTATATCTAATTAATGGCATTATTTTATGTGGCCTAGCCCTAGAAAATGTGAAAAAAATCGAAAAAGTAAAAGTAGAATCACGAGAGAAACCCACACACACACACACCCACACACACAGCAAGAGGTGACCAAGGGGAAATGGGCGAGTTTCTAGAGCACGAACTCCTAGAGAATTCCTCCTACCTTGGATCGCAGAAGAATATTGTGATATTCCTAGGTGGCGCTGCTGCTAAACAGGACTTTTGTTGAATGATCGTTGCATTAATGTGGATGCTGTTGTTGTTGTTGTTTGTTGAGTTTTATAGTTGACAAATTGTAGTAGACGGCGTGACGGAATTAATTTCATACAAAAATTTCATATTTTTACCCAAAACAAAATGAGAGAGAAGAAATTATATATGTTTGCAGATGTGGTTGTGCGTAAACAATAAAACAATAATACTTGTTTTTTAAGATTTCTTTTATTTTCTTTTGCTTTGATCTAATTCATCAAACGAGCAAAAGGGACGCAATCGTTGCGATTAGTTGAGTGTGCGTGTGTTTGTGTTGAGGAAAAGATACAGCAGCAGGAGAGCGAGAGAGAGAAAGATGCAGATGCAGTAGTCTTCTCCTATTCTGCTTCTCCTTTCTTTCCGACTCTGACGTTTGTTTTTTTTTTTAATAAATGTTTATCAACACGTGGTTCCGATTATATTGGTATTTTTTGTGTTTTTTTAGCGCTGCAATGGAAATGGAAATCAATGAATCGAGCCGAATACGAGCGCGACATTTATTTTTCGCCGGCGTCAACAAGAGCGTAAGAGCGCGACATTCTCTAGCTCGTCCAAAGCCGTGGGCGGGGGAGCGAGGAAGGAGAGCTGGGGTGGGAATAACAAATAACGGAGAAGAGGTAGTGCAAAAACACACGCGAATCGCCGGGCAGAAGGAAAATGAACATAAAATAAATACGAAGAATACGAGAAATATTGTATAAAATAATCATAAAACGAAATGGAAAAAAGAGTAAGGCAGCGCTTCTCGCACACACACACACACACACACAAACACAAAACACATACACCCTCTCTCACGTGCGGGAAGGAATGTTGCGGCAGCGACTGCGACTGCGACATGTGTTTGACGCCTCGCCTCATCCATGTGTGCGTGTGTGTGAGGGAATGCCTTTTACTACGTAATGCAAAACGTAACGTAGCTCAGAGCTTTTTTTCTTTTGCCAAGTTGAATTTTTTATGCGTCTGCATGCCGTACACGGGCTCGTTCCAATTGAAGGGAGGAAGAAACGAAACGAAAGGAAAGGAAAGGAAAGGAAGGAGGAGGGTCGTCTGTCTGACTCTGATTTTAACTTTGTTTGCAAAATTCCGTACAGAAGGCGCGAACTTGAACGAGATAGAGACGAGAGGCGACACACTAACGGGAACGGGAACGGGTACGAGTACGGGATCGGAACGGAACGGATCGGGGCCGATTTGTAGGGCCAAATGTTGCGCCTGGGTTTTTATTTTAAGCACTTTTTCGATTAGGCCGCCAGGAGGGGCCGGTTGCAGGGGGAGAGGCTGTGGCAGTTTAATTTGATTTTGCACGATTCGCAGTTTTATTTTTTTTCCGTATTTTTTAGGAGGGTAATTAGAGGAAGGCGGCTGTCTGGTGGTGTATGCGGGGCGAGGGAGGAGGGGCACGGCACGGCACCCGACAGAGGCACCTTTTGATGTGCTTCCAATTGGCGCGTCAACGGGCAGGCGGGCAGGGGCAGGGGGAAAGACGAATGGCGAACGGAACGACGGTAATTACAGCGGCGGATGAGTGTCCGCGTCCACGTCCGAGTCCGAATCCGCGTCCGAGTCCGATCGAAGCGAGACGAGAGACCCACCGTGTACAAATACAAATGTTGTCTGATTGGAAGACCAGAGCGCGCTGGCAGCATTGACCGTCGCCGCCGCCGCCGACGACGCTGCAGAGCGAGGAAGAAAAAATAAAAAGAAATACAAGAAAAAGCAACGGTGGCGGCGGCAGAGGCGGCGGCAGCTTCGGCAGAGACGTGTGAGTGAGCGCTACCAATACATGCACACACGCAGAGGAGACAGTTACATACATGCGACAGAACGATGAACGATGATGATGAACAGAATTACAAATAAAAAGAATGATGCCAAAAGACGACGATGTCGTCTACGTCTACGTTGACGCTGCGCCAACGACAACGACAACGATTAGCAGGCAAGGAGCAAAAGCACTCGCACACACACACACATACTCACACATATAAGCATATAGCGGCGACGCTGGCAGCGAAAAAATCGGTCGCAATCGGAAAAAAATGCAGAGCAAAAGCAGAGGAGAGGCCAAGGCAGAGCTCTCCGCTCCAGCTCTCTGCACATAAAAAGAGAAGACGAAAAAAATAAAACATAAGCAAGCCGCAACTCTCACACAAACATACACACACACACACACCCATACACACAGGAACAGAGAAGTACTCAAGCATACAACAACAACAGCATAAGCAGCAAAGCTGGAAAAAATGAGAAGAAACTTTGAGCCTGAGCGCCAGGCCAGGCCAGCCGAAGCAGCACCAGCAGAAAGCGGAGGAGAAAAAAAAATTGCGGCACAACACGCGCACCGTGGGCCGCACACGCGCAAAAAGCGCTCGAAACCTTAGCCGACAACAACAATTTGCATTATTGATGAGCTGGCGCCACCCACTGACCATCCCATCCCCAAACACCTCCCATCCCTTCCATTTCTTAACAAACTTGCGGCAAACTTACCCGCGTGTGTGTGTGCGAGCGAGTGAGCGAGTGCGAGCAACGCGACAGTAAGCGATACATAAGGCGGTACGGTACGGTAGGTACTCAGTGGAATGCGGTGGGTTCCAAGTATATAACACCCTTAGAAAATGACCAACACTGACCAGGACACCGAAATGTACGACGACGCCTTCCTCCTGGACTCAGACTCCGACTCGACTCGACTCGACTCGGAGGACCATCTCCATGGGAGAGGCGACGTACGCCCATTAACTGGAGATGAATTCTCATGGCCATGATTTGTGTTCGGGTGTCGCGTAGACATTGCCGAGGAATGGGTAGGTATGTAGGTAGGTTCACAGCGGAACCAGTAAAAACAATGGACCAGATGAGCGGCGAGTAAAAAAACCGAAAAAAAAGTGCAGCAATTGATGGACACACTCGTCCTCATCCCGCTGCCATTGTTCCTGGTGGGGGCCAGCAGTCAGGACATAAGCGAGAACATGCAACATGGATGTAAAAGTGGGTGTGGACATCGGGAATGAATTGAAAATACGAGCTCATCGTCTAACGGTGACTTCAGGTCTGCGCCCGAAAGGAATGTCTAATTGGATACTGTTTTTTCGAGAGGGTTCCAGAAACTAACCCAAGAGCTCATACCCGATTCTCTATTGTCTAAAAAGGTTGTATCGGTTTCTTGTACTTTGCAAATTATCAATAAAAAAAATGGTGATTTTTTTTTTGAAGATTACAATTTTTAATATTAATTAACTCGAATACTACCTAATTGTAATGCGTGAACCACTGTGCGACAAAACAATGCACGTTTCGTGAGCCGCTGAAAAAAATTGCGCTCTCCGACCGACAGAGCCAAAGCCAACAGCAGAGGTAGAGGCAGAGGCAGGGCAGAGCGAGAGCGAGAGCCAGCAGGCGAATCCGAAGACAAGAAGCAGGACGAAAAGTTGAACAAGAAAAAATCATGATGAAACTGGACAGACGCTGCGTCGGCCCCAACCACACTGCAAAGGCAGGGCAAGCCGAAGAATCAGGGAAGGGGGCGGAAGGTGAAGGTGGGCCGGCTTCGACTTGGACTGAGAATGAAAGTGTACACGAGTCAATGGGGAGAGGACTTGTGCGAGTATGAATGTGTATATGTGTGTGTGAGCTGTGGCCATTGTTGGAGAGAGGGGGACGACTCGCACAAATACACAGACAGAACGCGGGCAAAAAAATTTTTTCTTTGCGCTTCACTCAATTTCGATTTTTTCTTTTATTTTGCCTCCCTTTCGCTCAGCTCAGCAGCAGCTTGGGTTCCTTCGAAAAGTTCAAAGTTGCAAGCCCAGCGCCCAGTGCTCTTTCTCTCTCGCTCTCACTCACACACACTCAGTCACATTGGCGACGTGCCGTGGGGCGAAAAAATACTCAGAGAGCTGTGGCAGCAACGGTGGCGGCAGCAGAGCAAAAGAAAAAAAAGAGGAAAAAGTAATTCTGCACAGAAATATAAAAATTGTTTGCAAGAAAGAATGAAAGAAAAAATCGGAAAAAATGCAAGCCAAGTGGTTGCCGCCCGACAGAGATAGAGTGACAGAGAGAGAGAGACAGAGAGAAGAAGAGAGTGAAAGAGAGAGAGTGGGGGTGATGTGATGGCTGGGTCTGGGTCTGGGCTTGGTTGGGTGTGTGCCACCCCATTAACTGGTGTCCACCTCCGTCTCTGTCTTTGCCTGACTCTATGGCTCTGGCTCTTTCTCTGCCTGTTTCTGTGTGTCTGTGCATGTGTTTGAGTGTGTGTGTGTTTGTGTCAGTTTCAGCTGCTCACATAGTTGGCCAAAGATAAAGGTGCCGGTATGGTTGGTGCGGGTGCGGTGGCACGGGCAGGGGGGGAGTGGATGTCGTGCCCCAGCCACACATGCAATGAGGCCAAAACGTGGTAGAGAAGGAGAATGGTGGTGGCGAGGGCGGTACTCGGTGGCGACGCATTGGGAAGACCCTCAAGTGTTGGCATGCAGCAGAAAGAAAAAAAATACATAGCAATAAATATAACCAAAGCACATGGCGAAGCAGACACATGCATGTGTCGCAAATAGTTTGGGCGGTGGGTGCGGGTGGAGGTGGCCTCAACACTAAATCATCTGTGCATGTATGCAATGTACATATATGTAGATGTGTGTGTGTGTCTGTGTCCACGTTGACCACGTTTGCTAAAAGCATTAAAGCAGCGCCAGCATTAATTAACGCTTAGCAAAAATCGAATCTAAGCTTAACCCCAAAAAAGTGCAAAATAATACCAGCCAGGTGGCAACGCTGAGTGCTGCCAAAGGGCAAACACCATTATTCCATAGTATAGAATATAAAAGGGTGAGCCTGGTTTTAATTAATTTGGAACAGAGCAAAGCTTAACATATATTTAGGGTGAACCTTGTAAACAGTTTTAACTGCACAAATTATGCAAATTGTGTGAGGTGTTCCTTGCGTAGCGCAACAAAAATGTATTATTTATTAGAAAAATTTTGGAAAAAGAACACTCCAATGCCCATTGTCCCCGGCTCCAATGCCCATTGTCCCCGGCACTCCAGTCAGTCCAGTCCCCAAACTGGGGGTCCAGTCGACAGCAGCGCAGCCATACAACATTTTCAAGGCGAATCAGACGCGCCAAAAAAATAAAAGGGGCCACACCGTACAAAAGCAAAAGCCGAAATACGCACCAAGCAAGACGACGACGACGACGACGACGTCAACGTCAAAGCTCCCCAAGCACACACCACACGAACACATGCAGGCGACACACACAACACACACTAGCAAACACATTCTGACAGTGGACAGAGAAGTTGCGGTCGACGACGGCGACGCACAACGGACAAGCAAAACACACAAAAGTACAAGGGCAAATGCAACAACAAGAAGAACAACAACTGCGCGAAACAGAAAATAAAAATGGGCGAAAAAGTTGAATACATAAAGTGAGGGAGGAGGAGATTAAGGAGAAGGAGCCACGCGAAACTCCAAGAACATGTGCAGAAACAACGGCGACGACGACTACAACGGCAACGAAAGAGATACAAACAACAAACACACCGAGCGTCATCGTAGCTGTAGTCGTAAGCCTCCACTCCCCCCTCCCCCAACTCACCCACAAGCATCAGGAGGATGAGAAAGGGAACGGAAAAAAATCGGCAACTTGTGGAAGTTAAAGAGGGGGTTTGGGGGCAGAGAGAGAGAGAGAGACAGCGAGCAAGAGAGAGAGGACCGAGTGGGGCGCCCATCACAGATGGCCGGCAAAACTTTTGCAGCGAAAATATAAAAATGGAGCGCACGTCTGTGACAAAAACAACAAGCTGGGGAGAAGGAAGTGCGAGCGCGAGTAGGAGTATGAGAAAGAGCAGGCAGCATGAATGGGAAGTCGTCTGCCAGTCGCCGCAAGAAGAAGAAGAAGCATTTCCATATGTGTGTGTGTGTGTGTGTAGAGTGTGAGGGGTTGGGGGTGGTAGTGGCGTAGCTGGACCGACATTTGAGCCATTTTTTTTGCTCAGCAGCGACTTGAGTGCGAATTCAAGAGAGCAGAGGAGAGTCAAGCAAGCAGACATGTTTAATGCCACCACTGTACCGCCGCTGTAATGGTTGGTGTCTCGGCTGAAATGGTTGCTGCTTAAATAAGCTAATGTTAAGCACTTAACAGCAGTTAAGCACTTAACAGCAGGTAGGGACGGAAATTATGTTAATTTTTGTAACAACAGTAGGTAATTGGAGAACACAATAAAAGCAAGTCCTTCCAGTTAACATGGTTTTCTTTAGCCTCGATGCGTTTCAGCGCTTCAGCTTTCTCGTAGTTTCGAACTGAACGAAAGCAGGTTTCGTTACTGATAGCATCACGCAGTACTGTAATTGGTTTTTTAACATCGAATGAAGGAAGTATTCGAAACCTTCGAATGCATTCAAAAGGAGCATGAGTTAAGCTGTGATTTTATGAATACTGTGGATTCATGCAGGACTCTAATACTTACATATGTATTTCAAAAGGATATCAAAATAGTCAATCCTTGAGGACTGTCTGCCTGTTTTCTAAGCAATTAAGACTATAGCCGATCGATATTACCTTCTATGGAAAATAATCACATGAATAATATACCTATGTTATATGCCTAATACAGCGGGTATATGGCCAGAGCAACAAGTGATAAAGTTGATTTCTAACGAAGATATGGAATGGCAGATAGCAAACAGAATATGCGTACCGTATAAAATGCTTCTATTTATTATCTATCTGTTATTTATCTGCAGGCAAATAAGCCCCCATATGTTAAGTTTCAACCGCCAAAATCGGTACAGATTTATGGTTTTTAGTTGGGGGAAAAACTATCTTCTTTTTTCGAAGTATTTTCCAAACCAAAACTCATACATTTTATGAAAATCGTACAGATCGATTCTCTTGATTGTTTTCATTGAAATCGAGTTCCCTTGATATACCAGATGCTAATTATCTAGAGAAATCGATGGAACACTCTGCCCGCAGAGCATGCGAATCAATATTAATTAAAAAGCGCAATGGCAGTAAAAAAACCGTCTGGAATTCAATATCAGTCTGTTCCACATAAGGGGTGTACACATATACATATATATGTATTATGTACTCTTAATATAGAGGTAGAAATGGAGGAATCTGCCCCCCTCCCCACCTCCACGCTAGTCGGGCAATAGTTAATGAAGCGCACAACACAAATGACAATTACAATGGGGCGTTCCTCGTCAAATGCAAAGCCCCACCACAGCGGAGCATCAACGGGGCACGGGGCACGGAACAGAGGTCCCGGTGGGGCAGTGGGAAGGGTAGGGTAGGTATAGGCAAAGTGGGGCCAGAGAGAGAGAGAGTAGAGCTGCCTCCCCACTCCGATAAAAGCGACCCTGACAATAATTTCTCTCTGTCTCTGTCTCTCTCTCCCTCTCCCTCTCTCTCTTTCTCTCTAGTATTTTTGTGCTCAATTTAAACAAGAACAATATTCGAGGCCTGATGCCTAGCCTGATGTTTGTTGACAAAGCGATTAGGAGGCGGTAATTGTGTGTACAGTGCGTTTCGCGCATGTCAGTCAGTTAAACGATTCGTCATAATTTGCATAAATATTTCAGTATTTCATCTAATTATATCAATGGATAAGCGGATAATCGAACGAGACCCTTACCAGCATTCAAAGACCATAAAAATGCTCGATAACCCAAATCAATCGTACGATATATCGATTTAAAATTTATTTTCCTGTTGATAGACAGTTCTGTGTGTTGGGATTCAGTAGAATGATGAATGATAAATGGAATAGAAAGAATTGAGTTTCTTTTTGGAGATACAGCTACCACAAATTGGGAAAGATAAAAGGAATAAAATAAGAGATAAAACAATCGAAGAACTTGATTATTTTCGATTCAAATACAACTGCTATCAGCTTGTCGATTTTATCTAAATAACTCTGATGGTCTGATGGGTATAAAACGCACTGTATGAAATATTTGTTTATTATCTTTAGAGCTACATATTTATGTTGATATGTTCGAATACGGCGATACCAAAAACATTAGTATAACCAACAAGATTGATAAATGTTCAAGGTGCATAATGCATAATGGGACAAAGGTCACGATACTGTACTGCGCACAAATCACGAAGCTGATATATGTATATGATACGTTTCGATTATGTTTCAACAATTAAATCATAGGAAAATGCTTTTAAAACGTATTTTCGATGGTTATCATTGTGAGAGGTTTGCGGAAGAGCTTCCAGGCATCCATGTTTCCACCGAGGCTTTCCTCATGATGGAAAAACATGCGCCTGCCTATTCTGCATCATAGATCGTCGATATCGATAGCAAACGATAACTTTCAATGGGGGCACTTTAACTCAAGTTCCCTCCAATTATCTCCGAAAATTCTCCCGGATTTGGAAGGGACAACAAATAGTTCCTAATATCATACGAGTGCGAACTCACCTGTAGTTCCGATTCGGTGACATCGATCTCACCGCGGTAGACAAAATCGATGATTGTTTTCAGATCTGTGAATATGATATCGGCGGGTAGGATGATTGTTGGATGTTTGCATGGATTCTCGAGCAGAAGCTTTTGAAAGTACGTCGAACAGGCGGAGAGGACGACCTGGAAAGAGTTTTGCGAGATTATTATCAGGGCTTATGACGGGGAACGGGGACGGGGGACCACCTACCTTGTGTGCCTTGAGGGATCCGTGTTCGCAGGACAAGGTCACATCGACAAAGGAGAGATCTTCGCGCAGTTGCTGGAACACGGATGTCATCGTGTTCTGGTAGTTGTTCCATCGCAGACTAAAGTACTGATGTCCACGTACAGCAGCCATTTTTGCAGTTTTTTTGCTTGTATTTTTGGTGCGGTGGTTTATCCGTTGGATTGATTTGTTTTGTTTGTTTGCTCCTCAAGCTTTTATTCTTCCAGTGACGACGTGTTCAACACGTCCAAGGCTCAGTGCTGGCAGAGACTCTTCTCCCGCTGGAAAACATGGAAACTGTCAGGAAAATGCCGATAACTCAAAAGTATGTATGTACACATCCACACAATCCATTTATCAATCAATCTATGTGTAACAAAACGAATGAAAAGAACCTTCCGTTTGGACTTCGTTGCGGAGTGACGTTCCCGATGCAACTGAGAGCCGCAGCAACCACATGTTGAAGATGCAAAAAGGAAGCGCAGCCATCGACGACAGGTAGGATAACTTATCGATGCAGGAGGTGGGTTGAGGTGGAATATCTGATGGACCATTGTGGGAGTTGAATCGCTCAACTTATTCGATATTTATTTTGCATTGAATTTGATTTTGCAGCAGCAGCACCATCCTCCCCCCCCTACAGATACTTTTGGCCGATTCAGAGTTTTTTTTCTTTGCGCATTTTCATGTAAAAGGGCTGGCTGCGCGCCGCCAGGCTGGGGCCCAGGAAAAAGAAAACCGAAACCAGTTTCAGTTCAACTTATTTTTGTTTTCAATGGCACGTATTGGGGCCAGGCTTGTGTCTGTTGTTGTTGGGGCATTGTCAAAATACAACAAAATAAAGCTAAATAGGAATGTGGAAAGGATGCTATATGCTGCTACAAGAGGCAGGCACTGCACTGCCATGCCACAAGCCATACAAATAGAATTTAAGGGCAACGTGCAGCGGGGAGGCGGAGGCGGTGCGGTGCGGTGTCCTAGCCCAGACAACTTCTCGCTGGAAATGGCTCCTCTGGCAACTTCTCGCTCTCCCCATTCCAGACCAAAACCATGGCGGGCCATAAAGTTCATCCAAAGCCATGCCACAAGAGGAGGAAACCAAAGGGTTAAGCTTGCAACCGCGATTCGGTTCTGCTCTTTGGTAAGTATGCCCGAAACAGTGCAATAACCGCAGGAGAGAGACCAGAGTATATTAATTAGAAGGTAAGGTAAGGTAGGTTGTCCTGCTCTTGCACAGTTCCACCTTTAATTCACATTTCCCCATCAAACAAGTTGCCATTGTCACATTTCTCTTTTTGGCCCACACCCCCAACCCAACCCAACCAAACCCCTTCCGACAATGAAAGATGCGAAATCAAAACAAAACGGCGTCAGAAAAAATGTGAAAAAGGAACCAGAAGGAAGAAACGGTGTTGCCACCCACTCTCAAATTCGACTCTCTGCCGCGCTCTCTCTCTCTCTCCCTCTCTCTCTATAATCAGCAATCGCGTATTACGCAGTCGATTGTTTGTTGTTTTGCTCCTTTCCTTTTATTTTTCTTCTATTACACCAATCGAAATTTATTTTTTTTTTGCTATTGTTTGGCTCCCTGTTGCTGTCACGCACACACCAACACCACAGGCCGCCTCCTGGAGCTTCCTTCGGTTTCTTCTTCTTGGCACTACATGTTCATGCTCCTTCTCCGTCCGCCTTCTCCAGCCTGTTTATTTGGCAAATGGATATTGTGTGTGCGAGTGTGTGTGTGCATCCCTTTTTCACTTTTCATTGCTCTTGAATATTTTTGCTCTTACGCCGTGCCACTCTCTACCCACACACTCAGAAACAGGTTCACGAGCGGCGGGCGGCACCTTGGTTCCATTGTCCGTTTAAGACATCAGAACAATCAGAATGGCAGTCACTGCAATGTTGAAAATGATATCTAACCATTTAAACTTCGTCTTGAGGCCCATGTTTGTTTTTGAATTTTGTAATAGGAGCTGGGGATTGATCAACTGTGTGTGTATGTGTATTGACGTTAACCTTTATTTGAGCTAACGTAATAAACGCAAAGCCCGCTATGCTGGGAAATTGTTTATATTTTGCACTAAATTGCATGCATAGAAACGTAATCCCCATGGATAAAGCTGTTTTTATAAATAATATTCCCATATTCATATGCAAAAATGTGATTCGACCCACTGTACCTGTTTCGGGCAACTTCGTTTTCGTTGCGTCTCTTTTGGATATTATGTGCATGAGCAAGCGAGACAGCTGTTTGGTCGCTTGGTCGCTGCGAAGAAGCAGCACAAGACAAATGACAGCGCGCTGCGGAATGAGTGAGTGAGTGAAAGAGAAGTGGTGGTTGAGGGAGAGACAGAGGCGAAGAAAATGGATTTTAAACATTTTTGTTTTGATTATTATTGTTCTTGTTCGTCGCAAAACTTTGCGAAGCAAAATAGACGAAGAGAGTGGGTGATTGAGAGAGCGAGGGAGAGAGACAGAGAGAGAGAGAGCGCACACGAGAGAGGGAATCGAATCAAAAGTGCAAGTGGCTTCTGGTGTGCGGGGAGGGGAGCGTGCAAAGGGTAGCGGCCGCGGGCACCCACAGTTCCCCCATTCAGAGTGTATGTAAATGTAATGTTGCACAAATTTTATTTGCAATTGAATCCAATTGAAATTTTTGTATTTCTCATTCAGTTTATTCGTTACGTTTCACAAAGATGCCTCTGCCTGCGCCAACTCTTATTTTTAGTTTTGTTGTTTCTGCTGCTGCCGACGACTCGTACCTTTTCGCTATTTATATTTTTGCGTTTTGCGCTTATTTTGCTGCTGCTGCTGTTGCCGCTGCGGATGCTGCTACTGCTGTTGCTGCAATGGGTGGGATGGGACGAGCTGCTCATCGCTGCCGCCAGCGTTCAATTTGTTGCTCTTTTGCATAATTTGCGAGCGCACGCAATACGCCAACGGAATGCTGTGGGTGCTGTGGGTTGTTTGCCGCCTTCTCGCTTACGTATTACGTAGTACTAGAGCACGGCGATCGTAGTAAATGTAGCTGTTGCTCACACACACACACTAGAACTAACACTAACACATGCGTGTTTACCGCCAGTTCTTTTGGTTTATTAATTTTTTTCGTTTTATTTTTATTTCTACACGGTTATTGCTAACCTTTTTCTCTACGCTTCTATTCTACACTGTTCTTACTCGCTCACTCGCTCGCACTGACACTCACACACGCGCACGCACGCACCGACCGTCAGAGCGATTGGTTTTTCATAATTTGCAAACTTAATTTATTCTATTTGGCTGGCCATGCTCATTGCACTTGCTGTTGTTGCACTTTGCTCGTTTCATTATTTGATTAGCTCCAGTTCCGAGTTCGCCTTCGTTTTCCGCACTTTTTCCGCACCGCACAACCCAAAGAGGACAAGGAATTTCGCTGGCAAAACGGAATTTAAAACAATAATTATTTTTTCAGCTCGTCGTTCATCGCTCAGTGCTCGTGTTCGCCATTTTCGTATGAGGCTGCCAGACTGCCGGAACACGGTTGCCAAGTCACATAAATTGATAGAATTACTTTATTCATTTCTACACGCACTTTAATTGATTTAAGGCCTCGACCAGAGTTCATTTTTCCCTTTTCAACATTTTGAATTACCCGAAGAACGATTATAAATCACACATTTATGTAGAGACTTTTCCGAGGTGGCAGCGCTTTATCATTTCTGTTTTGCCTTCCATTTATCACACTGTTTGTCTCGCTCACACTTGCATGCAATTTTGCATGATATGACTAAGAAAAGGTAGGGTAGGATTAGTGCTGCCCGACCGTGCTCACCAACAAAAGCCGAGTGCTATGACACTATCGATATTTTTGCGTAATCGATAGTTTGGCGGTTCATTTTCGAACTCAAAATGCAGATCAAAATAGATGTTCTTTTGACCTCATTGCGCATCTTAAAAAATGTCTAAATCGCAATATCTGTGCATGTGTGTGTCTCCAGTCAAAGTTATCTTTATGTAGTTATAATTAGCAAATAAATATTCGAGACCAAAGGCGGCATTTGCATAATGAAGGCGAAACCATTCAAATGAGTTGCAGTTTTTCCCTATCTGAATGCGAAAGTGAGTGAGTGAGTGAGTGGGTGTGGGTGCGGAAGTGGGAGGGAGTAATTGGCGGGTGACACCATAGACTGTACGCCAATCCATCGATCGCTCGCATACAAAACGACTGCTTTATGGTTTTCACAAAACAGAGATATGTACATAGATACATTTACACTTCGTGGATGCGTGGCTGCGTGGATTTAGGGGGTAAAAGCGAGCTTACGTGCCCCCTGACCGGACCGGAGTCAGTCGCTGCTCAAATGCAAGCTAATTGACATTCATGAGCCCCCCTACCAAGGCCAAATACATTAAAATAATTGCATGTTCTAGTATTAGCTCCACAAAAACAACAGCAGCAGAGCAGAGCAGCCCCCAATCGAGTTGCTCCATCATAATTTTCTAACATGATCGCCCACCCCCCCTCGCCACTCCCCCTCAATGCTAATGCCATTAAGCTCACATTAATTGCCATTTTTCCAACCTTCCATCAGGCATGCGCTCGGAAAAATCGATCAAATCGGAGAGAGCACCCCCGCCCCTCATCCTTCACCCCCGGAGGTCGTTTCAGCAATTGACGTGGCATGTACATACATATGTACATATATGTACATACTATGCATGTACATATGTGTATACATATGTATTTATGTATGTAGAAATTAGGGAGGAGTTGGTGCTCAACCTTGTCGTGTCACGAGGGGCGATGTGGGTGTAATGGATACCAAAACATAACCTTGCAGCTCCACTCTGGTGGTCAAAATAATAGGTACACTTGCATAATATGATATTCCCTCTAATACTTGGAGAGGCATTATTCCAACAATATCTTAAAGAATCTACAGTTAGAAATCTGAATATGTCGTTTTAAATTTCCCCTTCATTTCGCTCCAGACTCCACTAGAAGTCTCGCATTTCCCATTCTGAGGGAGCAAACACACACAAAAGATCCCCCACCCCCCTTCGCACCAACCAACATCAGCGGCGCAGCAGAACAGAACACAGCGGCAGCAGCGATGCTGACGTCGCCCACTCGGCTATGTTCGTGTCGTTGTCGGCGCCTCGTTTCCATCAGTTTTTGGGATCGAAATTGGAGGCAGAGCGCCGCTGCTGCTCTGCTCCAAAAAAAAAAACAATAAGCGCCCAATGCAAAGCCGAAGAGATAGAATGAGAGAGCGAGTGCAGGCGGGAACGATGGAGAGCAGAGCGCAAAATCCACACACATTAGATGGTCTCTAACACCCACCCACCCCCTACCCCCTCTGGCAACTGGTGCAATTAATGCATATTAAGGTCAGTGCGCGCCGCTGCTGCCTTTTCTTCTTTTTCTCTGTTCTGTTTAATGAAAGTCGGACCAACAGATGGCGCCACCAGGCCTGAAAGGCAGCAAGTCTGATTGCATGTAAATCCCGTTAGCACGAAGATCCGCAAAATTTCCATGCTAGAAATAAGGGGGGGAAGACCCTGCAAAGAAGACCCTCCCAAAAAAAAAACCAAACTTCTATTTCTCTATGAGAAAAAGTTAACGAAAGGCGCCATTTACAGAGTGATTGACGTCATTGGACGGTGGTTTTTTTTTTCTCTCTATAGAAAAGTTTATGTAAGTTTGTGGGCAGATTTTATGTATGTGTGTGCGTGTGTGTGTGTGTGTAAGTGTTAGTGTTAGTGCGCGTGCTGGGCGACAAGTGCATTGCATTTTTTGAATAGTGCGCATGCACTCAATCGCCCCACTCCCTTCAGTGCAGCAATGCCAACCCCCCTCCCCCTCCTCCCCCACTCTGAAGAAGTGGGAGTCGAAAAGCTTTTATGAGTGTGCTTTGTGTGTGTGTGTGTGTGTGTGCGCGAGAGAGTGTATGCACAGCAATTTCGTGTCATAAGTGCATAAAAATTGCAGGCCCTGAACAGCGGTTCAGTTCACATGACAAGCTGACAAACATTAGATTTATCAGTGTACGCCACCAACCCCTCCCCCTTCCCTCTCTCTCTCACTCTTTCTCTCTCTTTGCAACCATTATCTAATGCTTTTGCAAAAAAAGAAAAAAAGAAAAAAAAAAGAAACCTGCCCTAGAACTTTTCTTAGCGACTTACGCGTAGATATATGTACTTGCATACCTGCACATGTTGATATGCATACATACATACATACACACATGTTTGTATGCCGTACTGTCATTAGCTATGGCTATCCCATTCTAGTTGCAGGTTTTATTGGCGTGTATTTCACAACGAAGCCCTTCAATGGATGCCATGCCCACTCACACTGACAAAACTAGACTCTAGAAGTGCATGCATATGTACTATATGTATGTACAGGTACAGTAGTCGCCCGGAGATTAGAACTTTCACATATAGAAAAAATCGAAAATATCGTACTACTCCTTTAGTTTCTCCAGCATTCTAGATCAGCTTACGACAGAAGCCCCTGCTGGTAGTCCCAAGTTTTCTGTAATGATTTTTCACAAGTAAATCCTTAGCCTGTCACCAAAGACTGCCTATTTTGTTGTTAGATTCTATGGAGCGAAAAGTAAATCGGCATGGACTGTGTATATTATTGTCGGATTCTGGGGACCGACGACTCGGCCGCGGGAGCGTTTAGAGACGAAGCATAGCTGTCGCGAGGCAGAAACAAATCCCAAACGTCGAAGGTGTTCCGATTGCCGAGCGACTACTGTATGTATGTATTCACATATGCACTTGTAGGTAGGTAGGTATGATATGATGTGGGGAACACGACAGGTGTTGGATTTTGAACGACTTGCACCGCCCTTAGGCGCTGACAGGCAGCAACACACTTTTAATATCGGCAAGAGAGAGAGAGATCGAGGGAGGGCACTGCCCCCACCACACCCCACTAAATGATTACTAATCTCTCGATTCGCTTGTATACTAAGCATTTCCATAAAAAGTTCCACTGACCGCAGTTTGGAAAGACTCAAAATTAAAAATCTGCAGTTCCAAGGCCAAGATGCGTCATGCAGCGCCCTCCTCAGCCCGCCCACTCTCTAGCTGTTAGTATGTGTGTGTATCTGTCCCGCTCTAACAGCGATGGCTGTCTGCCTGGCTCACCTTGTCTATGACATAATGCTCACCTGAGTGAAGAGTTGGCCACAGTTTGCAATTTATAATTGTTAATTAAATTTAATTGCAGCAGCAAATTAAGCTTCGTTACAAAGTTGATTCAACTAAAGGCCCGTCCGGGTCCTTCGCTCTGCTTCCGGCACTCCTGCCTGCCTCCTCTCCCCCTATCTATCTGCTTCTTCTCTCTCTCTCTCTCTCTCTCTCTCATTCTATCTCTTGGATGGCCAAAGCTCACCTGGCAACAGTAAATAAGCACAAGACGTGGGACAAAAGACGAAAAATCAAACATACTTCATGGCGCTTTCGCGTGTGCTCTCTCCCTTTCTCTCTCTCTCTCTCTTTCTGTCTCTATGTCGTTCTGGCACGAGGCTGGCTCGTGTGGATCTCATGCTCTCTGCTCAGTCAACTCCCACCCCCCACCCCCAAGAGAGCGGATTGTGTATGCATCTGTCTATCCCTTTTGCGTTGCCTGGCACTACCACCTACCCCCTAGGCCACCCATACCCATACCCATCCGCTCGATCTGGGCTGCGCTCCGCTTGTTTCTGTTTCAGTTTCTGTTGTGTGTGTGGGAAATGTTGACAAAAACGGGAACGGGGCGTTCTCATTTAACGTTATTAGGGTAGTTTTCTGCCTTTAGTTGCTGTTGTACTTTGGCCCTGAAGCTTAGTTGCCTCAATCGATGTCGCCGCCACCGCTCCAGCAGGGCCAAGCCGACCAACGCCACCCCACGGCGAACCGAACTCTCTGCGTGTGTTTTTGGGGTGGAAACTGTATGTGTGTGTGTGTGGGTCGGGGATCATCATCAGTGGACCGAACCGACGACCCCGGGGACTATTCGAACAAAACCAAACTTTGCGCAGGGTATATTGAATAAAAGGTTAGGCAGTTGCCACTGCTCTTTATGCACTTGTAGCTCTATGACATTCGACTTTGCCTAAGTTTGCTGCGAAGAGAGAGAAAGAGACAGAGAGATATTATGATAAGCAAAACGCCAAATAAGTTCTGGAAGACGTCTGCAGAAAAGTTTCGAAGCTATCTATTTGTGACGAAATGATGTGACGCAGATGTTTACATGTACATATGTATGTATATCTCTCGCTCTCGCTGCAACCTTTTCCCTTCGGCTGTCTCCGTTTTAGCAGTTAGTCCAGCTTCAAAGTTGAATGTCATACAGCTGTAAAGGGACGACGAGTCGAGCGTCTTGCGGCATCGCCCATCGGTCGATCCTGCCAGGGTTCCGTGCGTAACAGCCTTCTATACCTTGTGCTTAATATACCTTGATTGTTTCGCTTAGGGTTTTCACCATTTGTTGTATTGTTGTTGTGGCCTGACATGACACAACGTGAAATTTACTTTATTGTCTGCCTGTCCGTGTATGCCATTTCAAAGCATTACTTTTCGCTGATGCGCCCTCGGGGCGAGTCGAGTCGAGTCAGTCAGGCGCCCACACCCATCTCCATACATGTAGGTACACCTCTCTGTATGTATGTTTCGCTGTTTGTGTGCCTATCTGGCCATGGGATCGTCAAAAGCTCTCCCGTGCAAACGAACGGCCCCAAAAACATCAAAATCATTTTTGAACATTTTTTTTTGGTTTTCGGCTTGTTTTTTTTTGCATGCAACTTTCTATGTGTGTATAAATCTTTTTTATATGTAATTAACTTTTTTTTTCGCTCTTTGTTAGCTTTTGGCAATTGCAAATAAAAAAAAAACTTGATTTTCGGCTTGTGGGGGGGTATAAAAATAACTGCTTACGATTTGGCCGTGTCGTCGTGCCTCTCGGCAAAGAGCAGTTCCAGTCATAATTCGGAAACTATAATTGCGCTTCTTGAGATTCTGAAACATTACTCGAAACAGCAGCAGCAACCAGAGCCGAGCTGAGCCGAGACGAGCCTGCAGCAGATCTCGCGTAATTGTACTTCCCAAATGGAGATGAGTCATGCCATCAAAAAGCTCCACAACCCCATCAAATAAACCATACTGATCGTAAACAGTAGTGCAGTGGCAGGCAGACTAATTGCAGCTTTGGCATTATCAAGGCCTTGTCGTATCTGGCCAAAATCCATTCCGAGAGATTCATCTAGATTCTAGAAGATTAATCTCATAATATCTATAGATGATAGATAATGTGTTAGTTAATGATCTGATTAATTTACTTCCTGGAGTTTACAGGTTCCTAGTCTCTTCAAAGGCTCTTTTATGTCATTATTTGTGTGGTAATTATAATGAATGCATTCATGCCCCATTTCTCCAGCTCTGGTGAATTACCTGACCAGATAAACCCAGAATCATGTATATTAAGAAAACAATCTCTTGTTGATTTCCATTCTCCGAAGCAGCTTCTACTTACTTACGTCCCACGCCTGCGCAGCATCAGATCATCGAAATCTGAGAGATTCCGAATATCAAGAAATTAACAGCAATAAAAGTTGAAAATTTGGGTTTTCTGCCTTGGGCATGACGAAGCGAAGAAAATATTTGTTGAATTGAGTTGGAAAGGTGGCAGATCCAAAGACTTCCAAAACTCGTTTGGCTTTTTGGGTTTTTTTGGCAACATATTTTTTTGTTTTTTTCTGTGTCCATTACTGGAAGCTGGCAAACAACAGAACAGGCAGAGTGAAAATTTATGTATGCCTCCGCACCCTAAAAATTTTATTTACTGAATTTATCTATTATGATTCTAGATTCGATTATATTTGTGGGAGCCCTTAAATGAGAATATTTTCAGATTTAAATTGAATATATTTCCTACAAATGTAATTTAATATATTTTATTTATTTTTAAGTTTCTTGTGGGTTTCCTATAGAGAAAGGTTGCATTTTTTCATCTTAAATGAATTGAAGTTAAGGTACTTAAACGAATACATATGTTTGGTATATTGATCTGACCAATGACCTATGTATGTACATACATATGTATGTAGATGGAAATCTTTGAAATGATATTATGCACATAAAAGATGATCGTTTTTTTAAATCAGTTTCATGCAAAAAATAATAGAAGTGATATTAGCATTAACATTTAAAACGAAATATTTCGTTTTTGGATCAAATTTATCCGTGGAAAACACTTTGATTGGTTTCTCTTTTGGGATTCTTTCGTAAGAACATCAAACGTTCATCCATCCAGCACGAAATTGTTGCGTTAAAAGAGTTAATTCTGGAAAAACTTCCCCAATTGTTACATCAACTAAAGTACGATTTTGCCAGCAGAATCTCCATTAAAACTGCCATTACGGATAGCTTTAGAAACAGAACCGAACTTCTACGAGCATTTGCATAATTCTACAGATTTCTGTGTGGGCGAGCGAGGGAGCGAGTTGATCCCCTCTAAATATCTTTGATGTTCCTGTGGTTTTTTTTGGCCCCACTATCTTTGGCTTTTACTTCTTTTCCCTTCTTCTTGTTCTTCTCTTTTGATGGCGCATACAGCTGTTCCATAAAAATTCTTTTTTCGCGTTTAAATTTAGCAACTGAAATTGCACAAGACAAGGGGGAAAACAAAAAATGCAAGAACAAAAAAAAAGTTTATTTTTATATAGTGCTCAAACTCATTTACATGCATACTCGTTCCATGTGCACAATACAAACATATACATATATATACATATATGTACATGATAGGGACAGAGGGACAGGGGGGCAGGGCAAGGGACAATGAAGAAGGAGAAGCGAAGCTGGCAAAGAAAATCCAAAAAGGGAAGCAGCAGCCAAAGTTCCATAGTGACGCGAACAGCGACGTCAGCAGAGTGCGTGGGACGGAACGCCAACTTTACTCGCCGTCGGGGGGCATGGTTAACCTTGAAGTCGTCTCTTGGTACCCTATACGAAGTGAAAATCTCTGGGTATATCACAACTCTGATTAAGACCAAGTGTAATGGGCATTATGCGTACGCTTTTGTCACAAATAAAGACCGGCCACACATAATCCAAGGATGCTTTCATCATTTAACACAAGGTTAAGGAGTGAACTCACATAAAATGCTATAAAGGCTCTGCGAGTGTAAGGTGGGGTATCTAAATTGTCGAGCATTGCTGATCGAAGTGAATTCGCCGTCGCCTTGTTTGCGGTTTCGTTTCAGTTTGCTTTTTCGCTCTGCTTCTTGATACTGCTGTCGGCTCGACTGCGACTGCGACTGCTGCTGCTGCTGCACATGCATACAAATGTAAATTGGAAATGCAAAGCCAGCGCTGCTGGCAACATGGCCACCATTTCTATAGAACCCATACAGCCTATATGTACATACATTCTTACATATGTACATATGTATGTATGCATGCATGAATGTACTACCCAGAAGAGCAGATGTGCTGCGTTGGCTCCCGCCGGCGATCTGCTCTGCTCCCCCCCTTCTCCATTCACCATCCATCCATTCGGGCGGTACCTTGAATTTTCCCATTTTTATGCGCCCCTCACGAGCGCCGTTGCCTGTTCTGTTCTCCATTAATCTGTTTTTCGTGTGTTCCGTTTCGTTTTTGTACGTATTCCATGTGTGTGTGTGTGTGTGTGTGTGCACATTTATTCTCTTTTTTCTTTTTTTTTGCATGTTCATGTTCATTTCCTTTTGTCAATTGAATTTAATGGAGTTGAGTGGCGGCTGGAACTGGGCGGCCGCCTGCCACAACATACGCTTGTGTATGTGTGTGTGTGTGTGTGTGTGTGTACCCAAGGGTGGAATGGATCGATCAAGCTGATCGGAGAAGCATGCAACGATCGCATCGCTGCTCTGCTCGCTTTGTTTAAGGGTGGTTTTGTTTCGTTGGATCTGCAGCTGTTGTGTGGTTCGCTGCTCCTGCTTTGGGGGTAGGAAAAATCCAGGATGCATGCAACCTCAGGACAGGACAGGCTGGGACCCCCTCCCTCCCTACCGCGCTCTGTATCCAATTCGAGGGGTTTGTTGAACTTTTTTTAGGGGTTAAATGCAACTCTACTCCTGGCTCAGTTTTTTTTGCGCCAAGTCAAAGTCCCCTGTGGGATCGGCAAAACGCAGCTGACGCTTTGTGTTCGGGGCAGAAAAATGGGGGGATTTGGTCCCGCCAGAAAGCAACCCTTGCGGCGGCAGCAGGATCTCCATGTGAAAGTTTCCACCCCACAAAAGACAGGGCAAAAGGGGGAACAACCGACCGACCACCCTCGCACCCTACCCTACCACCCGCCGTCGTCGAGTGCTTGTGATCCGAATGGAGTGCCATCGCTCCCCGCTTTAGGGTTGGTCCTTGTCTGTCCTTGTCAGCAGCATGTGCACACGGCATACACATAAAAGCTCTTTGGCCCAACAACAACCCCCCTAAACAGAAAAGGGACCAAAACCAACGAAATATCCGGTATGGGAGGAGGAGAAGGAGGAGGGTTGCAAATGCGGTTAGCAGGCGCAGAGCAGAGGGGATCATGCTTGGCTGCCGTTGCCAGACGCCCAACGCCTGCCTGATGCTGCCCGACACCCGACGCCCGACCTACCACCCACCCCCTAATGGACTGACGGTCCTGTCGTCCTTGATTGCTGCTCGTAATGTAATTGTCCGCCGTGTTTCTTTCTGGGTGGTAGGGTAGGGAAAATCGATAATCCTGGGCGGATCGGAAATGGAAATGTGCGCAGTTGGCACCCCGATGATGCTGATTACGAAAATGGGAATGCTGAAGCGAGTGCGGATGGTGGGGGAGCTGTCGGTTTCGGTTCGGTCCGGTTCGTCCGCCTTCCTTTCACTCGGACTGTCAGCTCAGCGCTCTCTTTTCATCTCTCCCTGGCTGTCTCTCTGGCTCTACTCTCATTGACCCAAAAAGTAATGAGAAGAAAAGAATCACAAGAAGAGAAATAAGCATAAATTTGCCAAGCGAAAGAAAACCAGAAAGTTCCATTAACAACAAATATTTTTGGCAGCCTCAATATTTCCCTTCTCGGAAAGGGGGAAGCTGTCGGCCGGGGAGCAGCGGAAGATTGTGAGCGAGCGAGCGAACATTCTCCGAGGCAGGCGGCAGAGCAGAGAGACCATCAATCACTCAAAGCACGCACAAACACATGCATAGATAGGCAGAGCAGTCAACAGAGAGAGCGATAGAGAGAGAGCGCGAGCAAACACATGCTAAATCTTGTTCGAGTTCGAATGAAAACGAAGCTCAGAAATCAGAATCGGAATTGGCAAAAGGAAAGGGACGGCACGGCACGGGAATGGGAGCTGTGAAAAAGCGGCGCAAAAGCATAATATAATGGAAATCAGAAATAGCAACAAGCCCCACACACACACACATACACAACAGAGGCGAACACGAATACGAAATGAAGTGTGTGGAAAGAAAACCCACAAAAAATGCTGCACGCACACACACGCACGAAAGCCAGCGAAGTTGTCGACGAAAATTTTTGAAAAAACAAACACAAAAATAGAAGGTTTGGAAGATATTGCGACTAAAAGATACCCATGATCAGATCGACAGCACACTGTCGAAAATGAGAGAAAATATTTAAATAGAATTTGGTTTGTACTTCTTTGGCTTAGGCAGGTCGTACATTTCATATCCTTTCTATATCGACTGACCTGTTGTTTGATGCTCTAGTAACTAGAGTCTACGCTACTCTCCTCTACTCCACGAGGAACGGGTATAAAAACACAATTACATATTGACTTTTGTTTATTTGTTGTTGGCGGGCTTGAAATGGATTGAATTGGAATGTGTGCGGTGTGGTGTGTGTAGTGTTGTGTGCTGCGTGAAATCACGGCCCGGAGACTCCACTCCACTCAACATTGTTGCTGCTGTCCACCCGTCCGTTCGTTCGTTCGCCTGTTTGTCTGTCTCGAGTGAGCGGGGTGCGGCATAAATTTTCACTTTGTCTGTCCAACAACAAAAACGCAACAGCGTAGAAGTGTTGCCAAAAATATACATACATACAAACATATGTATATTTATGTATACATACATATGTGTGTGTTTATATGTATAAATGTCGAATGCCAAACGAGTTTTTGGAACTCTTGTTCTCTTCTTTTTGCCTTTAGCGAATATTTTCTTCGTCATGCCAACCAGAAAAAGAAAAGGAACAAAAATTTCCAACTTTTATTGTTAATTTCTTTGAGCGCAGCTTTTTTTAAGCTGCTGCTGCGCGGGCGACGACGACAAAGAGCCAGCCGCAGCAGTCTCTTGTTGTTGCTGCTGCTCCTGCGGTTCTACGTGCCTGTGTGTGTGTAATTGGGATCTTTCTCTCTCTCTCTTTAGCTGTGCTGCTGTCATTGTTTTATACACTTGCAAGAGTCTACTCTTCGTTTTGGGATCGTTTTGCAACACACAAAAGAAATACCACACTAGATCAGCATTCAAATCAATTTGCTGCTTTATTAATGATTTTTCATTTATTAAATTCTTGTTCGAATGAAAGAATAAATAAATTAAAAATCGCAACTATATCCCTTACTGGTCGTTAAGCTAAAAAGGGTATTTGATCATCGATTGGTCAGAGTTCGTTGTCTTGCATTTTTGCTTGTTGTTTTTTTTCTCTTCAAGTCAAGAAACAAGTAATCATTTATATTTAAGCATCAAAATCAAGTTTTGGCAATTGCTAATGCAAGAAAAGAGAAAAAAAATGGGGGAAAGATTTATAGAAATGTATGCATGTATTGTTCATCAAATATACCCATTAGAAAGTAGCAATTGCCAGAAACAAACAAAACACAGCTTCCCTTCCAGCTTCGAGTGATATGCAAAAAAAAAAGAGAGGAGCTATAAACAGAAAGTTTGGTATTTCCTTCTGACACCTTTCTACACAAATAATATCTACCTACCCCCCGTTGGAATTTTAACTGGCCTGCTAAAAATATTTATTAACTAATACATATGTGCCACCTTCTTCTATAATATTCTACACTCGGTCGCATAATTGAGATCTTATTTGAGAAGATAATTTCGAAGGAGGGTTCGAAAGAAGGTTAGTATTTCTATAATTAGCTTGTGATAATTACATGAATCCCATTTAACAATTTGTGTATGTACCTTTACATTTTCCATAGAATAGACAAGGAATTCATACATTTTCGAATTAGTTTTACAAGTTTTAGCATGAGTATTTTTTAGGTTTAGTTATGAAAGAAAATGTCAAGTATTTTAGCATATAGCGAATCTTTATGTATGAGTACATAAGACTATGATCCGATCTGTGTTTGCATTTCGTGTCAATAGAACTCCATACATATTTTCCCCACATACACCTATACATTCATATGTAGGTACATACATAAATATAAACCCATCCCCCCACGAGCACAAACACACAAAACATGCTGCGGCCCCCGAGCATTTTCTTTGCTTTTTCATTTAGCAATACTTCCTTCTTCCACATCCCCCAACACCTCCCCTACTCGAGAACAGTTGCAAAAAGCAATCAACTGTATCGTCATCGCTCCCTCTCACTCACCCACTCACACTCTCTCTCTCTCTCCCATGCTCACCCATACATGTGCGACTCGCGTTCGCTCACTTGTTCTAGCGCCCGAACGATCTTCGGTTTTTCGAATGCAGCGCCGCCAGAAAGAACAACAAAAGCAGAAACTTCGTGTCACACACACACACATACACACACACACATGTATAGATAAGTATTTGGATGTGTGTGTGGGTAGCTTTTTTCGACTTCTATTCTTGCTGCTGCTCGCACAATACCTTTTTGCAGCAAATTCATTAACCAACGGCACTCTCAGGAATAAAATCGTTGTCGTTGCTCCGTTCGTTCGTTCGGTCGGTCGGTTGTTGTTCACTGTTACCTCCCACTCCCCCAAAACACTTTCTTGCTAATTTTCCAAACAGCGCGCATTACATAAAATAATACACATAAAATAAAGAAGAAAGCGAGTGACAGTTTCTTATGCAGTTTGCTTCACATTTTTCAGTGCTCCGAGTGGAAATGCATAAATATAATTTTGTTGTTCAATAATAAAAAAGAGACAAGACCGAGATATTTATACATTTAAATCACGTTCGTGTGTGTGTCTCCTTCTCCTAGGAGATAGAGTGAAAGAGGGAGGAGAGTGGAAAAAGTGTGCAAGGAAAACGTTTCTACGTGACCGAGTTGTTGTGATGCTCGGCCTGTTTTGTGCCAAAAAGGGAGACGGGACGAAGGCTTTCCAGTGAAAAAAGCAGGTGAGTGAGCATAATTTCCCCCACCCTTGCCCTTTTGGAAGTATCACCGTTCGATCAATTAGTGCGGTTAGACCTTTTTTGCGTGTAGAATTTCGCAAGAGTGCGCTAAATGGGAAACCGTTAAAGGTTAGGGACACATAATTTTACGCCGATGAAGTCATTCTGAAAACCCAAAATAAACCAGCCAGCGATCATAAAAAGTCCCCCATTTCCATCATATAATTTGCACTTTTTAGTAGAAAATGCACCTCACACATACACATCTACACTCGATGCACACACAGTGATAGGGAGAAAGAGGGAAAGAGAGAGTGCTTGCTCGGCAACGGTAGTTTCGAACATTCGGGTTTGGTTTGGCGAACATTATGGCTTCGCCCGCAAATGACTCCCCTCCCCTCCTTGTCACATAGAACAGAGTTGCCAACCTACCGACCTAATACATGGGAACTGTGGTGCCATCGTCATGTAGGTCTGCCGCAGATAATCAATACTTCCAGCATCGTTCCAGATGCTAATTAATGCTTTCAAGCTCGACTCAATCGACTCGCACAGATTAGAGCCAGTGTAAGTGCTTCTTTTTGGCGTTGGCAATGCTGGGCGCGCGCGGCCAGCATACAAAACACAAAATACACTCTCTCTCACACATACACGACTCATTTTTCGAACTCGCACTCACACTCGCTCTCTTTCATTTGCTCTCTCTCGCTCTGTTCGTTTCGTGTTCGGTTTTCGAACACTCTGCTCAGGTTAGAGGCAAACACTTTCCGTTCGCTCACGTCACTCCGTCACTTCCACTCCGCGCGTTCACAATTCCTGTTGTGCGGTGTGGCTCTACTCTTCCTCTCTGCTCTGCTCTGCCTACTCCGCAGCAGCAGCAAGGAAAATACATATGAGCACACATACTTACATATACAACACGTACTGCGGAAACCAGAACTTGGCTCGTTTTAATAAAAATAAATTCGATTTTATTGCTTTTCCCGTCGCGTGTGTGTGTGCACTTCTTGGAAAATCAACACCAAAATTGTATATGTGCAAAGTTTCATAAATCAACGACTACGTGCTGCCTGTGTTTTCTATTTCGGTGTGTATAATTAACAGTATAATTACTACTTCTTCTGATATGACGAGTGCGAAAATGCACTGCCTAGAACTGTACTTTCTAATCTGTGTTCAAAGCATCTATCAATGTGTGTGAGTGTGTGTGTGGGTGAGGATTTTTTGCATATCAAATCGATACTTCCAATGTCTGCTGCTCGTTGATATCGATTTTTCTAGGGGGAAAGCTTTTCCTCAAGCAGGGCAGAGCTTTTGGGCTCTCGCTTTGTATGCATTTTGAAGTAAATGACGGACAATTTTCATTAATTTTCATGAACACAGACGCACACACATACGTAGTATGTGTACCTATGTACGTACTAGCTTTCCATGCAAATGAGGTCAAGTGTTGCAGTGAGAAAATGTTTCACTGCGAGAGAGAGAGAGAGAGTGCAGCTACATATCTATGTGTATGTGTGAGTGAGTGAGTGCGTTACATAAGCTTTTTCTAATTAACTGTGGAAAACACACTGCCATACGCGCGTAGCAATATGACAGTTGAGCAAAAGCTCTTCGAAATGCACCAAGTAGGTCCACAAATAAACGGAAAATATTCAGACTCCCAAGTAGAGCACGTTTTTCACATTTCTAGCTCTATGTGTGGCCGCCATCTTGGTTTTCCCCCCTTTGTCAGACAGAAGCAGCGGTAGCGCGGCAGAGACAGAGACCCCTCCACACATAAAATATTTTGTTCAATGCTGCGACGTCGCGGTGAGCTCTCTCTGTCTCTCTCTCTTACTCTTACTCCCTCTCACTCTATGGCTCTCGGTGTTCGGGGCGGCCGACTTCGTTTGCTTTTCGTTTTATGTTTGTTCGAGAAAAAAAAGCGTGAAATTTTCTCTCTGCACTTTTCACACAAACACACGTACGCACACACATGCAAAGGCGCGCCAAGTTGGCGCTCTGTCTCTTCTCCTCTCTCTCTCTCTCTCTCTCTCTCCCTGTGCCTGCCTGTTCGCCACATATTTTGGTTTCCACTTTGTGCTACACTTCTTTTGCTTCGCTTTTTTTTTTTTGTGTTTTATTGTTTTGTGCTCTAGAGACACGTTTACATTTTCATTTTTCATATTTTCGTCGTCTCGCGCGCGCGATTTCTGCCTTGTCGTCCGCCATGTTGCCATTGCGCTCCGTTAGGAAGGCGCGCGCAACGTTGCCAAATTTCACATGGCACTGCAGCTTTGAAAAAGTTTCATTTGTTTACATTCCACGCACATGTGCAGAATAATAACAAAATGCGACGGACTATAAAAAAAAACAAAAACGCTGAAGAGTAAAGAGCTTTTTGCGCAACAAGTGTAGAAATCGCAAAGAAATACGCAAAAAACCTCCGAAAAGCTGCCAATGTTTTTCGATTCATTTCTCTGTTTACCAGTTCTTCTGCTGGTCTGCTGCGATCTGATCTTGGCCTCTGTGCAGATTCAACTAAAAAATGTATGCCACTGAGCCCAGCCCAGCCCACCCAACACGATGAGGATGACCTTGCGAGTGGGCTCTTCGCACCCTACACTGACCTACACAGACGCGTGCCCCTATCCAATCCGATATTCTGCTTTATTCTTGATTCTTTGCCTACTACTATTATTATTATTATAGTAAACCGTAATAACACGCCTTTTTTGCTGCGGTTGCGGCCCGTTATCGTCACCTGCTCTTTGGGCTCTGCTCGGTGTGTTCAGCCTTTACTTTTTGTTAGTTTTTATTATATTTTCGCTTTTTGCGTCGTCGCCTCCGCTGATGCCATTAGCGAATAAGTTCGTTGAACTTTTGTGTTTCACTTTTTGTTATTGTTGATTACCGTGCGCTGTCTCTGGGCTTTCGGGTGGTGTGGTGTGGTGTGTAGTGCGTGCTAAAATCACTTTCACTTGGAAGGTGCTGGTGCGGTGCAGAAACAGCCATTAAAGTACGCCAAAAGTGTTTCCATTTGTTGTATTATAGCCAATGGGCTATGCAGCAGGCCACAGGGGTAAGAATCGCATCGTTTTCGCCCAAGAACACACACATTCTTGCATACACACACGTTCTTGCAGGTTCTGTCTTTGTGTATAGATAGATAGATATAGATATAGTATATAGATGGGACAGTTCATACATGTAGGTGTCCGCAACGTTTGGACTGGTATCAGTCTATCTGTATCTGTGTGTTCATCTTAATATATGTATGTACATAATATACATATACACGTTCCCGAGGGATCGTATAGTGGGACGATCGTATATAGGGACGCATAGTGCTGGAGGCTTTTGCGACGCTGGACCTCGTCCTACTGATCGAAGGATCCCAGGAGACCTTCAACAGGGCAGGAGCAGGGTCGGTAATTGACCTAACATACGCTAGCAGTGCGCTGGCTCGCCACGCCCGATGAAGGATCTGCGAGATATTCACCGCCAGCGACCACGAGGCCGTCCAGTGTTCTCTGGGGAGGTCTACCCGAGGGAGAGGAGTCCCACCCCGACCCCGACAGGGGAAGGCATAGCGCCAGGACACTCTGAGGCCCCAGTCCTTCGCTAGAGCACTGCGGGGCTCTAACTCAAGCGAGGCAGCTGGAGCCAACGAGTGGGCCAACAACCTGGCCGTCGCAGTAGAGGAGGCCCGCGACCAGAGTATGCAGCAGAGGAGGGCGTTTCGGTCGCACCATAAACCGGTGTCACTGAGAAATAGAGCCAAAGAGAGACAGAGAGCGCTCTAGAGGCAAACGCTCTGTATGTGAGGCTGAGCTTTAACTGTATGTGGGCACATATTGTAGGTCTGCTTGTTTGCATTGGTTTTTTACAACGCCACTGCTAAACAAAAACACCCATTACTTAAGAATTGATTGTAAGTTATGATTTTATGATGACGCTTTCCCAAAATTAAAATAATTGTATATATTGAATATCCTCTATATTATAATTTTGTTCAATGTACTATAAACGAATATAATGATCGAATGTAAATATGTACAAATGCAAAATGTATATCAGACATGACATCAAATTATATTAATTGTCCAATTTCCAATTCTCAAGTATTTCTTGAGTCGATTTTGATGGCTTTGACATTCGTTCAGTGTGGATTACCGCCTTCCTGAAACTGCTGAAACCTTGCAAAACCCCCAAGCGGATAAGAACCCACATTACATTACAATACACATGATTGCGAAACGTTATTATTTAAGAAATAAAAAGAGGGGGCGAGAGAGGGGTCTCTATTCCCAGGCTGTGAGAAGGAGAGAGATGTATTACTGGCCAGGGCAAATAAAACACATAGAAGCCACAAACATGGCCGCCAAGGGATAATTACAATATGAACTGCCGCCTTTATCAGAACGACACATATGCCCAGAAAGTGAACAACAACAACAACCAAAATGAAGACCGATCGACCTCATCAACGGAGCAAATCTCTAGCGGACCAAATTTGGATTCCAATGGATATAGCCATAGCCTCCACCCAAGACCCAAGATCTGACTTCTCTGTCTTTCTCCCTCTCTCTCACTCTGTCTGATACTCAAGAGCCCAACAAGCCCTTAACATTCACTTTGGATGCCTTTTCGAAATAAAAAAAAACAAAACAAGTTTTGTGGCGGCTCAGCTTATGACTGTTTTGCTTCGCTTTTCGCTGCTTTAATGGCAAAAACGACATTTTCTGCGGCCAGAGGCACAGAGGAAACACCAGAACGAAGCAGCGGACGGGGAAAAAGATGAAAATGAGAAACGGAATGTACGGATACACTTTCAATGGCAACTTTTATATACAATAATATTTCGAAAATGCCCGAAAGAGAGGAGAATGAGGTTGAACCTTGATATAATCTTGTAGTTTCCCATTTTCATATAAAGTATGTCAATGTAAAGTCGTGAAAATATACTGATTTTGATCCCTCGCTAGAGTATGTTTATTCTACTTTCATCCATTAGCGGATATGCTTTTCTACCTACCCTCTCGCTCTCTCTGTCTCGTCTCTCAATCGAATGGCGAAAAGCAGAAAGGGTGTAAAAATAAACAAATGAGGGACAGACGCCTACGTGGGTTTTCGGAGGCGATTGCTTGATGCGGGGTGGGGGAGCTTTGGCTGGTCTGTGGAGGGGGCTGGGATGGGAGTTCTGGGTTGTTGTTGTTGCTATTCTGAAATGCCAGAAATTAAATTATTGAAAGTCAGTGCCTGCGACGGCAGAGCCACAGCCAGCCACAGTCGCCACCACACCAGACCATCGACCATCGGATCTGTGGCGGTTTATTTTTACGTCGTAAATATACAAATTTTATGTCTCGCACGCACTCACACAGAGGCACACCACACCTCTCGCACAGACACAGATACAGAGATACACAGATACACAGATACAGATGCGGAGATTGGAACGAGCTGAAAAAAGATTCCACTTTATGCAAATCTTGTGGGGGGAAGTTTTATATATTTTGTTCTTGGCCAGCCCCCTCCAAGCTCCAGATCCAGTGGCAGTCGCCTTCTACTACTGCCCCCTCTTTCTCTTTCACCGCCATCCCATTTCTCAGTTATTTCCATTTTAAATTTGATTTTCTGCATCGGTGTGAGTCGGTGTGTCGGTGTGTCTGTGTGGATGGCGATTTTTCTGGCTCTGCGATGTGAAATGAGTTCCTCAAACTGGTTTTCTCTGTGCCAACCAGCAGCTAAATGCGATCGGGGACCGACTTTACTCGACTCCAACCACCACCCGCCATCGCCGTCGCTGTCCGCCCAGCGACGCCGTTTTTCGAAATGGCACAGTTCTTGTATTCTGCGAAACCGGTTTTTCTTTTGACTTTTTAAGAACAGAACACAGAAAAACCAGGCAGGGAACAGGCCGGCTACAAACCAGCCAGGGCAAAGGCGGCAGTGCCCGGAGGGGCATTTATATTGAAATCACACTCGACTCGAAGCCCGACAGACTTTTCACTCACTCACTTGCACACAGACAGAGAGAGAGAGAGAGCAAGAGAGAGGGAGCGAAACCCCATGGGGCCTTGCAGTTTCCAATTTCCAGCCCTTTAAGGCCACTTCCTGTGCCGAAAAGGACGACAGTTGTGTGGCTCATGATCCAACATCTGCCCGCCCAAAGAGGGATGGTTGAAAGGCGGGGGGATCGGGCAGGCTCAGGACCAGGGCCGGGCCCAGGCCCAGGCCCAGGAACAACATCCGTTGCGCTGCAGTTGCTTAGGGGATGATTGCAACCCCAAAAATGCTCGGCTAGACTTTTTTGGACCCTTTTTCGTGTTCTGTTCCCTCTCTCCCGCTCCGAAGGGACCAAAACCAGTTTTCGGGGTTGCCGTCTGGCGCGTGCTTAGAAAAGGGAGGGAGGGGAGACGCACCGGACCGACATCTTTTCATTATCCGACATCCAATCATCATATCGCATCGCATCGCATGGCAATCCCTACCCTTGGCACTCGAGCATGTTGGCATTGAATCCGATTCAATGGGTTTCCCTAAGCCATCCTGTTTGCCTAGATTAATCAAAGAAGATTTTTTCGCTAACATTGCGTGACGTTTGCGGACACTGACGCATAGTTTGATAGTAGATCTCTTCACATTTCCATCAGCCTATACCTATACCTAAACCATCAGGCATCTCGTTCATCATGATGTGTGGAAATTTGCATACCATTTTCCATACAATAGAGCGGTTGCAACACCAAAAATGCAGTTGAGTTTTTCGCTAACAACGTTTCACAAAATGAAATTTGAACGTCGTTTGATAGTAGATCTCAACACAGTACTATATTCGATAGAATAGATGCATTTCCATTCCTAGCAACTTGCTATTCACAACATGTATGGACGATAACAATCACATTTCCATATAGTTCTTATAGCGGTTGCAAGATTATATCTTCAGTAGAGTTTTTCGCTAACAACGTTTCACAAAATGAAATTTGAACGTCGTTTGATAGTAGATCTCAGCACAAGAGACGCATATTTCATCCTTTATCATTCTTTAGGCAACGGCATGTTTCAAAAGTGTTGAGGATGCAATTTCCATATCCCAACATTCTGAATGCGGTTGCAAGATTGAACGCCAGTTGAGATTTTCGCTAACAATGTTCCGCAAAACCGTTAATTGGACATCGTTTGATAGTAGACCTCAACACAAACTCAGTTTTTCACCATCCATCTTCTATCCTCCATCTGCCATCCCCCATTCTCGCATTTTCCCATTCTCTCGCATTCACTAAGAAAAAGATGAACCCCAAAAGAAATGCGCGCCTTGGACCCAACTGTACTTTTTCCACACAGACACAGACACACACACACACACGTACGCACAGCCGAACCATCTCTCGCTTCCAACTCGCTCAGCAGCAACGACGACGCCATTACGGCGCAAGGATCCCATTTTTTTGTTCGCTTATAATCCTCCACCATCTGCGCAAAAACAAAACCTTGCAATGTGCAAAGAGCGCGCGCCCGCCCGTCGCAAGGGGAGAGAGGGAGACGGAAACGGAGACCGTAGACAGAGAGCGATAGCGAGAGAGATCCTTTTTCATGCGACTGCTGCTGCTGCTGCTGTTGCGGCCTCCTCCACCTCTCCTCCTACTCTTCCCGTTTCCCTTCCTCCCTCCAGTTTTACCTACTCTGTCACTGTCTCTCTGTCCCCTTTTCTTTGTGTGTGTGTGTGTACTAAATCCCCTTTTGTGTCGAGTTCTGCTTTGTGCGTTCGTGCGCTCGTTTGTGTGTGTGTGTGGAGAGAGAGGAAAACCCCTTGGCCCATGTCTAGCCAATGCATCATAAGGTTGGGGTAAGAGCCTGCTGCCTGCCCTGCCTCGGCTGCTGCCCAGGCAACTGAACTCTACTCTACTCACTCTACTGAACACATGGCGCTTTCCAGTGCGCAGGCCCTGCACTCTGCTCTGCTCTGCTCCTGCTGGCGTTGATGTTTATACCCTTAGTTCGTGGAAAAACTGATCCCTTGCCATGAAATGATGCGACCGACGCCTAACGGTACTTGACACGCTGGGGGTGATTCTCGCCTGGATCGGATGATGCCCTTCCCTTTTCGTTTTGGCAAAAAAAAAAACTAAATGAAAACTAACAAAAAACACAACATATACACATGTACATACATTTGTTTGGGTGTGTGTGTGTGTCGGTGAAAAAGGGAGCCTCAATTGACGAGTGCGTCACGTAGCACATTTGTACACGTAAATATGTATGGATGTGTAGTGCCATCTCTGTTGTGCTCGTTGCTGGAATGTTGGCACGAGCACAGTTAGGTTTTCTCTCCCATTTGGGAATTTCTATATTCGCTTTGCCGCTCCCTCCCCCCACTCTCTCTCTCTCTCTTTCGGTGGCTGCAGCTGGCTATTTTCTTTTGAGCTGATGATTAAATTACGGCAGGAAATGAACCCACAACAATAAAAAAAAAGAAGAAGAATGATGCTGCTCCATCTGGCAAATAATTTTCGCTTCCATTTTGAAAAACAACACTCATCTTCAGCAGGCAGCGCAGCCGAAAATCTCTTGTTTGCGGCGAATTCAATTGTTTCGCCTCTACCTGTGAGGGTGTGTGCGTGAGTGAGTGTTTCGTGTAGTTCCCGTTATATTTTCTTTGCTCGCGTTCGGCACGATTGCCTGCTGCACTGCAGTTTTTATAAAGGCTCCTTTTGTCCAGCCTCTGCTTTGCTCTTCTCTGCCTACCTGCTCTCTCTCTCTCTCCTGCCTGCTTGGCAATTTCATAACGTGCCCCCCAAAGGAGAGTGACGCTCACTCGTGTTCGCTCTCTCGCTCTCGCATACATCATCCACGCTGGCTGGCTGCAGCAACTTCGTTAGCTGGACGGCCATTGGTTCAGACCCAGAGAGCGGAGAGAGAGAGAGAGCGTAAAACGAACGAGAGCAGCGACGCCAGGGCCGACGGTCGCTCGCTCAGTTGCCATCACATTTGCCCCGTCGTTTCAGTACCGTTCGTTTGCTCGCCGTTTTTGTTTGGTTTTTCTTGCACTGCGCGGCAGATCGCGAACAACGCGTGCGGTTTGCTGGCTACACTACTAAATTACATACACATACACACAAACACTTGCACGGAAAACGTACATCAAACGCAAACGGAATAGAAAAACCTTTTAGTGCGAATTATTTACATAGTAAGTGCTGCCCGTAATGTATTCTGTGGAGTATACTCAATAGCGTATACGCTATGCTGCTGCTCGTTTGGAAAGCAAAGGGCGGAGGGAGCGATTGTGAAATTGGTCTATGTTCCCCCAGCAGTCAAGTCATCCATATCTATGCGTCAGTGTGTTGGTGCCTCGCTTCTAATGAAAAATGTTCTATTTTTAAATGCACACCATAAAAAAAATGAAACAGGGGACGACGAGAATGTGGCGATTGCTCCACACTTTAACTTTCAAAATTATCAGGCGTTTGCCTGGCTCTGTGTGTGCATTTGAGTGCTTGTGGAAAATGGAAACCATCATAAATATTCGTCTGGCAAAGTGTGTGCATGTGTGTGTGTCTACTTGTGAAATTTTCCACAACGAAGAAAAAACCTTTCAGCGCTCACACAGGCACACACTCCCGTACGTACGTGTGCCTGCAGCGACGCGACTTGACAAAAGCTGCGCTGCCTGCTGCGAAACTTCCCCTCTTTATGCTTCATGCTGGGTTTTTTTTCGGCCGTCACGAAGTCTCTTCGTCGTCGTCGTCGTTTATCGTATTCATCGATCTCCAACACTAGCACAAGGCGGGAGCGGGAGCAGCAACTGTAACATCGCCGCAAATCCGTTAGGCTCTCTCAGTTGGCGTCGCTTGCTGTTTTAGGAGAGGGAGAGAAAAAGAGAAAGAGAGCCAGTTCCGTTGTGGGGGGAAAGAGCAAAGTTGAAAAATTAACAAGAGAAAAAGGAACACGAAAAAATTGCATTTGCAGTTGTGTGTTTGGGCGTCATAGAGGGCGCTCTTGTGTGCGTGATTTCTTCGTTATTTTCTTTCTTTTATTTTGCATATTTACATACATTCATCCATACATCCATGCATATGTACGAATGTATGTATTTGTATGATGTGGAATGCAAATAACAATAATCTCGTCAAGCAAGTGTACATATATATATGTATGTGTGTGTGGGCTTGCGGAAAAGAGAGGGCAGATATTATTTTAACGTTGAAATTTTTAACATGAACTTGACCTTGAGGCTCGCGGAATAATCTGCAATATTCAGAGTGTATGCATTTTACTAACTGTAATTTCTTTTTTTGTATTTCTTCTTGCAGCATAACTGATAAAAGATCATCGGAGGAGTAGGAGGAGGAAGAGCTGTTTCCCCAACTGTAACTGTATCTATAACTGTACCGATTAGGTTGCTTTATCCACCCAAGAACGGTAGCATAAAAGCGCGGCCAGAGGAGAGCACAACCCGGCCCGGCCACGTCTAGGACGTGGGCTACCTCCGCCCCACCACCACCACCTTCACCCTGGTGTGAGCCCCCCTTTCACGTATCAACTGTGTCCACATACCGCCCCAAGATGGACGACGATCAGCAGTTCTGCCTGCGCTGGAACAACCACCAGAGCACGCTGATCAGCGTATTCGACACGCTGCTGGAGAACGAGACCCTAGTCGACTGTACGCTCGCCGCCGAGGGCAAGTTTCTCAAGGCCCACAAGGTGGTTCTGTCCGCCTGCAGTCCCTACTTTGCTGTAAGTATTGAATAATCCTAACCCCCTGTCCTGTCCTATCCCCCCGTTATCAGTGAGCAGACAATGACTACAATGACATTTTCCGTCCTTGCGATTTGCAGACCTTACTCCAAGAACAGTATGACAAGCATCCGATATTCATACTCAAGGATGTCAAGTACCAGGAGCTTCGCGCCATGATGGACTATATGTACCGCGGCGAGGTCAACATCTCACAGGACCAGCTGGCCGCGCTTCTCAAGGCGGCCGAGTCGCTGCAGATCAAGGGCCTGTCCGACAACCGCACCGGCGGAGGCAGCTCCGCGGCCGCACCCAAGCCGGAGTCCTCTCAGCATCATCGCGGTGGCAAGATGAGCGGCGCCTACACACTGGAACAGACTAAGCGCGCTCGCCTGGCCACCGGCGGTCCAATGGACACCTCTGGTGATGTGTCTGGATCGCGCGAGGGCTCGTCTAGTCCGTCGCGCCGTCGTCGAAAAGTCAGACGTCGCAGCCTGGAGAACGGTGAGTGTTGTAAAAAAGAGTCCCCTTAAGTGACAGGTTGATCTAACCATTCATTTCCGTTCCTCCTTGCAGATGCCCACGACAACTCGAACTCGTCTGTTCTGCAGGCCGCCGCCTCGAATCAGTCTATCCTCCAACAAACAAGCGCAGGCCTCGCCGTCTCCGCCCTGGTCAGCACACAGCTGTCCGGCGGCGGCAGCAACGCGGCCGGCACCAGCCAAGTCCCGACCCAGCAACAGCCATTGACCAGCACCAACGTTACCAAAAAGACTGAAAGCGCTAAACTAACATCATCGACAGCCGCCCCAGCTCACGCCGGCACTGCGACAGCAGCTGGCCAGCAACAGCAGCAGCTGCAGCAGCAGCAGCAGACCAGCGATGCCATCAACACCGAGAACGTACAACCACAGAGCCAAGGCGCCCAAGGCGACGTCGGTGATGCCGAGGATATGGAGGAGGTGAGCGCAGCTGCCGGAGGAGTCACTACGGCGGCTTCAGGCGCTGGTGCGTCCGCTGGAGCCGTGCACACCGGTGTCGTGGTCAAGCCACTGGCAGCCGTTGTCGATAAGTCATCGTCCAATCACAAGCAGAAGGTCAAGGACAACAGCGTGTCGTCCGTGGGCTCAGAAATGGTTATCGAGCCCAAGGCCGAATACGACGATGATACGCACGACGAAAACGTTGAGGACTTGACACTGGACGAGGAGGATATGACAATGGAGGAGCTGGACCAGACGGCCGGCACCAGCCAGGGTGGCGAAGGATCTAGTCAAAGTGAGTTCTCGATAGAAAGAGAGAGATCCGAAAAGATAAAATACTAATGTGTTCCCCTTCCCCTTCCTGCAGCATATGCAACATGGCAACACGACAGATCTCAGGATGAACTCGGACTCATGGCACAGGATGCACAGCAACGGGATCCACAAGGTGAGTTTTTGCTGCCTCTATATCATGCCAGAAGAAATGAGCTACGAACAAAGAACAAATGAAAAAGCAAAGCCTTAGCATAGACAATACCGTTAGCCAAAAGAGTAATGAAAAGAGAATCAAGTAAAAAGACAGCGAGCACGACAAACAACAACAGCGAGAGCTTAAATTTCCAAAAAGAGAATCCACATTCAAGGTCACAACTCCAATTACTCCAATTTCCACATACATACCTACTATATATACACATATATAATACTCTATATACAATGATATTTACTTGAGAACTGAATCGAAAAAAGTCGTGCTCCGAAAAAAGCTCTTGAAAGAAAGAAAGCCTTGAATTAGAGAAGTTGTGTTTATTTTGTTTGTTTTCCGCATAATTAGACGCAAAAAAAAGCAAGCAACAAGAAGAGTATAAACCAAACAATATCCAAACAATCTGCGAGGGGGTGAGCGGGGCGGCAGGGCAGCACAGTAAAGAGCTAGCAGACATTTGCTCCGCTCTCCCCGCCGTAACCACAAAAAAAAAAGAGAAAACAGAATAATTAATAACCAGAACAAATAATTTGTGCAAGTTGAAAGTATTACTTAAACTCTTCTTTTATTATTATATAAATATATACTTATGATTTCCTAACAATCCATAATTTATTCAATTACGACACACACACACACCCACACCAAAACACACACACATAATTCGTATGACTAGTATTTTGTATATATTAATTATATAACGATTGATATTCTTTTATATTAACACACCCCTCGAAAATAAACACAAAACAAAAACATGTTTGATTGCAATACTACCACCACCCACAACCCACCATCCCCAACAAACTACACATCCCCTCACCACCACAGATCTTAACACATTTTCATTTTACCATTATATATCGATATATGTATATGTATGTATGATTCTATATGTATGATCATTTTGTTGTTGAACTTTTTATTGTAATCATTTACCAAATTGGTGTTTGTTTAATCCTTATTTTGCCTTACTGTATATATTTAAACAATTATTATTTACCCATATTACAATAAACGTTGCCCTTTTCACTTTCTCTCTCCTTCTCCACCTCCACCTCCTTCTCCACTTCCTACTTCCTTCTATCTATCGTGCCCCTCCGACTTGTTTTTTACCCTGGGAGAACATTAAGCCAGCTGCAGATCAAAGTTCATTTACAAACACACACGCACACACGCACACACACATACACCACACACACACGCACACTCACTTCAATTGTAGGCAGATGAAAATGAAAATTCCTTCATTAATGTAAGTTAGCTTTTAAGGAGTCAACTTTTCTGTGCCACTGCTATGTATATCTGTGCGTGCGTGCGTATGTGTGCGTGTAGCCATGTGTATTTTGTGGGGGGTCTCGTTGCTCCTTTACCAACGTCTCTCTGGCCTTATATATCGCTGCTCTCTATCTAAGCTGCTGTCTACGTGCGCTTGTATGTGTGTAGAGCACAGGGCTCTGGCAATAACAACGAGAGCAGAGAGAGCGAGAGAGAGTCAGCAATAAGCTCTCGCTGCTTTCCACCGACCCAACCAACCAACCAGCCAGCACCAGTACTAGTAACAGTACAGGCGCGTCAAAAGTTTGGCCACACTTCCAGCAATTTATGTTTGTTTTTGAAACTAACTCGAGCTTTGTTTGTTGTCAATATATTGCTTTTGCCTTGTTTTCAAGCCTCAATCAATACAAACACACACACACACAAACACACAACAGCATACGCTACAGTAACAGCCACGTCCACGTCTATGCCCATGCCCATGCCCATGCCCACACATTATCATTTCTCGCCCACATTATTCTGTCACATATTTTGATTGTCCTCTGCCCCCTCCCACCCCAAGAACTCTCAGCGCGTGCTAATGTTTTACACAATGTTTTACTTTATATACCTACCTATGTTTATATTTATGAACAAAATACGCATGCAGTTTTAAATTGTATTTTAGTACCTATTATCTATTACTACATATATATTTTGCTTTATTTTGGTTGACGGGACTTTTTTTTCTTTCTGTTTATTTTCCATATGAATTTGTATTTAGTTTTTTACGCTAGTCTATAAGCTTTTCCGATCACGCTTTGTGGGTAAGGGGATGCAGAAAATCCTGTACTCCAAAGCTCGGGCGCGTTCCTTCCTATCACGCTTCTTCTCCGCGTTTCCGTCTCTCCGCGTATCCCATCCGCATTCTCCAGCTATGGAGAAACGTTCCCTCTGGCCTTCACAGAGAGAACAGAGTTTCGCATAGTCGCGCATTCGTGTAAAAACCCCAAAAACCATTTCAAAGTCAAGTGCCAAAGTGTAATCAGTTAAGAACGTCGAAGATTTGGGATGGACTACGACTACTACACACCACCAGATGAATCTGCGGAGGAGGATCAGCTAGTAGCTGTCTGTTGCAGGTCAAGTCAGTGCCAGATATAAAGCTTGTAGCCATCCGGTGGATGGTGAGGTACAGTTGCGGCTTTAGGCTTCTGAACGAGACCCCAGGCAGCAGCAGTCTGCAGCGGAGCCACGTCTTCAGCCGGATCAGATCAGGTATCCCCCCCATCCCCAGGTAAGTATGCTTCGCTCAACGGTATCGGTTGGGCGAAGTGACATGCAAAAATGAAGTAAATTTTTGTATTTTGAGTTAATTTTTATTTAAAAATTCCCCAACTTTCCTTACCCTGTTCCCTATATCCCCATATCCCAGATTCCAAATCATTCTCTCCTCCGCCATCAAAGAAACAAAATTTCCAGCAAAACTCCAGGTAATGTACATAATTTTCCCCGCTTACAAAATGGCGGATGTGAGCGGGATGAGCGCTCTTTGAGACGCCCAGAGGCGTCCAGGGTAAGCTATAGTGTAATTTCCAATGCTATACATCTACATAAACACTTGATTTTTATTCTGGTTTATTTTTAAGTACTACACATTAAAATGTACATTGTACATACGATATATTTTAATTGAAACTTAATTTTGCGTTTGGCGTGTGTTTGTTTCTCGACAAAATCGAAACGGAAATTGCTCGAAGCGTTGCCAAACCACAG